>CM053580.1:581349976-581438366 GCA_028627135.1 Pseudochirops cupreus
GCTGACTTTTCCCCCGGAACTAGGTAAATGATATTTGATCGATTAAAGTAAGATTGTTAACCCATTTTGAGTTGCTTTCCTTTAGAAAAGCAGATCTAAGAACCTGTGCTAGTAGCTACCCTAGGTATGCTAGGGTGCTTGCCGATACAGGCATGCCTGCCACCCTTGGGGGTGCCCTCTCCCCTTAGATTCCTCTTTCACTGGGGCTACTTGGTTGCTTGATGGGCTTCAGATGAGATGGGAGTAAACAATTCTTCCTTCCAAGGAGATGGAGGACCACCAGGCTTTTGCACCAACAGTTTCTCATGCCTGAAATGCCTTCCCTCCTTCTATCTGTTTCCTAGAATCCCTGGCTTTCTTCAAAGCTCAGTTCAAGCATGAACACCTATGACCCGGCACAGTGGTTTCTGGATCAGACAGGTTGGGCAGGTCAGGAGAAGGTGCTAGGAGGTGCCCTGCCGGGTCCTGGAGAAGGGGAGCTAGCTGGCTGGCTGGCCCCCCAGAGACCTGCCAGGAACATCCAGGCAGACAAGCACACACTCAATTATTGCCTGGTTTCCGCTGCTTCATTGTGTCCCAAAGAAGAAAAACCACTTTGGCCGTTAATAATTGATGCTGGGTTTTCCTGCTGGGAGGGAGTGAGGGCGCCAAGCCCGGGGAAGTCTTTTCCAGTAACTGGCGGACTGGACTCAGGTTCTGGGCCTCGGGGCTCTTGGCCTGAGCCACTCTTCCCATGAGCATCTGCATGGGATGCAGGGAGCCTTGGTCAATAGGACTGCAGCCACCCAAGAGCTCTGTGCTGCAGGTGCTCGGTCACATAGCAACCAAGGGGCTGAGCCGGGCCCTTTGTGCAGGGACCGCACCCTGGCGGCAGCCAGGTCTGGAGCTCCTCCTGAGAGGGCCCTGGAGACCACGCTGCCTCCTGTGCAGGAGAAAGCTGGCGTTTAAGAGCCTCAGCTCGGACCAGAAGCAAAGAGCCCTTGGCTTCTGACTCCCTAGCCCTGGGCTACGCTGCAGTTCTGGGATTCTGTGGGTCCTGGTCCTGACAGAGGAGAAGACTGAGGCTCAGGGAGGGGAAGAAACATGGAACAATCTCCTAGCCCAACCCTCTCCTTTTTACCAATGAGGAAACTGAGTCCTAGAGAGAGGCTCAAGGTCACACAAGTGTGGACTTGTGGCAGAAACGGGATCTTGAGACTCAGTTTCCCTATTCACCAGATAGGGGCTGGATCTGACTTATCTTTGAAGACACCCCACCACCTACCTGCCACCCAGGAATGCTAAGATCCACTGCCCCAGCCCTTTTAACAAAGGCTAAAAATAACTGGGGAAGCCGGGGCCAGAAGTGGTTCAGAAAACCTGACAGGCATAGCCATGGAGCCTGACAGGTGTGGGCTATTCTGTGGCCCAGTCCTCCACCTCTGTGAAGGGAAGCAGAGGCATTTTCTCAACATTTTTCCAGCTTTAAGGGTGGCAAAACACCTCCCATGTACATCTTCTCATTTGAGCCTCACAATAACTCTGGGTGGTAGGTCCTACGGTATTATCCCCATTTCACAGGTAAGGAATTGACTCAGGTGACTTGGTCACAAAGTGAATGAGTCTCAGATCAGGTTTGAACACAGCTCTTCCTCCTCTCCCAAGTCCATTCCTGCTTCCTCTTTGCATCTCCCCCCGCCCAGCCAGAATTTCGCGTTCAGTTGATCCCAGGCAGAATGAGTACTTACATGATTAATGAATCCCTATAAAGACCCATGTTACTGTTAGTTCAAAGGCAGAGGGGACCCAGAGAGGAGGCCTAGCTCAGAGATCACCCTGTGTGGGACACCTGGGGCAGTTAAGCAGTGCCCAGGATAGAGTCAGAAAACCCGAGTTCTAATCTGCCATCAGACCCTTACAAGCTGTCACTGGGGGAGTCACTTGAGAGCCCCCATTACCCAGAAAGTCTCTGCTTGAGCTCTGCCATGCCTATACACATACGTGTACAAATGTGGATATATAGATATGTGTGTATATGCATATACTATTACACACACACTTTGCAGAGTCACTACAGTTAACTGTTTATGGTTGGTCACTAAAGGGGGTGGGAGGAACGTCTGGGTCCTCACGGAAGACCCCTAGTTAGCCAGCCTGAGCTAAGAGCTGTAATCCTGGCCCTCCTCCATCCACGTCTCCAGGGGAGCATCTTCTAGAGCTCCTTGAGAATAGAGATGCTTTCATTTTTTTGTACCCTGACCCCTAGTACGGGGCAATGCTTTGTATACAGTGAGTCTTAATAAATGCTCACTTCTTGCCATTGTTCGGGCACCCATGGAGTATGTGAGTTAGTCTTGCTGTGACTGGCCTATCCTCTTTCCCAGGCTTCACCTTTTGCCCCCAATTCGCTTCTGTAATACCTGTTAGTCATGGGGTCCACCTTACTCATGGCCACAGTGGCTTCCCTTGCCCTCTGGAGACCCTCAGCTTTTGTTCAAGCCTGAACTATGATCTAGAAAGGCCCTCATGACTGCAAGGATACACCTTCATTTGTAAAACAGATTTTATTGGCATCTTTTGTCTTTACATCACCTACATCTTTTCCCTCACCACTCCGAGAGCGCCACCCTTTATAACAAAGAACATAAAAACAAGACAAAAAAGGGACAAAATAATTAATAAAAACTAATTGACATATCAACAATGTCTGAGGTTTTGTATATAGTGTTCCACACCCATGGTCTCCCACTTCTGCAAAGGAGTAAGGGGAGCGTATCCCTTGTTTCTTTTCTTAGGTGATGGTGCCTAAGTACCAGGCCTGAAGTCGGGAAGACCTGAGTTCAAATCCAGACTCAGACACTTACTAGCTGGGTGACCCTGGGTGAGTCACTTCCCCTGTCTGCCCCAGTTTCCTCAGCTGTAGAAGAGATAACAACAGCACCTCCCTCCCAGGGCTGTTGTGAGATAACATCAGACATACAGTAGGTGCTTAACTGCCTCTTGCTCCCTTCCTCATTCCTCTTTGGGGAATCTTTTAGCCATGCTCAGGTGGTTGCTTGGCTCCAAGTCACACGTCATGGCTGTTCACATAAATGTCCACTAGGGGCCACCACTGTGTAAGCCAAGATGACAGGTTTCTGTTTGGGGGTCCTGGAGCCCAAAGGGAGCTGGGGGCGGGGTGTCAGCCAGCCCAACCCCCTTATTCTGCCGAGGGGGCATCTGGGGCCCAGAGAGGTGACCAGGGTCAGATTCAGACGCTCGTCCCTCCTAATTCTTCTACTTGTCCCGTGCGCGTCCCTAAGGGACATCAGTTTCCTGGGGCCCAAAGATAAGGACCCTCTTCAGTTGCATCCCTGTCTCCCGATGCCCCCTGTGGTTCTGGCTGCACACATGCCAGAGACAGGCAGCCAGGGCCCCACCCTGCAGTGTCTGCGGCCAGCAACAAGTATTTATTAAATGGATTTTGTTGTTGTTGGGTTGTTTTTCAGTCATATCTGACTCTCTGTGATCCCACCGGGGGTTTTCTTGGCAAAGACACTGGGATAGCATGCCATTTTATAGATGAAGAAACTGAGGCCTACAGAGTGAAGTGACTTGCCCAGGGTCACTGAGGCTGGATTTGAACTCAAGAAGATGCATCTTCCTGACTCAAGTTCTGGCACTTTATCCACAGGGCTGCCCCATTAAGTGCCACCCCCCCCACCCCCTGTGTGCCAGGCACTAGGGGTGGTGCAAAAACAAGCAACAAGGAAGTCCCCACCTTCATCGCTCCAATGGTGGAGAAGCCTGGAGGGGAAAGAAGCCTGGCTGGAGGGGGCTGCTGCCCAACATGGAGACCTCCCCCTGTGGGAAAAGGGGGCTGGGAAGAGGGACGTTCCAGGATGGGAAGGCTCTCCCTTGCTGAGGGAGGTTCCAGGGTGAGACAGCAGCTGAGTCATGGTGGCTGAGCCCAGAGAGCCAGAAGCCCAGTTCGGAGGAAACAGGATGGAGGAAATCGATACCTTCCTATCAATACACACAGGGCTGATGGGGTGAATGCTGTTGAGAGAGCATTGTGTAACAGAACCTGGCCCGGCTTCCCACCCCAACTCTGTGGCTTGGCACAGAGGGCCAGGGGCCAGAGACTGCCCTTCTGAGGCCTCAGCTTCCCCATTGATGGAGTAAGGGCTGGACTAGACCCGTCGTCCCTAAGACCCCCTTCTGGCCTCAGCCCATGCAGGTCACAACTCTGGACCTGTTTCCTCACATGTAAAAGTGAAGGGCTTGGATCAGTGACCTCCCAGCCCCTTCCAGCTTGAAGTTGGTGATGCCAGGACCTCTCGGGAAGCTGGAGGGACACATCAGCTCCCAGGTAAGTCCATAGTGTTGAGTAATTCCAGTGGTAGGGAGAGCCCCAAGAACAGGGGAGGAGGGAGGTCATTGGGAAGGCCCTTCTGTAGGAGACGGAACTGGGGATGCCAAGCTGCTGAGGGGGAAGGGAGATCATTCTGGGCACAGGAAACAGCCTGGGCAAAGCCACCGAGAGGGCACATCACACACTGGGGACCAGTAGCCCAGCGTGGCTGGAATAGAGAAAGCACAAGGGGAAGTAATAATGCTCCCTCCAGAAGGCAAAGCTAGAGCCAAATTATTAAAAATAATAGCAACCATTGATATAGCGCTTCTGTGTGCAGACACTGTGCTCAGCACTTTTTCAACTATTATCTCATTTGTCCTCACAACAATGCTTGGAGGTAGGGGCTTTTCTCCTTCTTCTTCCCGTTTTACAGAGGAGGAAACCAAGGCAAAAAGGTTAAGTGACTTGTCCAGGGACACACAGCTAGTATCTGAGGTTGGATTTGAACTCAGGTCTTCCTGACCCCAGGCCCAGTGCTCTATCTGCTGTGATGCCCAGCTAAAGGGTTTTTATATATCAAATAGGAGATTATATATGAACTGAAGGGAAGTCATGTTATATGTCAGTGGTTCTCAACCTGTGGGTCGGGGTCGAACAACCCTTTCACAGGGGTTACAGGGGTCGCCTAAGACCATCAGAAAACACATATTTCCAGTGGTCTTAGAAACCGAGACAATGCTCCTCTATCAGTCCCCAGGTGGGTCTGCCCACATGCAGATACAACCACATACAAATATTAAAGGGTCGTGGCATTAGGAAGGTTGAGAACCACTGTTGTATGTGGAGGGAGAAGACACAAAGGTGGCCAGCCTGGGAGACTAGAAGGATGTTGGTGTCCTCAAGGGAGACAGGAAGTTCAACAGAGGGGAAGCTTTGGGGGGGAAAGATAATGAGGTCTATTTTGGAGGCATAGAGTTTGAGGAGATGTCTAGGCAGCTCCGATGTGGGGTGGATGAAGAAAGGAAGGATCTGTAGAGTTAGGAGTTACCTGTATGGATGGCAGTTGAACCCATTCTAGCTAATGAGGTCACCAAGAGGATATAAAGAGAGAAGGGTTGAGAGCCCTGGCATAGAACCACAAACGGGGGCAGAACATGAATCATGAGACAACAAAAGAGACTGAGGGAAGGACAAGGGAGTGGGAGGAGATCAGAGAGCCCAGAGCCACTAAAGCATATGGGAGAGATTGCATCCAGGATTGCAAAGGCAGAGACCAAGAAGGCTGAGGATTGAGAAAAAGGCCTCTGGATTTAGCAACTAGGAGAGCGTGGGTGACCTTGGAGAGCGCTTTCGGTCAAGTGGTGGGATCAGCAGCCAGAATCACACAGGGCTGAGCAGAGTGGGAGGTGAGGGTGCAGACTCAACTGAGCTGATTAATTAGCCCTTTCTAGGAGTCTGCTGGTCAAAAGGAGGAAAGGAATAAGGGGATGGCAGGATCAAGTCAGGGTGGGGTTGTTTTGGTTTTTTTTTTTTGCTTAAGGATAGGAGACCTAGGCACATCCCTTGGCAGCAGGTGCTGGTGGATAAAAAGATGGAGAAGATCAGAGAAATGATGGAAGGGGCCAACTCCAGAATTTACACTTGCAAGTCTACTGCACCTCACATGACAAATGCCTTTCCACAAGGAAAGGCAGAAAATTACCCCCATTTTTCAGGAAAGAAGATGTGACTTCTCCCTCCTGGCCCCAAATCCCAAGGTACCAGGCAAATGAAGGCCCAGGGCTCTTTCCATAGGATCAGACAGCCTCAGATCTTAGCATCTTAAAGCTGGAGAGATTCTGCAAGAAAATTCATCCATTTATCTGCTTCTCTGCATCCTGCTCCTCCCCCTCAGCCTCTCATCTGGGCTACTGCAACAGCCTCTTAGTGGGTCTCTCTGCCTCCAGCCTCTCCCTTCTCTAAGCCCATGCCCCTCTTGCTTCTAAGATAAAATACACAGCCTTTTCTGCTTGTACCAGCCAACCCTTTCAGAGTCACACTGAACAATTCCATCTACCGCCTCCTTTGCTTAGGCTGGGCGCCCTTCCTCCTCTGCCCTCCACCTCTTAGAATCTCCAGCTTTCATCAAGGCTCAGCGGTAGCTGCCTCCTACATGAGACTTTTACTGAGCGCCCCCCCACCCAGCGGTTATTTCGAGCCTCTCCCCCTCCTACTTCATTTTCTATCTTCTCTGCATTTACTTTTCTGTGTGGGTGCTGTTCCTCTCAATAGAATGAAGGTCTTTGAAGGCAGGGACAGCCACATCTTTATCTCCAGCACTTGGCACACATTAGGTACTCAATATATGAATATTGGAGAAATGTGCATTTATTAAGCACCTACTAGGTACCAGGCACTGTATTAGACACTGAGGTTACAGACACAAAAATGAAACAAAATCTCCGTCTGTGAGCTGGGAGGCCGCCATCAGCTGCCTTGGAAGTCTTTTTCTGGGGTCTGTTCCAAACTAAGAAGCTCTCAGTCTCTACCACATCCCATGGGCCAGGCTCAAAGGGGCCTGAGTGGGGTTTAACACCGTTCAGTATCCATATTCCTGCTGAGCTTGGCCAGTCCCGGGGCCCAGGTTAGTCACAGATGAGTCACCAAGACCTGAAGGCCCCCAGCCACCGGAGGAATCTGTCAGGGTGGGTTAGTTCATAGACCATAACTAGTGACTAGCCTGAGGTTATATCAGTAGTAAGCATGATAGGCGGGATTTGAACTCAGGTCCTCAGTCTGCAGAGTCAGCACTTTTCCTACAATATGACAGGTTGTCCGGGGGGGCCACAGGCCCACCCAACATAGGTGGTTCTGAGCGGTAGTCCGGGAACTCGTCCTGCTCCTCAGCAGAACGTTTCATCTCTTGACAAACTAAGTCTCAGCTACCATCTTTTTCTTTCATCCATCCCACAGGGCCAGAACACCTTCCATCATGCCCCACTGTAACATGGCTATCATATGGGGCGGTCTGGAGGGCTGTTTGCCCATTCCCTGCTTTCCACCCCAAGGATGGCTCAGTGCCACACTACTAATAGGCCTGAGAATTTTGTGGGTCAGTGAGTGATGCTGATGAGACTCAGAGCAGGCCTAGGAGAAGACTGTGGGGAGGTAATGGGGCCATGGTTTCCTGCTCTGTCCCCAGCCCTCCCCAGCTGCAGAATCCAGGCCAACTTGAATCAGGGAGAGGCTTCAAGGGCACCAGGATGGCCTACCTCCTGGGGAGAGGCTTTGGCCTCGGTGACCTTCCCTCCCACTGAGGAAGAGAGCAGCAAGGCAGCTCAGGCTAGGGTTGGGCCTGAGCTTTGGGGTCACACAGGACTTGAGACAGCTGTAGTAAACCAACCTGGCTAAGAGACCCCAAAGAGGGGCTTGGTCCCACTGCAAGTGGGTCAAGTTCTCGGGTGACTCCTAAGCCCCTTTGTCTGTTCCTGCCCAGAGGGGTGGGGTGAGGGGCCTTTTGCCAAGTGATGAGCTCATCCTGTTCCCCCCAGTGGAGACTAAGGCTCAGCTGCTTTGTCTCTGATCAGAGGACTGGGTGGGTCCCAGGCCTGGAGGAATGTGAGAATGGCCAGCAAACACAGTGAGCCTCCCTCTTTGCCCTGACCGCTGGGATTCCTGCTTCCCTGAGGCTCTCGGGCACCCCGGGGGTGAGAGAGCAAACCCTGAAGAACATGATCATAACTAACAATGAAAAATAGGCACACATTTATATACGGCTTGAAGGTCTGGAAAGCACTTTACAGCGCTCCCTGCCATGAGGCCGCCTGGCTGTTAGCATCACTAGCCTTGCTCCTAGCGGGGTGGCAGAGGAGAGGACCTGGGGCTGGAGTCAGGGTGAGATGCCAGCCAGGTCACGGCCCGTCCTCATCTGTACAATAAGAGGTGTGGAATTCCTCTCCATTTCTACCCAGTCAAAATTTCAGTGCCCACTCCAGTCATCGTGCCAGGGCCTGGGGATACAAACAGAACAAATTTTTTTTGGGAGGGGGAATGAACAATGGGAGGGATCAGGAGTTGGCACCTCAGCTGGGCCATGAAGGAAATGGCGAGCAGCAGCTGTTTAGACTTAGGGAAGGCCTGTACATACCAAGGCAGGAAGGTGGGAGATGGAACATCACCTTCCTGGGCCAGCAAACCTATGGGCTGCTCTGGCTGGAATGGAGCCTTGTCAAGGGGGAGTAATAGGAAATGAGTCTGACCAGGTGGGTGACAGAGTTAGGGAGGGCTTGAAACACCAAATAGATGAGCATACACTTTAGTTCAGAAGCAAGAGGAAGCCACAAAACTTCTTCACAGGGGAGTAACAGGATCACATTTTTACAGATACCAGATCAGAATACCATATCTTGGAATGACAGAGAGAGCCTCAGCTAGGGGACCTGGGTTCAAATCCCACCTCAGATTCTAGTTCTGTGATCTAAGGCAAGCTACTTATACCTTCAGCCTCAGTTTTCTCACCTGTAAAATGGGAATGATACTTTCACTTAAAATGAGCATTCTGACAAGCATTTTTTGAACGTGTACATGGCATTAGGAATACAGAGACAAAGGGTTCCTGACCTTAGCAAAATGTCTGAGGGAGGGTTTGGCAAACCCTGAGTGATGTGGCAGCTGGTCTTGCCAGCCATTGTCAGGGGCAGGGACATCCCTTCAAAGTCCTGATGGAAAACAGAGGCTTGCTAGGAGCCCAGTGGGACCGTGGCAGACTAAAATCCTGATTGGCTCTTGGCTCTCCACCCCCAGGGGTCAGCAGCCTGGGCAGGGATCAGCAGCCTAGGCAGGGGACACCCCCAGAAAACCTCCTACAACGCTTCCGGGGCTCCCACATAGGCCTGGTAGGACAGCCACCCCCACCCCCTGTCCCTCACCGCCCCACGGATGCTGCTGGACACTCTCCACTTCCCCCACCCTCCCTCCCTCAGGGTCAGCAAGGCAGGGAGGCAGTCAGCGCTGGTTGGCTGGGTTCAAGTCCCTCCTTTTCTGTTTGAAAATAAGCCCAGATGCTGTTAACCCTCTGCAGGGGCGCTCAGTTGCAGCTGCGATGGGGAGGGGGGTGGGGAAAGCGGAGGACGTGGTCTCTGCCTAGCTTTTCAGCTTGTTCTCTTTTGCTCCCGTCAGTCCGCAAACCCTGGATTTCCATCATAATTATAGTGAGGATTTATTTATAAAATGCGTTATGGTTTGCGAACGTGTGATCTCATTTGGTCCTCCCTGGGAAGTAGGTGCTATTGTTACCCCATTTTACAGATGAGGAAACCGAGGCACATGATGCTTCTCCAGGTTAAGGGGCATTTTCCATCTTGCAGCTTTGGGCCACCCCCGCTTCAGCTGGACCCTTGGAGCTAGGCACCGAATGAATACATGGTTGGGACAGCGGAGGCCCAGGCTGACTCCCAGCCCAGCCCTTCCCCTCTTATCACTCTCCCAAGGCCAAACTGGTTCAGGCCGGAGATGACCAAGCACAGTCCCTTCCTTCCTCCCCAGGCCCCCAGGAAAGGGTCCCCTGGCCACCCAAAGTATCTTTTCCTGATCGGTTCTCCCAGGGAGGCCTTGGAACAGGCTGTGCCTGGCCGGCCCCATCTTCATCCATTCCCTGTGGCCCCCAGGGGAGTGGGGATGAGGGTGGGGTGGGGGCTTACTGGCCACAGCCCCAGGACCTCAGACACCGCCCCCCCCTTCTCTCTCCCTCTCTCTCCCTCCAGACAGCGGAGGAGCCGGTGGAACGTTGAAACTTGCTCGAGGCCCGGGGCGTGACTCACCTCCAGACACAACCAGCAAGAATCCACCCTGGGGAGGGAAAGGGGGCGTGGAGGGGGCCGAGGAGGAGGGGGCCCAATTACCTCACTGGCGTTATTAAAGTCATAGTGTCCCCAGCCTCTGTGCAGGCTGGAGGAAGGTTAGAAGAGCCCTGAAGGCCGAGGAAGGTCTGGGAACGCTGCCCCTCCCCACAGGCTCAGGGGAAGGGGCACTGAGATAGTGACTTCCCCCACTCCACTCCCACGGACCCGGAGCTTGAAAGTCTGATTAGTCTCGGACTGGCTCTGGGCAGAGTGATAGGAGGAAGCGCCGGGAAGGGTGGGGGCGGGTGGTGGTCAGCTCCTCCCGAGCTCCCGAGCCTCTCCCACTCCACCCGGGTCATAGACCCTGAAGGGCTCCACGCCCGGCCTTCCTCTGCCACAGGAACCTTATCGCCACGCCTCCTACCTGGAGCCCCCTCCTGCACCTGGGAAGAGGCAAGGGTCCGCTCAGGGGCTCTCACGGGCCGCTGCGCTGCCTCCGATGAAGGCGTCAGGAGGCTGGAGAGCTCCAGTCCGGTGCGCGCACTGAGATCCACGGCATCGGCTCAGGGGCAGGATCCCAGGGCCGGGGTCCGAGCCCCGGGCACCCCCTCCCTGCTGGCGGCGGGCCTGCGGATAAGGCGTTTGGAGATCCACGGGCAGCCCGGGGCACAGGTGGGCGCGGGCGCGACCCTGCTGCGGGCCCGGGGGGAGCTGCTTCGCGGGGTGCGGGCCCTTTAAGCGATGCGCGCCCGCCCTCTCTGGTCCTGCTCCAAGTTCGGGTGGGGGGGAGCGGGCGGGGGGGAGGAGAAAAAAATAATAAATGAGCCGGAGGGAGGGCGGGGGGAGGGGAGCCGGGGCTTTTCGGGGCTGGGCTTCTTTCCTCTTTCTGCCGGCGGCGGAGGCCAGAGCAGCCGGGCCCAGCCTGAGGCCAGCCCGGCGCGCCTGGGGGGAGAGCCGGAGGGCGGCGTGGAGGCGGGGACCCGAGCGCAGCCCCCCGGGGCGCGGCAGGACGCTCAGAGGACCCCCCGGGGCCGCGGCCTGGGCTTCCCGGGGCCGCGGCCTGGGCTTCCCGGGGCCGCGGCCGGCCATGCTCTGCCCGGGCCGAGCCGGGGCCCCCGGGTTGCGGGCGGCGCTTGGAGATTACGGGGGGGAGAGCCGGATGAGGCAGGTGAGCCCGGGGAGGGAAGGGAGGGGGTCCTCAAACCGCCAGGTGTCGGTAGCCTGGGCCCCGCCCACGCCGAGACCCTCCCCCGCTCCGGCTCCGGCCCAGAAGGAGAAACTGAGGCTTCCCCGGGGGCCTCCCCCCCTGCCTTGGGTCGGAGGTGGGAGAGACCCCGGCTCCTCCCTCCGGCCACCTCCCCCCACCCCCAACTGCCGGGGACAGCTCTGGCCCCGCCCCTATCGGTTTCTTTCCCGGGCCCCGCCCCTAAAGGGCCCATCGATCTCGGGCCAGAGAAGTCCGAGGAGGGGAGCTCCCCAGGCACGCGTGGGGGGCAGGGAGAGACAAGCAGGAAAACCTGACCTGGGGGGCTCACGGGGAGTGGGAAGGAACCCCAGGAGCGAGAAATCGGGGTGGACTGTTTTTGTGGTGACCTTGGACCAGCCACTTCCCTCAGGCCCTCAGTTTTTGTATGTAAAATAAAGGAGTTGGAATTGATTATCTCCAAAGCCTCTCCTGGCCCTGACACTCCCAGTTCTTGGTCCCTCTCAGCCCTCACACCACCCTCTGTTTTCAGCCTCTCCCGGGCCCGACACCCCCTATTCTCGGACCCCTCCTGCTCTGATATCCCCTGTACTAGGGTCCATCCCTAGAAAGGACTTGAAGCACACACGTGAGCGTCGAGAATGAAGCCTCAGCCAGCTTTGGCAGTCCCTCCCGCGGGTGCCCCCTTCCCTCCCTCCATCCTAGGACTTACTGGGCTTCCATCTCCCTGCAGCGGTGAGGGCCCCAGGGATGACCAGCAGCCCAGTCCCAGCCATGGCGGAGAAAGAGAAGAGCAGTATCCAGTGTTCGGCCTCTAAAAGCATCCGGCCCTTCCGCTCCAGCGAGGAGTATCTGGATGCCATGAAAGAGGACCTTGCCGAGTGGCTGAATGCCCTGTATGGCCTGGCAGTCCCCGGAGGTGGCGGGGGCTTTCTGGAGGCGCTGGAGACTGGGGCGGTGCTGTGTCGCCACGCCAACAACGTCAATGGCATCGCCAGGGACTTTGCAGGCAGCCACCCGGAGGCCACCAGCCGCTTGCGCTTGCCTGCTCGGGAGGTGGTGTTCCAGGCCCATGGAGTGACCCCCGGCTCTTTCCTGGCTCGAGACAACGTGTCTAACTTCATCGCCTGGTGCCGAGGAGAACTGGGCATCCCGGAGGTTCTGATGTTCGAGACGGATGACCTAGTCTTGCGAAAGAATGAGAAGAACTTTGTGCTCTGTTTGCTGGAGGTGGCCCGAAGGGGCTCCAAGTTTGGGGTGTTGGCCCCGATGCTCATCCAGCTGGAGGAAGAGATTGAGGAGGAGCTGAGGGACCAGGCCAGGGAGCCAGAGCCTCCCACCACTGGGGACGAGGACAGGGACCAGCGGCCCTCAGACCGGGCCTCCGGGACTGGGGCCTACCCCAGCCGGTTACCCAGGATGACTCTGTGTGACCTCCGAAACCTGGATGAACTGGTGAGAGATGCTGTCTCCTTCCCCACTGCTTTGTGGGGGAGTGGAAAAGGGCAGTAAGCTTAGAGCTTTGGGGGTCCTGACTGTCAATGCCTCAGTTTCCCCATCTGTAAAATGAGTAGTAGATTACATGACCTCTAAGGCCCCTTCTGGTGTCTGCCCTGCCCTGAGGGACATTCTTTGCCTTTGTCCCTCTCCTCTCTTCCCTTAGCCTCTAGAAATGGACCTCACTCCCCACTAACCCTGAGCCTTCTGCTCATCCTCCTAATGACTTCCTGGAAGCCTATAATATAATAATAATGCCATTATCTCCTGCTTTTAGGCTTGCAAAGTGCTTTGCCTAGATTATCTCTTTTGTTATCACTATGGCCCTGCAGCTAGGAGCTCTTATTATCACCCCCATTTCACAGATGTGGAGGCTGATACCAGCGGCAGCCAGCGTGATTAGTCGAAGGTCCTGCAGCTAGTAACTTCTATGGTCAGGTTTGAACTTGGGTCTTCCCGACTCCAGGCCTGACTCAATTCCCTGCCCCAGCTAGCATGGCTACAGGCTTGGTGTAGTGATTGTTTTAGGGGCAGAAAGGAAGAGAGGAGCTCTGTGGAGAGGGGGGGGACTCCTGACCTCCCTGGGTCTCTTCCAGCACTTAGCCCACGTAGGTGATTTGGTCCATCAATGAGGGTCCAGGAGAGAGGGTGGGTTTTGGCCAGCCTCACATAGCAAGTTACTAGCAGAACCTAGACTGGCCTGGAATGCCTTCCAGCAAGGCCTGTATTTTTAGCTCTTCTGGATGAGAGTTAAGGGATAAAAGCCCAGACTTTTGGGGGATCCTTGAGGTTCTTCGCTGTTCTGGCCCCCATGCTCCCGGGTACCCAGGCAGTGAGTGCCCGGCGGCCCCAGCTGCCCCAGGCTTGGCAGAGCTTGGGAGGGCAGCCCACGTAAGTGCCGCCAGACAGCCCCACCTGCTTATTTTTTTCCAAGCCACGGTGGCGGTGGCCATGGAGAGTCAGGAGATGGGAAAGGCCCCCACTGAGCCAGCCCAGCTGGGCGGGGACACACAGACAGCCTGGGTCCCAGGGCCAGGCCTGTTCAAGAGCTTGACAGCCAGGCTCGGCAAAGGGGGCCTCACTTACCTGTTCCCTGGCGTGCCCTTACACTCAGTCATTGAGTCATCCAACAGGAAAGCGTTTGTTGGTCCTGGAGCTCATACTGGGCAACTGGTAACTCTGGGGTAGTTTTACGGTACAGAAGAGGGGGCACCGAAGCAGGGTCTGTGTTGGGGTAGGCTGCCCCCTGGCAGTGTCTCTATGTGAGCTAGACAGTATCCCCTCTGATGCACCTCTCTATGAAGGAGAACCCCAGAACACTGGGTAGCCCCCAAACTTGCTCTGTGGTAGACAGCAACTATACAAAGTGAGGGAGGAAGGAAAGAAGACTTAAGCACTTTAGAAATGCATCTTTTCCTCCTCGCAACAACCCTGCAAGAGAGTGCTTTTATTGTCCCCACTTTACAGGTGAGGAAACTGAGGCAGACTGCTCAGTCACACAGCTAGTGAGTGTTTGAGGTTAGATTTAAACTTGGCTCTTCCTGACTCTAGAACAGTGGTTCTCAACCTTCTTAATGCTGCGACCCTTAATGCTCAAATGTGGGCATATCTGCATGTGGGCGGACCCTCTTGGAGACAGATAGAGGAGCGGTGTCTCGGTTCCTAAGACCATCGGAAATATGTGTTTTCCCATGGTCTTAGGCAACCCCCGTGGCCCCTGTAAAAGGGTCATTTGCCCAAGAGGTCGAACACCCTTTTACAGGGGTCGCCTAAGACCCTGTGCCTAAGACCCTGGGAAAACACACCATCCGCCCACATGCAGATACGGGTTGCAGTATTAGGAAGGTTGAGAACCACTGCCCTAGTCCTGGGGAAGAAATTGAGGTCCAGAGAGTTTGGAGGCCCAAGTTAGACTCAAGTCAGTCCTGATTCCAAACTTGGCATTCCTGTCCTGACCTTGCATTCATGTCCTCTCTCCCTGCCCTTGCAGGGCGGGTGTCCTCAGAAAGTGTACTTGGGGAGTTCCTGGGGAGCCCAGTTTTTGGAGGCTCACAAGAGCCTCCCAGGTCCCCACAGGGGCATCTCCTTACCTGGCTAGGGAGATGGGACTTGCTCACCCCAGGAAATATTAGATGCACCCCATGTTCCCCACCTTTGAGAAGAGAAGCCAGGAGTCCCAACAGGGAGGCAGAGGGGGGGTGCAACAGGGAGACGCCTTGAATTCACTCAGATGCTGCCTTTGCCACACGATAATGGTAAATATCAAATAACAGCAGTGCCAGCGTTAGAAATAACCATATGATTTCAGCTGACCCTCAGTATCAGAGGTCAGAGGCCGAGATCTCCCCTTGGCCCAAGGTGGGGGTGGGGAGCAGAATGCCTTGGGAAGAGACAGGAGAAGAGCCAGCAGAGGCTGATGGGGGGGAGGAATCTTGAACCCAGATCACAGAGACAGAGATAATAACAGGGAGTTATTATGCCCAACTTACAGATGAGGAAACTGAGGCTGAGAGGGACTAAGTGCCCATTCTGAAGCAGGATTTGCACTCAGGTCTTCCTGACTCCAGACCCAGTGCTCTCTCTGCTATGGGCTCTAATCTTGGACTCTGACACCATCTGTGTGGTCTTTACATCTCAGGCTTCATTTGTAAAATGAGAAATTTGGGTCAGCTGACTGCTGAGGCCCCTTCCAGCCCTGGTCTGGAGTCTACGAGCCTCTTAGCTCCCAGCTCCCGAGGGCTCAGCTTCTTTCAAGTGATGGGTGGGGGAAGGTGGGAGTAGAGGGAGAGACCCCAAAGTTCTCCACACCATCAGATTCCCTGACCTCTTGTATCTTCCTTTCTCAGGGGGCAGGTAGAGAGAGGAGGGGAAGCAGCATTCTACCACTGAGGGGAAGATCAGGGACCGTGCTTGGGTCTTCATGGGCACATCAAGCCATTGGCCACTCCCATTGGTCCATTTCCCCATCTTCTTGGTGGGGAGGCCAGGGAACCCGGCAGAAGAGGCTAAACACCTTCACTTTCTTCCAGTGCCTGGAAGAAACATCCAGCTGATTTGGGGTCCCTGTATATGTCTCCACCCATTTGTGCCAGGACTAGGGAGCCAGAGTGCCAGTCTCCAGATATCCTTGAGAAAGAGATGGGGCAAAATCAGCAGGATTCTCTGTCTCTGTGATCTGGGTTCAAGATTCCTCCCCCCCATCAGCCTCTGCTGGCTCTTCTCCTGTCTCTTCCCAAGGCATTCTGCTCCCTACCCCCACCTTGGGCCAAGGAGAGATCTCGGCCTCTGACCTCTGAGCTCCAACTTCTTTCTCTCCACAGGTTCGAGAGATTTTGGGCCGCTGCACCTGCCCAGACCAATTCCCCATGATCAAAGTGTCAGAGGGGAAGTACAGAGTGGGGGACTCCAGCGCCCTCATCTTTGTTCGAGTACGTGTCTCTGGGCTTGAGTCTCTGTACCCAAATCTGAGATCTCTTGGCCGTGACTAGGTTAGGGCCTGGGGACAAGGGTGGAGATGCTGGCAGTTCTGGGGACTTTTCTTGGGATGGTGAATAAGCCAGCTGAACTCCTTCCACCCCAACACCCACACCCAGGTTCCAGGGAAGGAAGTCCTTGGGGGGCAGTGAGGGTGCCTCACTCTTCGGCCCAGGGCACAGGCTGTGGAAAGTGGGTCTGTCTCCCGGGGTAACTGAGGGCAGTTGGCTCTGAGAACCAGGACTTGCTTTCCCCTCAGGTCCTTCGAAGCCACGTGATGGTGAGGGTGGGAGGAGGCTGGGACACGCTGGAACATTACTTGGATAAGCACGATCCCTGTCGATGTGCCTCCATCTGTGAGTACGGGACGGGGTGAGGATGGCCGGAGGGAGGAGGGCCCATTTATGCTTACCTGGAGCCTCTCCCCAGCTCTGAGTCAGCTTCGGGGCCCAGCCAGGCTCCCAGCTCCTCCTAGGTCAAAGTACCCAGCATTCACCAAGCCCTGGGAAATAACCTAGTGGAAAGGGCCCTGGATTAGAACCAGGGAAACAGTTCAGATCTCTACTTTCAGTCTCTGTGACCTTGAAGAGGCTTGGGATTGGAGCTATGATTTTATTGGTACAGGGACCTTCCAGGTGAGGAACTCCTACCAGGGTGCCACCTCATGGTCTTGGAACCAATGAGTGTCTTTAAAATTGACAATGGTTTTTTTTGTTTTTTTTTTGGAGGGGAGAGGGCAGGGCAATTGGGGTTAAGTGGCTTGCCCAAGGTCACACGACTAGTAAGGGTGTCAAATATCTGAGGCTGGATTTGAACTCAGGTCCTCCTGACTCCAGGGCCGGTGCTCTATTCACTGCACCACCCAGCCGCCATGACAAGGATATTTTCACTGTAATTGGTTTTCTTTGTAATTCTCTGTTTTTCATTTTATGCATTTAAAACCATGATTGGGAGAAGGGTCCATGGCTCTCACCACACTGCTGGGGCAGGGGGCTATGACTAAGATAGTTGTGAGTGTCTTAGAGCTGTCTTAGAGACATTAGTGAAGCCACTCGCCCGGGGTCACACAGCCAAGCATGTGTCAGAGCTGAATGTTGACAGGTCTGTCCTCGAAGGCCAACTCTCCAGCAAATGCTCTTGGTCTCAGGCTGTGAAAGTAAGGGCCCTAGTCTACTCTACCCGTTTTGAAGGTGCCTTTAGCTTCCACATCCAGGGATCTACTCCTGTGCATGGCAGAGAAATGGGTATTGTTGAACAGGTTCCTCAGGGCTAGAGGGGTCCAGTGACCCAGGGGTAGCCTACAAGATTCTCCACATTGACCCTACCCCTCTGTCTTTGCAGCACACCGGCTGCCCCAGCCTCGGGCACTGGCCTTCTCCCCACAGAAGGCATCCCCAGCCCCCAGCCCTCGAGCTTCTAGTCCCGGGGCTCAGCGCTGGCCAGATGTGGGGAGCCCTGCCCCAGGAGGGGAGCGCCGGGGCTCTCGGCCTGAGGGGCTCCCTGCCCGGCTTGGGACTGGGGGTCCAGGTTCTCCTCAGGCCTCTGTGAACCCCCGGGGCCATCGGGATGGTCCAGAGACGCGACAATCCAACCCACTGAGGTAGGGCCTGGGTCAGGCTTAGGGGTAGAAGGGGCTGGGGGAGTGGAGATTCTTGCTATCCTGGTCTGGTCCTTAATGGGTTACTCCAAGCCTAGAGCTGTGCATCCGGTCTGTGGTGCAGGAAGAGAGAACCTTGGCCGCCCAGCTATGACTCATTCCCAGGGAAAATGTGTGGCAGGCTTCCTGTCTCCATGGCAACCCAAACTAACAGTCCAGGCTTGGGTGCAGCCCTGGCCCCCCCTCCCCCCCAGCCTTGGGCTGGTTCCCTCTGCTGGGGGGAGGGGTGGCCTGCTGGGCTGCCCTTGCATGGGGAAGAAGGAGAGGGGGGGCTTCTCTCCCTGATGAAGAAGAGGCTTCAGACGGCCTGTGGTCCAGGTACCTAAGGGACGTGGTTTCACAAGCCTTCCTGTTCCTTGGGTCCCCAGTGTGCTCCGACCCCAGCTCCCCTTGTCTCCCCCAGGCCCCCCAGGTCCCGCCGCTGCTCAGGTGACAGTGACTCGTCAGCTTCCTCTGCACAGAGTGGCATCTTGGGCTGTTGCCGGGGTGAAGAGGGTTCCCCGGGACCCCGGAAGGACAGTAACATCCAACGAGTGACCAGGGTGCCAGCTCCACTCAGGAGACCCCCAGCTCACCGGAGTAAGTCCCGAGATCGGGTCCCTGGGCCCAGTCCCTGTGTAGAAGAGCGAGGTCGGCCCCGAGGTGCCCATAGTGGAAAAGATGCCCGCCTTGCAGCCCCGAGCCCTGCCCGGCGGGCACGGAGCCAGGGTCGGGAGGACCAGACGATGCTTCTCATCCACCGAGACAGAGACGGGCAGCATTCATGGGCTCACCCCTGTGGCTCTGGTAGAAGCACTCCCAGGGCAAGGAGCCCTGCAGTTCCTCGTGCCCGGCCCCAGCCCGCTGCGGTCCCAGAGCCCCTCCGGCCCCTGCAGGTGGTGGACACTCTCTGCCAAGAGCTTGAGGAGCTGGCTCGAACCTTCCGGGCCCCGCTGGACCCCCGGCAGGAGCAGCAGCTGTACCGCTGCCTGGAGGAGGAATTCCTGGCCAACTCGAAGGCATTAGAAGCCGAAAGGGCCTCCCTGCCCCAAGCCCCCCAGACCACCCCCGAGCCTGTGGCCCCTGACTCTGCGTACTGCTCATCTAGCTCCTCCTCGTCTTCCCTCAACTTCTTTAGCAAGCACGGCCCCCCTGGAGAGGCCTCCCGGATGGGGCCAGCTTCCAATGGGCTGGCCAGCATCCCCAACGGCTCAGGTGAAATGTGGGATGCCAGGGCCCCCGGCCGCTGTCGGGGCCCCGCTCTCTCCAGCTCTTCAGATGAGAGTAATTACTGCCCTGCGCTCAATGACGTACAGGAAGTGCCTGAGGTGGGCTGGAGGGAGGTGGAAGTTGGGGGCTCAGGAGAGGAGCAGGCAGGGTCGGGGCTGGGGCTGGCCAGGTCCTCCCTAGCCACAGATCTGCTGAGACCATGTGCCCGTCCTCGGGTGGACAACCAGCCAGACAGAAAGCCATCCCGCATCCCTACCCCTCTGGCCTCCCGAAGGCCTTCAGCTGATCACAGGGCCTGGCAGGGTCTGCACTCAACTCTCTCGGGCTTCCTGGAGCCCCTGGCTCAGGTGCCAAGGGGAGAGAGCAGGCAGGGAGAGGGTGCTTGGATGTGACTCCATCTGAGGTACCTCCAAACCTTGCCACTTTGACTGGGGGGTCTCCTAGTGCCTCCTCCCTGGGACCAGCGAGACTAGGGCTGGGCTGGGCCAGAGTTGGCATCACTGTTGGCCCCCTAATTGGGGCTCCTTCCTTATGTTTGCCCCCCAGCCCCTTCTTCCTTCCTATGTGGCCTTAGCTCTAACTGGGTCCATTGGACCTATCAGACTTCCACTCCCTGAGTCCAGGGACCAATGTCAGGGAAAGACAGGGGCAGAGACTGGCTGACTTGTTAAGTTTATGGTTTTAGGGTTTGGGGGAGGCAGGTGGTTTGGGTTGTCCCCCCGCCCCATCCCTCCCCTGTATTGTATAAGTGGGCATAGCAGATCTATTTAAATCTAATATATTGAGAGAGTGTGTGTATGTGTGTGTGAGAAGAGAGAGAGAGCCCTAGGCCAGGCCCCAGCCCTGCTGAAGACCCCCCCACCCCTGCTCTGTAAACCTCCCTGGCCCTGAGAGATTCTGAGCTGAAGAGAGTAAACTAATGTCCATTGCCCTCAGTGTATTTATTGTGGGGGGGAGGAGTGGAGGGGTCACCCGGAGCCCTTCCCCCACCCTCAGGTGGGCTGGCTGGGGGCAGGCGAGGGGGGATCCAAGGCATGCTAGGGCTGGCATGCGAGGGCGGCAGCAGATTCAGTATGGGGCCTGTTTTTCAGCCCACCAGCTCTCTGGGGCAGGGGGGCCCATGCTGCCCAGCTGTGCCTCTTGCTAGGCTCTGTCTCCAGAAGGGAAGGGCCCCCAGGTGTGGCGATGCTGCCTTTGAAGAATCATATTTTAAACTAGAAGGAACCTCTTCGTTTTACAGGCTCTGAGGCTCAGAGAGGGGGAAATAGTTGGGAGGCCACCAGTAAGCTGCTGAGGCCCTGAGGAGGGCAACCCACAAGGCCAAGGGCCTAAAGTCCATGTCACAAGAGAATTATCTGGGATGGCAGCTAGGTGGCACCATAGTGGATAGAGCACTGGCCCTGGAGTCAGGAGGAACTGAGTTCAAATTAGATCTCAGATACTTACTAGCTGTGTGACCTTGGTCAAATCAACCCCTATTGCCTCAAAAAAAATCAAATCAATAAGGGGACTGTCTGAAGGACCTGGGCTTGTTTAGCGCCGAGTGGTGGCTGCAATGGGTCCCGAATGTGAGAGCTGTGGGCAGCAGAACCAGGAGCTGCAGCTGAGAGTTGCATTGCAGGAAGAACTTTCTAATAGTGATCCCAAAGTGGAATGGGATGCCTAGAAAGGGACTGGCTTCTGTCCCCCGGACATCTTCGAGCAATGGGTTTGGGGGTTCCCCGGTGCTGGCTCTTTTCTCAGGATTCTCTCTGATATGGCTTGGGTTAGGTGACTGCTGGCTCTGGGACTCAGCCAAAGTCACAGAACAAGAAGTGGAGGGGGAGGGACTCAGACTGATACCACCCAGAGCCGCCATCCCTCCTGGCCTGAGCCACAGCCCCCAGCCCATCCCACCCCAGAGATGGAGCTGGGCCTTCCTTCTCCTCTTTATTCTGTCAGTGTTGGCCCTGAGCAGGATAGACTAGCCCTTGGGGGACACATGCAGGGTCACCCTCCCAAGCCCTGGCGTCAGGGGTCCTCCTGCCCTAGCTGGGGCCTTGCCTGGCCCTGGGGCCTGTCCCTTGGCCCGAGCTGTCCCATCTGGGGAGGGCCTGGATGCTGGGTTCCTGTTCCCCAGCCTCACCCTCCCCGACTCCAACAAAGTACATGGCCTAGAGTGAGTCTTGGGTCTCCCAGCAGAAAGTGCATCCAGATGGGGCTTCCCCATACCAGGAAAGTCTTTGGGAACCAGCACGGGAGAGTCCAGCAGGCTGGTATCAGTCACATGAGGCTGCAGCGGTTGGGGTGCAGCGCCCCTTGCAGGCGGATGGCCGGGTGGCTGTGCTTGCAGCCCCTAGCTAGGACACTGCTCAGCAGCTCCTTGAAGAGCAGGACCACATGCCAGTTGTACTTGGCTGAGCACTCCATGTAGCCACATTTCCAGCTCTTCTTCACCAGCACAGCCAGCGCCCTTCGGGGGCTGAAGCGCTGTCGCTGCTGGTCTCGTTTGTTACCCACCACGATGATGGGTGCCTCTGGTGTTCCTGCGGGCCTGCAGGGGAACAAGATTGAGGAGAGAAGGTAGGTGGGAGCCTGTGATGATGACCTTCCTGTCTATGCTTAGAATAGATCGGGGAGGAGAGTGCCCACTGTGGGTGGAGGGACCTTGCTTGGGTATCTCCAACAATCATAGGATCACAAATCTAAATCTGGAAAAGACCTAGGCATCTAGGTTAGCACAGTGGATAGATAGCAGGGCCTGGAGTCAGGAGGACCCGAGTTCAAATCTGGCTCTCCAACACCTGGTAGTTGTGTGACCTTGGGCAAGTCACAACCTCTCTTTGCCTCCATTTTCTCAACCGTAACATGGAGATAACACAGCCCTTACCTTGCAGGGTGTTGTAAGGATCAAATGACATAATGTTTGTAGCGTGCTTAGCGTGGTGCCTGGCACAGAGTATCCACCATATCAACGCTAGCTGTTATCATTGCCTTGGAGGCCACCTGGTACAGCCCACTCATTTTCTAGAGAAGGAAACTGGAGCCCAGAGAGATGAGTAGATTGTCCAAGATCACACGCTATTTTTATCAAAGTAAGGGTCTGAGCCACTAAGGAGGAGTGTGGATCGAGAACTGGTGTCAGAGACAGGAAGACCTAGGTTTAAATTCCTCTTGACTTATACTGGCTTTGTGACCCTGGGGGGATTGCCCAGATTCTCAGTGCTTGGGACTGTAGAGGTGTTGACACGCATCAGTGGAGGGAGTTACACACTAGTCCTCTTCTAGGCTCTTTCTATTAGACCAGGGTTCCCTCGCTCTCCCCCCTTACTGCCCTGAGGAGAGGATTAGAATAACATTAGCATCTGGAAAAAGCCTTAGAGTCCAGCCCCTTAATTTTACAGGAGAGGAAACTGAGACCGGAGTTGGATGGGTGTCAAAAGTCACATAGGGACCAGGTGGCAAAGCGGATAGAGCCCTGGGTCTAGAGTTAGGAAGACTCATCTTCCTCAGAATCTGGCCTCAAACCCTCACTAACTGTGTGACCTTAGGCAAGTCCCTTAACCCTGTTTGTCTCAGTTTCCTCATCTGTCAGATGAGCTTTTCCAGTATCTCCGCCAAGAAAACCCCAAATGCCATCACAGAGTTGGACTTGGCTGAACAGCTGGTGGTAGAGCTGGGATTCTCATCAGCACCCTCTTGTGGCAACAATCATGAACTACCTGGAAGGAAAGCACTAGCCTTCACTCTCGCTGAATGAGGGTGCACTGAATTGTTGAAATAACCAGCTACATTCTTCTACCATCTATGGTCTATAGGGGTTAGTGCCAGAGGGTCTGGACAGGAGGGTAAGATGGTGGCAAAGCCTCCTGGTATAATGGAAACCAAGCTGTAACTGCCCTCAGTCAGAGGGCCTGGATTTGAATCCTGGCACTGTCATGTGCTGTCTGTGTGACTTTGGGCAAGTAACCTCAATTTTCTGGGCCTCAGTTTCTTCCTCTGCAAAATGAGAAGGTTGGATGGCTGTTCTTTCCAGCTTTAAGATTGAGCCAAAGAAGGACCGCAGGGCAGAAATGACTCCCTAGACACCTCATTGGCCTGTGGAACACTGGAAAGAGACCTGAACTTTGGAGTCAGAAGACATAGGTTGAAATCCTGGCTCTCTCACTTCTGGAATATTACATTCCAAGCTCTCCCCTCCTTTACAGTTGTGGATGCTAGATCCTTTGTGAATCTGTGATTCCTCAGTACTTGAATTCCTTTTTGGCTACTATCAGTATTTTTCCTTTTGCCTGGGAGCTCTGAATTTTCCTAGGAGTTTTTATTTTGGGATTTCTTTCAGGAGGTGACCAGTGGATTCTTTCAATTTCTACTTTGCCCTCTGATTCTAAGAATACCAGGCAGTTTTCTTTTATGATTCCTAGAAACAGAATGTCTAAGCTCTTTTTTTTTTTGGTCATGGCTTTCAGATACTCTGATGATTCTTAAATTATCTCTCCTCAATCTGTTGTCCAGGTCAGTTGTTTTTGCTCTAAGATATCTCACATTTTCTTCTATTTTTTTTCAGTCTTTTGACTTTATTTTTAATATTTCTGATGTCTCATGAAGTCATTAGCTTCCATTTGGTCAATTCTAATTTTCAAGTAGTTATTTTCTTGGTTAAAATTTTGTATATCTTTGTTCCAAGCTACTTAATTCTCTTTACACAAATTTCTTCCATAGAAAGAAATTTCTTTCCCTATTTTTCCTCTAAATCTCTCTCTCTCTTTTTTTTAAAGAAGTCATTTTTTAGCACTTTTTAAAAAACTTTTGCTTTAACTCTTCCAGGAATTCTAGTTGAATTTGTGCCCAATCTGTATTTTTCTTTACAAATGTTTTTAAATCATTCTCTTCTTCTGGATTTGTGTCTTAAGTTTCACTATTTCCGTTATAGCTTTATATGATGGGATTCTTTTTTCTGTTTGTTCATTCTTTGAACCCACTTCTTGACTTTGGACTTAATGTTAGTGCTGGGCTCTGTGCACTTCCTGGGGTGGGGGGTGGGGGCAGGGATTTCTGGCCTTAGCTGCTGTCCTCTTATGTCCATGTTCTGCTTTCATAGCTCAGGTTGGGGGCCTACAAGCTTTTAGTGCCCCCAAAGTAATGTGATTCAAGGTGAGGGCTTCTTACTGTCCTCCTGATGTGAGCTCTGCATGATCCTGACACAGGTTTGGGTCTATTGGCTTGTCCCTGGTTGGGACTCAGCTACTACTAGTCCCCTGGGAGGTTCTAAAGGTTCCATGTCTGACCTGCTGACTTCCCATTGGTCTGGGATTCTGGCTCTGGGTATCCCACTGCAGCCGGGTTGGAAGCTAGACTGAGTCCCCTCCATGCTCCTGGGATGAGCCCAGAATAACACTTCTGTTGGCTTCTGAACCTGTTCCTTGCTCAGTAAACAGCCAGGGCCCAAGACTGTCACTAGTTGCAGACCCCCTCCTCTTCCCGTCTGACTCAGACATGGGAGTGGGTGATGGTGCTGCCCAATGGCAGTCATTCCTCCACCCTACCCCAGTTCAGGGATCCTCTGGATTCTCTTCCTGCTCCTTTGCTTCCTGCTCAGCTGCTGGTCTCAGCTTTCTTGTCAGTCCCTAGGCTGGAATGCACCATGCGTGGCCCACTCCTGGCCAGATCTTGGCCCCAGTGTTTAAAGACGTCTTTGTCTCTCTAGGCCTTGCTAGACTAGAAAAATGACTCACTGTGACTTTTTCCCAACTTGGATTCAGTCTGGTGCATTTTCTAGATCTTTGTGGAGGAGGCTGGATGGGAGAGCCAAGCTGTCCATCCTGCTACTTTCTATCTGGACTCTGCCCCCCCTTGCATCCCATGTGACCTTGAGGCAGGGGGGCAAAATGGGTAAAGTGCCATGTCTGGGACTCAAGGACCTGAGGTTCAAACCTGGCCTCTGACACTTGTTACCTAGCCCCCAGACCTCAGTTTCCTCAGCTGTAGAATGAAAAGCTCAAAGTAGATGGTCCCTGAAGTCCCTTCAACCAAGGTGACTAGCACATCCCCACTGTTGTAGCTCACAGGAATGCACCCAGACCTGGGGAGGAGCAGTCACTGTGATAATCCTCATAGGGGATGCTATCCAGAGTTTTGCAAAGCTTTTCCAATCACGATCTCAATGGAGTGAAAGGTGGGCTCTGGGGTGTCAGGTCTGGGCCGGGTGACCTGGCCTGTTCCTGACTGGTCCCTGCATTGTCTCCCCGTGCCCCCAGCCCAGCCCAGCCTCTCACCGGTTCTCCGCAATCTGCTGTCTCAACACCTTGACATAGTCAAAGCTTTCTGGGCTGCAGATATCATAAACCAGGACGAAAGCATCTATGTCCTGTAGGCTCCAGTCCTTCAGGTCTGGCAGCTCCTGAGAGGCAAGAAAGAGAGGGAGGGTCAGCCCCAGCCTGTGGGGACAGCGGGACCCTGTCCATCCCTGGGTGGGGGCCCAAGGACCAGGAGGGAGTGTCTGTCCTTCAGTGACCACTAGAGGGCACCCACAGATGCCTTGTTTGGAGACCAGGTGCTTCTGCAGTCAGAGGCAGTTTAGATTTAGATTATGGTCCCCTCTATCCCCCATATCACAAAAGAGGAACGTGAGACCCTGAAT
Source organism: Pseudochirops cupreus (assembly GCA_028627135.1). Lineage (NCBI taxonomy): Eukaryota > Metazoa > Chordata > Mammalia > Diprotodontia > Pseudocheiridae > Pseudochirops > Pseudochirops cupreus. The sequence goes on from CM053580.1 coordinate 581,375,771, forward strand.
AAGGGAAGTGACTTACCCAAGGTCCCACAGATAGCAAGTGGCATTGGAAGATCTGAATCCAGGTCTGTGTACTAATATGTCACAAGCAGAGAAAGTATACCTGGCATCTAGCATGACTGACCTGAACCTGGGCAAAGCAGAGCCTGGGACTCTGGCCACTGGGCCCTGGCACTCCCAAGGAGCCACCCCTCTCCCTATCTGCAGGGGCTCTGGGGGCTGGAGATCAAATGAACCAGTCCTTGCTGATCCCTCACTCTGGTGCTTGGAGCCTCCTGGCCCAGCTTCCAAGTACATTTTGAGAAAGACTGTCAGCTGACCACAGGGGAGACCCAGAGGGTTCCTCATCCTGGCATGGACTGGGCTTTAAGCCCAGTCCCAAAGTGAGCCTCAAGGCTGCTCAGAGACTGACCCCTGAACCTGTCCACAGATTGAGCCCTTAGCCAGGTCATAGACTGAACTCTGACTCTGTCTATAGACTGACCCCTGAGTCTGGTACCAAGCTGAACCCCAACCCTGGCTTCAAGCTGATCCCTGACCTTGTCCATAGACTGAGCCCCAAACCCTGGTGCAGACTGACCTCTCAGCTGCACCCAGAGCCTGGGCTGAGAAGGGTCTCCACTGGCAGGACCCCAATAGCCCCCAGTGGACACAGGAAAGCTCCAGATCCTAACAGCAACACCTCACATCTCTCTGGGCACAGACACAAACACGCACAGACATTCAGTCATGTAGCAAATATTTATTGCCTCCATGCTCTGGGCTGGGTGCCCACAGGGAGGGGGTGGGGAGAAATGGGGACCAACCAGGACACCCAGAAGGAAACCCAGGCCTGCTCCAGCCACCAGAAAAGCCTTCAAAGACACAGAGCAGCTTGACTGGTGACTTCCCCTCTGCTGGGAACAGTCCCCAGTGGGGCCTAATGTCAGAGGCCCTGACCTCAGATCCTAGCTCTGATCCTCATTCTCTGGGTTGTCCCATCTGGGCCTCTGTAAAATAGGGGAGCTGGTTGGAAGGAGCTCAGAGTTCCCCTCCAGATTTAAATCTGTGATGCTATGCTGAGTTCAAATCCTGTTTTCTACCTCTTTGACCTTGGGACAAGTCACTTCATGTGACTGTACCTCAGTTTTCTCATCTGTAATATGAAAGAGTTGGACAAGTTGGCTTCCAGCTCTAGATCCAGGATCCAGGGCTCTGCCCAGTAAGCCATACAGCCTTTCTTTCAGAGAATCAGAAATTAAAGACCTAATCAGGGAAGGCACTTACCCAAGGCTGCCTGGCTAAGCATTGACACCAAACTGTATATACTTTCCAAATACCACATTGCTTCCCTGCAAAAGACTGGAGACTTGGGGAGGAGATCTTGATCTCCATTTCCCTTGGCCCAGAGGATCTATTCTTTGCTGACATCAGGGTCAGGGGTTGATTGTGAAAGACCTTAGATAATACTTTGATAGTTCCCTTGGCTCTCACAACCATTATCTGGCCTATGAGTGGCACAGGGAGGGGAGTGTTTTCTACATTGGTCAGATGTAGAAACTGAGATTCAAGTCTGTTGAAATGACTTTCCCAGAAAGTCACAAAACTAGTGGCAGATACAGTTTAGAAAGCAGGTTTCTGATCAGGAACTCAAAACTCTTTGCACCACTGAACTTTCCTTTCCCCTTCCCCAATGCATAACTTGTTCCCTTCTCTGATCACCCCTCTGGTACCTTCATTTTCTTACTTATCTTATCAATTTTCGGCTACTGCCCCCTTCTCTGCTACCTACAAACATGTTCATGGCTCTCCCATTCTCAGAAAACCCTCACTTGATTCATCCATCTTTGCTATTATCCTTTGCCTCTTCTTCCTTTTGTAGTTAAATTCCTTGGAAAGGCTGTTTACACTCAGTGCCTTCATTCCTCCTCTCACTCTCTTCTTGGCTTTTTACAATCTGGTTTCTGATCTTATCATCCTACCAGCACTACTGCCTCCAAATTTGCCACCGATCTCTAAATTGCCAAATCCAATGGCCTTTCCTCAGTCCTCATTCTCAACATCTCTGCAGCCTTTGACACTGTTGATTACTCTCTCCTTCTTGACACTCTTTTCTCTCTACAAGTTTTCAGGACACCCCTGTCTCCTGGTTCTCCTCCTACCTATCTGACCACTCCTTCTCTGTCTCCTTTGTTAGATCCTTCTCCAGATCATGCCTTCCATCCATGGGTGTCCCTCAGGGTTCTGTCCTGGGCCCTCTTCTCCCTATATACTATTTCACATGGTGATTTCATCAGTTCTCATGGTTTCTATTACCTTTCTGCTGATTCTCAAATCTACTTATCCAGCACTAACCTTCCTCCTGACGTCCAGTCTCATGTCTCGAACTTCCTTTCAGACATTTCTAACTGGATGTCCAATAGATATCTTAAACTCAATGTGTTCAAACAGACCTCATTTGCTTTCCTTTAAACCACGGGTGGAGAACCTGTGGTTTCAAGACCACATGTGGCCTTCCAGGTACTTGGGAGCAGTCCTTTGACTGAGTCCAAGTTTTACAGAACAAATCCTTTTATTAAGGAATTGTTCTGTAAAGTTTGAATTCAGTCAAAGGTCTGCACTTGAGGACCTAGAGGGCTATATGTGGCTTCAAAGTCACAGGTTTCACACCCTTGCTAAACCCTCCCTAACTCTTACATTCCCTGTCACCATAGAAGGCAACACCATCCTCCCAGTCCCTCAGGTTCCCAACCTAAGAGAGATTCTGGATTCCTCACTATCTCTTTCAAATCCAATATGGTGCCAAGGCCCAGGGATTTCACCTCTGTAACATCTCTCATCAGTTTCTCTTCTGTGGGATCTCTCATCAGTTTCACCTCTTCAGCATCTCTTATCAGTTTCACCTCTACTGCACCTCTCATCAATTTCATCTCTCTAGCATCTCTCATCTGTTTCACCTCTGTAGCATCTCTCTTTGTCCAATATGCCCCTTTCTCTCCTCTGACACCATTCCCCCTCACCCTGCCTCATGCAGGCCCTCATCAATCATCTCATGCCTAGACTATTGCAATGACCTGACCTACTGGTGGGTCTATTGGCCTCAAGTCTGTCCCCACTCCAACCTTTCCTCCATTCAATCACTAAAGTGATCTTCCTAAAACACAGATCTGACCATATCACCTCTCCTACTCAACAAACTCCAGTGGCTCCCTATTGCCTCCAAGATAAAATACAAACACAAAAATACAAAATCCTCAGTTTGTCGGCTCCCTCCTACCTTTCCAGTCTTCTCACACATTACTCCCCCAAACATCCTTTTCTATTTAGAGATGCTGGCCTCCTGGCTGTTCCACAACAAGACCCTCCATCTCTTGGTTCTGGGCATTCTCTCTAGGTGTTGCCCATGTCTGGACCACTCTCCTCTGCTCTGACCACTGACCTCCCTGGCTTCTTATAAATTCTAAATAAAATCTGACTTTTTACAGGAAAACCTCCCCCAACCCCTCTTAATTCTAGTGCCTCCACTTGGCTAATTATTTCCTATTCATCCTGTATAGAGCTGTCCGTACATTTTGTTTCCCTGACCTCTCCTCTGTTTGATTTCTAGGTCCTCAGGGAGCAGGGAACTATTTTTTGCCTTTCTTTGTATCCTCAGTGCTCACACAGTGCATGGTACATGGTAGGTACTCCATAAATGCTGACTGACTCTGGACCCTCAAACAAGAAATGAGTTGAGCAATAAACAAGCAGTTTTAAGAATCTTCTGTGTACCAGCTCCTGTGATAGGTAATGGGGACACAGAGATGGGCATCAATCAACCAACAGGCATTTATTAAGCACCTATGATGTACAAGGCACTATTCTAAGCACTAAAGATCTAAACATAAAAGTGAAATAGTTCCAACCTTCAAGTTACTTTCAGTCTACTGAAAACCAAGGGAAAGGAAACCAAGGAATCTTTTTCTGTTTCTGAAATATGAGCAGAAACCCAACCAGGGCTGATGGGGGAAATCCCAAGAATGTGGCCCTTGCAGCTTCCTTGAGGGCAGCAACCTTTTCTTGACTAAACTTCCCATTGCCTTGAGTGACTGGGACAGTGTTCTGCATAAAGCAAGTACTTAATAAATGAATCTCTAGTTCTGCAGTCCTCTCACTCGCTCTGCCTACTCAGTGGCTCTCCTCCCAGGTGGCTGGTCCTAACTCCCTCACACAAGGATGGCTCTACAAAGTGAACAGGTGGGATATGAGGGGCCTTGGGGATCCTTCCTGTCCCTGGGCCTTTCTATTTTTTGTCAGAGTACCTGAAATCCCACCATTAGAGGTTCTTGCCTTTGAGTTTTTCCTAGGGCTGCATGAAAAGCCCTGGACCCTGGGGAGCAGAAAGGCAGTTGGGAGCAGATGGTGATCTGAGATTTCTTCCAGTTTTCCAATCTATGTTCTAAGATAGGGACCCTTTGCCTTCGGTGGGTCGTGGACCCCTTAGGCAGTCAGTTCTGGTGAAGTCTAGGGTCCCTTCTCAGAATCAAGTTTGCAAAGGCATAAAATGCAATACAGAGGATTGCAAAGGAAACCAGTCATATTGGAATAAAGAGGTAATTTGTTTTCCATCCAAGTTCACAGACTTTGGGGACTCCAGGTTAAGAAGTCCTATTTTAAGGGTTCTTCCAAGCATTGACACTCTCTGTTTCACAGCCCTTTCAGGCTCTCCGTTCTTTGTTTTAAATTCTAAGGTCTCTTCCAATGCTGAAATTTTGAGGTCCCTCTCACCTCTGGTATTCTCTGTTCCAAGAATTCTCCTAGCTGTGACAAGCTCACCCCACCCTCCATGTTCCTCAGGGGAGCAGAGAGTGATGGGGACTTCAGCTGGTCCTCTCTCCCTACCCCAAACCCAGACCTTTGAAATATCCCATAAGAGCAGTGATGGAGAAGGCAATTAGTAGTCTAGGGGTTGTCGAGAGTGTGTGTGAAGGGGGTGGGGAGGGAACATAGGTGAAGGGGGATAGAATGCTGGGCCTGGAGTCAGAAGACCTCACTTCAAACTTGGCTTCAGACACTCAGCTGGGTGGCCCCTCTACCTGTTTTTCCTCACCTGTAAATGGCTATCATAATAGCACCTACGTAGATACCAGGATGGTGATGAGGGTCAAATGAGACAATATTTGTACAAAGGGCTTAACCGATTTCCTGGCAGGAGGAAGGCAATGTAGGGATCTGCTTACTCCCTCTCTCTGGGAGCCCACAACCTGCTCAGCCCGGACCTCAGAGAGGGCCTTGCTGTGATCTGCCCTTCCAGAGAGGAGCAGAGAGAGCTCAGGACCAACAGCCAGGCTCCATGGGCTCCCCCAGGACCAAGAGCTCTGGGTTTCCAGAGACAAGGGGGGGCGCAGAAGACACACAGGCAGTCACAGAACCTGGCAGATCGATCACACATTGTCTGGACCCAGAATCGTGCAAAGGCAGGGTCCAGGAAGCACACAGACCCCACAAGGACGCTACATACTGGCCACGTGCTCCTGCTTGAGACTCTAAGGCCCTCCTAGGAGACAGACAGAGCTTTCCTAAGGGGCTCTGGCAGCCCTCCCACCCCAGCCTAGGCTGTCCCAAGAATGGGCTCTGAAGCATCCTCTGCCCCCCAGCCCGGAGCTCGGACACTGCGTGCCAACCTCACCACCCCAGCCCGGACACACGCATGCTCTCTGACCCCCATCTCAGACACACAAAGCTGCCCACCCCTGGCACACGCGTGCCCCCGGCCCTCAGCGTGACCAGTCCTTTGAACCCCACCCCCCGGGCCAGGCAGGACTCACTCACCTGGAGGCCCCCGTCCCCAGCCGAGGAGGCTGCGCTGGTGGCGGCTGAGGCCGCGGCGGAGGAGGCGGAGGCGCTGCTGCTGCTGGCTGCCGAGGCTGCTGCGGCCGCGGGGGCGGCCGCGGGGCCGGCTGCGGGGGCCGGGGCTGGGCCGGGCCCGCCGTCGCTGATGCTCAGGTCGTACACGGCGCCGTTGAGCAGCACGGCGGGCCGATAGAGGCGGCGGGCGGCCGTGGGCCGGTGCCGCTCGGGGAAGTCCCCGTACAGGAACTGCCGGATGATGGCCGTCTTGCCCACACCGGGGGCGCCCAGCACTGCCACCCGCAGGGTGCCCCCCATAACCCGCCCGCTCCCGGGCCCTGGGCCCCGGCGGCCCCGGCCCCGGGGCGCCGCATGGGCCGCTCAGGGCCCCCCCGGGCTGGCCCGCCTCGGCTGCCCGCCCCCGGGCTCATGGCCCCCCCGCCGCCGCATCCGGGGCTCCGGCCGCTGGCCCCCGCCCTCGAGATGGGCAGGCGGACAGACCACCCCCCCTGCGTGGACAGACGATCAGATTCCCTCTCACGGATAGATGGACAGATGACCTCCCGTGCGGATAGATGACAGACCCCTCCTCGCCTCCCTCACCCTCTCGGACAGGTGGACACCTCTCCTCCAGGGACAGGAGGACAGATAACCCCTCTCCACTAACAGATAAGCAGACCCTCACCGACAGGCGGACAGACACCCGCCTCCCGAAAAGGGCAGATCGGCAGACCTTCCCCCTCACCTACAGACGGACAGTCAACCTCTCCAAAGGCTAGCTAGGCAGACCCTCCCCCCGCCCCGCACGGACAAACGTATGCACAGGAAGAGGCTCCCACACAGACAGATGACCCCCTCCAGATCACAGACAGGCAGACAGCTCTCCCCCCAATTCCCAGAGCGCGAACAGACGCTCCCCCACCACAATCACCCCTAAAATCTCAGACAGACAGCTCCCCCCGCCCCCACCAGGACAGATGCTAGCGTCCCTTCTGATCGCAGACAGAGAGCCCCCCACTCGGAGCACTCCGCAGCCGGGGCAGCGGGCACCACCAGGCAGACCCGGCCGGAGCGCCGGGAGACGAACTCTTCAGGAGCCCCCACCCCCACTCCGCCCCCGCAGACCCACCGGAGGCCAGACAGACAGACAAACGCACGGACGGGCGGGCAGACGGACGGAACGACGCCCGGGGCGGCGCGGAGCGCTGGCGGGGCGTCCTACTGGGCTCAGCCCTTGGAGGCTCTGGATGCCCAGCTCCGGTGGAGTGGAGCCGCGGCTTCCCCGCCGCCACCGCTGGCGGCTGCCACCACTGCTGCCACCACTGCCGCCTCCCTCCCGCCTCCCCTTAGTGAAGCTCCCAGACTCCGGGTCCTTTAGCTGATGAGGTAACTGCAGGCCGCCCCCCTCCTCCCCAGACAGCCCAGGGGTCACCCAAAGGTGACTCCGCCTTTGAACCCAGGCACCCAGGCTCCAGCAGCTGTATCTGGCCCAAACCCGATCGCCTTCTCACTCCGCCCCTCCCATGTTCCCCCTTCCCCCTCCCGCTCTGATGGCCCTGTCCCTGTCCCTCCTAAATTCAGGAGGAGCACCCCAGTACCACCTCGCGGGCTGTCCCTCTCATTTCAGTCTCAGGCCCCTCTCATTCCTCTGATAGCTCTCCCCTTCCCCGCCTCCAGCTGACAGAACCCCAACCCCTCCCACGCCCCCCTACCCAACCCCCCAGCTCACAGCCTCCTCCCACTGCCCGCGTGAAAGCCGAGCTCAGAGAATCGCCTGGTTTCACTGTGAAGTTCGGGCCTCGGGGAGTTCGGAGGCCTAAGGACCCCCAGTCTTTCTTCCTCCCCTGTGCCAGTCCCTTGGATGAGTGACTCAAAGGACCCAGCTCTATGGGGCCCTGTGCAGGGTGGCCAGAAAGGCCTGAGGAAGCCCAGCTAAATGACAGGGGAGTTTCCTTCCACCTCAGCACTAACCCCTCTCTTGGCAGACGAGGCTCCAGGTACTTCCCCAACAAGGTTCCCTTCCCCTTGGCTCCCCAGTGCTCCCTCCTACCAACACTGACTCATTCACCCTCTACCCCTCCAACTGTGGCTGTCCACCCAGCCCAGGGCCCCCACTCCCTAGTTACAGAGCATCAGAGGATTCCAGACCTTAACTGTCACCTGTGCTGACCACCCACCGTCATTTTACAAAGGAGAGAACTGAGACCTAGAAAGTGGGAAATGATTTGTCCAAGGTCACACAGGTAATAAGAGAGGGCCAGGATTCCAACTCAGATCAAAGCCTTGGAGCTGGAAGGAACCTCAATTCTCCTTTTACAGAAAAGGAACCTGAGGCTCGAAGGTGACTCTCCTGGGATCACAGAGCTAGTAAGAGTCAAAGGCAGTCTCTGGAGGGAGGCCTTCCTCACCCAAACTGGACCGAGAAATTGGGAGAAGCAATGTGGAGATACTCCAGCAGGGACCTTGGAGAGCTCATACTTCCAACCCCTCATTTTACTGACCAGGAACCAGAGGCCTGATGTGGAAGGGGGCGTGCCTTGTCCTGGGTCGCCCCAACAGAGAGACAGAGACAGGACGGGGAGCCAGGCTTTCCTTTAGGCGGGTTCTTTCTTTCTAAACCTGGTGACTCCCCACTAATATCTCCAGAGGTTGGAGAGAAGAGGCCCTACCCTCTGCTAAGGTGGAGATCTCTTCTCCCTCTGGGATTTCAGAGCCAGGTCTCTGCCATCCTCCCAGGGCTCTGTCACCGAGGACAAATTGACTTCTGGGGGAAGCTGGAGAAAGTGTCTGTGCCTTGAGTCTGCAGATCTAAACGCTTCCGGAAAGGCAGCCCTCCCATGTCGTCTGGACCACTCCATCCCTTTCCCCTAATGTTCCAAAAGGCTTTCCCTTGTGCACCTGGAAAACATCAGGCCCGGGAAGTCTACCCTTGCTGCTCCCTCTCCTCTTGTTTAACCCAAGGCCTTTGGGGGGGGGGGGGGGCAGGGAGGAGAAAGTTTTGTGAGAAAGCCCTTGGTGCTGAGGGCAGGTGGAGTCAGCATCCACCGGACTCCATAACAGGAGGAGAAAAGGACCTTGGAGAGAGAAAATGGTAGACTGGTATGAAGAGGTATCTGATGGCCAGACCAAGAGACATTCAACCGCGCACCTAGCTTCTAGGCACCTCCAGCTTGCCTGCCCCAGCTGCCACCTGCTGCTTCCCTGGACCTGGGCTGCTAGGAAACCAGGCAAAAAACACGTGTTTTCCTGCCAGATCTTGGGTATCGGTGGAACCAATCTCCCTCCCTGCTGTGGAGACAGAGAGGCAGACAGACAGAGAGACAGATGGGAGCCACCCTCTGCTTTCCCACGGAACCAAGGGCTCAGGGGATCTGGGAGCTAGAGCCCTTAGAGGTCTTCTCATCCACTCCAGCCCCCAATCCTAAGCAAAAAGCCCTGATTCTCACCTTTCCTCCTCATCTCTTGCTTGAAGCTGGGGACATGAGTACCTGGGAGTCAGGACTTCCCATGGTGATGGGCCATCTCCCAAATAGACCCCAGACTGCTGAGCTGCTCCTACCATCAGTCTTGAGCCAGAATAAGGATCTAGAAAAGGGTCAACAAAGAGTGACAAAAACCCCACACCCCTAATTTCCCAGCCTTCTTTCTTTAGTGAGGAAGCAGGGGATCCAAGCCTGGCTTTTGGCCAAGTCCCAGAGCAGGAAGACATGAGGAACCCTCGATTTCCACATCACCAGTCCAAACAGGTTGCATGATGAATGGGCTGAAAGTCCTATCTTTGGGCCCCAAAATTCAGTTTGGCAAATAGGGAGCCATGACTAGACCACAGTTTGTGTGAAAAGGACCATGGGAGTCTCAGGGGACGGTAGTGGGACTCCCCCTTTGTTAATCATGCTGGGAATGGAGAGAAGTGGCCAGCACTCAGAATGCCTCACTTTGTGGGTGAGAGACCCTGGACTGGGCTCGTCAGCCGAGGAGATGCTCAATGAGAAATGCATTTTTTTGTCATGGCCAAAGGAAAGGTCCAGTTTTTTGGACTATAATGTTTCTTACAAGGGAAGGTATTTTGTTTGCTTGGGGGAGGGAGGAGAGAGAGAAGGTAGAATAATAATGGTGTCCCCATATAAAGAATAAGAGTGTTAAAGAAATAAAATATGGACAGAAACTGAGACACAAACAGAACCGAGCTGGAATGAATTTATTGCCTACTTAAAAAAACCCTTCAAGCTTTACATAATTGAAATTCATGGTTTCATATGCACTTCTCTTTCTCGCTTCCTCTTTATATATGGAAATGATCTGGTTTGTTGAAGTCTGTCAGGGTTCATTATCTTTAAAGGGGGGGGGAACCAAAGCTTGCTGGGCCTCTGGGTACAAGTCCAAATGTCTCTGTCTGGCTTTCGGACCCCCCCCTTCTCCCATCCCCCCATCTTCTCCTGCCTTCTCTGCCAGGGCTTTGGTCAGACCGGTTCTCTCTGCTGTTCCTCCATCCTCTGGGCTCTGCCTCAGCCCAGGCCTTTTGATCCCTCCCCAAGAAGGCCCCTTCCCCCAGCCCTGCCCCCCCAGCTTTCATCTATCTCTTAAGGCTCCAAGTCCTCCCTGAACCCTCCCAGCCAGGAGTGTGCTCTCCCTCCCATGGCTTCCAGTTTGCACAATTTCCATTAGATCTCTGTTCTCCCCAGCCCTCAGCACAGTGCCAGGCACACGAGGACACTTGATAATCGATGCTTCATTCGTGCATTCACACACTGAGCCCTAAAGTGGAGCTGTGCCTCCCTAGAATCTCCGAGGGGGCAGAGACCATGTTTTAGATGTGTTTGCCAGCATCATGGTGTCCCCTCAGAATATTCTGAGGGAGGGTGATGGAAAGGGAGCGCAGAGTGCTAGCTTGGATCCAGGAAGACCTCAGTTCAAATATGGCCAGCTACTGACCACTTGTATGACCCTGAGCAAGTCAGGATCAGCTGATAGTTGGAAGGGCCCATACCCCAAAGGAACTCCCAGGATGTACCTGACAAATAAACAGTCATTCAGCCTCTCCCCTCCGTTGGTGAGGAACTTTCTCTCAACATGGAAGCTCAATTGGCCAAGCCTCAGTTTTGCATCTGTAAAATGGGGATGTGCAAAGTAGCATTTATTTCACAGAGCTATTGGGAAGCCCAGGGGCAGGTCTAATTGGTGAACTCGAAAGTTTCAGTTGAAGGAAATTGGTTATAATTTCATACTGAAGAAGTCTATAATCCACATAGAATCAATTGTCTGCGAATGAGGTGTCAGTTATAGGCAGAAGGTCCTAGCCTGGGGCAGCTAGGTGGCGCAGTGAATAGAGCACCAACCCTGGAGTCAGGAAGACCTGAGTTCAAATCCAACCTCACATACTCAACACTCACTAGCTGTGTGACCTTGGGCAAGTCACTTAACCCCAATTGCCCTGCCTTCCCCTCTCCAAAAAGCAAAAAAGAAGGTCCCAGCCTTCTAGGTAAGGTGAACAAAACTGTGGTGTGAGGCTGGGCAGAGGGGCTTCACAGACCCTCCAAGAGCAAAAAATTCTCACAGATGAGTGAGTCCATCCAATCTGTACCTGACCAAGATTACTGCTCACCACCTCCTACTTAGAAAGAAAAAATTTCCTAATATCAAATCTGCATCTGCTGTGGCTCTTGTGTCTACCCTCTGGGGTCAAACAGGACGAGGTCTGCCCTTCCTCCATAGGACAATCTTGAGACCTCAACATCGGACACCCTCCATTTACAGAGGAGAAAAGCAGGACAGATCCAGGGGGTTGAGCTGACTTGCCCAGTTCTTGTGACTCCAACTGCATTTCGGTCAACAAGCATTTATTAAGCCCCTGCTGTGTGCCAGGTCAACAAGCATTTATTAAGCCCCTATTATGTGCCATGGGCTGGGCTGAGCACAGGGGTACAAAGGAAAGCAGAGGCTAGTGCTTTTCTACTGCCCATTCCCTTCTGCCTGAGCTGGGATTTGGAAAGGCAGGACCGGGTGGTGTTGGGGCATTCAAGTTCAAGGACAGGCCTGCAGGAAGGATGGAGCAGGCAGCCCTTGAGTGGACAGTCAGGACATCAGTGAGACTGAACGGGAATGTTTGTCTCCACTGGGCAGGAATGAGCCCGGAGGCTGAAGGGGTGAGGCAGGGACACTCTGGGGAGGCTGGGACGCTGGGCCCAGGACTTTGGACTTGATCCGAGGCCAGTGTCTAAGCCTGGTCCAGTTGGCCTCAGACTAATGGCCTTGGCTATTTCTGCCTGGCCAAGAATGGCTCTCTCTTCTGTCAGGAGAGACGGAGCGTGAAGAGACAGAAGTCAATCAGGCAGCGAGCATTTACTAAGCCCCTACTGTGTGCTGGGCCTGTGCCAAGAGAATGAAGGCCCTGCCCCCGAGGAGCAGACGATGGGCAATGGCCCCTCCCAGAGTGCTGTGAGGGTCAACAGGGTAACAAAAAGTGTTTTGCCAACCTCAAAGTGCCAATTATCATCATTATTGGCATTACAGGGGTGGGCTGATCTACTCTCCTACAGTCTCATGCAGCATCTCTGCAACTTTTGGGGCCAAAGTGGCCTCTAGGGCTGGGCCTGCTCCCTTAACCATGTGGTCTCCACCTTATTAGAATGTGAACTCCTTGGGGGCAGGCCTCAAGTTTGCGTTTGGATCTATCTCCTGCCCTTCGCAGTGCTTGGCTCACAGTAAGAGCTTGACAAGTGTCTTTTTATTCGTCCTCATTAATAATTACGTATACGATTGATATTAACGTTAAAAGCACAGTAATTATATTGACACGCAGGTGCGGCGTGGTTGAATCCTGGGCTGGAGTGAGGAAGGCCAGTCACCTCCTGCTGTGGGCCTGGACGAGGCAGTCAGCCTCCCTGGGGCTCACCTCCTGTGTCCTGAAAGGGTGGCCATATGTACTGGTGGGGGAAGTTCTCACTCTGGGACACCAAAGACATAACCAGAGTTCCATTTATACAGCATTTTAAAGTCTGCAAAGTGATCAGCTTTGGGAGGTGGCTGATACTCTTATCCCAAAGGTGGTGCAGTGAGTGCCAGGTGAGTCAAGAGAACCTGAGTGCAAATCCAAAATACTAGCTGTGTGAACCTGGGCAAGTCACTTCACCCTGTCTGCCGCAGTTTCCTCATCTGTAAAATGAGCCAGAGAAGGAAAGGGCGAACTCCTCCAGTATCTCTGCCAAGAAAACCCCCAGAAAGGTTGAGAAACAGACACAACTAGAAAATGACTGAACCACAACAAACACAGAAACTGAGACTGGGGGTGGGCAGAGGTTAAGTGATGGTCCAGGCACTCAGCTAACCAGTGTCTGAGGCTGCATTTGAATCCAGAATCTCCTGACTCGGAGCCCAGCACTCTGTGTACTGGGCCACCTGGGGACCCACTGTGTGCAAAGACCTACCATGGGAGGCCCTAGACTCTGTCTTTGAACAACTGACATCTCACTAGGGATCTCAAGTGTGAGGAAGAACTTGCCTGAGAACGATAGAGCTGGCTGTCCGACCTGCCAGCAGAAGGGGACTGGGTGCAGCCCTGGATGGCTTCCCAGAGGGTTCAGTCTGGAAGGATTGCGTCTAGAGGAGGATGCCCATGGGTTGGCCCAAGGGGAGAGGACAGGCCAAGTGGAATGACTAGCAGGTGCCAAGGACAGTAGTGAGCCAGTCCTGATGGGGGATGGGAAGGTGATTAATAGTAGTCATAGTTGTTGTAGCAGTAACAGTAGTGGTGGTAGTAGTAGTGGTGGTGGTGGTGGGGTGGTAGTAGTAGTAGTAGTAGTAGTAGTAGTAGTAGTAGTAGTAGTAGTAGTAGTAGTAATAGTAGTAGTACCGGTGGTGGTGGTGGTGGTAGCAGTAGTAGTGGTGGTAGTAGTAGTAGTGGTGGTGGTGGTAGTAGTAGTAGTGGTGGTGGTAGTGGTGGTGGTGGGGTGGTAGTAGTAGTAGTGGTGGTGGTAGTAGTAGTAATAGCAACAGCAGCTAGAATTTAAATATTGCTTTTGAGTTTGAAAAGTACTTTACAAACCTAATTTCGTTGGATTCTCACAAAAGCTCTGGGAGGTAGATGCTAATATCACCCCCATTTTACAGATTTGGAAACTGAGGCAGGCAGAGGTCAAATGACTGGCCCCCAGCTAGGAAACGTCTGAGGCAGGATTTGGGGCGGGCTCTTCCTGACTGCAGGCCCAATGTTCTAGGCACCACACACCGAGTTGCACCTGATTTGGCTGGAGCAGTGCTGGCCAGGATTGGGAGGATGGAGTGCAGAGTATTCAGCTTAATTCAAAGGCTTATTAAGCACCTGAAGCACACTGCTAGACCCTGGGGAGCTAAGGTGGGATGCAGCCCCCATTTCTCCTTGCAATGAGATTGCCGAGACACGAGTAGCTTGCTGAGATTCAATACCTTTTCAAAATCAAGAACCTCTGAAACAGATTCTCAAGAACCCAAAAGGGGCGGAAGTGAAGTGGTATTTCAGAAAATGATTCTCCTTGCGTCTATATGCAAGAGGGACTGGTCTGGGGAGTGACTAGCCTGTGTAGAGTTAGAAGGGGCTCAGTGGCCATCTGTCCATCTCCCTACCACCTGGCCAAGGCTGTGTGCTTGACCAATGGTTTTCTAGTTTCTGCGTGAAGACCTCCAGGAAGGAGGGCCCTCCGCCTCTAGGGGCAGGCCAGTCCAACTTAGAAGAGCTTTTGAGGACTCCCTCTGACTGACTCCAACGGGAACTTCAACCCATGATTCTACCCCCTGGGGCCAAGCAGAAAAAGGGAAGCTGTCTTGCTCATGGAAATACTTGAAGACAGATATCATGTCCCTCCTTCCTCTCATTTATCGCCACTGAGTGTCCTCGTCCCCAGGCTTAACCCGCTGGTTCCCTTAACCAATCCCTCTATGACATGGGCCCAAGCCCTTCCCCATCTTGGTTTCCCCCCTCGGGACACTGGACCCTCCAGTTTATCAATGGCCTTCCTAAAGTCTAGAACCCAATCAGGAATCAAAAGGAAGGGAGGGACGTAGGTGAAGAATGACGCAAGACATGATGACAGATGATGGAGAGGACGAGGGAAGAAGCAGAGACCACTCTCAGTTGGAGAGTCTGAGGGCCCAGGAAGGAGGTGGTAAGATGCTCTAGATGTGCTGGGGGTGGAACCAAAGAGAGCAGATGGAAAGCCCGCCCATTCTGGTGCCCTGAGGCAGACCAAGAGGGAGCCTGGTGGGAATGGCGGCTCCCCACCCCCTCCTCAATCAAAGACAAAATCCTCTGCTTAGTATTCAAAGCCCTTCAGAATCTACCCCCTCCTACCTTTCCAGGCTAGTGCTTAGTCTTCTCTCATTTTTATTTTTACATCACATATCACATTTTAGCTTCTTATTCCTCTTATTTCCACCCTATTTTCCTTTGACCCAGTGACCCTGGCTGTTCCTGATACAAGACACAGTCTCCTGACTCCAGGAATTTCCACTGGCTGTTACCCTATTCCTGGAATGGTCTCTCTCCTCATCTTCACTTCCTGGAGTCCTGCAAATCCCAGCTAAAATCTCACTTTCTGCAAGGAGCCCTTCCCAACCCCCTCAGTTCTAGTCCCATCCCTCTGTCGACTTAGTATCTCCAATTCATCTTGTCTCCTAGTTGTTCCCAAGTTGTCTCTCCTGTTGGACCAAGCTCCTTGAGAGCAGGGTTACGTTTTCTAATTTTTAGTGTTCAGAACAGTGCTTGGCATACAGTAGGCACTTAATAAATGCTTACTGACTAACTGGCTTAAAAAACTTCTTAGGTCATTTAGAGTCAGAAAAGACCTTTCCCCGTATTTTGTCTGGTGCTGTCTGCCCACCCAAGTAGAGATATTCTGCAGGCAAGCGGAGATAGGGACGGCAAGAAGGAGCTGGTGAGGGGTGGGTTTGGACACCCATCCCTCTGCAGATGGAGATTCCTGCCCATTGTCATCCAATATGGCAATCGTTGAAGACTCTGATCTCATCAAGGTGATCAAAAACACATGCTTGGTGACTAGTCTGTGTCCTCCTATAAATTCTCCACAGGGCATCCTGTGTGCTCCACATTCTGGGAGCCTCCTTCTCGAGTTCTGGAGATGGCAAGGTTACTGATGGAACATAGTCCTCACTCTCCTCACTCCACCAGACTTTCCTATGAACAGTCACAAAGTTCTTGGAGTTCTTAGAAAAGCCTTTGTATTCTTCCACCTGCACGATTCCTTCCTTTGTAACTCATTGCTGGGGGCTCATCTCCACCATCTTTCCACTTGACAAGCCTTTCTAACCCTCTGGGAAAATGGAGTTCCAGCTAGGCCTGAGGGTGCCTGGAGTTCTTTGGAAGATGCTCATTTTTGACAAATGAGGTAGGAATAAAGAATGAGGGGTGGGAAACCTGAATAATTCAAAATGAAGTAATTCAACTTCGTTTTATACTGCTGGCCTCTATATTCTGGATCTTTTCATCCTCCAGATTTTCATGATACTCCCTCTCCTGGTTCACCTCCCACCTTTGTTGTTTTTCTTTGGAGGCAATTGGGGGTAAGTGACTTGCCCAGGTTCATACAGTCAGTAAGCGTCTGAGGCTGGACTTGAACTCGGGTCCTCTGGACTCCAAGGCTGGTGCTCTATCCACTGTGTCTCCTGGCTGCCCCCACCTCCTATCTTTGTGACTGCTCCTTCTCTGTCCCATAATCCTCATCATGCCCCTTAGAGTTGTTCCCCAAAGTTCTACGCTAGACCTTCTCTTCTCCCTCTAAATGTTCTCTTGCCTTGCCCTGTGCCCATTTCTAAGTCAATGATGTTTGGATGCACATACCTAGCCCCAGGTTCTGCAACACCTTATTGCATAATTTCAACTAGAGGTTGAGAGCCATGTGGTCAGACCCAAGCTTTGGGAAAATCCCTTCAATGGAGGCCTGGGGAATGGGTTGGAAGGTAGAAGCCTTGGAGGCCAGACCAGTTAGGGGATTACTGTAAATCATTCAGGTAAGAGGCCATGGGGGCCGACCTGGGGCTGTGGTTGTGAGTGGAGATGTTATGGAGAGATGTCAGGCTCCGTCGTGGAGGGTGGACATGGCAGACCACCTGAGAAGGCAGTAAGGGAAACAGCAGCAGCTCTAAGGCACAGAGGCGCTGAGACCAGTGAGAAGCTGAATCTTCTGCAATGAGAAGCAATGGGAGTCAACATTTGTCAGGTGTTTGGAGATGCTGGAAGGTTGACCCCAAAGGAACCTAGCTTTGTTCCTGCGTTGGAAAGTCGCCTTCATGAACCCGAGAAGTTTCGTGGCTTGGCTGTCTTCCTTAAGATCCATTGCCCCTACCCCCCCATTTCCCCTCAAATCCCAGTGCCAAGGGTTGTCTAAAAGTCAGACTGGCAGGATGAGTGGCCATGAATGCCCAGCTCATGCCCCCAAGTCTAGGGGCGCCCCCAGGCATGCCTGCTGGAATAGCAGGGCTCAGACCCGCAGCAAAGCTCTTGCTTCCCTGTCGGCTCTTAGGGCATCCCAAAGCCTGGGCCCAGTTAAGGCTGGGGTTGGACATAGAGGGCTTTGCAGGAAACCCATGCAGTAGCTCACTTTTAGGACAGAGACACGAGTTTGTCCTTGTTCTCACAAGCCTCTGGGACAGCAATGGTGGAAAGGAGCCCAATGGATTGTGGGATTGAAGCCCAAGGAAGGTGAAAGTTAGGTTTCTAGGAGCCGCAGGGACCCTGTCCTCATGGTAGAGAAAGGCCCCAGGGCCAAGGTCACACCCTTCACCATCCACTCCTCTGCCAAGCCTGGACAGCCCTGTGGGCTTCAGTGCAGGGGAAGGCTCCCCACTTTACTACACTAGAGGCAGGGAAGGTGACTTCTCCTGCCCCCCTCCCGATGGCAGGGCCAGAGAGCCATCTGGAATTCTAGGCCAGATCCCACATTGGGTGCCCTGGGCATGGGCAGGGCAATTCCAGGGGCCAACAGACTTCTGCAGAGACACGCTGGTGTTGGAAGATGTCACTTTTATTGTTTCTCTTTCTGAAAACATGAGTAAACATACAATATATATACCTCTTATTTATATATATTAGATATATTTACTGCAAGGGCTGGAGCCTTATGCCAACCCTTCTGGTAGAATTTATTTGAACTGTCTTTATTAGGAGGGAAGGGAATAAGGGAGAAAAAAATTAGTGTCACTGGTTGCCCAAAGCGATAATTCTTTATTAACAAACAGCAGGAAAAACACCCCGAGCTCCAGCAGGAGCCACTGGCCAAGCCTCCCGCCCCAAGACACACAAGCCAGCCCCAGGCTGGGGAGGTGGAGCAGGTCTGTGGGCAGGCTGGTCCAGGAGCCAGCGGGCTCACCTCCCCAGGCTCAAGCTTCAGGGGGCTCCTCCTGCAGAGGGAGGCGCCCCTTCCCCAGGGAGAAGGGCTCAGGGAACAGGAGCTGCAGCTTACGGTGGGGGGATGGGGAGGATTTCCAATCCCATGAACACCCAGGGTAGGATTTGAGGAAGGCAGGGGAGGACAGGACAAGCAGCAGTCCAAGGGTCCGACTCCTAGGAACTCACGGGGACCCCTCGAGGCCCAGTCGGATGAGATGTGGGAGCTCTCAGCCAAAGCAAACGAGGGCAAGGAGGGCGTTGTGGGGCTGCCCTCTCTCCTGTCCCCGCCTCCCCACACCCCTAGGGAAGCAGGGGCCTGGGGGCGGGAGGAGGGCCTTCCTAACAACAGAACACCCACCCAGCCCGCGCTAACACCACCAGGAGGAGGGAAGATGGGGTCCAGATACTGGTTCTCTGATAGATATAGTCAAGAAAAAGCCCAAGAGACAAAGGGTCTTCCCAGGGGCTGTATGGGGCCTGAACTAGGGAGAACAATGACAGGCTCCTGCCTGATGTGGGAAGGCGAGCTGCCACACGACGCCTCCCAACCTCAGCTCCCCCATTTCTGTTCCCCACTAGATCTCTGCAGGGGCAGATTCGGCCCCCTGCTGTGTGCCCTCCTCCTTCCCTGGAAAGCCTGAGGCCTAAGCCGTCAGCATCCCTGGCCAGCAGCTGGAGAGACCACAGAGAGATGAGAAGAGATGCCATCACCTGGCCCAGGGGAGGAGGGCGGGAGGGGCAGGGGGAGGGGAGGAGACCATCAGTTCTTCAGGATGGTTTCATAGGCCTGGTAGACATGCTGAGATACCTCCGGGGCTCGGCACTTCAAGGACAGCTGGGGGAGAGACACAAGAGAAGGGGGCTGTTGGTGCAGGCCCCAGAGCCCTCAGTCGGCCCGGGGCCCAAGACAAGCCCGAGCCCCAATACTGCAGATGTGCCTTGCACGAAACCGGGGGTGAGTGCCGCAGCCTCCTCTGCCTGCTAGGCCAGGGACCCAAATATACCTCCAGCCCACACACCTGCTGCCAGCGCTCCCAGACCCCCGCTCCCCGGCAGCGCCAGCGAGAGGAGGGATGAATCAGCAGGCACAGGTTGTCAGGGAGCCCATCCCAGGAGGCTGGAGGAAGCTGGGGAGCTGAGAGAGGAGCTGGGGGGGCCAGGACTCTCTGGGTCTGGCATTACTGAGCAGACAGGAAAGAAGAGAGGATCTACCTGGCCAGCGGCTCGGCCCTCCGGCCTTCTCTGGGCAGGGTGCCACACCTTGCCTCTCACTGACTAGCATTACTAGGGGAACATCCCTTAACCTCTCAGCTTGTTTCCTCATTTGTAAAATGGGGAGATTATCATGAGGGTCAGAGACGCTGGTGGCGAGGCGCTGTGGGCATCACCCTCACAGATCCACAAAGGACCCTCCCCCATTTCAGAGACGAGGAAGCAGGCCCAAAGGGGGCCAGTCTGAGCCTAAGGGTCAGAGTCAGCGAGACGGAAGGACCTGCCCATCAGGCCCCGCAGGAAGGCAGGCAGGAGGCCGCCGAACATATGGGAGAAGGGAGGTGGCAATAAACACGCCAACTCAGGCGCCAACAGCAGCACCAATGCGGCTGGAGGCTGGCATGGAGGGGGAGGTGGCGGCAGGCATGGGGGGAGGCCCTTCAGAAGGAGAGGGAGATTGCTTTCTTCTGAGGACAAAATCCACGTAAACTCAAGTGTAGTGAGAGCCGCAGCTGCTCAGGGCAGGGATGGAGAGAAGGAAAAGGGGGGAGACGAGGAGCAGGCGCAGTGGGGGTGCACGTGTGTGCCCCTGCTGTGGGTTTCAGCTGCCACCAGGGAGGAGGCTGCGGTGAAGGCTGGCCCATGCCCGCTGTGTGTGTGCGCACACACATTCGTGGGGGGAGGAGGGGACGCCTGGAGCCTCACCGTGAAGCTGGGGCTGCCCGGCTGGATGCGGAGCTCGGCCAGCACCCAGATGCCATTGGTCAGCTTCAAGGACTGGTACAGCATGTCCTGGCCCTCCACGTTCCTCTTGGCAATAGTGAAGATGTTACTGGCCTGCAGCTTGCTGCTTACAGCCTCTGGGAGGAGACAATCAGAGGGGAGATGGCACCCAGGCCCAGGCCCCTCCGCCCCTGCAGTCTCCATCTTGGGGAGAGGCCCAGGCTGGCCTACTTTCTTCACCCTCCCATCAGCCCTCCCCAGCTCCCTTGGGGCTGCCAGTGCCTGGCAGAGGGAGCCTTGAATGCAGATTCCAGATGGGCTCCAGCCTCCCGCATGGTGTCTCCCTCACCTGCATTGAGGGGGCAGTCTTTGATCTGGAACTGGGCCTCGTTCTCATTGGGAATGTCCTTCCATGTGGCCAGGAACATCTGCCTCTCTGAGGGGAGAAGCTGGCCTGAGCCCACCTGCTGCGGCTGGGGTCCAAGCAAAGACCTCGAGAGCGGGCTCCAGCCCCCTTCTCTGTCTGGCTCCCCAAGCCCAACTCTGCTACTTTGTAACAGCCCCCAGGCCACCCGCTGGTGTAAAACCAATGGACTATGGCGGCCTTTGAGGCCCTTCCTGCTGGCCCCTGCCCTGGGAGCTCCGGCCTGCTGACCCTCCCCAGTCTTCTCCCAGCAGGGTGTCCTCTGAACCGGAGCGCACTGCTCAGCATTTACTGACTGTCCCAGGGCACAAGCAGGGCTGGGGACTGTGCCCCTTCCTACAGTCCCTCAATCACAAGGGCTGCCCCATCCAGCTGTCCCCACAGAGTGAGGGCCCCAGGCTGCCCAGCTGGGCCCACAGCAGCCTCCGGGACCCGCAGCCAGGGGAGGGGAGGGAGGCTGGAGGGCCCCAGCAGGCGCTGAGGGATGCTCACCCATTTTCCCATCTTCCACAAAGAGGATGTGCAGTGGGTACAAGGTGCTGAAGTAGAACACATCGATGTTGTTCTTCACGGCCACCTGGGGGTATGAAGGGGGTGAGGCACCTGCCAGGCTCTCTGCCGACCCAGCCCAAGGCCAGCTCTCCTGCCTCTGGCTTCTGGCCCCCCCTAAGCCACCATGGGGAAGGAGGGCGTCCTCTGGGCTCTGGCTGTCAGACTCAAGTAGGTGGACTCAGAAAATACTAACATTATCTAAATTGTGCTGTATTTTGGTCTGTTTTGTTGAACAGTGACATTTCAGGCTGGTCCCTACAGTCCTTGGGAGTGCTCTGGGCCTGGCTGCCACTGATCCTGCTGGTCCTGACTTCCACCACAGGCTCAGGCTCACTGCAGGGGCTCAACCCTTCCCCCAGCTCTAAGAGAGGAAGGCAGACGAGCTTGGAGCCCCCGGATCTAACAGCTGAGCACCCTGCTCTGCCTTCCTTTGGCCAAGAAGCCCAATGCTACAGGCCTCTTGTGGATGTGGCCAGCTCCGACGTGCCAGCACATACCTGGAGGTTGTTCAGAGGGTCCATCTTCATGACAGAGCCCACAGTGTTCAGAGGGAGGGAGATCTCCACCGTCTGGTTGGGACTGAGAGGGGCATGGACTTGGAGGGGAGCTGCAGGGGCCAGTCCAAAGCTGTGGAGGCGAGGGGGACAGAGCTGAGCCAGAGGCCAGGGCCACAGCTCCCACTGCACACCCGTCACACCCTCTTTCCCAACTGTCTGGTTGTGCTTGTCCCTTTAAGAAGGCTTGAGAGAAGCAAGGCCTTGGCTGCCCCAAGCAACGGAGCTGGAATTAAGTGCTTTCTCTCTGGAGAATTTGGGGAGTCTGTGTTCCTAGCCACCAGTTTCTGGCTCCAGCTCTGCCCAGCCCATGGCCCTTCTTAGAGGAGCCAATCCCATCTTTGCTTCCCTGACACCTTCCTAGGGAAGACATATCCCACGGGCTGGACTAGAGGCCAATGAGGCCCCTTCTCTGAGATAGTCTTGGGGCACCCCCATCACTACTAAGGCCTGCCCAGCCCAAAGGGCTCCCAAGGCCAGTCCTTGACTGGCCCGGGGCTGTGGCTGACACTGATCCCTTTGGTTCAGGGTGGGTGCCAATCTCCGTCTGCTGGCTCTGGCTAAGAGAAGTGCCTTCAGTCACCTCAGACCTGCAGTGAAAGCATCACCATAGCCATCCAGGGAGAAGAGTGATCAGGAGGGGCTGTGTTGGGCCAAACGGACAGGCCTGGTTATTGGCCCTGCCCAGCAATGGGCACTGACTGCTCATCTCACTCCTTCTATGGGTCTGGGGCCACACCCATCCCATCTGCCATCCTTGGCCGGCTGCTCCCAGGGTGCATTCATAAGAGCGTCTCCTCCTCCCTAAGCCTACGGTTCAGAAAGCTCGCGACTGACTGGTCAGAGCCACTAGCTCAAGGCTTTACCTGTTGCGGTTGAACTGGATGGCAAAATCAGACATGACCTGCAGGGCCTTGTTAGTCAGCAAGAGGTCCATTGAGATGGAGCCCACCTGGCGGGTGAACGTCCCTGAGATCTCAAGGCCTTTGGCTTTCATGGCAGGGAGCCAGACCTACGAGAGAAGGCCAACACGTGGAAGAGGTCAGCAGTCTGGCATGGCAGCTATGTGTGACCTGAGTCCAATGCCGTCCCTCAGCCTCAGTTTCCTCCTCTGTGAAATGAGAGTGTTGGCCTGGATCTATATTCCTAAGATCCCTTTATTGGTCTTCTGGAGAAAAAAGGCACCTGAGAAGGATCCAGGGAAAGCCCTACCTGCCCCGGAGGCCCCCGAGACCAGTGAGGAGTGGGCCAGGGAGTGTGTGTGGGGTGGGAAGGCACTGCTCAGGTGGCCAAGCCCCCGCCTCAGATCTATGCCTGGAAGGGACCTTAGACACCATCGAGGCTAAATCCCTTATTTACAGGAGGCCCAGGGGGCTATGAGACTTGCCCTGAGTGACCAGCATTAGAGCAGCATCTCTGGCTCCAAAGCCAAGGTTCTTTCCACCATACTATCCTGCCTCATTGGATGGCAGCAGCTCTGCCAGCCTAGGCTGGCTGAAGGTTAGAACTGGCATCCTTGGCATCTTCTTGAGGTCAGGGACTGTTTTTGCCTTTGTATTGCTAAGCCCTGGGCACAGTGCCTGGCACGTGGCTGGTTGGTATGGCTCCCTGTTCTTGCAGAGGACCAGAATGGCATCGCTATACTAGGCTTAGGGCACTATGCATCTGCCTGTGTGGGTCAGACTGGCACGGGCTCAGGTGGCTCCAGCACAGCTTGGGCACAAACAGTCCAGATGAACATCTGGAGGGCAGACGGCTCTAAGTTTGCACCTCTCGGGTTTCTTTGGAGTGGCTGTAATTCTGCTTCCCCCATGGAGCAGAGCACCTGCTCTGGTGTGGGCACATCTCCTGTGTGTCACAATCGATCCCAAAGTTCTTCAGACAGATCTCGAGACTATCCTTGGATCACTTCTGACTTCCGTGTGAGTGCCTGCTCTCTGAAGAGTTCTCCGAAAAACAGTGCTTAACAAACGTTTAATACCCAACTGACTCGGCCGCCTCGGGGTGAGGCTGGGGTGAAGATGCGGAGTTCTGGCTTAGGATCAGAGCCCAGGATGACACGATGCAGCCTCAGGGTGACCCCTTGTCAGTGCAGGACAGACTCTGAGGCCATCGCACTCGTCTCTCCTCCAGAGACACTGAAGTGTCATAAACTGGCCTTGCCAGAAAAGGGGGGTCTGAGTGGCTGCCACCATCCCAGGGCCCAGAATCATGAGCACAACCCCCCAGGGAGGTCGGCCAGGCCAGCAGATGATGGCTGTCCAGGAGAAATGAGCTGTCCCAGCCCTGGACTTGGGGGTTCTGGGCCCAGTGTTCACCACAGTACCTCAGTCTCCCCTGCTGGCTTGCTGGGTCTCACTCTCTCTCTAAAAGCTTTTTACAAGGGGAAGGCCAGGGCACATGTGGCCCCGTCATCCTGGGGGTATGCTGTCTCAATGCTGCCTCAGTCTCTGGGGAGTGGCCTCCTGGCTTCACAATCTCTTTAGGCCTCTTCCAGCCGTCAGACTGCACAATTCTATGGCCCTCAGCATGTAAGGAGGGCCGTCAAGGGGTCCCCTGGCCCCCCAAGGTCAGGCCTTCATAAAGGGCCGCCTGCTTCAGAGAAGATGGGGATGCTGAGTCTTGGGGCCAGGGGCTCCAAGAGGCTAAGAAGCAGACTTAGGCCATAGGTCAGACGATGTTTCCTCATAACAGATGCTTTCCCAAAGTAGAATGGGCTGCCTGGAGGGCTCTGGGAAAGGCTGGTGGTTGAGGAGCTTGCTGTGGATGCTGGGCATCCAGAGGCCTGGGGCTCAGGTCTAGACAGAGGACAAAGCTCCTGGCTTTCTTCCAGTGGGGGGGCTCTCCCAGCTGCCCACCCCAGGGCCACCTATGCACTTATCACCACAGAGCCCCGGACAGCTGACAGACCCTCTGACAAGAGAGACAAGCAGACCCCCCAGAGCAGGGGCTCAGTGAGATACTGTACTAATGAAACAGGGCTCATGCCCACCTTGCCAAGCTGATCAGGCTAGAGCAGGATATTAGGGATACAGGATGGACCCCTGGGATGCCAACATCTATGAACGATTAACCCAAACAATTCTTTAATGCCTGGGCACGTGCACACACACTCCCCCTAAGGCACTGCAAGCCACGGTCTCGGCTGCCCCACCCACTGCTCCATCACCAGCAATGCTGGTTCATGGGACACAAATGTGGTTCATGGCACATGGTCAGTAAATGTGTTTTTTCTGTTGAATCAATGTTGGCAGAAGTGCCCTGTGCGGCCACATCCCTGGTGAGGCCCCCCCCGCTGGCAGACCAGGGTGAAGCTGTGGCAGACAAGGCCACTCTGTATGCTTGGCCATGACAGGGAGCCTATGGCCCAGTGTGGGGTCTTGCACTTGGTAGGGGCTCCCTAAATGTCTGTGGCTCCTGGGATGAAAGGAGACAAAAGCCACCACTGGCAAACCGGCACACTCCAGTAAGACTGGCCCCACGCATGGACAAGAACAGAAAGCCCTCCTCTCTCTGGAAGCTATGCTCCCTCCTGGAATGAGCACCAGAGCACATGCGTGACTTACTGCTTTCGGGGCCACATAGGAGCCTGACAGTGATCCCACTCCACTGGTTAGGTCAAAGAGGTCACCCAAGCCGCCGCCAATGGGGGCACCCAAGTTGGCTGGCATCGTTCCTGCGGGAGGGGCAGCAAAATTGGTGCTACCCATCTGGAAAGGGACAGAGAGAGAGGCAGTGAGGGGGCTGCAGGGGACATCACCACAGGCCTGGAAAGAGAGGCAGGGTACTTACGGCAGGGCTGCCACTCCCATCACCTCTAGGCTGCAGAGACAAGAAAGAGCTCAGTAACTGGAGAGCCAGGACAGAAAGTCCCCACTGCCCTGGGGAAGCCCCTCCACTGGGGAAGGTGACAAGATGCCTGCCTGGCTGGGGGCACTGCCCGGCCAGCACTTCACACATATCCACCAAGGGGATTTAGAACCAGTTCCAAAAAGGGGGCTGAGGGAAGGAGCCAGAGTGACTCTTCCAAGGGCTGGGATTGCAGAGAACTCCCAGCCAGAGAAGGGGCTGCTGAGAAGCAGGCTGGCCCAGGGACCACCCCCAGCGTGGAAAGAATCCAGTGAGGTGTCACGAGCCCAGGGGCCACAAGCAGCAGCAGGTGCCCAGCACAGCCCGTGGTAGGGAGGTGTGCCCACTCAGAGCTCCTGTCTCTTCCCCAAGGCCGCTGTGGGCCAGTCAAAATCCTGTGGGGAGTCTGGAGTGGGGAGGGAAGATCTAATCTGGGCATCTGTGGGACACTGGAAAGGGCCGAGAAGCCAGCTCCCTACCCCTTCAGTCTCATCGCCCATCTCCAAGCAGATGCAGCCAGGGTGAAGAGGACAGCCAGCCACATGCAGAGAGATAGAGAGAGAAAGAGAGAGAGAGAGAGAGACAGACAGACAGACAAGACATGACATGACACAGACAAGGAAGAGAAAGAAAGGAAAGGAGGGAAAAAAGATCAGTCACGAGACATTTCTATTCTAGACAAAAGCCCTGACCTTAGGCTGGTACTGACTCCAGGTAGGACTCCTGGCGTGTGAACCTTGAGAGAAAGGCCTTTCCCACAGACTCATCTAGACAGTCTCTCCCCCTGTGCTGGAGTGGCCCCTAGCTAGCTCTCTGCCCAGCCCAGCCTGGTCTGCTGTTGCACCAGAGAAAGGCATCCCTACAGACTCACCTAGAGAGTCTTTCCCCCTGTGCTGGAGCAGCCCCTAGCTAGCTCCCCACCTGGCACGGCCCTCAGAGCTGCTGTCTCAGCAGCAGGTGTCCTGGGCCATGCCAGGCCCCTCAACGGGGCCCACCAAGAGCTTCCCCCTCTGCTCTGTACCAGTCCATGCCACCCTCTAGGTTGCTGAGCCCCAGCCACTCCACCAATCTATAGCTAGCCTCAGTTTCTGAAGATGCACCCAAGACCATGAAGGGCCAAAGGTGGAACGTAGTCTAGGTCTGCTCCCTATGGGCCAGGTCAGTCGGTCTGGAAATGCCCACCTATTAAAATGAGGAAAAGCCCCCAACATACCAGGCTGTCCAGGCCTCCCCCCAGCAGGTCCACAGCCCCCATCTGGACAGGGGCTGTGGTCAGCGGAGGCCCGCTGACGGGGGGGCCAAGGTCCAGGTTGAGTAGGTCCCCCAGGAGGTCGCCTTGGGCTGGGATGACAGCCGGCTGCTCCCCAGGAGGTGCACCCGCCGGGGCGACCTCAGGGCTCTCGGCACTCTCACTCCTGTCACAGAAGACATAGTAAAGGAAACAGTGAGCTGGGCACGGCAGCAGGCCTCCCCTTTCTGTGTGACCGAGTCAGGAGAAGCTGTGCCACAAAACCAGGGCATCACAGTCCTAGGGGGAGGGGAGCACAGCTGGGCGCCACATCTGGTTTGGAAGGGAAAGGGCAATCTCCCAGAGGCCTCTGGGAGGCTGGAGTCAGCCCCTTTCCTTACCAGGGACATTCCTATAGCAAGCACTTAATCATTAAGCTGAGCTGACCCAGCTGAGGGGAGGAAGACCCCAGATCACCCCGAAACAACGTCTAACACCAAGGCCCCACAGAGTAGGTGGCGACAATGCCCACACTATCCAGCTGGGGGGAAGCCCTTCCATGCCATGCCCAGCCACCAGCTCCTGGGATCCCCAGGGGAGGTGACTGGCCTTGCTAGAGGCCCAGGGCCCAGCCAGCTCCCTCCCTGCAGGGCCTGGTACTCACGAGCCTGTGCGTGGGGGCAGGCTCTTATGTACCACCCCGCGACTGCCCTCCACAAAGGCACTGGGGGGCTTGTGGTAGACTGAGGCCAGCGTGCCAATGTAACAGATGAGCTCGTCGAGGAGCGTGGGCTCAATGAGGTCTGTCTCCTCTGAGATCAGCGGCTTCTCGGCCAGGACCACCTCCTTGGCCGCCACGGGGTCTGTGGAGAGCAGGCGCCAATAGATATAGCCACGGTCCCGCAGATCAGGATTATCAGAGTCCTTCAGAGGAGGAGGTGGGTGTGGCATGGTGTGGAAAGAAAAGCAAAGCCCGGAGGTCAGAGCAGGGCAGCAGCTGAGGGCCCCAAGTCAGATCTCACAATGCAGGGCCTGAGGAGGGCAGGCAGTGGCGCGACACCCTTGGCTACCTTAACCTGACCACCTTCCTCCAGGGGAATGGCCTTGTTCTCTGGGTCTGTCACACTCACACACACACACACACACACACCTGTCCAAGCAGGGGGTCGAGGTTGATGCTAGGCAAAGCCCCAAAGGGTCCCTTGAGGTAGCAGGGTCACTAGGGTCACAGGCCCTCTGCCGTGGCCTCGGCTCTTTCCTCCCCAGTTCCCACACGGGGCCCCTCACCAATCCACGCCTGCCCTCTGTGGCTCAGTTGACACACTCTCTAGCCACAATGGCAATGTGGCCTTGGATGCCAGGCAGGCCTCCGTAGCCAATGGAAGCTCAAGGAGGGTGGGGGCCAGGCCTTCTCTCAGGCTTGAGCCTGCCCAGTGCGCTGGCAGCAGAGCTGCTGAGGCCTAACTCCAGTGTCTACCTTCCTGCCCTCCCTGCCACTGCAAGCTGGGCAGAGGCCTTGGGACGCACCTGGGTGGCCAGGCTGAGGACTTGTTGCACCAGCTCCTGGGTCTCTGTTGGCTTCTTCAGGAAGAGCTTCACAATTGCTGTCAGCAGCTGGAGCTGGACCTGAGGAGTGGGGGAGAGGTGTGAGGGTCGCTGGGGGCAGGCAAGCAGACATCAGAGACGCCATCCACACCCCAGCACTGGAGCCGGGGTCACCATCTCTAGGAGGAGCCAGCCAAAGACCAGACAGCCCACCACAGTGGGCGAGGGGTTAGAGACCATCTGGCCTTGACTTGGCCAACCCTGCCTGGGCAGGCTGGAACTCTGGGCACAGCTGGCAGTGGGCTCTCCCCACTGGGAACTCTGGCTCCTCCTCCCATGGGCAGCCCAATCCCCCATTTCTAGGACACCTGAAAGCTCCTCAAGTACTCTGCTTAGAAGAGCCCTGAGAGGCCAGGGTTACAAATGTGAGCCTCGTCCTGTAGCTGAAGAAAGAGAGCCTCGGGGACAGAAAACAATTAGAATGAGGTTGATCCCGGCACCTGGGCCCAGGAAGGACAAAGGCCCAGACCTCTGGCCAGGGCTGAGCAGAGCCTGGCTCCCTTTTGTGGCCAGTCCTGGTATCCTCACCTGTCTTCTGTGGGTAGAACCCACAGCATATGCCACGGGTGGGGACATGCAGGCTCAAAGCAGGGTAAGAACAGCCCCCACGTCTCATGGGCAGCAGACAGCAGAAGTGAGTGCAGAGCCCCGACCTACGGACCCAGACCTAGAGGCCAAGATCCGGGACCAGGGTCATGGCTCTGCCACATCCTCCCTCTGTGGCCTCTGCTGGTCCTTTCTAACTTGGGCTGACAGGCCCTGCTGGCTTTGAACTCCATGGGGACAGCTGGCCCTCTCTAAGGAACACCTAGAGGGCCCCTGGACAACCCCCACAGTAGTGGGTGTGATGGGGAGGCCCTCTGTGCCCCACAGCAAACAGCATTTATACATATCTCATGAGAAGAGGCAGACTGCCCAAGGGCTCCCCACAAAACCAGCTCCTCGCTGAGATGAGCTCTGAGGGAGGAAGAGAGCAGTCTGGGGACAATGAGGTGGCAGCTGCAGGGTTGATCATGCCTAGGGCACCCAGCTGCTCAGTGATCCCAGCGCACATGACAGGTTAATAGGGGTGTGGAGGTGGACATCTCAGGAGATGAGTGGGGAGCAAACTCGCCTTTCTGACCATCCCACAGAACAACCACATGTCCCATCCGCTTGCCTGGCAGGGCTGTGAAAGGAGGTTACTGCCCTGAAGGGGGCCAATGGCCTGTTGACCTGTCTCTGGACAAGTCCCAGCTCCCCAGGAGCAGGCACAGTTTCCCTGTTTTGTCCTGGCCTCCTCAATGTCTGGCACACAATAGCCTGTGGACTATAAAGCCACAACAAAGCCTGTGGACTCATCTTGATGGCAGCTGGGGCTGCCTCTGGGTCACCAACTGTGGGAGGGCAGAGGGCCAGCTTCCCCTCAGAATGACTCCCTGTCCCCTGGCCTGCCATGGTCTAGAGAAGAGCCCAGCCTCCCCTCCAGGAGACCAAGGCTGCCCAGTGACACCAGCTTGGGCCAGGACCCGGGAACCCGAGGGTTCTGCTGTGCTCCCTCCCACCCCAAACCAACACCAAATTCTACTTGGGCTTCTTGGCAATGTCTGGATAGCCTGGGGGAGTGAGGAGGAGCGGCCAGCCCTGCTGCCATCAGCTTCCCAGCTGCCTCCTGCTTTGAGACCTGCTCCCCCTCATTCTTTCTGCCAGGGTGTGTGTAAATGTGTGATTATGGGCGTGTGTAGGGGGAGCAGGAGCTGCCGTGAACCCCAAGCCAGCCAGGCCCAGGCCCAGCTACGGCTGTTCCTCTGGCCTGTGTCCTTCTCCTCTTCCCTCCCAGGGACTTGTCTCTGGGGGCATGCTGGCTAGGGGGATGTGCTCTCCCCCAGCAGGGGGCACACTGCCACGCCCATGCCCACCCCACACCTGGGTGCTCTCGTCATGGAAGCCTTCCAGGAAGCTCTCCAGGAGCTCATCAGCATTGTCAATGCGCTCTGCGTATTCACCCACGATCCAGATCATGGCCGCCCGCGCCTCTGGCTCATCCAAGGAGTCCAGGTTCTCACACAGGGTGGCGATCACGCTCTCGTACCTGTAGCCACAGGAGAACAGGGTAATGAGGGTGGATGAGGAAGGCCTCTGGGGACCCCAGGAGCAGCTGCCTGCCCTCAGTGATGCACCCTGACCCTGGTCATGGCCAAGGATGCCCGAGGCTCCCTCACAACAGGAAGCACAAGTGCAGAAATGAAGAAGGGAGAGAGTACCCAGGAAGACCAGGAGCAGCTCATCAGAATCATGTCCCCACCCCTTCCCCAGGCCATCTCTACCGAGATTCAGGCACTGGAAGCTGAGTCATGAAGCTGCAGACAGCTCAGACATGAGCCCAGGGCATCTTGGCACTGGCCCAAGAAGCAGGGAACAGAGGCCCGTGGGGAGGCAGGTATGTTTGGGCCCACCCCGTGGTGGGGGGGCCCAAGGGGGTCTGGGTCTCTATCTGGCACCCACTTGTTGGGGTACTTGCGAAAGATGTCCTTGATGACCACGATGGCCTCCTGAACCACATAGTTGACCTTGGTCTGAATCAGGTCCAGTAGCGTGCTCACACAGCGCTCTGCGGATTGCTGCAGAGACAGAATAAGGGTCAGGGGTCAGAAGAGTGCCGGATGGGGTCTCTGAGCTTGCTGCCCACCTCTCCAAGCCCTCACTCTATCAGTAAAAGCAAGGCAGGGCTGTGGGGCTCTCCTCCCCCAGTAACAGAGAATGGGGGGATAACTCATGCAAAGTCACCTGGGAGGTGAAGACAGACCATGGATCACAGCCCAGGGTCTGACCTCTGTACCTTTGCCACTAAAAACTGGCCCCTTAGCACTGAAACAAAGGCCGCCCTTGAATAGAGACAGCGCCACACTGTAGGAGCTAGTGAGGAGGGGCTACTGAAGGGCTCCTTGACCCCCAGGATAACTGGGTCTGATAGCAGAGGAGCCATCTTCACAGGCTACAGTTGAGGAGGGGGCTTGGCGCAAGTACAGAGCACTAATTCTGTAAATGGTTACAGCACAGCTTTGCCCCTCACTGCTGCCTTGTGGCCTGCTTACTGTACCTTGGACAAGTGACCTTTCTTTGGGTCTCAGCTTCCTCAACTGTAAAAGAGAACATGAACTAGGAGGTCTAAATTAGGACAAGGAAGCCAAAGGGTGGAGGCAGTGGCCAGAGGAGGACAGCAGAGTGTGGAGAGATGCCAACCCCAGTGCCAACATCACTTGTAAATGTGCGTGTCCCCACTGGGAGCTGCCTCACCAGGCGAAGCAGCCACAGACACCTTTCTGGCTGTCTAGGTCAGCCTGGCCTGAGCTCCTGCGGGGTAGCCTCTAACTGCAAGTGATCTGAGAGGTCTGGCTCACCTATACAGAGCCTCACAACTGACCCCAAACCAGTGACTCCAAGTGTGCAAAGGACAGGGAGCAGGGATGAGCTGTGCGGGGATGTTTGAACTCCATCCCCAGGACTGGGAAGGCCTGAAGGAAATGAGAAGCTCCCCCTACTCTGGGCTCCTGTCAGGCCCGTGGCCTGGGCTCCCAAGGTTCCTACTACTCAGATGGGCCTGGACCTCGTCTGAGACAATGACGGGCACAGCTTCCTGGGGCTGGCTCTGGGAATGCTCACCTCCACCTTGATGGCGCAGCGGCCAATGGCACGGACGGCCTTGCGAACAAAGTCCACATCTACTTCTGTGGCGTACTCCTTCAGTTCCGCCAGCACCTGCCATGGGAACATGCAATGAGACATAGCCCAGGGAATGGTAGTTGGGCTCCTCCTAAGAGGCTGACTGCTTCACAAAGATGGCGGCCATGCTGGACAGGGTCAGTAGGGAGTCAGGGTCCCCCAGGGCTGTGGAGGGGCGGGGGCTGGAGAGCCCAAGGCCACCTGGGAGGCAGGGCCGGCTGACCTGGGCAATGTTGGCTTGGGAGGCCAGGCGGATCATGATGTCCAGTTTCTCTAGCTTCACATAGATGGGATCATTGTACTTGACAAAAAAGACCTTCATCTCGTGTTTCAAGATCTCAGGCCTAGAAGGGGAGGAAAGCTGTTCACTCCTAAGGCAATCCTAAGAAATGATGAAAAAAGCAAGCCTGGAGGACGGGGAGTGGGCAGTGGGGCCCGTGCCACACAAATAACTGATGTGGGGCCCCCACATACAGACCATCGAGTAATGAGTTAGCTCCACAAAGCCCCAAATCCAGCAGGCTGTGTCCTGAATGCCGAGGAGCTGAGCCTGTACCCACAGGGAGCTGAGGCATAGGAAAGGGAGGGAAGGAAAGCAGAGGGAATGAGGTCTCATAGCGGGCTTCCTTAGGGGACCTAGGGCAGCAGCAAGGGCCGGCTGCTTGGCCTGACCACTTCCGTGGCCAGGAGGCTCAGAGATGACCCCCGGCCCTGCCTTTGTGTTCCCCAAATCCTCTGGCTGCCCTGAGTGGGAAGAGTAGAGATGGCGCCACAGGGCTGTGGAGGCCCTTGTGCATGCAGGGCATGGTCACCTTTTCTGCACGATGAGGTTGATGTTGCGCAGGGCCACGTACTGCAGTTCGGGCTCGGCCGACAGCAGGGTGACCAGGGGGGGCGCCAGCTTCTTGAGGAGTGTGCCGTAGTAGTCCAGATCCTTCGAGAGCATCTCCATGAACTTCATCAGCACCTTCACCGCAGACAGCACCACGGCTGAGTTGGCATGGGAGAGCCGGGGGGTCACCCGCTCACAGATGCTGAGGACAAAGAGCGTTCCCCATTGTGCAGCAAATGAGATGGGGGCAGAGAACAAGGCTGGGATCTGCCACAGAATCCCAGCATCTGGGGGCCAGGCAAAGGAGCTGGCGCAGTCCCCACCCGACTCCTCACCCGGGGCTGGGCCCTCGGCAGCTGGCAGTGGAGGCAACAGAGGGAGCTGGGGCTCCTCCAAGCACTTATGTGCAGAAGAAAGAAGAAAGCCAGGGTCCCCCATAGCCATCAGAAGGCTTAAGTCCTTAGAATGGGAACCCACCAGACCAAGTGTCCCGAGGCCTCCTCCCCCTCTCCAGCTCACCTCTGGGCTTCCCGGTCATCCTTGGGCATGTAGTTAGCCAGGCAGTCCAAGATAAAGATCTGCCCCCACTCCGTACACTCATTCAAGGCTGTCAGCAGCTTGTTGATAGATTGTGGGTTCAGGTCCAAGAGGTTGCTGCTTGGGTGAGACTCAGCAATCTCCGAGAGGGCAGCCACAGCATTGGCCACCACCTGCAAGAGAGAGGCCAGAAGGTCCAGGGCACCAAGAACACAAGTCACATGACGAGACCAGTAGGATGCTACTTGGTACACATGCTCACTGCTGTCTTAAATGGTCCTACACACACACAGACACACACCCATTGCCTATCTCCCTGTTAGCTCCTGAAGAGTGGGACTGTTTCATTTTTGTCTCTGTCCCCGGCACACAGTACGTGCTTCACAAATTCTTGCTGTCTGTCTGACTGGCCCAGGGCTTGATTCAGAGGGCAGTGCTTGTGATCTCAGAGCACTCGGGGCCTATCAATGACTCTATGATATCTCTTCCATCTCTAAAATGGAGCCAAAACTTTCTCTGTGCCAGACAAGAACAGGAGGCTGACAATGGAGGCATCTTTGGTACATGACACCCCTTCCCCACCTTACATGTGAGCAGACAAGAAATAAAGGCTCGTTTTAGGAAGAGGTGTCTGGGGATAAGAGCCCCTGTCCACCCCCTGCCCCCATCCCAAATATCCACTTCCTGAAGCTGACAGAGAGGGCTCCTCAGAGTCCCTGTCTCCAGAGGGTCAGGAAGCTCGGTCAGACTGGCTAGGCCCCAGGAGGACCTTGGCCACCATGCCTGGGCCTCGGTAACTGGCAGAGAGCCTGGGGAAGGTCACAATCTCCTTCCTGCTCTCCCTGTCCTGGAGCCAGAGGCTACTCTGTACATCCTCTGGCTGCCTCCAGGCCATGGCACCCCAGGAGCAGGCCCCTGGGTAGGGATGCCTGAAGGGGCATGTGCTGGTGCAGAGAAAAGCCAAGGATGTCCCAGATGAAGATGGGACCTCCCACGATGCACCCACCGTGGCAGGAATGGGGGCTCAGGACCAAGAAGAGCTGGCTGCTGAGAGAAGCTAGGACAGTGCATGAAGAGCCCCCGGGGTGTGCAATCAAGAGCTGTCCTCCAGTCCTGGCTCAGGTACACACTGGGTACCCCCTTGGAACCTCAGTTTCCTCACTGATCATCATCCTGCCTGCCTCCTGGGGTGGTTGTGATGAAGGAGCCCTGTCAACTCTGACACACAAGCTAGTGGGAGTTACTTTGTGTTTCATATGCTCCAGAGCTCACTCGTCCATGAGCACATGCACGCACGTGCACACCCACATGCACACACACACATACACTCTGACTGTGTGGCTCTGTGCATATGACTTCACCTACTGAGCCTGGGCACCTCCTCTCTACAACCAAGTTCCTGCTGCCTTGGGCTAAGATGCTTCGCTGCACTGCTGCAAGGAAGCTCTGCACCAGGATTTCTCTGGAATAACAAAGGAATCCAGATCTGGACACAAACAGGTGCCACTGCACCAAATGGCACCGGTGGAGATTCCCACAAACACCAGTGGGAACCATGGCTGGGAAAGTAGCAGCCTGTGTGCTGATAATGTTTAATCAGGACTGGCTTGCCCAGGAAGTGCCCGGCTTGATGAGGGGCGTGGGGCTGGCCTGGACAGGCTCAAGGAAGCCGCCTGAGCTCGAGCTTGAGGCAGGAAGGCTCAGACCCTGACTCACCATGGGGTTGGAGTCGGAGATGAGGTCTTTGAGAGTGTCCAGGAAGCCCTGGTCCTCTACCAGCTGGGCATTGATGTCATGTAACTTGGCCACACACACAGCGGCCGTCTTGCGCACGTAAGGGTCCTCGTCCTTCAGGCACTTGCGGAGGGGCTCACACAGGTACTCAGTAATCTTATCCACTCGAATGCAGCCCATGGTCCGCACGGCCAGGGCCCGGATCAGGGGGTTGGGATCCTCGCAATCCTGAAGGGGTTAAACACAGGGGCTTGTCTCATTTCCAAAATTCCCTACAGAGGGTGCCAAGACTATATACTGAAGTCCAAGCTGACACTACTGAGCTTACTACACTCAGATTCAGCTGCCAAGAGGAAGAAAGTCAACTATCTTGACAGCAATCTTCCTGAGCTGCTCCAAAATGAGCCTGGGGGTCCAAGCATTTACAAGATATCACCATGAAGGGAAAAAAGCATGCACACATGTGCAGGGAGAGACAGAGAGAGGGAAAAGGAGGGATGGGGGGAGAGAGAGAGAAAGAGAGTGACAGAAAGACAGAGACAGAGAATGAATGAATGAGAGAGAAAGTGAGAAAGAGACAGACAGACACAGAGAGACAGACAGACAGACACAAGAGAGGAAGGAGAGGGAGAGAAGGAACCCTTAAGATTCCTGCTGAAACATGCTGGGATCATTAACGTGAATAAAGGGGAGAGAAGGCTTCCCCCCAGTGGAGGCCTGGGCCCACCCACCTTCACAAAGGTGTTGACAGCCATGATGGCCATGTCTGGCTGGCTTTTGGCATAATTCATCAGGTACAGGTACACCAGCTTCTTCAGCTCGAGGTTGTCAGTCTGCATACAGTTGACCACATCGGGGAAGAGGGCGCTGGGGAGCCAAAGCAAACCAATCAGCACTAGGTCTGACCTTGTGGGGAGATGGTGCAGAAGGCAGACTCAGGTAACAGGCTACCTAGGCTTGGGCAGGGAGAGGCAAGAGTGTGAGAGCTCACATGAGTGAGATTGAGAGTGTGGCTGGGAAAGGAGAGACAGCTAGGGATATTCCCACTGAAAGGAAGGGAGGGAAAGGCTCTGACAGGCTTGGCTATCATGACTTCTAAGCAGCCTGGGTGTCAAAACGTCCTTGTGAGGTGGCTGTTTTTGTTCTGTGAACAAGCCTCCTGTTCTGGATGGAACATGAGAAGAGGCAGGGAGTCGTGTGGACGCCCTGTTGGTTCCTGAGGGGAGGACGCTGCCTCTGGTTTTGGGACCCCATTTTTCAAACTGGTCCATGTGGAAGCTCAGTGTTCTCCCGTGGGTGGTCAGCCTTGGCCTCACTTTCACTTCCCTCAAACTCTTAAGGGAAATGCAGAGAAGGGAAGGGAAGGCTGAGGTCTGGGAGCTTGAAATGGATCTCGGAAGGGCCAAGCAGGGCAATGGGCCAGGGCTGAAGCAGACAGATCATCCTGAAGCTGCTGCATTAAGAGACACAAAAGGGGGAGGAAATGCTGATGAGCCTGACTTAATCTTCTGAGCAAAGCAAGATCATATGAAATAGAATAACAAAGTCATTTCCTCCACAAAGAGGTGACTAGGTGTCACCCTCAATGCTGCTTCAGATGCATCTGATTTGGGAAGTGGCCCAGTGGAGCCAGGCCAGGCCCCAGAGCAGGTCCAGACAATTCTCTTGGCTGACAAGTGGGCAGAGGGCTTGGGGGCAATCCCTGCTTTTCCCAGTGGGTTATCAGAGCCCTTCCTCTGTGGGGTGACGGGCTCCGCTGGCTCCAAGAACACATCCAGTCCAGCCACGGGCTCCCCAGTGAAAAGGCAAAGCACGTGTGTATGTGTGCATGTGCATGGTCATCGGTTAGGGGGCTGCTGCCAGAAGGCAGGAGTTCTTAGGCAGGGGTCAGCCGATAACCATATCTGAATAAAACTGGTTCCTTCTGTGCCCTTATTTGCTTAATTCTATCCCATTAAAATATGATTTTGAGAAGGGGCTCCTGGGCGGCACTAGACAGCCAGAAGGTCCCCGAGCACAGGAAGGTGAAGAAGCTCTGCCCCAAGAGAGCTCTCAGCATAAAATAAAGTTGCTGCCCTCAAGGAGCTTAGGTCTGGCTGCAAAGACAGGATGTATACACACAGTGTTAAGACCAGAGGAGAAGGGAACGCGTGGCGACGAGAACAGCACTCTAGATGGAAATGAGGTGGGGAGCAGGCGGGCAGAGGCCCGCGAGCCCGTCCTAGGCTCTCCCACCTGACATCTTTGCCCACAGTCATGGACGCGATCACTTTCTTCACGGCCTCCTTCTTCTTTTCCTTCTTGTCGCTATTGAGCTCTGCCTTCAGTTCAAAGATCTCCCCTGGAAAAGAGTGGGTGGCAGTGAGGCCAGTGGCTTGGGGTGGCTCCCCAGATCCTGGCAGGGGTCCGCATCAGCCCAGGACCTCCAGGAGACCAGACCACTACACACCAGAGGGAAGGGCTGGTGGACAGGGAGCACCAGGGAGAGGTGGAGAAAAGGGTGAGGAACGCTCTGGCTCAATGGGATCATGACGGGCCAGCTGAAGGCCTGAGCAGGAGTCCTCAGCAACTGGCAAAGTGCAGAGCTAAGGGACAATGGTCCCCAGGTCAGACGTTGAGCAATTTCTGCAGTTGGGCCTTTCCTGGAATATCTACTTAAAATGCCCAGGTCAGGGTTTCACTTCCTGGTCTACATCTGGCTGTTTTGTGCTGACTATGGGAATCCAGACCCTGAACGCCAAGGGAATAAATAAGCAGGGCTGTCTAGGGCTGCCCAGTGGTGGTGACCAGGACTCCCGGTTTCTCCTTTGAGCACATCCACAGTGGCTGTGGGGGAAGCAGGGCTGCTGTATCTCAGTTTCCCCTTCATACCATGAGAACTCTCACCTTCTCTGTGCTGAGCTCCTAAAGAGGGGCACTATAATGGTGAGAGACAGCACTCTGGGGGAAAGGCCACAGGCATACCCCCCCACAAAGTTCCTGTCACACTGGCTTAGATAGTGGGCAGCCAGAAACAGAAGGAAATGCAGAGAATGTCTCGGGGCCAGGCTGACCCTGGGGAAGTGGGAGGGATCTTGAGGCAGAAACTTAACAATGGGTTTAACAAAAACACAAGGACACACAGTGTGGCATGGCCTGCTTGGCCACAAAGAACAAGCCGGGTAGGCCACATGAACCAGCCTGGCCGGGGCTGGCCCTTCCTGTGAGAGACTGGCCTTGACAGTAAGGCCTCTGCTCCCTTCATGCTTGGTCTTGTCTTTCTTTCTCATAAGTCCTGCTGGCCCCAGAGGGTTCTGGGGCAGGGAGCAAAGGCTATTTCATTGGGCTGCCTAAACCCCAGAGCAGCTGCTGGGGTAAAAGGGGGATCTGTCAGATAGCCATGTGACCAGAAGGGAGGCTCTGAGGCCCAGCCCCCAACCGCCTTGACCAGAACCCTCTATGCCCATGCTTGGCACATCTAACTGGGCAGGAGAGAGGAAAGGACAGAATGGCATGTCTGGCTGCCTCTTTCCCCGGGTGGGCAGTTTCCATGAGGAGATCACTCCTCCTGCCCACTCTCCAAAAGGAACAGTCAGTCCCCTTTGCCATTCATGAGAAGAGACTGCCCATGGTTGGCCAAACCCCTCCAGCTGCACTCACCTGCAATGGGGGGACTCCCTCTCCCGTAACCCCCCAGAGGAGTAAGTGGTCAGGCCAGCCAGGCCAAGACCCAGACCCAGGGCCCTCCAGGGTAGTACCTTTCTTGGTGGTAGTGAAATACTTGGAGTCAGTCATTTTGGTCCCTTGATTGGTGGCAGAGCTCTGCAAGGACAAGAAGCAGAAAGAACAAGAGAGACTTTACCCCCAATAACTTTCCACTAAAGCCACAAGAAGTAAGTCTTGGGAAGCCATCCAAGGGCTGAGGTGCCTGGGGGAGACAGTGAGGCAGGTGGTCTGGTACAGAGCAGCTGTAGAGAGGCTGTAGCCTGGCAGAGGCACCCAGGGACTCTCCACTGGCTGCCCTGCTGGGCACCGCTTCATGTGCCCTCCTGCCAGTTCCGTGGCCTCTCAGAGGCAGACCTGACATTAGGGGTTTGTGTTAGGAATGATATCTGGAGGAGGGAAGGCCTCCCGTGTGCTGAGAGGTGGGATGGTGGAAAGGGCACTGGCGTGCTTCAGATCCTAGCCCAGACACTTACTAGCTATGTGATCCTGGATGAATCCCTGAACCTTTCTGAACTTCAATCTCCTCATCTGTGAAATGGACAGGGAAGTTGGATTCAAGGGTCTCTATGGGTCCTTCCAGCTCTAAGCCTATGAGCCTATGATCCTAATTGGACAGATGAAAATAGTGTTAGCAGCACAATACGGCTAATCAGGAGGAAGCTCTGTTACAGTGGCACGGACTGGGCCGCTCGAGGCCCTCCGTCCACTCTTCATAAGCCTTCAGGGAAGAAAGAAGAGAAAAGACTCAGCCCTGGCATGGACCCAGCCCCATCTTCTTCCCACCCATTACTTCTGATGAAGAGGTCAGGGTTTGAGAATGATGGCTAGGAGACATCACACCATGAGCCTTCTCCTATCCTCTGCTGGAAGAGAGCTCTCCTTTAGACTGATGGGAAACAGATCAGTTCTGAGACCTTCTCCCAGTCAACGATATCCACGTTGTGTACAGCTCAATAGCTATCAGTCACTGCTGCTGGAAAGGGGGGAAAGCACCTGCCTAGTTCTATGACAGACAGAAGAAAAGAACCGCTTCTGTTTTAGTTTGCAAAACTAAAAAGGGATGTGGGATTTCCCTAGTGGCACCAGAGAAGAGGCCACAGCTTTGGGGCTCCAAATGTCAGTTGGCACAATGGGCCCTTCAGAACAACTGTTCCCAAGTGGTTCCCTGGGGTCTCTGTGGTCACCACGAGGCCTACAAAGGCAGGGCAAGGCTTCTGCAGCAATGTGCCTTATAACCAATTGGGGGTGGGGAGGGTTCTGGGAGGCCATGCAGGCAAACTTTTGCTCTAAATCAGCAGTTCTCAACCTGTGGGTTGCAACCCCTTTGGGGATCGAATGACCCTTTCACAGGGGTCGCCTAAGACCACTGGAAAACACATATTTCCAATGGTCTTAGGAACCGAGACACAGCTCCTCTATCTGTCTCCAGGCGGGTCCGCCCTCATGCAGATACGCCCACATACGAGTATTAAAGGGTCGCAGCATTAGGAAGGTGGAGAACCACTGCTCTAGATGGACAAATTCCCTCTCATCCAGTCTCTGCTCAGAGACCTCTGGTGAGAGGAGAACTAGGCCCCAAGGCAGCCCATCCCGTCTCTGGCCACTTCTAACATCAGGCAGGTTTTCCCTTTCTTTTACTGAGTCCAAATTTGCTCCTCTTAGTTCTGCCCTCTGAAGCTGGGTAGAAGAAGGCCTGTTCCCATCTAACAGCCCTTCAAATATCTGAAGACGGCTATTGCCCACCCCTCACGTTTTCCTTCTCCAGACCAAACCTCTCAGTCCCTTACTGACTAGCTGTGAGCCATCCATTTTTACACCTTTTTTTTGGTTGCTTTTTGGAGGGGGGAAGGCTGGACAATTGGGGGTAAGTGACTTGCCCAAGGACACAGGTTTAGAACTTGTTTAGGTGTCTGAGGCCGCATTTGAACTCAGGTCCTCCTGACTCCAGAGCTGGTGTTCCATTCACTGTGCCACCTAGCCACCCCAACCCTTGCTTTTGATATCAACTATTTCAAATAAAAATCAGGCAATGCCTCAATTTGGGGCAGTTAGGTGATAGAGTCCAGGAGCAGTTAGGTGATAGAGTCCAGGGCCTGGAGTCAGGAAGACTCACTCATCTTCCTGAGTTCAAATCCAGCCTCAGACACTAGCTCTGTGACCCTGGGTGAGTCACTTCATCCTGTTTGCCTCAGTTTTCTCATCTGTAAAATGAGCTGGAGAAGGAAATGGCAAAGCACTCTGGTATATTTACCAAGAAAACTCCCAGTGGGGTCACAGACTCAGACACGACCAAAATAGCCAAAAAGAAGAAGAAGAAGAAGCTCAACAGTGTACCATGGGAAGTTGGGCTAGTCTTCCCTCAGTCCTAATTGGATTCTTCAGGAAGGGCCCAGCAGGAATGGGTGGGACAGAAAGCCTCTCTGCATCCCCGAGAGAGCCCGGGGCTCACTTGGCCACCAACAAAATTGAAGACTTGAGGTCCCAAGGAAGATAAATGGACTCCTCACTTCTAGCCTCCCCAAAGTCTCTCGTTCTTTCCACCCCCTTCTGCACACCCAGTCATTCAAATGCCACTGCTGACTGGGAGCCAGTCAGCCCAGGAGCCATGGAAGCAGGTGCCACGGCTCCCAGGCAAAGGGAGGTCTGTTTACACCTAGTCTAAGGTTCATTACCTCTTACTTCCCCTAGCTAAGGATGAGGGCCTGGGCCCAGGAAGTCATTAGGACAGGGACTTCCCAGGAGAGGAAATCCCCTCTACTTTGCAGGTCTGTGGTCACGTGAGCATCTTAGAGAGTGGCCAAAAGCAGAGGGGTCAAATTCACTAGTCCACAAAGCAAGACCAAACAAGATTAAAAGATAATTGGGAAATGTTTACCAAAACAAGTAATGTTGATTTGTGGTTTCCTCAGCCAATATGCCCCCGCCCCCACCCATTCACTAGTCTGGGGTAGTGGGAGGTCTCAGAACCCAAGGGTCCCACAACCAGGATGTGTTAGAGGCGGGCCATGACCCAGATTTCCCTGGCTTTGAGGGCAGTGTATTTGTTAATGAAGCAGGGAAATCGTCCCCCCCCCATCAACGAACCTAACACATGCAGCCTGGGTCACACGGAGCTCTGTGTAGGAGAAGCTCAGTCAAGGGGGTGGGGAGCAAGAGCAGAGAGTGGGCAGAGGGAGGAGTGGCCGGGGGGACTTGTTTGTGGGGAGGCCGGGATGTCAGATTAGTAATAAGTGCCCTGTTCAGTCTCACCTCCTCGTATCCTAGTGATGCTCCACACAAATACTTTGGTTTTGCCTTTGACGAAGAGAGTTTATTTCATTTTGTGACTTTACTCTGGAAATACTCGTGCACACTCATGCCAGCTGCTACGGGAATCACATCGGTGTTGCAGCCGGCTCTCCCTCCGCCACTCCTCTACTAGACTGTGGTTGTTCACTTGGGTCCAGCTCTCCGAGACCCAATTTGGGGTTTTCCTGGCAGAGATACCAGAGTGGCTTTCCATTTCCTTTCTCAGCTCATTTGACAGATGAGGAAACTGAGGCAAACAAGGTGAAGTGACTTGTCCAGGGCCACACAGTGAGTCAGGGTCTGAGGCTGAATTAGAACTTAGCACTTCCTGACTCCAGACCAGGGGCCCTAAATCCAGCAGCTCTGTGCCTTATGTATCTTTGCATCCTCCTCAGGCAAGGCCAGTGCAGCTACATCATCAGTGTTACCTGCATCTAGCTGAAATGAGAGCATCCTGGGTAAAACACCAGGGGTGAAAGGCTCTCCTTGCCTTGGAGGACAAGAGCAGCTCTGTGCAGAGGTGGGATGGGGCAAAGACAGGAAGGGTGCAGCGAGAAGGGCAAGCGTGGGGAATGAAACGCTGTTTCTGGAAGGGTATCCCTGGTGACAGATGGGGTCAGATGAACATACAGACAAAATGAAACAAACTGTAGCAAGGTCAGTTGGTGCCGCTGAAGCTGGAAGGAAAGCCACACTCCACCTAGACGTGTCTAAGCTACAGTTACCAGAGAAACACCGACTGAGGGAAACCTCAGAGGCCAACCCCCTCATCTTACAGATGAGGAAACTGAGGCCCAGAAAAGTGAAGTGACCGGCCCACAGTCCCACAGACAAAGCAGAGTTGAGGCTGGAGTCCAAGTGGACCTGACCATGTCCAAGATCCAGACCCAAAAGCATTGAGAACCAACTTCTCCAGGTCAGGACGAAGTCATCTTCACCTGCCCTCATCTGCAAGGAACGAAACATGTCCCCCTGGAATCTCCCTCCTGGTTTTCAAATAACCCACCTCATTTGGGGCTCAAGCACACGGGGGGAAGAGATCCCAGGCACAACAAGATGGCTGGGGGAGCCAAGCTCTTTCCTTAAAACTGGCCAGAAGTCCTATTGGACTCATGTGGCTGGCAGGACCATGGAAAGGAGTGCCACCTCCCACAGCTGAGGCCTTTCCTGACTCCCCAACTATCAGCAGTTGCCCCCCCCAACTTGTATTTGTTTTCCAAATAAAGTAGTGGAATTAGACAACACTTTCAGCTTTGCTAAGAACTTTACAAATGTTATTTATCTTCACCTTAACCCTAGGAAGTAGGTGCTATCATTCCCATTTTACAGATGAGGAGACTGAGGTCAAGGAAGGTTCAATGATTTGCCCAGGGTTACACAGTAAGGAATATTGAAGCCTGATTTGAACCTGGGGCTTCCTGCCTCCAGACCCAGGGCTCTGGACACTCTGGCATCACCTGGCTGCCTCATCTGTACCCCCTTGTTGTCTCCCCGAATGGACAGAGCATAAGCTCCTTGAGGCCAGGTTCCATCTCACTTCTGTCTTTGCATCTCCAGTGCCTAGCACACAGGAGGTGATTCCTCGACGCTGGTGAAGCACAAATCACCTCCACAGCATCTGAAGGGGCTGTCCAGGCTCCACACGGAGAGGGAGGGCCAGCCACTGCAGAGGCACAGGCTGTGATCAGAAGTCTGGGGGGAGCAGGCCAGTGTTGGGGCACAGTGGGACATAACGATGGAAAGGTGGGGTTCCCTGGAGTCCAGTGACAGGGAGCTCCCCTGCTACCTTCCAATGGAAGCCCCCTTTCCTTTCCAATCCGGGGCCTCCTTTATACTGAGCTGAAATCTGCTGCCTGGGACCCTCAGGTGGGCTGCTAGACATCCCAGGCCTCCAATGGTGTTGTACCCGCCCAACCATAAGGAAAGAGAGGATTCACTTTGGGGAACATCAGGAGTGATGAGAAGGAGCCTGTTACTCAGCCACCAAGGTCTCTGACATTTCTATGGTATTCAGCTCTGGAGCACAGCCTCCTTCTTACAGCTGCTAAGCAGCTTGTCCCAAATCAACCCAAGGCCGCCTTCTTCCCATTCTGCAGCCGCTTTCTGCCCATCACTGCTGCAGAGATCCCAAAGGGAGAAGCCGCACAAGTCTTATTCCTTTGAAGTCAGATTACAGAGTCATTTTTAAAAAAGAGAAACCTGTCATGCTGCAGGGAGGCAGTCAAGACATAACCAGCCTTAAGACTTAACCACAGAACCATTCCCTTTATCTCGTCTATTTGGTGAGGATTATTCACCTTTCGTATACTTTCGGTGAGAGATTCCATCATGCAAAGAGCCCAGACTTAGTGCAGAAAGACCTGGGCACTTTGCTACTCGGTGACCACTAGCAGACCCTTACCCAGAGCCTCACAGTACCTGGCATTGCTAAGATCGAAGGAGAGAATTTTG
The DNA here is from genome assembly GCA_028627135.1 of Pseudochirops cupreus. Taxonomy (NCBI): domain Eukaryota; kingdom Metazoa; phylum Chordata; class Mammalia; order Diprotodontia; family Pseudocheiridae; genus Pseudochirops; species Pseudochirops cupreus. The sequence goes on from CM053580.1 coordinate 581,420,348, forward strand.
GGATTATGTCTGCAGGTTTCAGGAGGAGATCTGGCCCAGTCTCCTCATACCAAAGGAGAAAACCTAGAAAGTTAACGTCTGGAGAAGGAGAGTTAGTGATGCCAAAGGAGGCTCAGTTGTTTTCCTGGCATGACTAGAGTCTGGACAGATGTCACTTCTACCCTACAGAGCTCAGAGGAGTCATGGCCTCACTTGGACATTCCCGGTTTTTTGTATAGGTGCCACATGACCTGCCAAAGGAAGGCCCCAGGGCGGAGGCTGCGCCAGGCCTGGGGTTCTGCCTATTAGAGATATGTGTCTGCCCGCATATCTGTGTGTATATGTGAGTATCCACGTGTGAATATGTGTGTGCCCATATGTTCCTGTCCGTGTGCATACATGTGTGCCTGTGTGCACAGGTCTGATCAGGCAGACTGCTGCAGAAGGCACAGGATGGCTGTAAGGCCATGGCTATTTTTAGAACCCCTCCTGCTCCCATTCTCAATTACTTTTACCAAAGAGAAGTTCTTGGTAAATGGGTGCTGGGACCGCCCCAAGGGGATGGTGCATATAAAACTATCCCAACAAGAGAAAGCCCCGGATGCTGCCCCCAAGCCAGGAACCCCCTCAGGTCCTGCATTCCTCCAGCCCACACAGAAGGCCTGCCTAAAGTCTCCTGGCCTCGGGGGTCAAATCCCTGGACTAGTCACTGCCTGACTGAAAAGGAAAAACAGCTCCTTGGCCCCCTTTTCTCTTGCAGGAAAGCCAGGCACCTCATCACTTCCACTGGCTATTTCTCAGGTGTTAAGGGAGCCTTCAGGAGGGTCCAGGGGCAGTCTGCAGGGGACCAAAGAGCACAGTGTGGTGGAAACAGTAATAACCAAGGGGCCAGAAAGGGGACAAGAAGTGGGGAAACATTTTCCCTCCTAACTCTAGAACTGAGGGAGGAGGATGGGGAGGCTCCTGGGAAACTCGAAGAGAAAATCTTTTCTCCCACTTCTCTTCACTTCCTTCTCTGACCCAAAGCCCCACTGAATGGTGAGTTTTATTAGCAAGTCAACATTGTAATGTTTAACGTCCCTCTCTCTGGCCCAGCTGGGTTTGGGGCAGAAGGCCCAGGTCTGAATCCCAGCTTTCTTTTTTACTATACACACGACTTTGGGCAGACTGTTTAAAAGTTGAGGTTCCTCAGCTAAACCTAAATCTAAATTGATCATCAAAAAAGGAAGCCTGGCACCCACTGCCATTCTCTCCAAGGAATCCAGTTTCCAGAAGACTTTAGCAAGGAGCCCCAAGGGGCCCTGCCCTGCAGGCATCCATGGCTTAGGCTCAGGAAGAGGGCCTTCTTCCTGCTCTCTGTTCAGAGCCCTTTCTGACCCCAAGTCTCCAGAGAAGCTAGCAGTGGCTGAGTTGACCTGGCCTGAAAGGGCTTCAAAGACCACCTTTCTAGCTCCTCAGGGGAGGGTGCCCCACAGTGGGCCAGAAGGCCCGCAAGGCCCTGCTACCCAGCTTCTCATGGAAAAGTGCTCAGTAAGCACCCACTGTGCTTGCCTAGTAAGCACCCAGTGTGCGCCAAGGCCAGGTCCTAGGCAGTAACAAGCCATCATCCAGAGGGCAGGCAGCTGCAGCTCAGAGCTTGGACTGCCTGGAGGCACAGGGCCCCCACAGGGTGAAGAGCCCAGCTCCAAGGTGCACACAAATGTGGTCCTCACACTTCACACACCCCTTCCTCACTGCAAGAATTTTCCTTTTTTAGACCTGAGGAAACTGAGGCTGAAAACTGAAATGGCACAGGCATGGTTTCAAACAACAGGAAACAGCCAGGTGGCCTCTGACCTTTAGGGGAATGACAGAAAGGCCCACTCCTGATATAGCCAATGACAAGGGTTGCTCCTGGAGAGAAAACATCAGGGCAGGGCAGTGCCTGAGGGGCAGATCCCCAAACAGCAGTGGGGAGGGTGCCCCATCTCAACAGAGGTATCGATGTCACAACATCCAGGAGAATCCAGCCAGGTGACAGAGGTCATCTGGCAGCTACTAAGGCAGAAGCACACCACAGGCACCTGGGAAACCCCCGAACAACTGAATGACAAGAGAGGCTGCCAAGACTCAGGTGTGTGTGTGGGGGGAGGGGGGGGAGCCCTGAGCAAGCGGGCTTCTGAGCACTGCAGCCTGTGGGTCAGTTCCAACATCCCAGGGTGCTTGGGGGCTGCCGTCCTGCCCCCGAGGGCAGGGTCTGGGGGGGCATGTGGGACACCTGGCAAACGATGAAGGGTGGCCTTTGGTCTCTCTGACCTAGCCTTGTTCAAGAGGAGTCCTGCCACCAAGGACAAGACTGTGGGGGTGGAATCAAAAGCCTTGGGCTGAGTTCTACCTCCCCCACCTTGGGTGTAACTCTTGGGCAAGTTACAACGTGAGCCTCAATTTTCTCACCTGTACAATGGGGGTATAATCATTCTTGTACTACCAATCACATCCTAGCAAATGAGCTAGTGTACATGAATGCTTTGGAACCCTAAAAGCTCTAGCCTTAAATTTTTAAATTTGGGGAAACTTGTGCCACAGGCCAGTCCTCATCTCTGAGGAAGTAATCAAGGCTTGAGTATTCCCTGGCAGAGAAAGCCCAAGTCCTCCTTCCAGACTTCTCCTGGTCCTGCTTCAGGCACACTGCCCCTCCCCACATGCCAGTGATGCCCAGCAGCTGACCTGTATGGACCCTTGGACATGCAAACCCCAACATGTCCCCTCCCAAAGCAGGAGAGACCTTCCACTTCACTGGTGAGCAGCTGGAAAAGCCCAGTGAAGAAGTGAAAGTCTATCAGGGTCCCAGCTCGTGTGCTGTCCACCAAACAAGGATCTTTTCTTTAATTTTCTTGTTACTGATTACTTCTTCAGCAGCCTCATTCCCGAACACATCCTCCCCACTCCTGATCCCCAGAGCCATCCCTTGTAACAAAACAGAAGAAAAAGAAAAAAAAGGGAGAAAGGCAAAAGAAAATGGTAACTCTTTCAAGGAAACCCAGAGGAAGGCAGCGGCCTTGGGCCTGGCCATGAACCTTCTCCCGCCAGCTGGGGCTGGCAGGACCATGAGGTGATGCGGCTGCAGATGCTGCACATGCCCCTCTTCACCAAGCTAGGGATGCCCTGTGCGCCGTGCTGCCCAGAAACAAGCCTCCCACTCTCAAGGATTGCAACACAGCCCTCAAGAGCCCTTCTGGGATTGAATTACAGGAGATTTTAGCGCCAGACCATCTAGTCTGAACAAAGTGAAATCCAAATTTAGTAACACACCTGGCGAACGCTAGCTCTGGGCCAGTTTATGAAGCTGCTGGCCCCGCCTGGGAGCAGATAAAAACTGATTACTCCAGAAAACAATCTCTGGAGGCACATGAGCCGCTAAAGGCTGCGAAATTAAAAGTGAAAAAATCAAAGGCAGGCAAATCCTGACACTTCATGGACTTGGTTTTGCTTAGGTCCTGTGGTGCTAGAGCAGGATCCAGGATTGGAGGGGGTTCAACACCAGGCTGCAGGCTATGCTAGCTCTGAGGTCTCTTCCAGTCTATGGTTCCTATGAACCTACAAGCAAAATGAGGAGAAACTTTGTAGGAAGCCAGCAACCACTCACATTTGTGTGGCACACTGGCGCTTCCCACTGCTCACGGACAAGAAGCACCTCAAGCCATGAAAGCAAGGAGGAGGCAGGGGCCAAATGGCAGGGAAAGGAGCAGCAAGTCTGGGGGCTGAAGCCGGCCCGAGGTTCTATTCAATGAGCAATTTCAGTATCCTATACACAGAGCAAGCAGCCAACTGCAACTCCTACAGGCTGGTGTGCCAAGCCCTGGGTCCTTGCATGGGAGAGAGTCAGAATACCAACCCCAGGTTCAAATGCTGGCTCTGCTACTTATTAGCTATACAACCTGGGTAAATCACCTGGCCACTCAGCCTCAGCTACCTCATGTGGAAAACAAGGAGGCCAGACAAGAGGCCCTCTCAGGTCTTGTCCAATTCTATATCCAGGAGCCTAGGACTCCCTGGCCTATTTCCCCTTTCCTCTGCCATGTCTCAGGGCATGCCAGAAGGCTCTGTGTACCCAAAAGAAGCCCCAAGAAACACTGCCATCCCAGGCAGCTCCCAGACTTCTCAACCATCAGTTGGGGATATTTCTGTGAGACTAAGTTTGTGATCTACAAGTACTGAGAATCCACTCTGTACACTGCTGTCTGCTCAGCACCAAGGGAGATACAAAAGAAAGAGAAGATAGGCCTCATCCTCCAAGATCTTACACCCTGCTTGGGACGACTAGTCTCTCTCTCTCTCTCTCTCTCTCTCTCTCTCTCTCTCTCTCTCTCATTCACACACACACACATCAGACTACACATGGAATACACAATCAGTCAGATGAACACCAGAGGTCATAAATTCTAGCAAAGTTCAGACATGGCACACATTACCCTGCCCTTGTGGAGGAGAGAACATTCAACTAAACCAACATTTCTAGCACTTCGGCTTCATGCCAGGTCCTGGCTTTGGCACTGCTGAAACAAAGATGAAATAAGATACAGCTGCGTTTTACACAGATAATTATGACCGGAGTGAGTTCAGAGAAGGAGGCCAGAGTGCCATGAGAAATTGGAGGAGGGAGGGATCACATTCCACTCTAGGAGATGAGGATAAGTTTCATGGAGGCTGCAGGACCTGTAAGAAAGGGGCTCTTTTCACAGGAGGGGCCAGTGACCTCAGGATGGGGCTGTGGAAGAAGTGAGCAAAGACAGAGTCAAAAGAGAATGGGGAATAGTGTAGACTAAGCCTGGAAAGTTGGGCCATGGCCTTGGGTGTATACTTCCTGCTGGAGGGTTTGAAGCAGAAGAGGGAGGAGTGTGAAGGATGGAATGGGGAGGAGGCAGATAGACCAACCAGAAACCTAGTAAATTAATGCAAACAAAAAGTGCCAAGGGCCTGAGTCTGTAAAGGCGATAGAGGGGTGACAATGAGGATGCTGGAAACTGACATGGAGTTAGGGCTGGACCACGAAGGCGGGGCAGACTTTGACCACAGGAAGGGGCATCCCAGGCAGGGGGAAGAGCAAGAGCAAAAATATGGCGTGGAAATGTGCCTTCATGGAAAACTGAGGAAACCCAACGCTGCTGCTAAAGCAAAGGCTGCGTAGTGGAAAGCAGCAGGAGATAAGGGAGATAAGCATGGAAGGAGAGCCCTGATCAGGCACGACCTGGAATGCCAAGCTGAGGGAGCTGGATTTTATCTTGGAGGCAATTTTCTGGGGAAGAGAGAGAGAGAGACAGAGAGACAGAGAGACAGAGAGAGAGAGAGAGAGAAAGAGAGAGAGAGAGAGAGAGAGAGAGAGAAAGACAGAGAGAGAGAGACAGAGAGAGAGAGAGAAATCCTCATCTCTCAAAAACTGGCCTCTGAAGGAAACTTCAGAATTTGGGGAAATAACTTCGGAGGGAGGGCAACTACCCAGACTTTGGTCCCTGGAATCAAGAAAAGGAACAAAAATGACTGGGGGCTCAAAGACACTGCTTTTGCTTTGACTGGCAACTAGCTTTTACTTTACTGAAACTGAATATATCAGCCCCAAGCAAGTTTTTCAACAGCTGTCAGCAGCTAAGTAAATAAATGATAAAAGGGAAAATGAAGAACTAAAGGGTGAACAGGCCTGAAAGTCAAGCTGCACCCTCCCCTTCCCATCTAGGGCAGTCTGCCCCTCCCTTGCTGCCACAAGCAAAACAGAAGCACAGCCACTGACTTCTTCGAAAAGACCAGGGACCCAAGGGCCAGGAGCTCATAGGCCAGGGGCCCAGCCTTGATGCCCTCCCTCTCAACATTCATATAGTTTTCCTCTTTTAAAGTGTCAGGATAACCCAACTTAGCCAAGCCTAAGAGGTCAACAATCTGCTATAGCTAAATCCTGCTTAGCCCACCCCACATACACTTAAGGCTTCAAAGCAAAAGTATTTAATCTCATTTCCCAAAGCCAATGGGGCCAAGCTGCTGAAGTGTTTAGATATTCACATGTGAGACTTTGGAAATGACTGAGATCTGACTTGCAAGTCAACATCCCATCTACCTCCCGTTTGAATGTCTCTGCCATCTCCTGAGCCTGGCATGAGTTCCCCCTCTACCTCCCAAGAGTCCCTCCCTCAGTTGGGTGGCGCAGTAGACAGAATGCCAGGCCCAACGTCAGGAAGACCTCAGTTCAAATCCAGCCTCAGACCCTTCCTGGCTGTTCCCCCCTGGGCAAGACACTTCACCATCTGCCTTGATTTCCTCATCTGCAAAATGGGTCTAATAAGAGCACCTACTTCCCAGGAGATTCCTGGACTGCATAGCTTTCCATATATGCTACTATCCGCTGCGTGGGATCTTCTGAGTTCTGCAAAGTGCCAGTGTCTCCCCACAGCACTTGGTGTATATGCGTGACATCTCTCTGCACAAGTGTCTGTCTACCTCATTAGAGTGTAAGCTCAGTGTGGGCAGAAATCCTTTCTGTCATGGTCCCCCCAGTGCCGAGCACAATGCAGAAGCTCAGTAAGCACCTGCTGATGAATGGTACAGCATCTATAGGGTGCTTCTAAGTGTCAGCTCATTTAACCCCGCAAGGGCCCTGAGAGGTAGGTGCTTGGGGCAGACAGGCAGCACATTGGGACAGAGGGCCAGACCTAGAGTCAGGAACTAGGCCAACTCTCCATGGCCCCCTTGGGGGTTTTCTTGGCAAAGATCCTGGCATGATTTGCCATTTCCTTCTCTAGCTCATTTGATAGATGAGGACACTGGGACTTGCCCAGGGTCCCACAGGAAGATGAGTCTCCCTGACTCCAGGTCTGGCACTCTGGACACTGTGGCACTACCTAGCTGCCTCAAACACTACATAAATGTTAGTTATCACTATGATCATTATGACTGTTCTTACCCCCATTTTACAGAGGAGGACCTGAGGCAGACAGGGGTAAAAGTCACACAGCCAGTAAATGCCAGAGGCAGGATTTGAAGTCAGCTCTTCCTGACTCCAGACCCAGTGTACTAGCCATTGGACCACCCTTAGGGATTCTTTAGAGAAGTTGCCTCATCTTGCAGGAGAAACTGCAGAGTGGAGAGAGCAGGGAGCTGTCTGAGGCAGCGGTATCTCTGATGTGAGTCTGGGCCCCATTATTACAGAAAGGCCAGGTGGACTCTGGCCCGGACCATGCTGCAGTCAGTCAGCTGAGAGACCCCCCTCCCCCTTCTAACTTCCTGATTTCAGGAGAGGTGCTAGTGCTGAGTACAGGCCTGGAGCCCCAATGGAAGCCAACAGGGAGTGTGCAAAGAAGGGTCAGGAGACCAGGGGCTATGGTGACTCAGCTCCCCTTCCTGGCCAAGTGGGGAAGCCTCTAACTCACAGTTTCTCTTTCCTGGAGTTCAGGCCCTAGACTTAGGTGCGAGGAGCCTGGCCAGTGGACAGACCTTGTCACCCGTGTCAGTCCTCGGCATCAGAAGGTAGTATGCACCCCCAAAGCCACCCATCTCCTCACCTCCTCCTGCCCTTCTGGGGCCTGGGCACACTGTGACAAAGCAACTGATAGCTTTGAAGATGGAACATCCCACTGCCATGTGGAATGGCACCAGAATGGAAAGAGAGGACAGAACATTTGTAAACTGTTTTAAATTCCCCAAGAGCTGGGACCTATGATCAATCCAACACTCAGCAAACATTAGTGAATGCCCATGTTTAGGTGGCATTTCCTTATCCACCTGCATGGCCAATTCTCTGTGGAAAATCTGCTCTTTTATTAAGAAAGGAGATGACAGGAAGGAATCTGGGAATAGATGATTAAAAAAACCACGTCAACATCCTTCACTCCCAATGATCTATCCATGACAGGCAGTGAAACACCCCATGGATAGTTGGCTTTCAAGGAAACCAGATGCCCACTCAGCTTTTACAAGAACACTGAAGAAGAGGAATTGTGCCTAGCCACTGGCCACACCTCAGGCATTTCATAACGAAGTTGGTGTTTTCCTAGGAAGTCAACAGCCAAACAATTTCAGAAGTTAGCGTCTTTTCCAGGGAGAATGCCTGCCTGCAGAAGAAAATCTAGACCAGGGCTGAGGAGCCACATGTGGCCTCAAGTACAGGTTCCCCAGGCCTGTAGACCCTGGGCCTGGCTAGTTAGCAAGAGCAGGATGGGTGTCATATCTTTGGAACACCCTTAAGTGAATTAAATGGGGTTTGGAAAGCCCCAGGCCCAGAACAAAGTCTTCTGAAAAGGGAAGGAAGAGTGAACCCAGCGATGCCTGAGTGAACTTCCCTCTAGCACTAACTGGGCCGAGGGACAAAGCAGAAAGCTACATTCCTCTCCACAGGAAGCTCCTCTAGTCAGCAGATGTGTGCCCCCTGTAAGAGATAACTCTGGGGCCCCCAAGGAGTACTAGTCGATGTGCTGAAGATCTAGGCCAGAGACATCGAGAGAGTGCCCGCAGGCCCAAGACACAAAGGCTCCAAGTGACACCCAGAGAGTGCCCGCAGGCCCAAGACACAGAGACTCCAAGTGACACCCAGAGAGTGCCTGCAGGCCCAAGACACAGAGACTCCAAGTGACACCCGGAGAATGCCTGCAGGCCCAAGACACAGAGGCTCCAAGCGACACCTGGAGAGTGCCCAGCAGGCCCAAGACACAGAGGCTCCAAGTGACACCCAGAGAGTGCCCGCAGGCCCAAGACACAGAGGCTCCAAGTTTTTCTGGCTTTTGCTGCCTATGGCCAAGTCACTCATCTTATTAAATAGGGATACAGCAAAGATTAGCAAGTTTTTGTTAATTGGATGTAACTAGGAATAAAGATCCCTAGGGAAAAAAAGCTCTATGGTAATATTTATATCACAGCTTTCTTAACAAGTTTGTGGAAACACTCATGCACTCACTGTGCTTACGATGCCCAAAAGGGGGGAACTAGCAGCAGACATTCTTCCCCCATTACCAACTGAGAAACTGAGTCAGGGTTGGAGAAAAGTGAGAACAACAAAAGCATCAAGGCTACAATGAAGGCCCTTTGACCTTCAAGCAAAAAAATCCCAGCAGGACTGGGAGCATGATTCCTCAGACAAAAAAGGAAGACCCTCCCACATCTTCAAAAGGGCCACAATGACCTTCTCTGGGTGAGACATCAAAAGATGCAGCCATGGAAGGAGCTCCTGACGTCAACTACCCCAGGCAGACGAGCATGAGTAATATCGGGGGCTCTCCCAGGCCAGCCTGATTCTGGCCCTGGAATCAGTATCGAGGTCATCTACCTGCAGTGCCTGGTCTGTAAAATGAGCAGGCAGCTGGGCATGGGAAGAGTCAGGCTCCGAGCTCACCTCTGACCCTCGTGGGCAGGCAAATAACAACCCATCTGCCTCAATGTCTCCATCTGTAAATGGCCATAAATAATGCCCGTATGGCACCATGGGGTTGTGACGAAGCTCAGATGACACGGTATGTGGAGGACATTCTGCAAACCCACAGAAATGTTGTCCCAGCATTAAATCTGGGATTTTACGATCTGCCTTTCTACTGACGAGGAAACTGATGCCAGAGAGTGAAGTAACTGACCCAGGGTCACACAGCTGGTTTGTGGCAGAATCAGGTCAAGAACTCAGACCTCCTGACTCCCCATCGGGGGCCCTTTCCATGACATCACACTCCATTTCTATTTTTGAAATACCTTCACAGCTTCACAGCCCTCAGCAGACCCGGCATGTTTCCTTACTTTCCCCTCCGGCCACGAAGGCCAGAAAGAGTGGAATTGGGAACTAAAGCATAAATCCTCTGACTTATATTCATGATAACAGACCGAAGGCAGAGTAGATAAAGGAAGACATCTGCAGTCAAGTCGCACTTCAGAAACTTCCCAGATGAGTGAACATAAACAAATCCCCTAATCTCAGAGCCCCAACTTCTAAATCTGTGAAATGAGGGTAATATTGGCACATGGAGGCAGCCGGGTGGTTCAGTGGCTAGAGTGCTCGGCCTGGAGTCAGCAAGACCCGAGGTCGAATCTAACCTCAGACACTTACTAGCTGTGTGACCCTGGGCAAGTAACTTCACCTCTGTCTGCCTTAAACCACCAGAGAAGGAAATGGCAAACCACTCCAGTATCCTTGCCAAGAAAACCCCATGGACAGTCTGGTCCACAGGGTCACGCGGAGTCAGATACCTGAATAACTGAACAACAACAAACCTCCGCTCAGAGTGGAAGAAGGAAAAGTTCTCAGCACATATCAAAGCACTATAATAAATCTGAATGACTATTGCCCAGGTCCAGGGAGACACGTGAATGGTGATCACAACTCCTTGACCCAGTCCCCTTAACAGAACCTCCTCTCTGTTCTCACTAACCCCTGCATGTTAAGTAAGCCAGAATCTCCACAGAGCAGGCTCCCACCTGCCAGACAACAGGCCCAAAGCCCCCGGGGACGGCCCCAGAGGGAGCAGCGACGCTGGGGGAAGAGGCAGCAAACCAACAAGCAGGGCTGGGACCGGCCCTCATGGCTCTGTCCAGCTCCAAGCCTTCTGATCATCTGCCAGGCCCTGGACGACAGAGTCCTTGTCCTCTGGCATTTTAAGGTTGACAAAGCACTTTCTGGTGTTTAATTATCCCAATTTTACAAATGAGGAAGGAGCGTCCCATGGAGACCAAGGTACTTGCCCAAGGTCACACAGACGAGCAGGGGACTCAGAAGGTGAGATCTGAATCCAGATCTCCCAATCCAAACTTCATCCCTCCTTGCCAAAATTCAACTGGATGGAGGTGGCCTGGGTGGGGGTCCGTGCCAGGGCTCTTGCCACCCCCCCCAGCTCTTGCCCTGCCCCCAGTTCCTGGGAGGGGGGAGGTTCAGCTGCAGCCCCCATTGGGGTCCTGACCCTGCCCCGAACACTGTCCATCTCCCCAGACCACAGGGTCAGAACCGGAAGGGGCAGCAGAGGTCAGCCAGGCCTCCCCCCATTTTACAGACTGGAGAAAACTTTGCTCAAGGTCACAGGATGGGTGAGGGTCAGAGATTGGGCCTGGTCCCAAGCCCCCAACCCTCCAATCCCAGGGCACGGGGCAGAAGCGGGGGCGGGGCTGCTGTGGACACCTGGCCTCGGGCGGGGGTCCCGCTGTGGCCGCTTACCGCCCGCCAAGCTCTTCCCCTCCCTGGGCCTCAGCTTCCCCACCTGTAAAACGGGGGCTCTGATGCCAGCCCTAACCCTTACTGTGTGACCCTGGGCAGTCACTTCCTACCCGCTCCCCCCGCCTCAGTTTCCTCCTTTGTAAAAAACGACGGGGCCGGACCGGGCGACTTCCGAGGTCCTTCCCGGCTCGGACTTTGGTGAGTCTGGGGCAGGCGGTCGGATGAATGAATGAATGAATGAATGAATGAATGAATGAAGGTGGAGGATGGCCGGCCGTCTCTGCCCCCTTCACGGTCCCCCCATTTTTTGCCCACCCCGCACGGGGGAGGCACAGGCAGAGGGAGAGGGGCTGTGCTCCCCTCACTTCCCCCCACCCCCCCGCCGGCTTCCTGCCCGTCGCGACCTCTGACCCCTCGCGCCTCGGCCCGCAGCCCCTCCGGGGAGAGGCGGCCGTTGGTCCCCGCCCCCCCCCAGCCCTGGCTCCCGCCCCCTGACCCTCGGGGCCCTGGCGGTTCCCCCCTCGGCTCGCCTCGGCTGGGCTGCACGACGTCCGCGGTCTCTGCCCCGCGCCTGCTCCGCCTGCCGCTCCGTCCGCCGTCCACCAGCTCCGACGCCGGCCGCTCTCCCAGAACCGTGGCTGTCACCTGCCGGGCGGAAGTGAGCCTGCGCGGGGCCACTTCCGGTGGACGCTCGGCGCGGGGCGGGGTGCGCGGAGGGGGCGGGGACAAAGGGGAAGAGGAGGAGAAGGAGCTGGGAGGAGCTGGGGCACAGAGGGGGCGGAGCCAAGAGGAGAGTAGGTGGTGGAGGCGGGAGGGGAGGGGAGGGGAGGGGAGGGGAGGGGCAGAGGGGCGCGCGGAGGGGGCGCAGCTAATGAAAGAGCCCGAGGAGGCGGGGGCGGAGCCAAGGGGAGAGGCGGTGGAAGCGGAGCGCGCACTCTGGCGTTAACCCTTCTAGTGCCGCCTCCCAGCCCAGGCAGAGTGCAAGGCTCTAAGGTTGAGCGGTGCAGGACAAAAAATATTCCTCTCTTCTTGCCCTCCAGGAGCATGCACTCTACCTGGAAGGGACCTTCCGCCAATCAACAAGCGCCTACTACGCGTGCTAAACTCTGGGGATGGGAAGAAAGGCAAAAGAAAGTCCCTGCCCTCGGGGGGCTTACGGTCTAATGAGGGGGCTGAGGCGCAAACCACTGTGGGCGAGTAAGATACGGGCTAAATCCTCGTGGGGAAGGGCCAAGGTCAAGGAGGACAGGCAAAGGATATGAAGACCACGATTCAGTCGTGTAATGGGTAGGGTATTGGGTTTGAGGAAGAAAGACCTCAGTCTAAGTCCTGTCTGGGATACTGGCCATGTGAACACAGATCTCTGAACCTCCACGTCTGTAACATAGGGTTGATAGTACCTATAATACCTCCCTCCTGAGGGGCAGCGGGTCATAGTGAATTAGAGGGCTAGCTTGGGAGTCAGGGAGACCTGAGTTCAAATGTGACCTCTGACTTGTATTGGCTATGTGACTCTGGGCAAATCATTCAACCTCCCAGTGCCCCAGGCAACTGTTTAACGTTATAGTTAGGGAAGGAAGGTACTGATCTACTGAGATGGAGGCTTCCTCTCAGGGAGTTGCTTACACCAAAGATATCACCGCTCTGCACCTCACTCCCTCAGCCCACCATCTCACTTTGCCCTTCCCAACTAAAATGAGCTGCTACATGCACTTTTCCTGGAGTGGATAATTGAATCCCTGCCCCCCCCCCCATTTTATTTTCTTTTCTGTTCCAAAATCTCTCTCTCTCCATCCTCCCTCTCCGCTGAGAAGACAAGAAAAATAAAGCCTGTACAAACATGTTTGTATACATACGTAGTTATGCAAAACAAATTATCCGAATTAGCTTGTCCAACCCCCCCCCAAAAAAAAACAGAAAGAAAGATGAAGGAGGGAAGGAAGGAAGGAAGGAAAGAAGGAAGGAAGGAAAGAAGGAAGGAAGAAAAGAAGGAAGGAAGGAAGGAAGGAAGGAAAGAAGGAAGGAAGGAAGGAAGAGAAAATATGCCTCAGTCTGCCCCATGGGTCCATCAGCTCCAGATCTGGAGGTGAATAGCATTTTTTTGTCATTCGTCCTTTGGAATTCTCCTGTATCATTGTATTGCTGAGAAAAGCTAAGTCATTCACCTTTGAATAACTTACAATGTAGCTGTCACTGTATAAAACGTTCTCCTGGTTCTGCTCGCTTCACTTGATATCAGTTCCTGTAAGTCTTCCCAGGTTTTTCCGCTCATCGTTTCTTACAGCACAATATTATTCCGTCACAGCCCTATACCACAACTCGCTCAGCCATTCCCCAATTGACGGGCATCCATTTAGTCTGCCTAGTCTTTGCCACCACAAAAAGAGCTGCTATAAATATTTTTACACACAGGTCCTCTTTTTTTTCATTCTTGAAGGAAACTCAGAGAACATTTTGTCTCTTTGGGGGATGGGTGTAGTAACAGCCTTGCTGGATTAAAGGGTATACAGAGTTTCATAGCTTTGGGGGCGTGGTTCCAAATTGCTTCCTAGAATGCTGGGACCAATTAATTCATAGCTCAACCTGTCTTCCTGCACCCTCTCTAGCATTTTTCATTTGCTTTTTTTTTTTGTCATCTTAGCTAACTAGATAGGTGTAAGGCAGAAGCTCAGTGTTGTTTTAATTTATATTTCTCTAATTGTTAGTAACATAGGTGCTGGTACAGGTAAAGCACCTTTAAAAGATAAACTTTAACTTTATCCATGCATCTGATGATGAGCTCATTGGTATTCACAATAACAATGGAAGGGTGGGATCAAGTCTCTATTTTATATCTGAGGAGACCAAGGTCCAAAGAGGAATATAGGGCTCAAGGACATAGAACAAGCCCTGGCGGCCCCTGCACCCTTCCATCTTAGTGTTTTCAGACCCATTCTTGGTCTGATCCTCCTTTTCTCCTTACGTGCTCCACAGAGCAGGAGATCTAAAAATAAGGAGATAATAAGAGGGAAGTGGCGCTAATCCCATCAACTGCTAATTACAGTTTGCAAAGGCGAGAGGTGGAAGCCCTAGGGGTTTCAGTCTCTTTTCTCCCCCAAATGAGTTCCTTCCCCCACCCCAACACCCTAGAACTCAGCTCATAATAACAGCCTCCAACATCTCCCTACCTTAAATATGCATTCCATCCCAAGCTCTTGACAACATTGGGCAGCTGCTGCCCAAGCTGCACCTCCACGGATGATCATGAACTTGACCTAACCTTGTGTTCCAGGCAGTGTGCACATGGTGACAGGCATAAGCCTTTGCTTAAGGGATAAACCCAAAAGGGTTCAGAAAACTCTAATTCTAATAATAATAACTAGCATTTATATAAGGCTTTAAGGTTTGCAAAGTGCCTTATAAATGCTAGCTTGATTCTTATGACACTCATTCATTCAACAACCATTCACGAAGGGTTGCTAAGTCACAAAGGACTATATCAGACATTGGTGAAGATACATAAAAGGGTAACATATAACCCGAACTCACTCTGTCCCGAGCCCCCTGCTCTTTTCTCTCCACACTCTCTCTCTTAGAGGGCTCATCAGCTCAATTGGCCAATCAATGAGCATTTTTTTAAAGGCACCTACTGTGCTCCAGGTACCATGCTTGCTGCTGAGTATGCAAAGTAAAAAATGAGACAGTCCCCCAGGGTTCATCTCTTGGCAGTGGATTCCTAGACTTAATATCCAGAGGTCACCTCTCTCTTGAGCTGTTGTTCCCCATTACTGACATCTGTCCCCTTCTTTCTACTCACTCCACTACCACCCTAGTTCAGGCCCTCATCCCTTTTCATGTAGGCTATTACAATAACCTCTTAATGGGTCTCCCTGCCTTCCTTCTCTCTCCGTTTCCAATCCACCATTTATACAATCAACAAATTGATCTTTCACATACAGGACCAGAGCTTTAGAGCTAGAAAGTATCTTATTTTCTCTCAGGGAAGATAAATGACTTGCCCAAAGCAACCCAGGTCGTATTGCTCTCTTTTTTGTCCCAATTTTCCTTTTTTATTATTATGAATTTGACAAACATTAGCAAACATGAACATTTCAAACATACAGAGAACATAAAAAGAGAATTATATATGAAAGTGAGAATTTCTATTATATCCATATTATTTCTTTTTTTAAAGTATATATTCATTCTTTCTTTCCATCCTTCCTTCTTTCTTCATTTTCTTTCTTTCTCTCTTTCCTTCCTTTCTTCCTTCCCTACTTCTTTCTTCCCGCCCTCCCTGCCTTCCTCCTTTCTTCCCTTCCTTCCTTCTTTTTTCTCTTCTTCCTTCCTTCTTTCTCTTCTCTATCCCTCTTTTAAAACATCTCTATCACTATAGTCATGTTGTTAAAGCACAGGTCTGACGATGTCTCTTTTCTGTTCAAGAAGCTTCAGCTGTAACACCTGTTTCCCAAAGCTGTTGGCAAGAACATCTGGCACAGTATTTACATTACTTTGCAAACCTGTAAGCTCTCTGTAAATGCTAGTTATTATCATCCTATTCACTACATTGATTTTTCTTTCTTTCTTTTTTTTTTGCCTTTTTTTTGGAGGGCAATTGGGGTTAAGTGACTTGCCCAAGGTCACACGGCTAGGTTTTCGTGTGTGTGTGTGTGTGTGTGTGTGTGTGTGTGTGTGTGTGTGTGTGTGTTAAGTGTCTGAGGTCATATTTGAACTCAGGTCCTCCTGACTCAGGGCTGGTGCTCTGTTCACTGCGCCACCTAGCCACCCTGACATTGATTTTTCCAAACTTTTTTCTCCCTCCTCAAACTTCCTATTACTCTTCCCTCTACCCTCTCGACTGAGAAAGATTGAAGCCAGTCACTGAGAGCTCCCTCTCCTCAGAGGCAGATGGTAGCCCAGTGGACAGAACACTAGACCTCAAGCCAGGAAGTTCTGAATTAAAATCTAACCTCAAACACTTAATAGTTATGTGACCTTGGGCAAGTCATTTCACTCCTGTTTGCCTTAGTTTCTTCATCTGTAAATAATAGCACATATCTTGCAGAATTGTTGTGAGGATCAAATGAGATAATATTTGCAAAAACACTTAGTAAAATGCCAGGCACATAGTAGGCTCCATATAAATACTTATTCCCTTCTCCCTTCCCCCTCCTCTCGCATCATCCACATGTCCTTTGCTGCTAGTTTCTCCTTCCCCTCTGATGCATATAATGAGGTGGCCATTCTCCTTGCCAGTTATTTGTCTTTATGATATTGCTGTTATTTTATATATATATTATTCTCCTGGGCCTTCTCATTTCATTTTGCATCAGTTTTTACAAATCATCCTAGGTTACTCGGAAACCATCCCCTTCGCTATTTCTTATCACACAGTAGTATTACATTACATTCATATATCACAACTTGTTAAGCCATTACCTAAATGATGGGCACCTTGCCCTCAGTTTCCAAGTCTTTACCACTATAAAAAGACCTGCTATAAATATTTTTGTACATATGGGTCCCTTCCTTCTTTCTTTGACCTCCTTGGAGTATAGACTTAGTGGCATTATTGGGTCAAAGGGCATTCACAGTTTAATAGCTTTTGGGCATAGTTCCAAATTGTTCTCCAGAATGGCAAGACCAGTTCAGAGCTCCATCAACAGTGCATTAGAGTATCTGTTTTTCCACATCCCCTCCAGCATTTCTCATTTTCCTTTTTTTGTCATTTTGGTCAATCGGTTGAGTGTCAGATGGAACCTCAAAGTTATTTTAATTTGTATTTCTCCAATTATTAGTGATTTAGAACAGTTTTTCATATTGCTATTTATTGCTTAGATTTATTCCTCTGAAATCTGCCTGTTCATATCCTTTGTCCATTTATCAGCTGGGGAATGGCTCTTTCTCTTTCTTATAAATTCGACTCATTCTCTATATGTCTTAGAAATGAGACCTTTATTAGAAAAACTTGCTGTGAAGATTTTTTCCCCAGTTTCCTGCTTTTCTTCTAATTTTAATTGTATGAGTTTTGTTTGTGTACAATCTTTTTAATTTTATATCATGAAAATGATCCATTTTACCTTCTGTGAGCGTCTCTCTCTCTCCTGGTTGGTCATGAACTCTTCCCCTATTCATAGCTCTGACAGGTAATTTCTTCCATGCTTTACTAATTTAGTTATGATGTCATCCATTATATCTAAATCATGTACCCATCTGGGGCTTATCTTGGAATATATTGTGGCGTGTTGGTCTATACCTAGTTTTCTTTCCAAGCTTCTTATGTATCCCTTTTACAAACTCTGTATTTAAGCCATCCTGGACTATTTATACTCTATCTATCATCTCATTTACACTGTAAGTCTCCTATGCCTGGAATTCTTCCCCCCTCACTTCCCCCTCATTTGTGTCTCTATGCTTACCTGACTTTCTTCAAGCCCCAGCTCAAATCCCACCTCCTGAAGGTCTTGCCTGGTCCTCTCACTCCCAGTCATGGAAAGACATATGTACAATGGTGAAAAGGACAGGCCTTGGCACCAAATTAGACCAGGAGAAAAGAGATAGTGAGGATTCCAGGATGGCCCCTAGGTTGTGAGCCTGAAGGGTAGGAGAATGATGGTACCCTTGACAGCAATAAGGAAGGTGATGGGGAGAGGGTTTAGGAGGAAAGATAATGAGTTTTACTCGTTATCTTTCTCTTTCATGTCTGGTTTTGCTTTCTTTTTTTTTTTTTCTTTTCCCAGTGATCACTCATTGGTTACAACCCTTCTATATGACCAAACTATTGTACAATGTGAAAGTATTTGCAGATCCTATACATGATTGCACACCACCATGGGGGGGGGGGGGAAGGGAGGGGAGAAAATCTGAAACTCAAGTGATTGTGGAACTGAATCTTGTAAATTAAAAGTAAATGAG
>CM053580.1:581445403-581460173 GCA_028627135.1 Pseudochirops cupreus
GGAATTGGTCCTCCTGAAGAGCGGACTCCTTTCTGAGGTGGAGGACGGCCTGGACCAGCAGCAGACGCCAGGGCTGATGCTCCATCAGCTCCACCTGTACAGCGTTGGAGGAAGGGCTTGCAGAGCACAGCTGGCTTAGAGGGAAGAGGTCCAGATTTGGGGCCCCAAGGTTGACATGACCGCAGGAGCAAGGATGGACATTTGCTTTGTAACCTGAGGTTTCTGTGTGGGCTTATGTCGCCCTCCAGTGGCCACAGCCTGGAGCACATGGGTCATACTACAAACAGGACCCCATTGGGTTTAACCTAGTTACATCACAGCTGAAGCCAGGACACTGAGCTGACCCTGTAGCCAATATTCCAGGCAGTGGAGTATCTGGAGGCCTGGGACACTGTGGCTGCTTGGAGACATGTGCTACTGCTGCCTTCATAGCTGCTTCTGGTCTCACCTTCCAAAGCCTCAGAGAAGGGATCTCAGAACGCTGAAGACAGAAAATCCAGACCTAAAGATCCCTCAGAGAACATCAAGTACCCAGGTCATGGGAGCCTCCATCTAGGGTGGAAGATCCCTCAGAGGCTCTGGCTCACACCTCTCTCATAACATACCTGACAAATGGCTGTCTGATCTCTGCTTGAAGACCTCCGGGGATGGGGAGGCCACCCACTCCCAAAGCAGCTCACTCCACTCTCCAGCCCAAGGTGGCCTCTTTACAAAATGCATGTGTCGCTCCTGGTTCTGCCCCTTGGGGCCAAGCTGAACAAAGCTCAGCCAGACTCCACACATATGGCAGCCCTTCAGAGACTCAACTATTGGCCTCATGTCCCTTCCTGAGCCCTCTTTTCTCCAGATTGAACACACCCAGCTCCTTTCATTGATCTTCATATGACAGGCAGCTAGGTTGGCATGGGTGGGGTAGAGTGCTAGGCCTGGAGTCACGGAGACCTGAGTCAAATCCAGCCTTAGACGCTTACTAACTGTGTGCCCTTGGGCAAGTAATTTAACCTCCACCTGCCTCAGTTTCCTCACCTGTAAAGTGGGGGGTCATAATAGCACCTACCTCTTAAATAAGATAATCATTGTGAAGTGCTATGCGAACCTTAAAACACTTTAAGAGTATTATAATGTTGTTAAATGACGTGGACTCAGGGCCCCATACCCTCATGGCTGCCCTCCTCTATTTCCTTCCAAATGCTAAATGTCCTTGTACCGAGCCCTGAACTCAGTACTCCAGAACGGTCTGACAAGGGCAGAGGACGATGAGATGATCGCTCTTCTCTTCCTGGAAGCTCTGCCCCTCCTAAGGCAGCCCAAGTTTTTTGTTGTTTTTGTTGTTCCACCATTTCCAGTCATGCTTTACTCTTTGTGACTCCCTTTTTGGGGGTCTTCTTAGCAAAGCTACTAAAGTGGCTTGCCATTTCCTTCTCATATTACAGATGGGGAAACTGAGGCAAACAGGGTGAAGTGAGTTGCCTAGGGTCACACAGCTAGTAAGTGCTTGAGGTTGCATTTGAACTCAGGTCCTCCTGACTCCAGAGCTGGTGCTCTATCTACTGCGCCATCTAGCTGCTCAAGTTTACATTACGTTTTTTGGCTGCCACATCACAAACATATTAAGCTGGAGGGTCATTAAAACCCACAGATCTTTTTCAGAACAACTTCTGTCTATCCATGCCTCCCCCATCTTATCCTTGTGGAATTGACTTTTTGTACTCAAGGGAAACACTTTAGATTTATCCCAATTGGATTCTACCTGATTAGATTCAGCCCAATATTCTAGCCTATCTTTTTAGGTACAGACTCCATCATCCCAGGAATTATCTATTCCTCCCAGCCTGATGTCATCTGAAGACATTACCCAAGTTATTGATAAAAATGTTAAACACTAAAAGGCCAAGCACACATCCCTGGGGCACTCCACCTGGAGATCTTCTGCCAAGTGTCGCTGAACCATTAACAATCCCTCTTTGAGTCCAGGCATATGACCAGTTCTGAATCCCTTCCATTATATTATTGCTGAATCCCCACAGGAATTCTCTTAGATACTTTCTCAAATCCCTTGCTAAAATCTAGGCAGCCTGTACACACAACATTTCCCTCTTCTACACATTTCTCCCTTTACTAAAGTTTAGTAAGCCTGTTGTAGCAGCAAGCACCCTAGAATATCCAGGATGGCCACTAGCACAGGTTCTTCGATCTGCTTTCCTGAAGGAAAGCAACTCTAAAGGAGTTAACAGTCTTACTTTACTCAAACATATATATCATCTACTTAGTTCAGGGGGAAAAGTCAGCACCCTGAACTTCAGAGAAAATACAAACAGAAATGACAAGCAGACAAAAAATACAGACAGAGAAAACAACACAGTTCAACAGAGCGACAGACAGGGCTTCCAGCTGTCTGACCATTACACACATACATAGTTACCAGAGAGAGAATATCTGGGGTGGGCTGGGGGACTCAAGGGCTCAATGGCTACCCAGAGTCTCATCTGACCAAATCACACAACTCTTCCCATAAGCGAGCCCCAAAGCAAAACCTCACCTCAGGTACATATAGCTTTCTTCAGAGTCAGAGGACATCACAACCTTTGTGACCCACTGCCTAATTACAAAGTAACAAAAGGTGGGTCTTCCTGAAAAACAAGCCTCCCCTAAGCAAGCTTCTCTTGTTAGGCTCCAAGCGAGGCTCACTAAGGGGCAGGGAAGATCTTGAAATTCCCTAGACCTATTAAAGGACAGGGAAGATCTTCAAATCCCCTATTAGACCTGTCAAAAAAGGTATTGAGCAAGTCATTCCCTAATTGATAGATGGTCAAAGTATATGAACAGGCCGTTTTCAGAGGAAGAAATTAAAGCTATCTATAGTCATATGAAAAAATGCTCTAAATCACTATTCATCAGAGAGATGCAAATCAAAACTCTGAGGTGCCATATCAGATTGACTAACATGTCAAAACAGAAAAATGGTAAATGTTGGAGAGGATGTGGGAATGTTGTAATACTAATTCATTGTTGGTGGAGCTCTGAGCTGATCCAACCAATCTGGAGAGCAATTTGGAAATATGCCCAAGGGACCATAAAAATGTGCATACCCTTTGACCCAGCAATACCCCTTCTAGGGCTGCATCCCAAAGAGAACATAAAAATGAGAAAAGGAACCACATGTACAAAAATATTTATAGCAGCTCTTTTTGTGGTAGCCAAGATGGCATGAAATCAAAGGCATGCCCATCAATTGGGGAATGGCTAAAGAAATTGTGGTATATGAATGTAATGGAATACTATTATATTGAAAATATTGTATAAGAAATGACAAACAGGTGGACTTCAGAGAAACCTAGAAAGACGTATATGTATTGATGCTGAGTGAGGGGAGCAGAACCGGGAGAACATTGTACACAGTAACAGCCACAGTCTGCCAGGACTGGTTTTGATAGATTTAGCACTTCTCAGCAATGCAATTCTGAAGAACACATGATAGAAAATGCCAGTCACATCCAGAGAAAGAACTATGGAATTGGAATGCAGAATGAAGTAGATTATTTTCTTTTTTGTTTTGTTTTGTTTTGTTAGTCTTTCTCATGGTTTTCCTCATTCATTAACATTCTTTTATGCAACATGATTAATGTGAAAATGTGTTTGATAGGAATGTATGTATAGAGACCATATCAGGTTTCATGCCATCTTGGGGAGCGAGGGGGGAGGGAGGGGAAGAAAATTTAAAATTTAAAGAAGTGATTGTTGAAAACTAAAAATAAATAATTTAATTTAAAAAAAAAAATAAAAGGCATTAAGGTAAGACTGGCTTGACTGCTCTCAATGAAGCCATTGTGATCACTGCTTCCCTTTCTAGATTTTCACCAACCATCTCTTTAATGTTCCTTCACAGTTTTCTGTGGAATCAAAATCAAATTTGCTGGTCTAGAATTTGCAGGATCTGTTCTCTTTCTGTAACATTTGCCCTTCTTAAATATCATGATGCCTCTTCCATTTTCAATGATCTGTCTGAGAGTGGTCCAGCCATCACTTCTGACAATCCTTTCAGAATTCACATGACTTGGATTCATCAAGGGCAGCTTCTTGCTCTCTTCCTACTTCCTTTCTTCTCTTGGGTGTCAACTTCTGGTCAGTCATTTTTGTTTTATGCCCAGTGTAAATGCCATTCAGAGCAGGTAGGCGGCACAATGGATAAAGTCCTTGGCTTGGAGTCAGGAAGACTCATCTTCCTGAGTTCAAATCTGACCTCAGACCTTTACTAGCTTTGTAACTAGTTGTTTCACCCACTTTGTCTCAGTTTCCTCACTTGTACAATGAGCTAGAGAAGGAAATGGCAAACCATTCCAGTGTCTTTGCCAAGAGAACTCCAAGTGGGGTTACAAGAGTCAGACATGACTAAACAATACAAGAATATTGCAGGGTCTTTCCCATTCTCCATGGAGAAAAAAAGGCTAGGGAGTAAGAATTGTCATGGGAATAGCCAAGAAAGAGAAAATCTCCAACCATACCATTCTATCTTTTTAGTCTGCTCAAGCATGGGCCAAGTGGGTCTACATTTCAGAGCAAGCTGATGGAAGCCAAAGGTGAACAAGATCACAGGGCAATTAAGCCATGGATCAGACGCCACCATCCAGCTTGCTACAACTGATTCTTCTGAGATATTAAGATCAGGGAAGAAGGAGTAGGAGAAGAGCTGTCCTGTGTCACTAATTTCTCTGTCCATCTTTATGGTTACCTAGGGCTACAGTCTTAGCAGTTAATAAGAGGAAGTTTACTTAGAATATTCAACTAAGATACAGTAGCATTTCACTAAGAATAGATATTCCATTTCCACATGGAATCTCTCTGGTCAGGAGGGCAGGGTATAGTTATTCAAGTGGTTTTGTGACATCAACAAGATTAAAGAGTACATACTTTACATGGATGGCCCTTTTTTTATGATCGTAAACAAATGAGAAAAATGAGGAAGAAATTGTCTTTTGAATCTATGGAAAGGGGAAATTCATTGTTTGGTTCATGACTAAGCAAAGGATAATGAGGATCAAAGGAGACAAAACAGACAATTTTTATTGCATGCAATTAAAAAGTTTTTGTACAATCAAAATCAGTGCAGCAAAATTAGAAGGAAAATAGTAAACTGGGAAAAAATCTTATCAGCAATATCAAGATAAATAACTGATACAAATTTATAAAAACAGGCACCATTCCCTAACAGGTAAATGGTGAAAAAATATGAACCATTTTCAAAAGAATAAATTCAAATTATTAAAAATGATACAGAAAAATGTTCCAAATCACTAATGATTAGAGAAATGCAAATTAAAGCAATTCTGAGATTACACGTCATATCCATCAAACTGGCAAATGGCTGTGATTAAATTCATCATCAACAGATTGGTTATAATCAAATCTGGAATGGTAAAACGAGAAAACTACAAATGCTGGAGGTGCTGTGGGGGACACAGGCACCTTAATGTGTCGTTGGTACAGCTGTGAATTGGTACATTCTAGAAAGCATTTTGGAACTATGACTCAAAAGTCACTCAACCATGACCCAATGACATCACTACTAGGCCTGTACCCCCAAAAATTTTTTAAAAGAGGAGAAACACCCCTATATACCGTGTGTGTGTGTGTGTGTGTGTGTGTGTGTGTGTGTGTGTGTGTGTACATATATATATATTTAGATCAGGTCTTTTTGTAGTGTTAAAGAACTGACAATTTAGGGGGTATCAATTAGGGAATGGTTAAACAAATTATAATGCATGCAGGTAATGGAATATTATGGTACAATAAAGAATGACAAGAGGGACATTTTCAGAGAAATCTGGGAAGACTTGAATGAACTGAGGAAGAATGAAGACAGCAAAATGTAAGAAAACGTACAATAACAACAGCTTTGTAAAGACCCAAGAATCCTGGTCAACAATGACCAATCACGATTCAGAAAGACCTTTGAGGAAGCCCGCTATCTACTTCCTGATGGTGGTGCATGGAGGTGACAGGCTCAGGGTGCAGAATGAGACATATGTTTTCAAACATGGCCAATGTAGGGATTTGTTTTGCTTGATTTTGATATTTGTTAAAAAGGGTTTATTCCCTTTTCTCCCCTTTTTTTCTTCCAACGGGAATGAGGACGAGAAAGAAAATAAATGTTCATTAATTGAAAAAAATAAGAGTTTAAAAACATTTCTAGGTACTTTGAAGGTTTTCAGAGCACGTTACATATACCATCTTAGTTGATGTAAGTGTGTTCCTTTGTGGGTTATGTGCACTACTTTTGTTATTCAGACCTTTTCAATCATGTCTGACTCTTTGTGACCCATTTGGGATTTTCTTGGCAGATATCCGCTTGCTTTCCATGGTTTCCACTCCCCATGTGTGTGTTTGAACACCCTCTGGTACTCTGCCTCCTCCACTTTTCAGCTTCCTTACGTTCATTAATAAATATTTATAAATAATATATTTAATCAATGTTTATAGACTACTAACATGCCCTCACAGGTCTGGGCACACTCTCCCACAGATGCACACAGGATGCATGGGAACATGGGCTCCAGCTTAGAGAACAATGCTGGTGAGACGTGTTTATAGTACATGTGGTAAAAAAGTAAACTCATAACCCTTAGTTACTGAAAATTCACAGACAGAATTCTTTGTATAAGTGATCATGCTCCTTGAAGCTCTTTCGGATGGTGATCTGCGTGGTTTGCCATTTCCTTCTCCAGCTCATTTTACAGATGAGGAAACTAAGGTCAACAGGGTCAAGTGACTAGCCCAAGGTCACATAGCTAGTAAGTGTCTGAGGTCAGATTTGAACTCAAGAAGAAGAGTCTTCCTGGCTCCAGGCCCAGTACTCTATCCATTGACTAACTATCTACACTACTTATACCTAAGCTATAGGTATAGAGACTTTCCTAGAATAAAAAGTAAGGCGGGAACATAACAAGTCTAAGCTATGATCAAGTTATGAATATTTTCTGTCAATGAGTCTAAGGCTGGATGGTCATTTGTTGTGTCTGCCACAGAGGGGGTTCTTATTGAAGACTTGACCATGCTACTTGGGCCTTTCACGTGGAAGATTCTGTGATTTTGATATTTCTGTTGAAGGGGATGGAGATGAGAATGGGGGCGGGGTATAGTACACATTCCCCTTGGGGACAGCATTGGGCTTCTCTGCAATATATTCCCCATCCAGCAGTCCCTTACAAACCAAAATAACAGAGAGTGGCTAGGTGGCACAATGAATAGAGCACCAGCCCTGGAGTCATGAGGACCTGAGTTCAAATATGACCTCAGACACTTAACACTTATTAGCTGTGTAACCTTGGACAAGCCACTTAACCCCAACCTCCCAGCCTTCCTCCTTCCAAAAAAGCAAAAAACCCCAAAAGGTTGGAATATTTTGGGGCAAGTCACTTAACCCCAATTGCCCTGCCTTCCCCCTCCAAAAATCAAAAAAAGAAATAAAAAAAAGAAACTGAGCCCCAGTTTTGGGGCAGCTAGGTGGCACAGTGAATAGAGCATGGGTCCTGAAGTCAGGAGGACCTGAATTCAAATATGACCTCAGAAACTTAACACTTACTAGCCATGTGACCTGGGGCAAGTTGCTTAACCCCAACTGCCCTACAAAAAGCAAAAAAAGAAAAAAAAAAGAAACCAAAATACCAACTGTTAGAGCCAGCAATTAGCCTCTTAACTGGGGTCCCTATCTCTGATCTGTTCATTCTAACAACTGGTTCCATGCTCATTGTTGAATTACTCTGCCTAACGCTGGTGTGGGGAAACCTGCAGCCTTGAGGCCATATGTGGCCCTCTAGGTCCTCAAGTGTGGCCCTTTGACTGAATCCAAACTTCCGTAATAAAATAATTTGTTCTATAAAACTTGAAGATTTGAACAAAAAAAGAATGAAAGAAAAAAGAAAGTAAAATAGTATATTTCAGTCTGTATTCAGACAATATCAGTTCTTTCTCTGGAGTTGGATCACATGCTTCATCATGAATCCTTTGGAATTGCCTTGAATCATAGTATTGCTAAAAATAACTAATTCGTTTACAATTCTTCATTGTACAATATTGCTGTTACTGTGTACAACATTCTTCTGGTTCTGCTCACTTCACTTTGCATCAGTTCATATATGTCTTCCCAGGTTCTTCTGAAATCATTCTGTTTGTCATTTCTTATAGCACAATGATATTCCTTCACAATCACATAATACCATAGCTTGTCCAGCCATTCTCCAATTGATAGGCATCCCCTGGATTTCCAGTTCTTAGCCACCACAAAAAGAACGGCTATAAATTAATTAGTCCCTTCTTTATATTTACTCTTCTCTGTTCTAACTTGTCAAGATTTGGCATTAGGTTCAAGAATCTTTTTAACATCTTTATCCAATTTTATTTATATTTTTTCAATCTTCAATTAATTTATTTTTAGTTTTCAACATTCAGTCCCACAAGCTTTTGAGTTTTAAATTTTCTCTGCTTCCCTTCTCTCCCCCTCCCCAAGATGGCTTGCAGTCTGGTATAGGTTCTATGTATACATTCATATTAAACATTTTTATCCAGTTTTACTTAGCCTGATGATAACCACCTTACTCAGGTCAATGCCCACACGGACAATTGTGAAATTAGCTTTTTCACATGTTGCATATACTCAGGGTAGATGGTATATTTCTTTCTGCAAACCTGGACTATCTTGCTAATCTGTTGACCTTTCTAGTGTCCATGAATCACCTGGACCTCGTCATACTTCTGGATGAGCATGAAGCGGACATTGTATTTTTGTCTCAGCTTCTTGGAAAGCAGGGTGGACACAATCTTCCATCGAATGAGGAAGGGTGCATTGAAGGTTGACCACCACCGGCAGTGGAGCCCCAGGTCAGGCATAACTCTGGAAGTAGAAGGAGCCATGATGGGCAAGAGTAACCTGGAGACTCTGTTCCTCCACCTGAGGAGGCAGACAGAAAACAGATACTCACCAGAATCACATCTTAAGGGCCAGGAAGGACCTACAGCCATGTCAACCGCATGTCTGCTCAGGGATGGAAGGCCAGATCCAGCCACATCAGGACTCTGTGCAGTCCCACAGAAGGCAGAGGTTAAAAGAGCTTTGGGGTAACCCCTTCCATACAATCATCGCCTAATTTTGGCAGGTTGCTTTTTCTTCAGCTTGCTTTATGGAAAGAATCTGAGAATCCTGTGCCTGATTATTTTAGGAATGGTAGGAAGAGGGCTGGGAATCATGGAGAGGTGGGGATAGAAAGCAGAAGGGAAGGAGAAATAATTCTCATGCCTTGCTATAGGAAAATGGGTATGCTAATTGTAGCAAATGACTTTCATGTCTGCTGAGGTTGTGATGCTATCGTCCTTTGGTCTGAACTCACTAGAGTACAAGCCAGCAGCAAGAAAAATGAAGGAGAAAAGTCATGAGCTGGTCAGAGCCTCTCCTTAGGGCATCTATCCTCTGAACAACAAGCCCCACCAATAATTATCCACAGCTGTCCCCTGAAATCTTCTCCTGTGACTCACTGCCTCTCAAACCCCATTCTGGGCTGCTCTAATTAGCAGGATGTTTTTCTTGCTGTTATACAAAATCTCCCTCCCTCTAATTTCCATCCATCGATTGGAAGTTCTGTCCTCTGGGGTCAAGCACAGTGTCTAATTGACCTGTCACATACCAAGCCTTTCAAATTATGAAGGCATTTAATTTTGTTTAAGACAGCAATTAATTATGTCTGCCCTTAGTTCTTCCTCAGGTAAATATGCTGGAGTTTTTTTCAATTAATCTTCGTATGACAGGGTTTCAAGTACCCCCAGAATTCTGATGAGCTTCACATTTCCACATACATGAGGGGGAGGGGCTTTCTACACCCCCACTCCCTAGCTCAGTTAACATAATAAGTGTAAAAACATGCCGGAGTTTTTGATGTGTAAACAGTGGGGTCTATATCTTGGGATATCTTTATAAAGCGTGGACCTTTTTGATGGAGTCAAGAAAGGAACAGTTGATTGGGTAGCCAAACAAATTAACCACACCCCTGAGGTTCTGAATTGTTCTTTGTCCTTCATTCCGAAGAGGACCATGACATCAGTAAGGTGATGCCATGATTTGCAAGTGAGGAGAGGTCAGCAGTTAGCCTGTCAAACACTGAGCCAAGTCTGGTCACGGAAGAGTTTCATTTCGAAGGATTCCATTGGGAGTGTTGGCTCCAAGTCACTGAGAATCACCCTTGGTGATGGTGATGAGGGTTTCACAGAGTTTCTAAGGAGTGACTAACTCCTCAAGGTTATCCCTAGATAACTGAGGAGGTCCTCATCAGGTGGATCCTCTTGGGATCCTAACCTGATTTCCAGTGGCAGCTGGGTGAGCCTAGAGCCCATGTGATATATAATAATTCCACTCCTGACAATAGTTACATGACCCTAGACAAATCATCTCTCATCTTTGAACCTCTGTTTCCTGATCTGTAAAATTATCTCTAATAATACTTGTAGTAGCTTCCTTGCAGGGTTGTTATAAGGCTCAAGTGAGATAATGCATTTAAATTACTTGGTAATGTTAAAACACTATATGAATATTGCTTACTGTTATTATCACCAGAATATCTTAGATATTTACTAGGCAAGTCACTTAACTTTGTTTGCCTCAGTTTCCCCATCTGTAAGATATGAGCTGGAGAAGGAAATGGCCAACTATTGCAGTATCTTTGGCAAGAAAACCCCAAATGAGATCATGAAGAGTTGGACACATGGAAATGACTGAACAATAAAAGGAGTACTTTAAGACTGAAAATTACTTTACATGCATGATATCATTTGATTGTCACGATGACTATGATTCCCCTATGAGAATGTATGTTCTTTGAGGGCAAGGACGGGTTTTTGCCTTTCTTCCTATCCCCAATACTTGGCACAAGACCCAGTATATAGCAGGTCCTTAATAAATGCTAACTGACTAACAAGCTTGTGGTGTAGTTGGACAAATTATTATTACACCCATTTTATGAATGGGGAAACTGAAATTTGGGGAATTTAGGATGACAGGATTAATACCTCTTCTGGGGATACTTTCCCATTCCCACCCACACTGGCAGATTGGGTCTCTGAAAGGTAGACAACTACTTCTCTCTTGAGGCTTCTAGGGCTAATTCTGAAGAATTGGGGGTTTTCTCTAGTACTGTTGCTCCTGAGATCCCACTGGGATTTCTCCCATTGATCACCAATTAGCCAGCCAGAATTAATTCGATTTTGGAAAAGGGTGTTTTCTAATGCCATATAGTTGGTACAAAACATCTTTCCCAAAGTCAGGGATGCTCTCTCCCACAAAGACATACAGAGACCAGAAGAAGGTAGGCTTAGAGGGCACATGTGAAGAAGCTCCTAAATAGGGGCAGCTAGATGGCACAATGAATAGAGGTCCTGGAGTCAGGAGGACCTGAGTTCAAATGTGACTTCAGACACCTAACACTTACTAGCCGTATGAGCTTGGGCAGGTCACTTGACCCTAACTGCCCTGCCTTCCTCCCTCTATAAAAAGACCCCCCCCCCAAAAAGAAGCTCCTCATTGGATGGAAGTCTTTTCCTCCCTTTGTGGAGTCCTCAAGAAGTTCTAGCCTCAGATACTTACTAACTGTGTGACTCTGGGCAAGTCGCTTAACCCTCTTTGCCTCAGTTTCCTCATCTGTAAAAAAAGCTGGACAAGGAAATGACAAATAATTCCGGTATCTCTGCCAAGAAAACCTCAAATGGGTCTGACACAAAGTCAGACACAACTGGAATCACACACACACACACACACACACACACACACACACACACACACACACACACACATACACAGAATTCCTCTTAGGTTAGGGGTCTTGTAGAGACTCAAAGCTTCCTTTTTCACCCTAAGAAGGTCATACTACTTGAAGCTGCCTTTCTTCAGGAAATCTATATCGTTCCCTCCCAGTTCTTAACTGGGTGCATTGTTCCTTATTGGCTCTGCCTTTCTGATATAGCCTCTGGACTCAGTCCTCCCCTCCTCCTACTGTCTGGTATAGGGTAAAGGGTTCTGGCTTCTCAAAGGTCTCCTGAAGCTTGACTTCTGAAGCAGGCGCTAAAATCTTATGCTGGAATCTTACATGCATGCATGCATGTATTATGTATCTGTGCATGATGTGAACACACATGTATGTGTACATATAGTTATATAAATGAATGTGCAGATGTAATATATGCAATATATACACATTATTCCCATACGTATATACATGTACACATGTATATATACATGTGTATATGCAAGACATACTTATATGCACACTATATATGTATGTGTGTATGTATATGTGTGTATCTCTGTGTGTGTGTGTGTGTGTGTGTGTGTGTGTGTGTGTAGGTCCAGAGGTGTCTCTAACTCTTTCTGAAGTTTTGGAGACACTGCTATCTCCTGGTTCTCCTCCTATCTGCCTGCCTGCTCCTTCTCAACCTTCTCTTCTGGATCTTCATCCAGGTCACAATGCACGTCCCCCAATGCTCTCTTCTCTATTTCACTTGGCGATCTTATCTCCCATGGATTCAATGAGCATCTCTGTGTTTATGTTCTCAAATCTGTCTATCCCACCCTGACCTTTCTGCTGATCTCCAGACTCACATCTCCAACTGCCTATTGGCCATTTTGTACTGTATGTCCTGTAGAAACTCAATATGCCCAAACTCAAGCTCATTATTTCCCCTCTAAATTCTTCATTTTTCTAATTTCTCTGTTACTGTGGAGGACACCACCTTTCAGCTCCCCAGGCTCCCAGCCTCCGTTATTCTGTCCCTCCCTCATAACCTAGGTCCTGTTGATTCTACCTTTGCAACATCTCCCTTAAATGCCCTCACATGCCCTATCACCTTTAGGAGCAAATATAAAATCATCTGGTTGGTTTTCAAAGCCCTTCCTAAACTGACCCCTTCCCACATACCCTTTACTCCCCTCCAGGTAAGTGGGATCCGGTGACACTGGCCCCCTCGTTTCTCCTCACACATGACAGACATAATATATCCTAACTGTGCATGTTCACTGGCATCCCCCCATGCCTGGAATGCTCTCCCTTCTCATCTCAGTCTCCCAGCTTCCTTGACTTCCTTGAAATATGAGCTAAAATCCCACCTTCCTCAGGAAGCTTTCCTGACCCTTCTTAATGCTAATGCCTTCTGATTCTATCCTCAGTTTTTCCTGTCTATATCCTGTTTGGATGGAGTTGTTTGCATGTGTTCATCCCCATTAGATTATAAGCCCCATGAGAGCAGAGACTATTAGTTTTTTGTCTTTTCTTTAGGGTTTAGCATCATGCTGCGTCCATAGGAGGTACTTAATAAATGTTTGCTTTATCTTTTTCTAGTATAGATCTTTGATTGATTGAATAAAAATGCCTAGAAACTATTCACACATCGTTTACACATTTAATTGATTTCTAAGTTAATAAAAAGGGAGTATGCTCATCACCTCATAAAGGTTTCAGGACAAAGAGCTTCCTATGTAGAACCCACATAAATTAGGATTGGGAGTGTATATGAAACACCCTCATACTTTTCTTCCAGTCACTGCCCTCAATAAATCTATTTATTGTGGTTGACAAAGTTCATAGTACCCAGTCCTAGACAGCTCCTAATGGGGGCAGGGAGATGGGGACAACATCCTGGACAGCTCCCCAGTGACTCAGGAAAAGTTGCAGTGACCCAGGTGACCCCAGGTCCTGAATCCCCAGAGGCCCACACGTTCTGAGAAGCCCTGCAGGCTTTCCCTCTAAGAAGGGGCATTTGATGTCCTCTTTTCTTTCCTTTCTTTTTTTGGATTGGGGAAATGCTTTTGCAAGCACTTTATTTGTTGATGAATGACTTGAATTGGATCCCTACATATTTTAGAGTATGAAAGGATTTCAATTTCGGGCTTTTATTACGAACCACACCACAAAGACCTTTTCTCAGGACGTGGTTGTAGGGGTAACCCTGAGTAGTTTGGAGAGAAATTCAAACACTGTTGACTCACAGGCACCTGACTGTTGGGCTTCCCAGTATCATTAAACAACTATTAATTAACCACCTTTCATCAGTTAGCTTTTACAAAGAGATATTTACTGGGAAGGTGTAGCGAGGGGCTAAGTAAAAGTTACCCCCAAACCAAAAGGCTCACTCTTGTCTCTACATACCTACTCAGTCCCTGGGGAGAGTGGAATCAAACTTAATGCAGTTGCTACAAAACATTGCCCTCTCTTTACTCCCCTCACCAACATGGGGTGAGGGGAGGAATATGTCCTGGCCCTGGGAATCCTTTTCTCTCTTCCCAGAATCTCCACTAAATTTACTTCTGGGTGTGACCTAATCAATGGACAAGTTGTTCCCTTGCTTAGCTGGGCTGGGGCCAAGCTCATCACTCCCCAGGGTTTTTGCCCCATCTTTCTCCCCAGACTTGGTGACTTCCATCACTGGCTTTGAGACTCTGCCTGTTGGTTGGACTTATTTTTTTAGATTAATTTATTTATTTTCTTGTTTACATCATTCATTTCTACAAGATTTTGAGTTACAAATTTTCTCCCCATCTTTCCCCCACCACCACCCCAAAACAGCCATTCCACTGTATAACCCCTCCCCCAATCTGCTCTTTCCTATGTCCTCCCCCATCACCCCTCTGACTTTTCAGTAGGGAAAGATGGATCTCCCTATCCCAGTGCCTGTATATCTTAATTCTCAGTTGCATGTAGTTAATAATAATAATAATATATATACATATATATATATATAT
>CM053580.1:581460673-581519754 GCA_028627135.1 Pseudochirops cupreus
GAGGGCCCAGGAAGAGCCCTGGAGGACTCCTATGATCAGAGAGTGTGATCTGCATGGGGATCAACAAAGAGACAGAGGAGGAGCAGTCAGAGAGGGAGGAGGAGAACCAGGAGAGAGAGAGAGAGAGAGAGAGAGAGAGAGAGAGAGAGACAGAGAGAGAGAGAGACAGAGAGACAGAGACAGAGAGAGAGAGAGAGACAGAGAGACAGAGAGACAGAGAGACAGAGAGAGAGAGACAGAGAGAGAGAGACAGAGAGACAGAGAGACAGAGAGAGACAGAGAGACAGAGAAAGAGACAGAGAGACAGAGAGACAGAGACAGAGAGAGACAGAGAGAGACAGAGAGAGAGACAGAGAGAGAGAGAGAGAGAGAAGTGCCCCAAAAGCCTTGAAAGAAGAGAATATTATGGGGGAGGATGATGCACAGGGTCTAAGGCTGGAGAAAGATCAGAGAGGGTTGAGGAAAGACCACTGGATTGGGCAGCTAAGTGATCATGAGTAACTGCGAGGGGCGGAGTGGGGTGGGGGGCGTTTTCCAGCCTTGTGGACCGTTAGAGCTGAAAGGATTCATACTCATAGAATCTGAGACCTGGAGGGAGATGATCAGAGGCTGACCCGTCGAACCTCACCCTGTGTGTCCTATAGCAGATTCTGGGGCAGCAAGGGCTCCCCTTTTACTTCCCCCCCTTTTTGGGGTAGAGCCCAAGTTAGTAAAATTGTCCTGATGTTGAACTGATTGTGTCAGCGAATGTGGGAACAGAGGAGGCCACCTCCCTTGTTCAGCCTTCCCCAACAATGAATCTGGGCAAACAGAAATAGCTAAGTAAGGCCAGGGATTCGTGCAGGTCACCAGCCTGGGGGCCTCAGCCATGATCTTACTGGTATAATGGGAAGAAGCATTGACCTCCAAGATCCCAGACTTGACATTTGCTTTCCAAATAACAGTGAGCAAAGCATTTAACCCCTCTGATCCCCACTGGTTAAATGAGGATGTCACTCTTTGTACCAAAGACCCCATGAGGATGTTGTAAGGAAAGGCTTTTGGAAACGGCAAGGGGCCACGTAAACACAACATGAGCTGAGAGAGCTGCTGCTAGAATCCTCTCCCCAAAGCTGAGGGATTTTGAGGAAGGCAGACCCCCTGGGAGGGGATGTGATGTGATGTGATGTGATGTGATGTGATGTGATGTGATGTGATGTGATGAGGAGCTCGAAGAGACCTCCTCCCCACCATCATCCAGAGATCCAGCCATAATTACCCTGAGAGTCTGAGGCCCCTGATGTTCAGCCCCACAGGACTCTGGGCACAGCCCTTGCTGAGACTCAGTGCCCTCATCTGTAAAATGAAGCCGCTGTCTCTTACACTAATGACTTCATCGGAGAAAGGACTGCAGATGGCATCCCACATCTCTTCCTGGCCCCACTATCAATGAGGAGAGGACTTTGGAGGTCACCTCCCTTCTGGAGCTTCACTGACATGAATGCTTTTAAAAGCTCTCCGGCACCGCGGCACCGCATCCTTAATGAGAGACGGGAGGCGGAAAGGGGCTGGGCCAGGACCCAAAAATCATTAGAATACAAGGTACTTCAGACTGGAGCCAAATACAACTCTGCACTGACTTTGAAAAAAAAATGCTCAAAAATTGCCTACTGCAGTTCTCCCCAGAGCTGGGATTGCAGCAAAGAGCTCCCTCCACCCCCAGTGTCTCCAAGGAGGAAGGAGGCAGACTGGGACGCTGCTGCATTGAGTCCCGATCCGCTGACTCTGCCTCCGTGCCCCCATCTTGGAAGTGTTCCAGGGGGGAGAGCTGGGGTCACATCATCCTTCTAGCTCTGACCTTGGGGGCTCTGTCTGCCAGGGAGGGAGAGCCACTGAAGGAGTAATCCCTGACCTGCCTGAAAACGTCTCCCCTAGAGCAGCAGGTCCCAAGTGAGGTCTTTGAGTACGTGTGTGTGAGTGTGTGTTTGAGTGTGTGTGTGTGTGGGGGGGAGACTGGATGGGAAGGAGAGAGGATTAAATCTGTCCATCCCAGACATTACCTCACTGGCGCTGCATCGAAGCTGGAACCTTGAGGAAGGCAGGATTTAGGGCTGGAACTGGAAAACTGAGGCCGAGAGTAGAGAGGTTATTTACCCAAAGTCACACAGGCAATAATTAATAAGAACAGGGTTGGAGTTTAAAAGAAGAAGCCAAATCTGAAGCCCTGCCCATGATTCTTCATGTCCTTTCCCCAGTCACTCTGGAAAGGGTCCTTGGTCCTAGAGAACCCACACGGAGAGCTGAGGTCATTCATCTAGACAAGAACCCTGACTTCTTCAAGGTCTGTCTGGGAAGAGCCCGGGCTCTCTGCCTGGGGTGGATCAATGGGCTCCCGTGGAGTTACTGACCATGTCTGTGCTGCCGGTTCTCACATCTCCTCTTCCTGCCCCGTCTCTCTGCTGACCTCACATTCCCACCTGCCTTTCAGACATCTGGAACTAGGTGTCCAGGAGACGTGGACAGAGCTCGGGACGTCCACGAACTTGGACGGGAAACAATCACATCTTTATTCTCTTTTTTAAAATAAGTTTTCATTGATCTTTTGGTTTTTTACATCATCATAGTTTTCTCCAGTCTCTCTCCTCCACCTCTCAACCACCCCATATGACAAATAGTATTTTTAAAGACAAAAAAAGGAGAAAAAGGAGAGAAAAACATCATCACAATCAGTCGAAGAATTGAAAAAGTCTAAGAAAACACGTGCCAGGCACAGCGCCTGTGGACCCACCACCTCCACCAAAGAGCGGGCTGGAGGAATCTTCTCACGTCTCTTGTTTAGGGCATTTCACTTTTATTTTATTTTATTTTCATTCACCTCTAACCTTCCATCATGAATGTAGGCAACCAGGACGAATCGAAGAAGGAGTCCCTAAATACCAGCAGAGTGGGCCAAAGGGGTTCATGAAAGGTAGGCTGGAAGAGGGCAGGGGACAAGGTGAGCTGCTGGGGGTCAGCCCCCCAACCCCCAGGGCACCAGCCTTCATCCTGCCTCTAATTAGCAATATCTCCTTGCCTGGTTCTGCCAAGCAGGGCCGGGGGGGCTACTTCCTCCAGGAAGGAGCTTTCTGGCTTCCTTGGTTCAATAGCAATTTCTCCTTTGCCTATTCATCTCTAAAGCCTTTCAGGGCATCTGGAAGGCACCTTAGAAACCATCTGGTCCAACCCTAATTGACCCACTATCCCATTCACCACAGTGGCTTTTCTAAACCTTTTCATCCTTTCTCAACCCTCCCAAGATTCTCCCTCCCTCCGCCCTCTCTGCTGAGAACCTGGCCTCAAATTTCACTGAAAAAATTGAGGTCATTCACTGAGAGCTCTTTCTTGTCCTCTCCCCCTCCCCCTCCTTCCCCTTTCCCTCCCCCTCCTCTTCCTGCCCTCCTCCTCCTCCTCCTCCTCCATTTAGATTTCTATGACTAAAAATGCTCCTACTTGGGCCCTAAGTAACAGAAGTGCTTTCAGTTTGGCCCTTGGTCAGTTGGTTTCTTAGAGCTCGTGTGTTCTATCTCAGTCCCGCTTTCACTGGGCTCCTGCTTCCACTCCTAGGCCCTAAGCAATCAGTCCATATGCAGCATTAATTAGCACTAGGGAGTCCACTAGGGAGCAAACTGAGGCTTCCCAGACCCTGGTCCAAATGGGCTGGGGAGCTGGCTCATTACCTCTGCCCGCCCTGGAGGGAATGCGAGATTGCCAGCAGTGTGGAGGAAAGGCCTGGGCCACAGGTTCTCACTACCATCTATTGACTGACGTTAGTACTTGATGAGCTTGAATGAGAGGGCCAGCTCACCTGGCAGCTCCTAACCCCTCTGTGGAGGCTGGGCTCTGCCTTCCAGGGAGCAAGCCAAAGGAGCTATATCCGCCTTTGTAGAGAGCACCAGGAGAGCCAGGTCAGGTCAACCTTCCCCATACTGGCATTGATAAGATGCATATTTGAGAAGATGAAGGGGAGCCAAGGGGGAATGGACCCACTTCCCGTACCAATGACTGATTCTTGAGCTTCAACCGGACTCGGTCTCAGGATGGAGCCCATTCTGCCACTGGCCCATGAGTGTGAGTGACCTTGCGCAAGTCAACTAGCTTGGGTTGCCTCCTCTATATTATATATAGAAAGGCAATGCACCATAGTAGACAGAGAGCCAGCCTTGGAGTCAGGAAGATCTAGGGTGGGGGAGGGGACAGAATGATCCTAAAGGATTGGTAGAGAGAGGAGTGATGGACTCAAGGTGCAGGACTAGGCAGACATTCTCAGACACAGCCAGTGTGGGGATTTATGTTGTTTGACCATGCATGTTTGTCACAAGGGTGTGTTTAGCCTTTTTTTCTTGCAACAAGGGTGTGCTGAGAGTATGATAGGGCACAGAGACGGGAGAGAAGGAAGGAGGGAAGGGAGGGAAGGAGGGAAGGAGGGAAGAAGGAAAGAAAGAAAGAAAGGAGGGAGGGAGGGAGGGAGGAAGGAAGGAAGGAAAGAAGAGAGAGAGAGAAAGGAAGGAGAGGGTGAGAGAGGGAAGAAGAAAAGGAAGGAGAAAGGAAAGAAGAAGAAAGAAAGAAGAAAAATGAAGAAAATAGAAAAGAAAGTCACTGCAGTATTTAAAAAAAAACAGAAGAAAGAACAGAAAGAAGAACAGACAAGGAGGACAGCTGTGAAAGTTACAGATTGAATTTACTATATACTTGAAAAGAAGACTGTGCATAATGGAGCCCTGCAATTTCTAGTACAATCTTCTCTGGAAGTATGGAAATATCAATTTTATTTGGTGTTTAAGTTTGGATAAAAATTTTTTTTAATTACTTTGTATTTTCTTACCTGTGAACACTCTGTATCTCCCTATCTCCTCTTCCTCCCACCCCCTGGAATGGAAGCTTCTAGAGGGCAGAGAATGTCACAAGATTTATTCATTTAATTTAACCCTCTGTACAAAGCACTGAAAATATGACAGATATGAAAATGATCCCAACCTTTTACTGGGGGCCACAAATGCACAGAGAAGTAAAACAGGAGACAACTTGAGGTGGGAGGGGAACCAGCACCTGGGGAGAACAAGGAAGGCTTTGCACAGTGAGAGGCAGCAGGAATGTTTTCTGGACGCATAAGAAATTGGCTATCTGGGATGGCTCAGTGCATGGGCACTGGGTGTGGTGGGCAGTGAAGTGGCCCTGAATTTGTTGACTAGAGGAAGCTATTGCCCAAGCAGGTACCTCGACAATAGAAATGGGTACTAACAAGAGTGAGCAAGAAAATCTTTTTTTTGGGGGGGGGGGGAAGGCCAGGCAATTGGGGTTAAGTGACTTGCCAAAGGTCACAAGGCTAGTAAGCATTAAGTGTCTGAGGTCATATTTGAACTCAGATCTTCCAGACTCCAGGGCTGGTTCTCTATTCACTGTGCTCCCCTGTCCACAATCAAGAAAATCTTGATGAGGGGGAGAGGATCCCCCTGGGATCTGTATGCTGAGTATCCAGGCCTCCTTCTTGCTTCCTCTGTGATCCCTGACTAAGGACAATGGAGAGGGGAAGGGAGAGATTTCCATGAAATTCAGTGAAAAGTAAAGGGTTTTTTGCTAAGAAAAAAATTTAGAGCAAATCATTAGAATCTCCTCATTTGGGGACTCTGAAGAGATCATAGGATGACAGATCTGGGACTAAAAGGAAGCTTAGAAACCTCCTGGCCCATATTTTACAGAGGGGGAAGCTGAAGCCCAGTGAGGTCATCATCTAGTAAGCCCTCTGCATTTTACGTAGAAGGGAATGAGGCCCTGGAGTTGGGAGGAGTCAGGTTTAATCCACACGATGAGTTAAGACCTGAGTTTAGGCTGTTCTTGGCTTTCTGAAAGCTCACCACCCAGCAAAGTCATCCTGAAGGAGCACTTTGCAGACAGGGTTGGTAGCAGGCAGTTTAATGACTCACTGTTAAGACACCGAGGGGTATAAATCAAACCCAGGGCGGATGGCCAAGCCTGCGGAAAGCACCAAGGGGCTAGTATTGGCTCATCTTCTTTGCTGCAGTCTGGCAAGTATCTCTGGGTCCTGTCCCTGCCTGTGGCCACCAGCAGAGAGACTGTGGAGAACCCTGTGCTAGTCTGAGCGCCAGCCTGGCCCCAGAACCAAGACCAGCTATGAGGACGATGCAGCCTGGGACTGCAGTAGGGGCTGGTAACTCTATCAGTGAAAGGGTTGGGATCTAAAAAGCTATAGCAGGCTGAGAGTGACCTTAAAGCATGATCTAGCTGGAAAATAGGGACAAAGGGGCCTCCAAGCATCTCTGCCCATCCAGCTTTTAGCTATTAAGGGTCAGGCTTGGGGATGGGATGAAGGGGGCAAGGACAAGAGAAGAGGTGGACTGGGTGGGTGCTGCATTGCAGGGACATGTTTTCAGGAGGGGCTGAGAAAGCAGCTCTGAAGGAGAAGCCCAGAGAAGGGGCAGTATTGCTTGGGTTTCCCTCTACTGAGGGGCATGCCTCCTTCGCCCTGGCACCTAGGTGGCCTCCCACCCCAGAAACCACCTGAGTCTTTGGATGAGGAGGAGAGGGCCATGCTTATGGCTGCCTTCAGCACAGGAGAATCCTGGAGCTGTCCATTTCCCATCACTGAGGTGAGGCTCTACACCCCAAGAGGGCCTGCTGCCCACCAAATCAGGTCCTAAATCCCTAGCCCTGGTTTTCAAGCCCTCTATGAGCCAGCTCCTGTTGATCCTGCCATTTTGTTCTTTGGCCATTTTTCAGTTGTGTCTAGTTCATGACCCCATTTGGGGTTTTCTTGGCGGAGACACTGGAAGGGTTTGCATTTCCTTCTCCAACTCATTTTACAGATGAGGAAACTGAGGCAAACAGGGTTAAGAGACTTGCTCAGGGTCACCCAACTTGTCTGAGGCCAGATTTGACCTCAAGAAGATGAGTCTTCCTGACTCCAAGCCTGGTGCTCTGTACGCTATGGCACTAACTAGCTGCTCTATCCTGTCATTAGCTACATAGAATGATAATCTCAGCCCCGAAAGGGACCCCGACATTCCCCCTCCACACACCTATTGGTATCTAACTCCAGTGGGAAGATCCTAGGGAGGGCGAAGCAAGCCAAAACATTTGATCTTGGGGGTCAGTTCACATGTAGCTGCCTTGGAGAAGCAGTTTTGGCATAGATTTGTGTTAAACAAACCCAGATGCTTTGAAACCTGCTCTCATTTGCATCATCTTTGTCTATGCCTTTAAAATGTTCTCTGACTTCCAAATGTTGAGGGTTAGGAAGGATGGATTTCTATGGAAATCCTTTGAGGGTTCTAGTAGTCTGAAAGAATTACCAGGCATAAGTAGTCTTGGCAGTTTTAAAAGGGTTTATTATGATTTTCAGTGGGCAGGAGAAAATTAAGGGGAATCCTCCTGCGAAGTGTGGGGATTGGGGGTACTGATTAAACAAAATCATAACTCTGATCTCAATTATGCTAACTATGTGTACAAAGGTGGAGTTAGGGAGGAGTACCCAGCCTGTCTGCCCGGAAAGGTCCCCCTTTGATAAGGTGAAGTTCTTTTGTTAGGAGTTATCTTACAGCTGGCCACTAGAACAAAAGGGGTAAACATTTCTCTAAGGAATCCTTTTAAGAATTCATAAGTGTGGCTTGTTATAGTTAAGGAGCTTCAGGGAAGATACTTACAGGCTGGGGGCGGGGGAAGGGACAGAGTTAATGCTTTACAGCTTGGGGGGAAAGGTGACTTTCCATGAGCCGATGTCACAAGCTGATATCACATACCCAGGTGCCTGAACACAAATGAGATTCAAGACAAAGTCACCCCAAAATATTACAAAGGCACCTCAGCATCCCCTTCACAAAGACCTGTTGGATTTCCCAAAGACTTTTGGTGCCTAGAATTCTCAAAACTTTGGTTACTTAAAAAAGACAAGCCTTTCCTGTTTTGGTCCCAAGGTACACAGATTCAAGACAATGATTTACAAAACCTAGATGTTTGAAGGCCTTTGCATCCTCTTTGTTAATGCCTTTAAAAATGTTAATTGACTTCCCAAAGACTTGATGAAAAGCCCCAGACTCTTGGAGCGTAGAAATCAGAAATTTTGATTTTATCTGAGTATTACTTCCAGGATGTAGTAGACTATTGTAACTATAAAACGATGATAATATCCCAGGATGTGACAAACTAAGCCTATTGATGAGAATACTTGAATCTTTGTCCTTTGGATCTCTAAAAACCTTGTTCAAATCCTTGAACTACCCACATGGCCTGGTCACTTTTTCTTTTCACATCTCCGATCACGCTTAATGCTGGACATTAAGTAGGCTCCCAACAGGAGAATTCACTGCAAGGCAGCCCAACTTCTCTCCCATTGACCCTCCTACACGGAGGCATCATGGCTTTGGAGTCAAAAGACATGGGGTCCAGTCCAAGCTCTGCCCCTTTCTGGGGGGCATGATTGAGCACTACCAAAGATGGAGAGACAGGCTATCCTGAGTGACATCAAGTCCAGCCGTGCTCATCCCTCCATCCACTAGTCCATAACAACAATAGCAACAGCTGGCATTTATAAAGTTCTTCAAGGTTTTCGAAGCACTTTACAAAGGTCAACTCATTTGATCCTCCCGACAATACTATTATCATCACCCCCATTTGGCAGATGAGTAAAGTGAGGCTGAGTCAAGTGACTTGTTCAGGGTCACACAGCCCTATGTATGGGATAAGTGAAAACTTCTCAATTTGGGGTTAACTTTCCCTTCCTCCTTCTCCATAGCTTCTGTCAATCACTTTTATCTTCCTTTGTCTGTTTTCCCGCCTTGGTGGGACCCTCCCCGCTCTTTCCTTGCTGTCCCAGTTGGGGAAGAATTTGGTGAAGTATACCTCTCCACCAATGAGAGAGGAGACAGTCAGGGAGGGGTCTTGACTAAGTTAGGTTATAAATTCCAGCACTATCTTTTGTAACTGGCCTCGTGTCCATGATGAGTCATGAGGAAGACCGCTCTCTTCTCCCGGGAAAGAGAATAAACTCCTGTTCTTATCCTAAGAGATCTCTGTGTTTATTTTTTTTTTACTAAATTAAGGATGAAGGGTATTTTTCATCCCAAACACCTAATAAGAACCTGAGACAGGATTGGAGCTTTGGTCTTCCTACTTCCAAGTCCTTTACACCATTCACAGCTCAAACTTACTGCCTCAGACACCTCCAAAGAGATGCATTCCTTCAGAGCATACAAATACTCTGCAACTGTGGGAGTGGGTTCTGCACGACTTCATACATATGCATCATATTTCTTGCCTTCTCTATGGGCAAGGGAGGGGGTAGAGGGAGAGAACTTAGAATGAAAAATAAAATCAAACAAACAAAGTATATAAATAGAATGTCTACAAATGAAAGACCCATTCTCCTGATTCACATCACAATTTCTTTTCCTTTTTTTTCTTTGGGGCAATGGGGGTGAAGTGCCCAGGGTCATACAGCTACTAGGTATCTAAAGCTGGATTTGAACTCAGGTCCTCCTGATTGCTGGGCCAGTGCTCTAACCACTGTGTGACCCAGCTGCCCCGCATCACAAGTTCAAAGCCTTCAGCTTTCTGCTTCTGTCTTCCCCGATGTTTGAGTGGCCCCTAACCCATTAACTCCTAGTTTCTGTTTCCAAGCCTCTCTCTGGGAGAAATATTGGTGAATAAACTCTCAGATCCAAATCCAAGGCCTTTAGGAGTCTTGGGCTGTGTGTTTGTACAGTACTGTGTTGGTTGGTAGGAATGTGGAATGCACAGAACCTTCTATAGTCTGAGGGCAGAAGAAGTTGTCAGGAGGGTCAGAGATTCCAGACAAGCCATTGCTTCAGGGAGGACAAACGGAAAAGCAGGTCTCAGTCCACTCTCTGAGTCACACAGAGCAGCAAGATGGTACTGACTGAAGGCCAGCAGC
The DNA here is from genome assembly GCA_028627135.1 of Pseudochirops cupreus. Lineage (NCBI taxonomy): Eukaryota > Metazoa > Chordata > Mammalia > Diprotodontia > Pseudocheiridae > Pseudochirops > Pseudochirops cupreus. Next base: position 581,470,596 of record CM053580.1, read on the forward strand.
GGAGAGGACAAACAACTGGCCTGTGGGTGCTTATGGGTAAGTGGTCTCAGCACTTTGTGGGGGCGAGGGGAGGAACGATGTATCCAGCCATCTCAGAAGACAACCAGGAACCAGAGGTGCCTTCGTTTCCAGGATCCCTTCAGTGGCCAGGCTGGGCGAGTATGCCATGCTCTACCATGTACCATGCAGGGCAAGTGCCCAGGGACTCCCTCACCAAACGGTTCCATGGGAGTGTTAGAAATGTACTCAGTCTAGGAATAAGCAATACTTGTTGGAGAGCCAGGAAGGTTTTCATGACCTTCGTTTTACATTTATTCTCTCCTGAATAAATGGGTAGCCTCCTCAAAAGACTGCAGAGAATCAGACCAATGCAAGCCCTTTTATGCTGCTTCCTTTCGAATTTCCTGCCTTATTCCTCCCTTCAGAACTGGGATTGGTCCCAGCTCTTCTGGGTTACAGTCTTTCTGACTTGCCCACTACACATATGTACTCCTTAGTCTGTTCCCTCCACCCAATATGAGCTTCATGCATCCCATGTCTGATAATGAGGCTCTAATTCCATGTGGGGTGGGTCAGCTAACATGCATAAGACTAGTTAATGAAAAATTGGTGACCATCCTTTGATCCTAGCAGTCCGAGCCAGCTAAGCTCAGGCCCCTTCTGAACGTAAACTTACAGATTTCTTCCAGCTCTATGATTGGAGAGGGTCACTTTGCCCTTCCTCCCTCATCCTGATTTACACCTTCCTGCACATCCTGTGCAGCACCCATTGTTCCTACAGAATCTGTGGAAGCCAAACTGCTAGCATTTCACAGAAGGATTCTCTTCTTCCACCAATACCAGGAATTCACTTGAACCAATTCAGGTCTTGGAAAGCCTGTTGAGTGGGCAAAGTCAGGGCCTCAGATCCTCCCTTCCCTGAGAAAGCTTTTTTGCTTGAGGGCAGGTATCAGGGGAACAGGGCATGCTTTGACTGCTCTGAGGCAAGGACATTAGATGCCTAGTTTCCCCCAGGATTCACTGCTCCTCGATGACTGAAGGTCAAGCCACTTCCTAACATGATGGCAGATTTGAGTGTCTACCATCAATCCCAGGAAGATGGGTACACTTGGTTTCTCAAAAACAAACCAAAAAGCCCAGCGACTTTGTAACTACTGTAGACCTGGCTCCTGTATAAGTGACCAATCCACACCTGTGGGATATCCAGGCTCAAAGCTCTCAGGCTGCCTGGGTCCAAGGCTCCTCTGAGGCTTGCTCCAATTCAATTCAACTCCATAACAATTGATCAAAGGCTTGCTTTAAGTCAGGCACAACGGCAGGTTCTGGAAAAGCAAAATCAAAACCCAAACTATTCTGAATCTCAGGGAATTTACAATCTACGAGGACAGAGGTTCTCAATCCCGGATCCATGAACTTGGTTTTTAAAAATTGGTAAATATTTTAATACAATTGGTTTCCTTTGTAATCCTATGCATTTTTGATGAATTTAAAAATATGATTCTGAGGAGGGGTCCAGAGGCTTCATCAGACTGACAAAGGGGCATGGGACCCCCCCCCCCAGGTTAAGAACTTCTAATTTAAGGGAAAATGACAAAATAATGTGGACACAGATAAGTACATAGAAAGTCATTTGGAAGTGAGACTATGACAGCAACAGTGGGCCTCCAAAAAGGCCTCCTGAGGGATGGGGCCCTTAAGTAGACCCTTGAAGGAACTTGAGAGTCCGGGTGAGGAAGGAGCCCATTACAGATACAGGGGTCAGACACTCAGCACTACAGAAAGGGGAAATCAGGCATGGAGGGAGTGAAGGGGGACCACAAGTAAGCCAGTTGGGATGGATTGTAGAGTGCCTGAGAAAAGTGTGAAAGGAGGTCTATCCCCTCACACTTGCACTGTGGCAATGGCCTGCTGGTGGGTCTGCCTGCCTCAAGTCTCTTCCCAATCTAGTCTCTCTGCTCCTCAGTTATTAAAGCCCAAGTTCCATCATGTCACCCCTTAACTCGGAGCTCCTTACTATTATCAGGACCAAACAGAAAATTCTCTGTTGGCATCATGACCTGACCCTTTCCCCCCTTTCCAGTCTGCTTACATTTTACACTCTACCACCTAATAAGCAACCCAGGGCCACTGGTCTCCTTGCCCTTCATCCCACATGACAGTCTGTGCCCTGAATTAAAAATCCTGGCTCCGTCACTGTGTGACCTCCTTAAGATCACTGGTTCTGAGCCTCTGTAAACTGAGGGAAATGGATTAGATATAATCTCTAAGCTCCCTTCCAGTTCCAGATCTTCACTCTCCTTCAGAGACCTGTGCTATCATCCTCTCGCAGCCCACCCCCAATCCATTCCACCCCCAACCCATCGCCATCCCACCAGCGCCCTCTTGCTGCTACCTCCACCCTAGCCTCCAGTAGCACTGGAAAGCACAATTTCCAAGGGAGCGAGCACGTGTGTATGGGAGGTGGAGACGTGGGTCGCCCCTTCTTGGGGGTTGGGGGTGTGAGAGCTTGGAAAGTTCTTTTCCCTCTCCTCGCTTGGGCTGTGGCTCCGCCCCCTCCAGTCTCCCATAGGTATGGCCCCGCCCCTCTCCTCTCCAGGGCCCTGGTCCCGCCCCTCAGAGTTGTTGTCCCTTCTCTCCCCTCCCCCTTGGGGGGGGAAAACAAAACCCTGCTTTCCCAGCATGCCCAGGGGTCAGCCCGCGATCCCTGGGTCTCTGAGATGCTGCTTGGTTACGGCTGCCACTATACCATGCTCACGGTACAGGGAGTCATGGCAGGCTTCGCTCCACCTTTCCCTAGCCTCAGGCCCCCTCAGTCGCCCCTGACCCTGCTCAGCAGCCGCGGCCCCTGGTCGGGCTTCTGGGTCCCTGCGGCCCTGTGGGAGACTGTCTTCGGCAATTTCCGGAGCCCGGGGGGAGGGGGAGAGAGGGAGAACCAGACGTTCGGCAACTTCCGGAGGTCGGTGGGGGCGGGAGGAAAAGCGGAGCCGGAGGAGAAGCGGCGCGGTAGGACCGAGCGTTCGGCAGTTCCCAGAAGCGCCGCGCGGGGGCGACATGGCCTTGCAGGCTTAGCCACGTGCTTGTTAAAAATGCACCCGGGGCTGCAGCACTGGCTCCTCCTTCTCGTCCATCAAGGAGCCTTTATTAAACGCCTATAGTTTGCCAGACGCTGTAAGGAAGGCGAGAGATGATCCGTGCCCTCGATAAGCTCCCAGTCCAGTGGGGGAGACCGCGTGCAGACAGTCGCAGACCCCAGGCCGGATGTCCAGAAGCCCCTTCCACGGGGGACCAGCATCTCCAGCATCCTTTTATCATGGCTTTGCCCATCACGTCCAGCAGTCTCAGGGGCGCTTGAGACTGGTCCTGCCCCCTTCCCCCAGGGATCCAGTCCGAGGTCCTGGCAGCATCGCGACCTACAGTGACTGGACAATACCACACATGATTAGGGACTAAATTAGAGACCCTGGGAGATGAGTGGGGTTGGTGGGGGGAGAGACAAGGCCATAGATGACTTGGCAGAGGAGGGAGAGTGTGGGGCGTGAGCCGACCCTTCAAAGCGTTCTTGGCTTGGGGTAGACAGAAGGGAGAGAGGTGGGCATCCGGGTCGGGGACATGTGTGCGTATCATTCCTCCTAACATATAAATGTGTTATTACTTGTATTCTTATGTGTTTATTATTAGATAATGATCTAAATAGGATTTATTTGTCTACATAAGTGAACTTTCTAAGTATGTTAAACACTTCAAGCATCAGAACTTTCAGACCCATTTTAAAATTTCATTTTATGGAAATCGTTTCACAATGCATTCCCTATTGCTTTGCCTTTTTTTTTTTTTTGGAGGGGGGAAGGCAAGGCAATCGGGATTAAGTGACTTGCCCAAAGTCACACGGTGTCAGGTGTCTAAGACTGGATTTGAACTCAGCTCCTGAGTCCAGGGCCAGTGCTTTATTCACTGCACCATCTAGCTGCCTCTGCATTTCCTGTTTCTTAAACAGAGAATACTCCACCTGGAACCTCAATTTCCTCAGCTACAATAAGTGTGACAGCTAACATTTAAAGGTATACAAAACACCTGGTGTATTTTGGGGCTTGATCCCCACAACGATCCTATGAGGGAGGGCTTGTTGTACAGAAGTAGAAACTGAGGCTGAGATAGTTGAAGTAACTTGCCCAGAGTAGCCTGGTTACTAAGTGTCTTAGGCAGAATTTGAGTTCATGTCTTTCTGTCTCCAGGTCCAGAACTCTATGCACCACACCACCTAGACAGTCAACAAGCCCCCTTTGATAAACACTACTGATACAAAGAAGAACAGAAGCAGCCCCCGATTTCAAGGAGCTCACAATTTAATAGAGACAAGACATAAACATATATAAACAAGGTAAATATAGACTATATCAAGGGCAAGGGGGATAGGCGCAGCTAGGTGACACAGGAACACTGACCCCAGAGCAAGGAGGACCTGAGTTCAAATTTGACCTCAGACACTAAGCTGGGTGACCCTGGGTAAGTCACTTCACCCTATTTACCTCAGTTTCCTCATTTATAAAATGAACTGGAGAATGAAATGCAAACCACTCTGGGATCTTTGCTGAGAAAACCCCAAATGGGGTCATGGAGAGTAGAGAATGACTGAATGATGTTCACAGAGGAAAGGCACTAGCATTAAAGGGGACCTGAAGATTTTTTTGTAGGTGAGATTTTAGCTTGAACTTGTAGGGAGCCAGGAAACTTAGGGGAGAAAGGAGGGAATTCCTTGTATGGATGACAGCCAATGAAATACAGCATCAGGAGATGGAAGGTTGAATTCAAGTCCAACTAAAAGAAGGGAATTGGGCCACATGCTAAGGCCCCTTCCTCCCCTGGCTTTCTAGGTTCTGTGTTCTAAGGTTTCCTCCAACTCTTAAGGTCCCTGCCAGCTCCAACATTCTATTTTCTAAAGTCTCTCTCCCACCACCATTCAATGATTCTGTTGGACCTTTTCTTGATTTTATCATTCCTGCTAAGTGTTTCCCTCTATCATCTCCTTTTGTTCTCAACTAAACTTTCAAAAGCTGTTTCCATTAGAAACCCCCACTTCCCTACTCTCATTCTCTTTTAAAATCTCTGTAATATGGCTTCCGGCCTCATCATGCGACTGAAACCACTCTCTCCAAAGTTACCAATGATCTCTTAATTACCAAAGCTAATGGCCTTTTCTCACTCATCATTCTTCTTGTCCTTCCTGCAGCTTTTGACACTGTGGATTTATCTTCTGGAAAGTCTCCTCTCTATCTTTTCATGACACTGCTCTCTCCTTGTTTTCCTTCTATTTGTCTGATTGTTTCTTCCCAGTTTCCTTTGCTAGTTTCCATCTGTGTCACCTTCACTAACTGTGCCACTAATCCTAAGGCTCTGTCCTGGGTCCTGTAATGGTAATGGTAATTTGAAGATCTTCCCTGCCCCTTAATAAACCTAAGGGGATTTGAAGACCTTTCTTACTTTGAAGATATACCCTGCTCCCTAATAGGCTGAATGTAATCATATGGAGCCTGTGGTGGGAGGAACTTGCTGAAAGGTGAAGCAGAGCCCACAGGAAGCTGGGATTCAGAGCAGCTAGAGACTAGTGGGAGGAGAGGATGCATCTGAGGGAGACAGACTTGTGAGTAAATGTTGGTGTTTGCCACCTGCTATGATAGGTAGGCTTGTGTTGGTTAGTAGGAAGGCTAAAGGATGCTGTGGCTCTCTGTGCTGTTATGGCTTCTTAACTTCTCTGCTACTATGATGGAATTGGCTTCCTGGTTTTGGGGTTCAGTTTTCTGGTGTCTGAATAAATGTTTTGCTTCTGTCTTCTATATGGAGAGTGTGTTATATTTTGTGTTTGAGCACCATGCAGGCATATTTGTGACCATTGGCACTGTGAATATTTCATTGGTGCTACAGGTCCTCTTCTTTTCTCTCTCTATACTGTCTCATTTGATTATCTTTGCTCCCATGGGTTAAATTATTCAGATGACTACCAGATCTATATATGCAGTGAGCTCCAAACCCACATCACCAACTGCCTTTTGGACCTCTTGAACTGTATGTCCCATAGACACCTAAAACTCAACATATTCAAATCAGAACTCATTATCTTTCCCTCTAAACTATCTTCTCCCAACTTTCCTATTATTGTCAAGGGTACCACCATACTCCTTGTCACCCAAGGCTCTCAACTTGTGTCAACCTCTTCTCTTGAGCTCACAAATCTATCACCAAATTATGTTGATTCTAAACATCTTCAGAACTCTAGATTCTCTGGCATGTCTCCTTCCCACTTATACAGCTACTCCCCTAGTTCATCACCTCTCAGCTGGACTATTTCAATAGCTTTTTATCATTCTTTCTGCCTCAAGTATCTTCTGACTCCAATCCATTCTCCATAAAGCTGCCAAGGTAATTTTTTCTAAACCTTGGACCTGATCATCTCCCCCCCCTATTCAGTAATCCTATTACCTTCATGATCAAATGCAAAGTCTGCTGGCATTTAGAGCTTTCTGTGACGTGGCTTTCCTACCTTTCCATTCTTCATACACCTTACTCCTTTCCATGTAGTCTACAGTCTAGCTACACTGGCCTTCTTCCTGTTGCTCCCACAGGACATTCCAACTCCTGTCTCCATGCCTTTGTACTAGTTAAACCCCAGGCTGGAATTTTCCTCTTCCTCACTTTTACCTCTGTTTCCTGGCTTCCTTTGAGTCAACTCCAATCCCATATTCTGCAGGAAGTCTTTCCTAGTCTCTTCAGGGGCTAATGCTGCTAAAATCTCCCATCTATTCTGCATGCATCCTTTATGTTCCTAGTTCTCTACATGTTATCCCCCATTTGACTGTGAGGTCTGAGAAAGGATTATTTGTTTGGTTTTTGTTATTATTGTTGTTTGAGGTTTTTTTTTTGGAGAGGCGGGGGGGGGGGTCATCTCTCTTTGTATTCCTAATGTTTACCATAGCAACTACATGTAATAAGCATTAATAAATGCCTGTTGATTTCCTGATCAATAATTCAGGGTCAGTAGTATTAATATCCATTATTGTACTTTGAGACAAAACAGTCTCAACGGTTTTTTTACTCCCTTCTTGACTGTCAACATTGATTTCTCCTGCTCCATCATCATTGCTGCTCAGTAATGTATAGAATTGTGTACAAAATTCCTGATCCCTGTAGGATATGTAAAATAGCCTATCATAATTCTTTGAATTAGTCACAGAAAATATTCTCTTTTTTGCACAAAACACGGACAGGGGACATCTGCTCAGCATCCTGCAGTCACTCACAGGGAGACCTGGGTGGGGGGGGAGTCCCTGGCTCTAAAACTCTACTCCAGAGAGCCTGTGTTATTGGTTCAGAAAGTTCATTTACTCTAGTTTAGAGAATTTACTCTAGTTTAGAGATGTCAGGGGAAGGGACAATTCAAGTCACTAGAATTGATTAGATATCTACCAAGTGGGGCACTGAGTTGTGGGGAGGTCACATTGTTCTTCTGATACGAGTTGGATAGCTCTATAGGAGCCGCTGGTGTCTCTCTTCGATTGTCAAATTACAAGGATGTTGCTGTTTGCCTTTCTGAAAGGAGTGCCTAATGTGGGTGAAATTCGCAAGTCTCTGACAAATGGGTAAAGGCACTGTCCTGGGTGCTGAAATTCAATTTTAAAAAGTCACTGGCGTTGAGGTGTTTGATTCTATTGGGGATACAACATGTATGCAGAGGATATACAAGGTAATTTCAGGAGGAAGAGGAGACTACTAACAGAGGGGATTAGGAGAAAGTGGATTAAAGAACTCTGAAGGTGCCTGAGCTGAGTCCCGGGGAAAGTTGAGGATCTGAAGAGAGAGAAGGGAAGATAGAGCATCCCTGACCCTGGGGACAGCCTACACACAGCCAGAAAATAGGAATGCTGAGTTTCAGCATCAGTGAGTTCGCTAGGCACATTGACTGAAGGGTCATACAGAATAAAATGATAGGAACACAGCTGCCTGTGTGCTAGTTTTCCAATTATTACTGAGGAATGACCATTTTGTCCAGCTTAATGAGTCATCTCATCTCCTACTGTCTCAAGAACAACCTGCCAAAAATTATTAATCTTTAATTGCCAAGAACCAGAGGGGAGAACAGAAATTTGAATGCAGCAACCAGCCTCTGACCTTTCCAATAAAATTCTAACTCTTATGCAACAGCCCATGGGAACAAATGATCCTTTTTCAACAGCCACGGGGAGGGGGGTATTATATGTTTCATAAACTCTTGGTGGGTTTTGTTTGTGGGTGAAAAGGAATGAATGAGAACACAAGATGCTGGTTGCTAACTGGGTGAGGGTTGGAGTTGAGGATTATGCTGTGTGCAGAACCTCACGAGAATCCAACTTCAATTGCCAGGGTGTTTTGCTTGCTTCCATATTAAAAGGAGACTAGAGAAGGAAATATTTTCTTTCCTTTTATTATAAATCACTATTGAGCAGTATAGAAATAGGGCAACTCCTGGAAGGAGGTGGGGAGAAAGGAGGAGGAGCAGGGGGAGGAATAAAAGGGAGAAATGGGAAGGTAGGAGAATAAGGAGGTGAATAGGGGAGAGTAATGAGAGGGGAAGGGAGGGAGGGGGGAGAGAGAGAGAGAGAGAGAGAGAGAGAGAGAGAGAGAGAGAGAGAGAGAGAGAAATAGGAGAAAGAAATGGGAAGGAAAGGAGGTAGGGAAAGATGAGAAGTAAGAGAATGAATGCCATAAGAAAATAGGGCAAAGAAAAAAAGGCGGGGGCGGGGAAGAGAATGAGGTGGAAAAAAAGAGAAATGAAGGACAAGAACAAGCAGAAGGTGAGAAAAAGATAAGCCTGGAGGGATTCAAAGAGGAGGAAAGGGAAGAAAAAGGAGAGAGGGATGAAGAGGTAAAGAGAATGAAGCAGGGAAAAGGGAACACAATAGGGGAGGGAGAGAAAGAATAAGAAATAGAAGTGTAGATGGAGAGAGAAAATAAAGAGCAAAGGGACAGAAAAGGTAAGGAAGAATAAAAGAAGTTAGGAGGGAGAGTAGGGAAGAGGATGAAGGAGAGTGACATGCTGAATGTGGTGGGAACTCAAATATTTGCTAAGTTCAATTTAATTAGGTGTTAAGAACAGTTATAACAAAAAAAAAAAAGGAAAAGAGATTGTAAGGCAAAGGGAAGTAAAAGAGGAAAAGAAATAAAATAATCAGAGCTGAACTTTCCTAGCAAACACAGCCTGGGGCAGGGGGTTTGGTCTAGTGTCTCTAGGTCCAGGAGGGAGCTAAGTGGGAGGAGGGAATCTTCCCCCACTCTCCCCCATCTTCTCCCCAGGGCTTTTTTTATATTGACACTCACTTTGTTGTCGAATAATTTCAGCCATGTCCTACTTCTCACGATCCCATTTGAGGTTTTCTTGCCAAAGATACCGGAGTAGTTTGTCATTTCCTTCTCCAGATCATTTTACATATGAGGAAACTGAGGCAAAGAGGGTAAAGTGACTTGCCCATGGTCACCCAGCTAGTAAGTGTCTGAGGCTTTATTTGAACTCAGGTCTTCCTGACTCCAGGCTCAGCACTCTATCTCGTCACATTGGCATTCATCTGACAGCCAAAAAGTCCTTTCAACAACAACAAAACAAAACTCTTGGGTATGGTGCAGAGAGGCACCACCATAGCACCTCCTGAAGTGCATGGAGCTGTCCAAATTTTCAGTACTGAAATGTTCAGCCCTTTCTTTTCCAGAACTTCTGGGTTTTTGAATCTTTTATCCCAAGTCAAGATCACAACTGATCCTGGAGAGGGAATAGGGTAAGTGGGTGTGGAAATCAGGACTCTAGTTTTATTTCTGGAATACTAGAATGGGGATACAACCCCTCCATGTCCTTCAAACACACACACACACACACACACACACACACACACACACACACACACAGGGTTTGAAAGAAGTCTGAATAAAGTTTAGCTAATTCTACATGCTCAGATCTCCCTCTCAGATGTTGGGTTTCCTAAGGGCAGGGACCAGATCTTACTAATCCCTAGACATGTGCTATGCCTTACAGATAGCTGCTCAGGAAAATTTTTGTTGAGTTTGTGAACGGTTCTTGTTAGAAATTAATATTGGTTCAGACCTGTGACTTTATCAGTGCGGAGAATTCTTGACTTGGAGAGACTCCTTCCACTGTTGTAGATCAACAATTTACAGTCAATACTTTATAAACATCCAGAACTGAGTGTATTACTCTAAGGTTAAGTGACTTGCCCTTTGTCACAGAGCTAATGTGTCAAAGATATGACTTGAACTCAGGTCTTCTTTATTCCAAAACCAACTTTCTGGAATTGATCTATGAGAAGAATTTAATCTCTGACAATCATTCCACCCTTATACCATGTTTCTCTCCCCATTTAAGTTATAGGGAAAGTGAGGAATAACAAAGAGAAAATGATTCCTGGTGTAGAGATAGAATCATTCATGGCTCCTTTCAATGCCAAAAGATTAACAATAATACCTCAGATTTACTTAATACCTCAGATTTTACAAATAACTTCCTCCCAAGAACCCCTTTAAGTATATAGTGACAGGGTCATGATTCCCATCTCATAGATGAAGAAACTGAGGCTAAGGGATGAATTAATTTACTTGCCAAAGCTAGTGATGAGCGCAGCTGGGAATAGCACCTAGATCTGCTACCCCCAGGCCCAGTGTTTGTCCCACTTTGCCAAGCTGCCTCTATATGGACCTTGGGAGTAAAATTGATGTGCTATCTGTAAGCCACCCTAGGATCAGACCCCTTTCAGGGTGCTCACATCCCTCTTTCCATCTACAGGAATAATGACGAGATTTCTGACAACCCATTTCTTCTATGGAAGCCTCAGCACAGACTCTTAGGTTTCAAAGCCCTCCCCAGCTCTCCTTGGGTGGGGGTAACTTTCTGCCATGTCCAGGATCCCTAGGTCCCAGAAGTTAGGTTTCCCTCCCTCCATCCCAGTAACTTTAACCCTTACCCAGCCCATATGTGTCCCCTTTCCCTTCTGACCTTGTTGATTTCCAAGGTTCTTCCCAGCTCTAAGTCTTATGACACTATGAATTTCAAGCATCACAACTGCCAGGAAGGGAGCACAGGAATTCTTGTGGGCCAAAGGTCTTTTGGAGATCAGATCACAAGTCACATACTCAAGAGGGTGACCCCATCCTCTAAACTCCTGCAAAACATGGCTGCTTTCTTAGTATATGTGGCTCATCAGCAATTTTGCTTTTCTAACTGGAGTACTACTGTATCTTTAAATGGAAAAAAAAATTTTTGCTTTATCATGTTGGCTTCTCCACTCAGAACTGGGAGCCATCCCATTCCAGGAAACTCGATCCTTCCAGGCAGTGCTGGTTAAAGGGGAAGTGCCCCTTTTTTCTTAGGTCCAGTTGTCTTCAGGTGCCCAAAAGAAATCAGGGCTCCAGATTCCGAGCAATAGGGTTCATAAGGAAGGGAAAGGAAATGATTATTTCTCATGGGACTGCAAAGTCAAAGCAAATTAAATCACCAGGGGATGCCTCTTTCACTGCAGAAAGTTCCTCTGAGAGGAGGGGTGTGGCATGCTCAGAGTGGGCTGTACTCTTTCTACCCCCCCTTGGTAGTACCAATCATTCCCAAGGCTTCAGTGACCACCTCTGGGGCTAGGACTCCCATATCCACAGTTCTGGCCTCCCTTTTGAGCTCCAATTGCATACAGACACCTCCACTTGGATGTGCCAAGAATATCTCATACCAAAACTGAGCTAATGATCTTTGCCCCAAGCCTGCTCCTCCCCTTGTGTTCACCATTCCTGTCTGTGGCGGTGCCATTCACCCAGTTTGCCTATTCCATTCCAAAGCTTGTGGGCTGCCTTTGACTCTTCCCTCCCCCATCCCTTATATCCAAACAGTCCTGGACTTCCCTCCTCTGCCATGCCCTTTAATATGTCCTTCCTCTCTATTCCTGCTGCCACTGCCCCCAAGCCCTATTAACCACCACTTGGAATATTTCATTAGTTTCCAGTTTCTCTAAGATCTTAATTTTTTTTCCCTATTACGATCTTCTGGCTTTTACATTATCTTCATTTCAAAATCCATATGCCCTCCCTCCCTTACCCAGGCCCTTGGGACAGAATTAAAGAAAGAGAATTTCAGGAAAACCAGCCTATCAGCTGATTCTGACAGTACGTGGAATCCTCCCACCCTTGCAAAGAAGGGAAGGAGGTGCATTTCTATCCCTTTTAGACAGCTAGCCTTGGTCATCATAATTACACAGCAATTTTTTTTTCTTCTCTCATATTCCAATGAGTTTATACCTCTTCCTATGCATGTCCAAATTCAATAGCGTTCTTTTTCCTCTACCCTGCCCCCATCACCTAATCTCTCTTCATTGCTGCCAGACTGATCTCCCTTATGAACAAATCTGCTCTCACTGCTCTCGGAAGTCTTCAGTGACTCTCTCCATTGCCCAGTGTCTAACATTCAAACTTTTCTTTCTTTCTTTTTTTGCTTTTTCGGAGGGGAAAGACAGGGCAATTGGGGTTAAGTGACTTGCCCAAATTCACATGGCTAGTAAGTGTTAAGTGTCTGAGGCCAGATTTGAACTCAAGTCCTCCTGACTCCAGGGCTGGTGCTGTATTCACTGCGCCACCTAGTCACCCCACATTCAATCTTTTCTGCCTGGCATTCAGGGCCTTTCCTGGTAGATCATCATTCTACCTTTCTAGACTTGCACCATGTTACTTGCCATCCACATACTCTATGCTTCGGTCAAACAAGACTGCTCTCAGTCCCCTAAACATGCTAGAGCCTTTGCTGAAACCTCAAGTTTAAGGGATGTCCCCAAGATCACGAATTGAATGGTAGAACTGGGACTCCAACATAGATCTGTTGACTCTGAATTCAATGCTTCCTCCAACTTCCCTGCAGTGACCCCCTTCCTGAGGCTTTGGGGCTTCCAGCAGAAGCAATGATTCTCCTAGGTTGGGGCTTCTTTTTTGGAGTCTCCTTAGGCAGCAAGTCTGATAAAGGCTAGAGACCTCTTCTCAGAATTATGTTTTTAGATACATAAAACAAAATACATAAAACTACAAAATATCCAGAATTTTTAAATACATAAAACAAAATACATAGCATTACATTGAGGTATGAGTATTAAATTTTTAAAAAAATCACAGACACTAGGCTATAAACCTCAGTCTTACAGAGCTAATTTTGGGAGAAGGAGAAATTGGGGTGGTTGTTGTTCTTGGTTCTCTAGGAGGACCAAAATGATATCACCATGTTGGGGTCAAGGTACAGTGTGTCTGACTGGCTGATCAGACCAATATGAGCTCTGAAGGCCCCCACCACTATTTGGGCACAAATAGTCCATATGAACAAGTGGGTGGGGATGGAAGCAGAAGGGACCTGTTGGTCCATACTGAGGCAGACTGGTCTCGGGAGGGGGTGGGGTGGGAAGATGCACCAGGCAAAAGGCATCAAAATGGAGGATGACAGGAATTCCTACTAAAAAAAACTTCTTGAGCAAGGTCATGGACTTAATCTTTCCATTGCCTCAAAAAACTGGAGACTAGGGGTGGCTAGGTGGTCCAACGAATAGAGCACCAGCCTTGGAGTCAGGAGGACCTGAGTTCAAATCTGGCCTCAGTCACTTAACACAAAACTAGCCGTGTGACTTTGGGCAAGTCACTTAACCCCAACTGCCCTACCTTACCCCCAAAAAACAAAAGAAAAAACACAACTGGAGACTATATGGCATTTCATATATATATATATATATTTCCCCCCTTGTTTCTCACCCAAAAGAAAGAGGAAGAGTGCCCATTTCTAGTGCTGTGGTGATTAGGTAACCCTATACTTGAGGGTAAAGAGGGAAGGTGGTTTCAGTAACCCCTAACCCCTTCAGCTACTTCTTCAACCAATGGGGCAGAGATGAAAACTCGGGTGGGGGAGGGGAAAGAGACTAGGAAAAGCAAAGAGGGTTTGAGGTGGGGTCCCCCCAGAGGGTCAGAGAGAACTAGCTGAAGTGCTTTGGCCTCTATCATTATCATATTGCCGTATTTTCCTCTCTTTATCTCCTAGAAGAGGTTTTCTTATGCCCTGCCTGGTATTCGTTGAATTCAGGGAAGGAGGCGCTGCACACACTGAGCCCAAGGTTAAGCACAGGCTGGCGGCAGTGAGAGAAAAGGAGCTTTAGTCTGGGTTTCAGGAGTTTGGGGCACCGCCCGGGATGCCTTTCTTCACAGACCAGTTGTGTGATCTCTTCAGGACCAAGGAAAGCAGCCATAGAGAGTAAGCCTAAGAGCTGGCAGCGCGCACTTCCGCACTTCCCGCAGGCTCAGCTTTCAACTTACTTCGCCAAGGCACAAAATCTCGGAGAGGGACTCACTCTCCATTATGAAGCAGCACAAGCTGATCCTCCTCCAATCCAGTGCCCCCAGACGCTGCTCAAGTTTACCCCATTAGAAGAAATTCCGACTATAAAAAGGGGGCGAGGGAATCTCTAAGGGAATTGGGAGTTAGGACACAAAGAGGTGATAAGACATTCAGAGAAAGTGAATTCAGAAAGCGAAGTGGGGAAGGGAAGAAGGTTCCACAATTCCATTCACGAGCCCCCTTCCCCACCCCCCCCAACATGGGGCAATGCAGTGTAGACTAATTCAGTCTACAATGATACGGCTGAGGAGAAAGTTCTAGGCTCTCGTTAAGGTCCCTAAGGCTTCCTCGGCACTCCACCCCCACCCCTAGGACTGGGGCTGCAGCGCCCTCCCCCCTCCGCAGAGGTAGATCTGCGGGGCTGCACGTAGACCTGGCTAGATGTGCCTTTGCCCCTCTCCCCACCCAGGTACTTCAGCGCCGCAACCTCTCCTGATACTGAGTGCATTGCCCGTCCCATCAGCCCAGGCTTCTCTGCAGTCCCAAGGCAGGGAGTGACCTCAGAGCCGGACCAATGTATCCTTACCCCATGCCGCCCCTCTGTCACACGTGGGGAACAGAAAAGTCCTGCTCAAGCTGAAGTCGCGGAACAAAACCAAGTCTCCTTCCCTACTGTGCAAGCCCAAGTCCCCCATCATACTTTGCCCAACTGGTCTCATGTATCGTTCTCCCTACGGAGATGAGGAAGAATTCTGCTTCCAGTTCGTTTTTCCCCCATCCGCCCTGACCCCTCCCCCACACACTTCTCCGCAGCAAGGGCGAGCTAACAGTTTGCTGCAAAACTGGGGATCCGGGCCGGGGGGCTCGGCCTGGCCAGAGAAAACAGAGGGAGAGAGGCAAGGAAGAAAAAAAGCAGGGGTACTAAGGGAAAGGTGCTAAGGGGAAAGGGGAGACAGGAAAGAAAGGAAAAGCGGGGAGAGTGAGAGATGACAAAAGAATGTGGGAGAGAAGGGGGGAAAGAAATCTCTGTCCTTTGTATACGGAAATGTCTGTTCATTGTTAAGTTCTCAATAAAAAGGAAAAAGGAGGGGAGGGAAGAAAGTGAAGATAGCGGAGAAGAGAAAGAGGACAGAGGAGGGGGAAAGGAAAGAAGAGAAGGAGGAAAGAAAAATGAAAAGGAGGAGGGAGGAATGTTCTTTGTCATCCTTCGTATAATGAAATGTCTGTTTATTGATAACTGTCAGGTTCACAATGAAAAAGAAGAAAGGACGGAGAAAAGAGTGGAAAGGGGGAAGAGAGGGGAGATGAAAGAGGAGAAAAGAAGGTAAAGACGAGTAGTTGGAGACCCCGCCAGGGAGGAGATCTAGGAGAGAGCGAAGGGGAGTGGCGGCGGCAGCAGCAGCAGCAGCGGCATCGGTGGCAGGGCTGGCAGAGCCTGGCATGGGGGGAGGGGCAGGAGGAGCTCTCCCCCGCCCTCCTCCCCCCCTCCCCCCGCCCGGGCCGCGTCGAGGAGCCCGGGCGGCTATAAAAGGCGCGGCCGGCAGGCTGCTGCCGCAGTGTCCTCCCGGCCGGCTCCCCGCTCCCGCACTCCCGGCTCCGGCCGGCCCCGCAAGCATGATGAGCTACGGCAGCGCGGACGGGCTGCTGCAGGGCCCCGTGTACCCGCTGCCCTTGCCCATGGCCCTGGGCCGCAAGAGCTCCACGCTGCTGCGCTCGGCCGGCGGCTCGGCGTCCAGCGGCTTCCACTCGTGGGCGCGGAGCTCGGGCTCGGGCTTCCGCTCCCGCGGCGCGCTGGCCGCCTCGAGCACCGAGAGCCTGGACTCGCTCAACGGCCCGGGGCTGGGCGGCGAGGGCCGCGGGGCTCGCAACGAGAAGGAGCTGCTCCAGGCGCTCAACGACCGCTTCGCCGGCTACATCGACAAGGTGCGGCAGCTGGAGCTGCAGAACCGGCAGCTGGAGGGCGAGGCGGCCGCGCTGCGGCAGCAGCAGGCCGGCCGCTCGGCCATGGGCGCGCTCTACGAGCGCGAGATCCGCGAGATGCGCGCGGCCGCGCTGCGCCTGGGCGCCGAGCAGGGCCAGCTGCGCCTGGAGCACGAGCGCCTGCTGGAGGACATCGCTCACGCGCAGCAGCGCCTCGACGACGAGGCGCGCCAGCGCGAGGAGCTGCAGGCGGCGGCGCGCGCGCTGCACCGCTACGCCGACGAGGCGGGCCTGGCGCGCGCCGAGCTGCAGAAGAAGGTGCAGGCGCTGCAGGACGAGGGCGCCTTCCTGCGCCGCCGCCACGACGACGAAGTGGCCGAGCTGCTGAGCCAGATCCAGGCCGCGGGCCCCCCGGAGGGCCGCGACCTCGTCAAGTCCGACGTCACGTCGGCGCTGCGCGAGATCCGCGCGCAGCTCGAGGGCCACACGGTGCAGAACACGCTGCAGTCGGAGGAGTGGTTTCGAGGTGCGCGCGGGAGCCGGGAGGAGGGAAGGGGGCGGGGCTGGAAGCGCATACCTGCTCCGTCACCTGTTTGCCGGTGGCTAGTTCTGATAGCAGCCCCGAACTTAGAAATGGTCTGAGTTCTGTTCCAGCCCCCACCTCAGAAATGGTCCTAGGACTCTCCCAGATCTGATCTTTTATGTTCTAAGGTCTCCCCCTAGCCCAGAGCTTAACAATGATCCAAGGTTCCTCCCAGCCCTGACCTTTCCTTCCCAGCTCTGATCTTTTATGTTCTAACGTCCCCCCTAGCCCAAACCTTAACAATGGTCCAAGGTCCCCTCCTAGTCCCGACCTCAGAAATGGTCCAAGGACCCTCCCAGCTCTGATCTTTTATGTTGTAAGGTCCTCCCTAGCCCAGACCTTAACAATGGTCCAAGTTTCCTCTCATCCCTGATCTTCTGTGTTCTAAGGCCCCTCCCAGCCCTGACCTTAAAAATGGTCTAAGGCTCCTCCCATCCCTGACTTTCTATGTTCTAAGGTCCCTTCCAGCTTTAACTTTAGAAATGTTCTCACTTTGGGGCTTGACTTGGAGGGGAAGAGGCACCCTTCTTCATCCTAGCTCAGAGTGCCTAGCTCCTAGCATTGACTTGACATATTGCAGGGTTCCCATTCTCCCTTCCCTCCTCCCTTTTCTCCCAGAGTTTCCCCTTGGGGCTGAGGACTCTCCCCCTCTTCCCTGCAGCATCGAGACACTGCAGGGAAAGAGGGGTGGAGCTGGAGAAGCTAGAAATCAGATTAGAGGGGACAGGACATGGTCCTCCCCAATCTGGTTTTTTTAAGAAAGAGGCTTTTTTCTGGGGTAGGAGTCCACAAATTCTCAGACAATCTCTGGTAAACATGCCACCACGGAGTCCTTTCGCTGGCCCTTTAATAAGACCTCCCCTTCCCCCACCCTCACCCCAAGGCTGAAAGAAAACCTGTTGTAGAGCCTTTTCTATTCCCAGTCAGCTGAGGGCAGCTAGAGACAGAATCTTAAGTCTACTCTTCTCACTTTCTTTGGCCAGTACAAACCTCATCCTAATTTTGAGTTTTCTGAGCTTCCTTGGGTAGTGAGAGTAACTGATCCCTCCCTCCCCCACCCATCCCTTTCCCTGCCCCTATCTGCAGTAAGATGCCTACCCAGAGCTAAGTCGTTCTACTCTCCAGCTCCTTTTCATCCTTCCCTTTCCTTTCCTTATGCAGGCATAAGCACTCAGCCACACAGACCTAGGAAACAAACAAACAGTCCACCACTTGCCTCCAGCCCCATAGCAAAACTGGTGGCCATTCGGGGGAAGCAGACCCTTTTTTGGATACCTGCAGCTAACACCAGCCTGTTCTGGGTTCCAGTTACAACCTCAGGCAAACTAGAATCCTTTAGAGTACAGAGTTAGCTGACTGGTCTCCCTCCATGGGGGGGTATAAACTGCCAAAGATCTGGGGCATCTTCTGCATTGTGGCTGGCACCTCCTCAAGGGGAGTACTGGGCACACACACACACTCACTGAATCACCAGCTTGGCTGAGTGGCTGGATGGGAGGTGTGGGAACCCTCAGTCCCTCATCGTCTAGTGCTAGACCAGGGAAAATCAACCCAGGAATCATTGCAGGCAGTCTGTTTGAGCCAGCCTTGCAGGATAACTGTTTCTAGAAAGAAGAGATAATGCTGGTTTCTGGAGAGGAGGGGATTGTGAAGCAGTGAGCTGCCTGATTGCCAACGACATACAAAGTGCCCCAGAGGATAGCTCTGCTCCCTTGTTCATCAGCTTTAGTAAATGAGTGACTTGTGATCTTAGTCAGGAAGAGGAAAGAAAGTGCCCTCACCAAAGGGACCCCCCCCAGCACTTTCAGGAGAAATATTGGTCCTGCGGGTGCGCAAGGGTCCCTGGGGCTTTGGGGCCAGGGTGTAGGAACGTAGAGGCGATATCTGTAATGTAGTCCTCATACATCCTGAATTGGGGCTGGCTCAGGTTTAGGGCTGTCGTAGCTGAGCAGAACTAATCATGGTGGAGTAACAGAAAGAGCCCCTACTTAGCTGAGTAACCTTGGATGGCAAGCCCTTTCCTCTCTCTGGGCCTCAGTTTCCCCATCTGTAAAATGAACAAGCTGGACTAGATCTGTCAGATCCTCTTCTACCTTGAAATCCTGTGATCTGGGACATGCAGTAAAGAGTGCTTATTAAATTCCTACTGTATTCTAAGCAGGTAGGGAGTTGGGAGTGGAGAACCTAACCTTACCATGTCCCTTCTACTCCCTGACCCCGGGTTGCCACAGTGAGGCTGGACCGCTTGTCAGAAGCTGCCAAAGTGAACACAGATGCCATGCGCTCCGCCCAGGAGGAGATCACTGAATACAGACGTCAACTGCAGTCCAAGACCACGGAGCTGGAGGCCCTCAAGGGGACGAAGGACTCTTTGGAGAGGCAGCGTTCAGATCTGGAAGACCGCCACCATGCTGATGTCATCTCCTACCAGGTAGCTGCTGGGGAAGGGAGAGAGCTGGGGCTGGCATCATGTCTCTGCTGCGGAACCTTGGAAAAGTCACTTAGACCTCCACGTGTCCATTTTTCAGATGAGTCGGTGGTCTAGGGTCTCCTGAAATCTTCTCCATCTCTAGATCCAGTGATCTGGGTTCAGGTTCTATCTCCTTTAGTATCACTCCCCCTCAGCTTCCTCTCTATAAAATGTGTGTCTTGCCATTAGAGTAGGGATTCTTAACCTATTTAGCATCTCTTTTTAATTTTTTAAAAAATCTTTTGATAACTAGATTTCAACATAATGTGTCCTTTGTAATCCCATAGTTTTTTAAAATGTGTTTTCAAACATAATTCTGAGAAGAGGCCCACAGGCCTCCTCCCCAAAAAGATGAACAACCTCTGAACCCTTGATGATTTAGAACTTTCCAACCTGCTTTAGTGGTGATATTCCGTGTTCTGCAGAACTTCTAACATCTGGGAGGGGGCCCTGGGAGCATGTTTGATGGAGGTAGCTTGATGGAGGATCTGAGGACAAAGAAGGAAATTGTTCTATTCCAGGGGAACATCTAGAACTGTCCCTGCCGCAGATGATGACAGCTCAGCCCTTGGTCTGCCCTCTTTGTGGGCGGGTGGCTGGGATGCGCAGTCAGCACTGCCCCGCTTTGGCTGGCAGGAGTGGGCATCTGCATTGCAGAGAACCAGGGGCTGGCCCCTCCATGACGTATGGAACCCTTCCCTCTTTAGGAAGCCATTCAGCAGCTGGACAACGAGCTGAGGAACACAAAGTGGGAGATGGCGGCCCAGCTCCGGGAGTACCAGGACTTGCTGAATGTCAAGATGGCCCTTGACATTGAAATCGCAGCCTACAGGTGCTTGGTTCTGAGGGCCCCTCTGTAATATGGGGGCACTCCTGCTTCCCTCCTCAGCTAACAAACCTGCTGAGAAACCCCCATGAGATACTGCTTTGGAAAAACCATCTCTCAGGCCATTTAATGACCCTGATTCTAGATGTAGGACCACCAAGGGAGAGCTGGAAGGGACCTTACAGGTCCCCATTTTCACAGCTGAAAAAAAAAACTGAGGTAGACAGAGGTCACATAACTGGACTAGGGTCATCCAGCTAGTGTCTGAGGCCAGATTTGAACTTGGGGTCTTCTGGATTCCATGCCCAGTACTCCACCTAACTGCCAGGAAGTGAGTCAGGATTCGAACCCATGTCCTGACTCCAAATAAGCCCTTTTCCCTCACTACCTGATGCATTTATTTAGTACTTTACAATTTGCAAGGCTCTCATTTGATCCCAACCATTTTGCAGAGTTGTGGCAAGAGATGATCATTTCTGTCCTTCAGCTGTTTAGAACACTTGCTTTGGACACATTGCCTCATTTGAGCAACAGCCTCAAGAATTAGGTCCTGTAGGTGGGAGCCATCTGCAGTTTACAGAGAGAGAAACTGAGTTAAATGGCTCACCCAGAGTCAGACAGATAGTAGCGAATGTCAGAGGCAAATCTGGAACACAGGCCTTCCTGACTCGAGGCTGACCACTGTAGCCAGGCAGGGGCAAGCATTTATTATGCTTCTTCAGGGAAGTCTAGGGTTTAACACTCCCTGCAACCAGGAAGCCCAGAGCCTGTTTGTGGCCTTTTAAGACTGACCCTCTGGGCTTTTCTTCCCCATGCTTACACTGAGGGGAAGGTTCAAGGGACCCTATGACTCTTAGAGAGGGTTTGCTAGCCCTCTGAGGCGGGATCTGTAGGTAATTGAGAGAGTGGAGCTGTCCAGGGTACCAAAGCTACCTGCAGAGGGAGGCAAGGGCATTACATTCAACCAGAATTTATTAAACACTGGTCTATGAGAGGCGTGGGTTCTAGGGATACAAAAGCAAAATTGAAGACATTTCTTACATTCCAGGAGCTTTCATTCTGCAGGATGGTCACAGAGTACTGTTTTAGGAGCCAAGAGAAGTAGGTACAAATCCCAGCTGTGTCACTGCTCTGCTGGGGGACCCTGGAAACTTCACTTCATTTCACTGGACCTTTCTTTCTCCCTCTGAAATGGGCTCGATTTCACTTGCCTCACAGAGCCACCAGAAAGATCACAAGACATTTTGGACTGGCAACATTCACAGGGGCTATAACCATGCCTAGTAGGTAGAGGAAGGGTCCCTGGCAAAGATGGTATGCAGCCAGAATTCCCTGGCCTTCTCAGTGGCAGAATTTGGGAATGAAGGCAGGGAATCTGTGCCAGGCTGATTCTCTTCTGTCCTAAGCAGCCCCATGCTAAGAGCATTGGTTGGATGGACCAGCAGAAGAAGTTGGAGGGTACAGATTGAAGGAAAAGGAATCAACTGTGGCCCTTGCTGGTCACAGGCTTCATTTTAGTGTGTACTAAGCCAGGTTTATATAATGTTTCATATGTCCAGACCACTTGGATATTCTTTATCTCATCCAGTGATCACAAGCCCCCATGAAGCCTTATTCCCCCAGTTAGAAAAATCAGGAAACTGAGGCACATCAAAGTTAGTTGTCTTGAAGAAGGTCATAGCTAAATAGTGATTGATCTAGGAATAGAACATTGGTCTTTGGACTTGATGGAAAAGGATTGTTGGAAGGAAGGAGCTAGCAGCTTAAACACTGCCCTTGCCAACCTTACCCCTAAAGCTCAGGGGGTGGGGAAGAATGAATGGATGGATGGATGAAAGAAAATTTATTAAACATTGTGTCGACGCACTGTGCTAAGGACTTGGGATGCAAGTATATGTATTACCCATGATCATAGCTATAGGACCTTGTCCTGAAGGAGAATACATTTGAATGAGGAAGAAAACATGCATAAGGGAATGGTGGCCAGGGAGGGATGTATGACGATTTTTCTTTCCATTAACTTCCTTATGCTGTTTCTCCTCCCCACAGAAAACTTCTGGAAGGAGAAGAGTGTAGAATTGGTTTTGGCCCAGGTCCTTTCTCCTTTCCCGAGGGGCTCCCCAAAGCCCCGGCTACTTCCACACATATAAAAGTCAAAAGTGAAGAGAAGATCAAAGTAGTCGAGAAGTCAGAGAAGGAAACAGTCATTGTGGAAGAACAGACTGAGGAGATCCAGGTGACTGAAGAGGTAACTGAGGAAGAGGAGAAGGAAGAAGAGAAAGAAGAGGCAGAAGAAGAAGCTGGTGAGAAGGAAGAAGAAGGTGAAGAAGCAAAGTCCCCAGAGAAGGAGACCAAGTCTCCTCCTACAGAGGAGGTCACCTCACCAGAGAAGGCCAAATCGCCAGTGAAAGAAGATGTCAAATCCCCCTCTGAGGTCAAGTCTCCAGAAAAGGCCAAATCCCCAGTGAAGGAAGAGGTCAAGTCCCCCCCTGAGGTCAAGTCTCCAGAAAAGGCCAAGTCCCCAGTGAAGGAAGAGGTCAAGTCCCCCCCTGAAGTCAAGTCTCCAGAAAAGGCCAAATCTCCAGTGAAGGAAGAAGTCAAGTCCCCCCCTGAGGTCAAGTCTCCAGAAAAGGCCAAATCTCCAGTAAAGGAAGAGGTCAAGTCCCCCCCTGAGGTCAAGTCTCCAGAAAAGGCCAAATCTGCAGTGAAGGAAGAGGTCAAGTCCCCCTCTGAGGTCAAGTCTCCAGAAAAGGCTAAATCTCCAGTGAAGGAAGAGGTCAAGTCCCCCCCTGAGGTCAAGTCTCCAGAAAAGGCCAAATCTCCAGTGAAGGAAGAGGTCAAGTCCCCCCCTGAGGTCAAGTCTCCAGAGAAAGCCAAGACCCCAATGAAGGAGGAGGTCAAATCTCCAGAGAAACCCAAGACCCCAGTGAAAGAGGAGGTTAAGTCTCCCCCTGAGGTCAAGTCTCCAGAGAAGCCCAAGACCCCAGTGAAGGAGGAGGTTAAGTCTCCAGAGAAACCCAAGACTCCAGTGAAGGAAGAGGTCAAGTCTCCAGACAAGGCCAAGACCCCAGTGAAGGAGGAAGTGAGGTCTCCAGCAGACATCAAGTCCCCAGTAAAGGCTAAATCCCCTGAAAAGGAAGATGTAAAATCTCCTGAGAAAGAAGACAAAGAAAGTGCCCCAAAGAAAGAAGCGATCAAGTCCCCCAGTGCACCTGTCAAAGAAGAAGGAAAACCTCAGGATGTCAAAGTGAAAGAACCTCCCAAGAAAACAGAGGAGGAGAAAGGCCCATCCAAAGCAGAAGAAAAAAAGGACAGCAAGAAAGAGAGCCCCCCAAAGGAGGCTGAGGAGAAACCCAAGGAGCCTCCTTCAGCCCCTACAAAGGGGGAAACCAAGGAGAAGGAGCCGGCAAAATCCCAAGAGAAGAAGGCAGAGGAGAAAAAGGGGGCGGAGCCATCCAAGGCAGAGAGCGAGCCCAAAGCTCCCAGCCAGGCTGCAAAAGGACCTGAGAAACCAAAGCTGGAGGAAAAGAAAGCAGAGGGCAAGGCGGCTGAGCCCCAGAAGCCCGAAGAGAAACCCCACACCGACCCCAGAGCCAAAGAGGAGGGCAAGGCCCCTCCCAAAGAAACCGCCAAAACAGAGGCCCCCAAACCCAGCAAGCCCAAGACGGAGAAGACGGAGAAGGTGGAGAAATCCTCCAGCACCGACCAGAAGGAGAGCAAAGCCTCCGAGCAGGTGCCTGACGACAAAGCCAAGAAGAGTGATAAGTAACCACAGGGATGAGCTATGGAAACACGCAGCAGGAGCAGCCAAAGAAACTCAGACAGGGCAATGGACTCTAATTTATTTTATTTCTGCCTCCCACAAGAGACCGTGCTCAGACTGCAGGGTGCCCTCCTTTTCCAAGCTGGAATTCCTGGTTAGCAATACATAGGAAAAGAGGGAGAGAGGAAAACCAGATCCCCTGGGAGGCCCCCCACCTACCCACCCAGCCCCCCAACCCTCAACCCGACGATGGTCAACTATGTTATGATAGCTTAACTAGCAGAATGTGATATATGCCGAATGCCACATGTAAACACTTGACTATTTAAAACTGCCCCTCCCCCTCCCAATAAGTGCATTTATCTCCCGTGTGTGCAATCAATCGATGGACAAATGCAGTAATGAATGTACGCCCCGTTAGAAGATGCATTATGCTTGAGATGTCTTAAAGTGGTACCGATGCCTTTTCTTGTTTATTTTCCAAAGGAAATCTGTCGGCCCCCTTGGTGCAGAGATGGCTCTGCTGGAGGGGGACCCAGAGGATGCAGGGTCAGCCACACAGTGTCAATCACGCCACAAACTCAGAGGAGCACCGTTCAACTTGAGGCCACTTTCAATTGCTTGTGTGCAATAAAACAAGAGTGCTTATAAAAACTGGGAACTCCTGCTGTTTTATTTCCCTTCTCCAGAGGAGGATGGTGGGGAGGGGGTGAAGGGAGAGAGGAAACTGCTAAGATTCCATGGAGGCCCTGGCCACCCAGGCTATGGAGGCAGGTCTGGATGACCTGGGAACCAGGGCTCTTAGATTTCTAGCCACCAGGACCTTGGCCAAGTCCCTTTAGCCCTTGTATGTGACAGAAGTTGCCTGCGTATTTCTGACAAATGATGTTCTTTGCTGCTGGTATGAGCTTGTGCCTTGCTTTTCTATGAAATGGGGATGGGGATTGAGGAGGGGGGGTAGGAGGTAAGCTGCCTACTGCAAGGAATTGTCAAGATCCTCTGGGCTTGTGAGAGGGAGAGTTATGGGTGAGATGGAGAATTATGGAGTGGGCCCACACAAGTGGGAGGCATTTCCCATTAGGGAGATGAAGTTGCTTCCACATCTCAGCCCTGGCTTTCCTTGCTATAGGAAAGAGGAATCTTCTCAGATGATGACAGTGTATAGCTCATTCAGCTCTAAGAGTGAGGGGGTAGGGGGATGATGCCAATGAATTAGGCCCAGCTGCTCACTAGTGGTTATTCAACTGGACTGTGCCAAGCTTTGGAAATGTTGGGGGCAGAATCCCAGCTCTACCTCTTCCTGCCTGGGGCACCCTTGGCAAGCTGCCTTGCCTCTTGGGGATTCCATTTCCTCTGTAGCACGAGATTGGACCAGGTGGCCTCTGAGGCCCCTTCTTGCTCCAAATGCTATGATTTTTTTCTTGTTCTTGAGACTGAGTCTCCCCATCTCACCCCAGCTGGAAGTGCTTTGCCTTCTCTTGTACCTGATCCCAGTACTGATTGGGACAGGAAGCTCTAATTTGCTCCACTTCTGACCTGGGCTGGTTGACCCCTCCTTAGGCAGCCTGGTGGCCCTCCACTCCCTTGGGCTTGCTGTATTAGAGCCTACTAGTGCAGACACCTGATTGACTCATCCCTGCTGCAACTCAGAACTCCTGAGGTCAAGCATCCCAGCAGCCTTGGCTTCTTCCAGCAGCAGGGCTTATGGTCCTGACCTATACCTGCACCTACTTCATCATGATGATTTGGCACATGGCTGAGGCATATTGGGACCCAAACTAACAGAATCAAAGATCTTTGAAGTTTCGAAGGAAATACAAACATTTCAGGTAGAATAAATAGAATTTTCTTTCCAGTGGATATGAACTTTGAACCTGTATGCCCCAAGGCCTACCTCACTTTTTGGTTTCTGTTAGATATTTTCCCACTTGTGACAGGCTTGAAATAAGAATACCCTGGGTACAGTTGAGGAATATGGCTGTCCTAGACTTTGAATAAATTTGCTTACAAAAGCCATTTGCCAATTGTTTCAATGGTACCTACAACTGAAGTTAGAGCTTTAAAATGTGTGTGGATTTAATGTGCTAAAAGAACTCATTTTGTTAAGACTTTAAAGTTCCCAAAGTACTTTTTACACACCTAGAGATAGGAATGAGATGTATGATCATCCCCATTTTATAGATTAAAAAACTGAGGTAATGAGCCTAGACTCATAGAATCACAGAATCTAAGCTCAGAGGGTGTTGAGTCTCAGCCATACAGAAATGGAACCTCACTAGGACATTCCTAGAAGAGGCCTGAGTGTTCAGAGGCTTAAAGGAAGGGAGGATAAACATCTCCTACCTCTCATCCTCCCACTTTTCTCCAAGAGACATTCCCATATCTGCCAGGGCGGGGAAGTAGGAGGTTGGGGCCACCTCTCCTCAGACAGATGGGCTACTGAGCCGGAAATATATCTTCCTGTTCCTTTAAAGATTGTTCATCTCAGGGATATGATCAGGTTCAATCTAACTTCTGATCACTTTGTCATTATTATTGGGGAGAAGAAGGACCCCAAGTTTTATGTCTGGGGGTTGACTTTCCCATGAAATGCCAGTTCCACAGTGAACACACACACTGAATAGCAAAAAAAACCCATTTATACACATTGGCACTAAAACAAAAATCAGAGAAGTTATCCATAGACTGTATACCAGACAACACTGAGTGAAGGAGTTCTCTCCTAGAGAGCAAGATAACTGAGCTTAACCAGGAGAGAGAGAAAGTCCTGGCTGTCACTCAAGGGGAAACTCCCTGAGCCTCTACTCTAGCTAGGTGGCAATAGGGACAAAACGGAGATTGAGTGCTCCCCTCACGCTTTCCCAGAATCTTTTCCTTTAGCAACCTGAAGTGGGGTGGACTTCTTCCATCTTCTCTCTTGAAGCTGGCAGCCAGAAGCACCCAAAGCAACTCGCCGCTTGAAGAACCTGAAGATTATTGTCTTTTTTATGGTTTTTTTTGGAGGGGGGAAGGCAAGGCTTTGTTAAGTGACTTGCCCAAGGTCACACAGCTGTGTGTGTCAAGTGGCTGAGGCCAGATTTGAACTCAGGTCCTCCTGACTCTAGGGTCAGAGTCCCTATTCACTGCACCACCTGGCTGCCCCTGAAGAAGAGTATTCTTAAAGAGTCCCAAAGAGGACTGAAGGAAGCTGGAGCTCTCTGGCTCTGACTCTCTCACTCAGAGCAGGGTATTCATTTCCACCCATAAGGAGACAGTCTCATACCAAAGGGTTTGGGGACAGGGGTTATATACTCAACAAGTGGTCCTTCAGCTTCCCCTTGGATCCTTCCCACAAGGCAGGGAGCTCACCACCTCTCACAAATCACACAGGCAGGAAAGGGGAGAGCCAGGATCAAAATCCAGGTCTTATCACCCCAGATCCAGGCACTCTTCTGTGACATCACTGACGTGGGATTTCAGTCCTTTCCAACCCTGAATTCTAGTGTCTTCCTAGTGCTAATTGTTTCCCATTTTTCTTGCATGTTTGTGCATACTTCTTTATTCCTTGTCTTCCCCCGTTAGATTGGGAGCTCCTGTAGGACAGGGTCTGTCTTTTGACTTTCTTTGTATCCCCATGGCTTAGCACAATGCCCGGTGGAGCCCCAGAGGCAGACAAGAGAGAGCAGCTTGGAAGGGGGGGGGGGCCCATCTCATCCCCATTGGTCAGACTGGTCCATTTCAGCTGGGCCACTCTGACCATTCCCAGGACCCTGAGCCGGAGCTCTTGGTTTCTAAGGCAAGACTACCCCAGCTCCGGGGAGCCCCTGTGGGAGGGGGGCTATTGGAAACGGGCTGTTTTTCAGGATTACTAACCCCCTTGGGGAATCTGTTGCGGTTCAGTCATTTCACTTGTGTCTGACTCTTCTTGATCCCGTTTTGGGGTTTTCTTGTCAGAGATACTGTCCTTTCCTACTCCAGCTCATTTGACAGATGAGGAAACTGAGGCAAACAGGGTCAAGTGACTTGCCCAGGGTCACCCAGCTAGCAAATGTCTGAGTCTGGATTTGAACTCAGGTCCTCCTGATTACAGGCCCAGTGTTCTATGCACTGAACTGCAGCTGCCTCGTGGGTGTCCAATTTAGCAAGTATTTTATAAGTGCATATTGTGTGCAAACACTGGGCTAATTTCTGGGGGCATAAACACAAAAACTAAGCAGGCTCCTCGCCCTTATGTTCTAACACATACTCATGCTCTGGTCAACAAATACAAAATACTCGCAGATTAGACACGAAGTATTTAGAGAAGGAAGTGAAGAGGATTAACTGTACCTGGGGGTGGGTGGGTCATACCAGACTTGCACTTGAACTGACTTTCAGCTCCAATGGCTCTGAACATGCAAGAAGGAATCTTCACCAGATGGTGGGGAGGGCCTCAGGGCAAAGACAAAGGATGCCACAGGCAGTGAGAGCTGACCTTCATTGGATGGAAGGAGGGATGGAGAAGTGGATGGAAGGACAGATGGAAGGGTAGATAGAAGGATGGATCGATGAAAGCCAAGAGGAGGAAGAGAGAGACCTCAACGTCATGGGAGAATACCACAGACAGCGCAGGCACTGGGAGGTGACCTTCATTGGATGGAGGGAAGGATGGAGGAATAGAGGGAGGGATGGAGGGATGACTGTTCTCAAACTCTGTATTTTCCCAGGGGGAAAAAGATTTCCTTTCAGCTGTGGCTCCTTTACCTTTTGAGTCATGGTGCCCTTTGGCAGTCTAGTGAAATCCATCCCTCCTTCTCAGGAGAATGTTTTAAAATGCATAAAATAAATGCATAGGATTACAAAGGAAACCTGTTATATTGACATGGTTATCAGAGTATTAAAAAAAACCCCCAAGTTCACAGACCCTGGGTAAAAAAAACTTTTTTTTTCCAGATCCTGCAGATGGCACAGCCAATGGCACAGCTTGTCTCTGCCCTTTGGCTCTTGCAGTAGGAGCCAGGCATGATCAACCTGAAGGCTGAGAGAGGAACAGCTCTGCAAAATTAAGAAGCCAATCATGACAGGGATCTAGGACCTCAGGAGGACTGTAAAGCCTGACTGCAATGCAGAGCTGAGTATCAACCTGACTTTTCTCCCCACTGAGAAGAGACAGAGCTTCTTGGGAAAGGGGCAGAGAGCCAGGAGGTGACAAGGCAATTTGCCAGCTCCTTCCAGAGGCTGGGATAAGGTGAAATAATGCTACCAGGATCCCCCAGCACCAGGGGACATTCTTTGGGTGGGAGGGAACAGAGTGGGTCCAAATGGCAAGAAGGCCTCGAGAGCTTAGCCAGCAATGGCTAATATATCTGACATTTGTAATATATACAAGATTTGGGCCAAGGGAGGTTTTCTCTTCTATTTCTTTGTGTCCATGTCGAATTCCCCCAGTGGAATGTAAGCCCTTTGGGGGCAGAGATTTTGTTTCATTTCATTCAAAGCACGGTGCTTCTCTTGGTGTTGAATGTTCAGTTTAATTGAAAGGCTTGCTTCCTGAAGTGAGATAGGAGATGGTGGCCATAGATATGGCTGGGAGCCTGTCTTAATGAAACCTGAAACGCCAGGAACTCTTTCCTCCTTTTACCTGGGTCAGCCTATGAAGTAGCATTGTATGAGCTCCTGGGAAGAGCAGGTAGCATTGACAAAGAACTGGGCACCCTTGGGTGGGAGGAGACTTCTGAAACCCAGCGGGAGGGTCAGAGATTGAGAGGAAGAAGAGCCAGAGCAGCAGCTAGACCAACCCCCCTCATTTTGTAGATGAGGAAACAGAAGCCCAGAGAGAGACAAGACTCCCCCCAAATCACCTGGATCCTCTGCCCCCACGTCCAAAGCCCTTTCCATTGCATAGACTGCTTCCCTTAGAGGAGAGAAATGGAGCCACGGTGGGCATGACCCTCCCAAGGGGCTATCAGGGCTGGGAGAGGCCTTAGAACAGGGAATGTCAGAGCTGGGAGGGGCCTCAGAACAGGGAATGTCAGAGCTGGGAGGGGCCTGCCTTGGAACTGGGAGTGTCAGAGCTGGGAGGGGCCTCAGAACAGGGAAGGTCAGAGCTGGGAGGGGCCTCAGAACAGGGAATGTCAGAGCTGGGAGGGGCCTGAGAACAGGGAATGTCAGAGCTGGGAGGGGGCCTTAGAACAGGGAGTGTCAGGGATGGGAGAGGTCTGAGAAGAGAGATTGTCAGAGCTGGGAGGGTCCTGAGAACAGGTGATATCGGAGCTGGGAGGAGCCTTTGAATGTATATGGGCCAATTAAGATGAAGACGAAGATGAAGGTGAAGAGATGAGAAGTGACTGGACCAAAGTCATGCAGGCAGCAACTGTCAGCCAGAACTCAAGCCCACACTCAAGTCTTCCCACTAGAAAGCCAGTTACCCCCAGAAGTTAGGCTTCAGTTACCAAGAAGCAGCAGAAAGAAGAGGCTCTTGGGGGGGGGGGTCACTGGCTCCTCTGCCCCTCTGGTTACTGGCTGGCTGGCGCAACATCATTCGTCCTCCTGGGCCATGCCACCCTCTGCCACCTCCCAGCGGGTTTCCCCTCCCTTTTTCTGCCACTCCTCTCATCTTCCCCAGTTAGAACATAAGCTCCTTGTGGGCAGGGACTGTCTCCTTTAACATTCGTATCTCTAAGGCTTAGCAGGGTACCTACCACTTGGTAAATGCTTTTAGAAATCATTCACTCCCTCCTTGGGCCTCGGTCTTCTCATCTTTAAGGGCCCTGGGGTTACATGGTGGCCAGCTCTAAGCCCATCTCTGTGAAGACACAGCCAAGCTGGAACATTCTCAAGACAAAGCTATCTATCTATCTTTCACTTTCTAGTAAGACTTACATACAAGTCAGTGTTATAGGCCGTGAGGTGGCAAAGTGAGCCTGGAGTCAGGAAGAACTGAGTTCAAATCCAGCCTCAGACATTTACTAGCTATGTGACCCTGGGCAAGTCACTTCACCCTGTTTGCCTCAGTTTCCTCATCTGTCGAACGAGCTGGAGAAGGAAATAGCAAATGCCACTGGAACTTCTTATATTTTCCTAGAACACTTTGGATTTCTTTTCTGTCCTCACCTTGTATTTTATTCATGTGGGTACATCACGTTCCACCCTTCCCAGACAATAGAATATAACCTCTACGGCAGTGGTTCTCAACCTTCCTAATGCCACGACCCTTTAATACTGGTATGTGGGAGGATCTGCATGTGGATGGACCCTCCTGGAGACGGACAGAGGAGCGGTGTCTCAGTTCCTAAGACCATCAGAAATATGTTTTCCAATAGTCTTGGGTGACCCCTGTGAAAGAGTTGTTCGACCCCCAAAGGGGTCGCGATGCACAAATTGAAAACCACTGCTCTATGGGGTCAGGAACTGTCATTTTTTCCTTTTCTTTTTGGTCACTGTTTGCCACACACACACACACACTGAATTGAAAGGCAAATGCATAAAGGGTTTACCCTCAGCCACGGTCATACTGCCTGAGCTGGAGGGGGGAACTGTGTTCTCAGCCACTGCAGCTGAAAAAAGGCACTAACGGTTCTTGCTTGTAAGTAACAGGAATCAATTTTGAATGGCTCTAGGTCTGGGCCAGGCATGGTGGAGCCCTTTCCAGTAGTTTGGGAGGGAAGCTAGGCAGGCTAGCACCCCAGGCTTCATGCATTTGGCAGCATGCCAAGGCAGCCCTCCTGGGCACCTGAAGAGGCCCAGTTATGAGTCAGACAGAGAGCCCTGGGCTGGGAGTATGGAGAACAGACTTTGAAATCCAATTTGACAATTAAGGAGGACATGAGAGCTGTCTTCAAGTATCAGAAAGGATGTCATGTGGAAGAAAGATTAGACTTGCTTGGCCCCAGAGGAGAGAAGCAGAAATAGCTGGGTAGATTCAAGGGGAAAATTCAGGCTTGCTCTTGGGAAAAGCCACAGCGCTTAGACCTGCCGCAAGGTGGAACGGGCTACCTCAGGAGGCAGAGGGCTCCGCCTCATGGGAGGTTTTTGTTTATTTTTATTCTGTCATTTATTTTAACACTTTTTCTCTTTAAATTTTGAGTTCCAAGTTCTTTCCTTCCTTCCCACTCCCACTGAGAAGGCAAGCAATATATCAGTTATACATGGGAAATCATGCAAAACACATTTCCATATTAACCATGTTTTTTTTTAAAAAAAGCAGGAAAAATAAAGTGAGAAAAGCAAATTTCATCAGTCCTCTCTCACAGGAGGTCTTTTAGCAAAGGCTAGAGAACCATGGCTCAGAGACGCTGCACAGGGGACTTTGGTCAGGACTGGATTTGGCCTCTGAGGTTCCTTCCGACTCCCAAATCATATGATTCTGTGACTCCTAGTCTGGTGATCATGGTGTAGCTCAGTGGAAAATGCAAAGGATTTTGGAGTCAGAGAACCAGAGTTCAAATCCCGATACTGTTGGCCAACCTTGGGTAAGTCATTAAAACCTCTCTGGGTCTCAGGATAACCTCTAAAGTTCCTTTCAGCTCCAAGCCTAGAACCATTCTGGGCCTCAGTTGTCCATCCTGTGAAATGGTTACATTGTCTACCCAGTAGAATAAATTGTGAGAACTCTACAGTGCCTTGTAGAGTGTCAGGCTTGAGTTGCTAATAGTCTTAGGTGCTGTAATGTTAATGGGATTGAAGATCTTCCTTGTCCATTAATAGGCCTCACAGTGGAGCCCATTAAGGGAAGCTTGCTTGTAGGAAGGCTTTCACACCTTTGCTAATTTCTGGCCCCGAGTCAGGAGGGTTGTGATACCTTCTGGTTCTGAGAAGTGTATATATACTGAGTTGGTATTTTGCTTTGGGGGTTACCTTATGAGAAGGATCTTGTGATTACCTGGTTAAGATTCTGAGTGGCCATATGTTCAGAGCTCCCCCACTGCTCAGATGTAAAGGTTCTCTGCATCCAGGGATGTATGTAAAGTGGATAGGTGATTCAGGCAGAGCCCTGTCTGTTGGTCTTTATTTCTCTACTTGCATTTTCTCTGAAGTTCAAAGTGCTGACTTTTCCCCTGAACTAGTGAATGTAATTAAAAAAGATTGTTGACCCCTTAAACACCTGGCTTTCCTAGTAAAGCAGATCTAAGAACCTGTGCCAGCAGCCGTCCTGGGGATGCCAGCGTGGTTGCCAATGCAGGTGCCCAGAATAAATCCTGATGTTAAGAATTTCTAGCTCAGAAATGTCTATGATACTGTTGGTTTCTGAGTTGGGGGTTGCTTAGACCAAGCTGGGTTTGGACAAGTGAAACTTATATCAAGAATTAGAAGGGACCCCTAACAACGTCTTCCTCTTCCACAGGAGGCAAAGAGAGGTCAAAGAGACTTTGCCAGGATCATCCTGTTCATAAATGTTGGGAGCTGGGATCTGAACTCGAGCAGCCTCCTTGGCTTCCAATGGTCTTCTCTCTTCCCTTCCAATGGTCAGGTTTGCTGGGGAGTTGGCTGACCTGGCACATTAATCCTATCTGACTACAAAAGAATGTTACTCCTGATTGTTACAGGGAGCCAGGGAAAAAGGTCAGAGGGCCTGGCCAAGTGGCAGTGGACTGGACCCACCTAAGTCTGTGACCTGGGCCAAGTTACCTCTCCAGGCCTGTTTCTTCAGCTATAGAACACAACAAAGGCCCCCTGCCTCCTCTACCTCTCTCATGGAGATTATGAGACCTGGAAGCCTGAGATGTGAATAGCCCCTATTTCTACAACACATTGCACCAATTCCAGTGTGAGCTCTGGAGTTCTGCAGAAAAGCTTAGTGGCCGACTTAACCTGAATTTCAAACGTCCTTCCCACTAACAGGTGCTTTCAATGGTGTCCCCTAATTCCAGGGCTCCAGGGAGGCTTCTGAGGCTTCGAAGTGAACACCTGCAGAAAAGGTGGGCTTACCTAGCCAAGGCCATAGTTGGTTCCATTCCACAGTGACCAGTGAGAGACAACAGGCCTGGCTGGCACCCTGATGACCAGGGGCTCCAATCCCAACTGTAGTCTCAACTGACTATGCGGCTTTGGGCGTTAGAATTCTCTAGGTTTCGGGGCACAACCACAGGACCTCTGAGGTCCTTCCTCAGTGCTGTTGGCCCGTCTAGGAAGGAGAGGAGAACAGAATCACCATCTTCTGGCTCAGCTCTGGGAGGCAGAGATACACCAAGGGTGCCCCTCCTGCTCCTTTGAGTGTGTTTTTCCCAACTCTTGTGGTTTTTGAGCACTCAAAAGTGGCTAAATTCTGTCCCCATTTTCATGGGCTCTGCTTACCCGCACCTCTGGCCATCCACAAGACACCTATCTTGTCCAACACTCTTGCAGCAGTGCCTGAACCTAGGCCAAGTGGCCCGCTCTAGGTCACAGTTAATTAATTCGTCACAAAGTTTGCTGAAGAACCAGGATCTCCATGGGTGTGAGAATCAAAGTCAAGGTGTGGCCAAGGGTTTTGAAAAGTGTAATGCTCATTATATGAGGTAAGGTATGTGACTCAGAAGGATTGCCCTTGACTGACTGGGAAGTCTTTTGAAGCAAAGCAACATTCATGGCAGGGCCAGGGCTAGGGCCGACCTCACCTCTACCTCCTCGATGGAATAAACTCTAGGCAACAGGAGCCACTGGATTCTCTTTTTATTGACAGGGTATCAAAATGAGCACACAGGCAGCTTAAACAGAACAGGCTAGAGGGGTTAGAGACACAGAATATTCAAGGGAAAAAAGTCCAAGACCAATCATTTAAAACACAAGGAGAGCCAAATGGGGGAGAATATGTACACATCCAATAAGTGTGATCAGAGTACGCTGTTCAAACCACAGAGGAATTGATGCAAACAGCAGTGACTGGGAGTCACTGCCCAGTGGGTAAGTGTTCAAAGGAAGAAAAGCAAAATAACCAGACACCACAAAGGGCCAGGGATGGGAAACCAGGAGGGCACGAAGCGGCCAGCAAGTCCAAACCTGCCCTTTCACAAGAGGAAAGGGCTCGAAGCCTCGATTAAACAACACTCTGCGCCTTCACACCCAAAGAACCAGCAGAGGTAACAAGGGATGACAGGTATATGCCACTGTCAGGAGAATCACCAAGGGCAACAGTGAATTCCTGAGGGATCTGGGAAGACAGACACCCTAGGCCCTGGTGACGGGATGATGCCTCAGTCCAGCCATTCGGGAAATCAGTTTGGTATTGGGCAAGTATAAGCTGCTCATGCCATAACCCCCCAAAGGTAAGATACTGATCATGTACATCATCTATACCAACACATTCAGTCACACTTTTTGTGGCAACGATGAACTGGAAAGAGTGTGTGTGTGTGTGTGTGTGTGTGTGTGTGGAGGCAAGGCTGAACAAACTCTTATGCACATATAATGGTAGTATTACTGTGCCATAAGAAACATCAAGTATCAAGAATTCAGAAGCATGAGAAGACCAAACAGGCAGAATGAAAACAGCAGAACCAAGAAAACCATACACACAATATACTAAGTAAAGCCAAACAAAACTAAAAAGCAGCTGACTCAGATTAATGCCGTCAGACGCTGGTCCCCGAGGACGGAAGAGATCCCCCGCTCCACGCTGCTCTCAGGGGGCAGGTGGGGGCCTAGGGATGCAGAATGTCGCGTATACTTTCAGACTTAGTTCTACCACTTCTCTGTCACAAAGAGAGCTCCACTGGGGAAACACACAGATCATGTCCACACGAGGGACAATGCTAGTGTACAAAGGACTCCAATTCAGTTCTGGTCCTGCTTCACAAAAAGGGTAAAGAAAAGGCTCGGGATCAACGCTGTTAAAATGCAAAATCTGGGAAAGGGTGGCCCTGAGCTGAGGGAAGTTGCACATGTTCCTTTTTCTCAAAATCTTTGGGAAATGGCCATCAATTGGTTGCGAGAGAGACCTGGAAGCAAGGTGAGAACCCGAGAATCTGTGCAGGAGGCGGGGAGGCCCTACGGCCCCTGCAGCTTTCCCGTGCCCGTCTCTGAGCAGTGGGTCAGGGGCTCCTCCCAGCTTCTGTCACAACTAGCCCTGAGCAGGCCTGGGCTCAGTCCCAGCTCTCAAGGTCCTTTCCTATCACCAATTGGGGATACTTTGGTCCCTCCTATCCCAGAAGCCCCTCTGCACAGGGCGGGGGGAAGCGCAGTGGTCTGGAATGGAAAGACTTGGGTCTGAATGGTGCTACTCAGCTACTAGCTCAGGGACCTCAGGCAGGTCACTCAGACCCTGGGGGCCTCAGTTCCTCATCTGTAAAAAGGCTGAATCTGTGTCCTCTGAGCCCTCTTCTGGGCCTCAGCCCAACATCAGCCCCTGTGCTCCTGCACAAGGAGCTACATCATTCTTTTCCTCTCTGCTCCTGTGGAGCGGGCAGACTGTTCTGGAGGATTGTCCCCCAGCCCGCCCTCGCTCCGGCTGCTGAGTCAGTGGCCTGTCTTCCAGCCAAGAATAGAAGTCGAGGCTGCAGGCTCCATTAAGATGCTATTTTTAGGTTCCCTTTCCATCTTATTCAGCACACACAGCAGTGAGGCCACAAGGGATGCTGGCCATGGCTGAAATGCAGGGGCCTCGAGGGCCACGGGCAAACAGGATGGGGAGAAACTAAGGACATAGGGTCAGAGGCTGCTCCTGAGGAAAGGGGGCCCTTCCATCATGCACAATCACCTCTAGAAGAGAAGACACTTACAATCCATAATCCTAATCAAATCAGCAAAGGCAGAAAGAGAAGCGTTTGACTGTGGAATTGAGGAGGAAAAGTCTGCCAGACCAAGAAAGGAGAGACAGTGAACGTGGGGTGGTTGTCTCTTGGGCAAATGTGGGAGGGTCCTTTACCAACCAGAATCTGAGAGGCTTCACTGAGGGAGAGTAAGCACAGCATTTTATAAACCATATAAAGAGTATTATGGGTGGATGTGATGGAGGAAGCCTGGGGGGACCACTGCCCTGCCCACCATGACACAGCAGCACTGCCCACCCACCCCTAGCTTGGTAAGGCAGGAAGCAAACCAAAGGCCCGTCTATAACCCCCACCCACCGCTAAGGACAAGATCCTTCACACAAACATGCAGAGGATGGAGCTCACTTCACCCAGGGACATATTTAATACATTAAAAACACAAAATTGACTTTAGAAGACCTGGAGAAGCATACAAGTCACACTCATGGTGTGAAAGCCTCGTGCCCACCCATTGCTGGAAGCTTGTCAGGTGAAGGACGGACAGATGGATGGAGGAAAAGGTAGTCTGGTGGTCAGCGATGGCTGAAGAAGCCCTGTGGATGGTTGTACTTGAACGGTTTCATCCGACTGGGACCCCTGGGGAAAGAGGCCACACTTGCTCTGAGTGCTCTGCCGCAGCACCAAAGACCCTGGGCAGAGCGCAGGACGGCTGAGGCCAGCTCTCCACACTTTGCCAGTCACTTTTCTCTTTAATGTGCAAGGTCCCTAATATCTTTTTTTTTTTTAATTTTTGGTGGGGGAAGGTAGGGCAACTGGGGTTGTGACTTGCCCAAGGTCACACAGCTAGTTTTTGTATTAAGTATCTGAGGTCACATTTGAACTCAGGTCCTCCTGACTCCGGGGCTAGTGCTCTATTCACTGCCCCACCTAGCCACCCCTCTAATATCTTACTATTAGGGACATAAACTGAAATCTGAGGATCCTTTTATCTTCTGATGAACATGGGGGCCTGCCTCAGTGAGCCTACAAGGCCCCTTTAATGCTACAGGGATGGGGCAGGGAGGAGAAAGGAGGAAGAGGCACAGGATGATAGAATTTTAGGGCCAGAAAAGCCCTTTGAGGCAGGTGCTCTCATTTTCTCACTTCAGAATTGTGCACATGAAGGCCAGTGATCTGCTCAAAGTCAGGGGCCAGTTGGGGCAGACCCAGAACCAAGACCCAATTCTCCTGATCCTGACTCTCAGCTTTGCACCTACCCCTCACTGGTCCCTAGCTCCAATTCCAGCTGTCAGCAACAATCTCATTTCCAGGAGATCTGAGACAGAAACCTGATCCTCCAGGTGATTTCATGCCCTCTCAGGCCCTGGTTCACTACATCTGAGGCACTCAGCGAGGAAGCCTCCCTTGCCAGAAATGCTCAACTTGGAGGACAGACATCCTGCTAAAAGAAGGGGTCCTTCAGGAACTCCTAGAGAACACAGAGAGTAAGTCCACTCTAGGCAAGAACTAGGACCGTGAGACAAGATGTGAGTGGGGTGGGAAGTGGCTGAGAGGAGAAAGAGGGAGATAGGGAGGGAGGGAGAGACAAAGAAGGGGAGAGAGGATGGGGAGTGAGAGTAGAAGAGAAACAAAGTGGGAGGGAAGGAAGAAGGGAAGAAAACATCCAGCCATTCACTGGGGGGACCAAGCAGTTTGGTAGGAGAGAACTCTTTCTCTCAACCGGGCAGAACCAGACACCACAGGGCCCCTTTCAAAGATGTCAGACAGGAGGCAGATTTTTGCTGAGCCTTGTCTATCTGTGGATCAGAGGGGCAGGGAGGATGCCAGGATTTTCTCCTTTAGTACATGTCAAGGAAGAAGGCAGCTGTAGAGGGAAGAAGCAATGAGTGGATGGAAATAGGTTTCTAAGCTTGTCCTTCTTTATTACTGCTCCTGCCTGTTTCTGTACCAAAGAGATAAAGAAAATCCTGAAAATTCATCTAAAAGGATTTGAAATCTACTCTTTAGGAAAAAAGAGTGTTGTCTGCGGAAGGGACCTATAACCAAGATGAAGAACAAGACTTCCTGCCGTGCAGTGGGCCAAATCACTCACAAAGCTCAGGGTCAGCTGCCTGGGCGCAGATGCCGTGGGGCGCAGATGCCGTGAGCTGCAGGGAGAGGCTCCTGCTGAAATGGGGCCCAATGTGGGGAGGAGAGTGGACTGGATGCCCCTCGATGCTGGGCAAAGAGGCACATCCTTGGAGGCACGCTGGCACCTCCTCTGCTCTCTGGCAAAGCATGCTGTATTTTGGGGCCCGGCCTCCTCTCTAACTGCTGAGGTGGCCTTCAGTGACAGCACAGTCGTTCCCACCAGACCTGTCCCCCAAAGCCCAGTCTGCTCACCTGACCAGTCGGAGACACATTTTCTCCTGGGGAAATTCCTTGGGCCCTTCCACACTGGTGTCGTGGCTCTCCGTTTCCAGGTAGACATCAAGCACGACGCATAAGCGCTGCAGCTGATTGGTCAGGAGCTGGTGGCCAGGCTTGGGGCCATAAAGCTCCCGGTAGCACACGCTGACCTCACTCTCCATGGCCTGTGACAGACACAGATACCCTGTCACTGATGAGTGAGCCTCTGCCTTGGTGCCTAAGCTTGGCCCAGGAAACCCAATGCTCCCCAAAGTGGCCAATTCGCCTCTTCCTGCCCCCCCAACAACATGGCCATTTGTTCTGTGTGGGCAAGGCCAGGAGTCCTCCCTCTTTGCTCTTGCCCAGTGCTGTGACAGCAGATGGCAGACATTCCCTGGCCCATCTTCATGGGCCCAGATTCTCTCTGATCACAGTCAGGTGCTGGGTCAGGCCTGAGTGCAGCCAGCTGTGGGCCTCAAAGACTCTGGCTGCCAAGCCTGAAGGCTGGCAGGGAGGCTGTGCTTGGAGGCCTCTGAGGGGCCACACCCCCAGCAAAGGCGACGCTCTGTGGGGTGATCTGAGCGGCCGCCTGGGCAAAGAGAGCGCTCCCCGGTGAGTCAATCCCCCTTCCCTGGTCCAGCCGTCCCTTACCCGGATGTTATCATCATCGCTGCTCGTCTTCTCTCCTTTCCAGTTCAGACAAAGTCGGAAAATGGGTGGGATGGAGGAGTAGCCTGGGTTCAGCACCACAGCTGCCTGAAGCTTGGCTGGGAAGATGGAGAGAAGAGGAGAAAAAGAAACCATGTGACGAAGAAAACCTGCTGGCCGATCAGCGCGACACTCACATCTCGTGTCTGGGCTAACCCTGGACTCGTGGGAAGCACAAGCTGGCTCCTCCCCCAGGGAAGGGCCTCTCACAGAGAAGCTGCACTCCAACAAGGGCTCTCGGTCCCTGGCCACCCCGACCCTTGGGGCGCTCCCCCAACTACAGCAAAAGCCTGTGCAGCACCAGGAGCAGTCACAAGTCAGGCGATCTAGAAGGTGGGAGCAGCACGAGCAGAGGCCTCCCCCAGAGGTCTTTCTGTGAGCAGCCAAGGGCAGTGATGCCAGGGTGGGCTGGGGGACCTTACAAAAGTGGCAGCACCTCAAGGCTCCTCCTTGGTTCTGGGGAGGGGGGGTCCGTCTTTCACTCTCCTCAGGCCACCAAAGGAGGCCTGATGTCCACACCTCCGCTCTCCCACCAACGCTCTGAGCACAGCCAGCAGGGGAGGGAAGGGAAGACAACTCTACCTGTCCCTCTCTCGATGAGCGCCAGATAGTACAGGTGTGTGTTCTCTGCCAGCCCAGCCTCCACAATGTCCCGGGTGAAAGGCAGATCCTGCAACAACAGAACCAGGGGAGAGAGGAAGGTGGTCACTCATGGCGGTGTGAGCATGTGCATATGAGAGATCACGTGACAGAGGGGGGTGTGTGAGTGTGTGTGAGTAAATGCTGAGTGTGAATGTTGAGTGTGAGTGTGTGTGTGAGTAGGAGTGTGTGTCCTCCAAGCTACATATGTGGAGGTTCAATGAAGATGCTCTCTCCCTCCTTCCTAGTACATACCAGATAGTCCTCATAGGTGATTGCCACCCACTTCACAAGGCGGGACACGATTTTTGCAGGGAAAAGGCGCTGGCACTCACTGGTGACTGGCACAATGCCGTGCTCTTTAAGAGAAAAGAGAGAAAGCAGGGTGATGGGCCATGAGGCCGTTGGGGTAGAGCTCTCCCTGCTGGGCTCTCTGGCTGCCTCGGATGGGGCTCCAGGAGCACAGGCAGGAGGTTGGTGGTCCCGTCGTCATTACCTGTGTCCAATGTTCAGGACAGACAGTTGGACCTCTGCACCTGACATGGCTCCACTGTGAGAAAAATCAGATATTCACTGCTTCTGACAGCAAACACTGGCCAGTGCAATGAAAAGCCCCTGGCCCTGCAGCTCCCTGGGCCTCAGAGGAAGAAACCAAGGCCCCTCAGGGATAGCATCTGAGCTTCCACACACTAAGATACCCATGAGGGGCCTTAGCACCAATGAGTCAAGAGCTGCTGGCACTCAGACCTACAGGAGATGCGCAGAGCTAAGGGGGCTGCACCCCCCACCCTGAACCCAGAAATCAAACCCCAAGGTTCTTCAGCAGTGAATCAATCCCCCAAATCAGGTAGAAATCCCGCGCTTATACTTCTCTGTCTGTGGGGGGCACCCAGGCCTCAAGCTCTCTGAGAGTGGAAAAGGGCATCCCTGAGTCTGTGTGAGGGAGGAGCCAAGAACTGCAACCAGCTTCCCTAGCAATGGCCCTGCCTCTACTCCTCTCCCCACCCAGCAGGACTTGGAAGGGCAGTTGGAGTCAGGGGCAGTGCAGCTCAGGATGAGGAGCTTAAGGAGAATAAGACAAGCCCCTTTGAAGATGTCTAGTCTAGGTGCTGCCCAAAGTCCAGTGTGATGCCAGACTTACCCAATGAGGCAAACTGTTTGGTGAGAGCCAGGCGGGCCTTCAGCCGTGTCCTCAGCAGCTTCATGGTGGTTTCCATGTGGCTGGCGCTCAGCGAGTTGTCCGCAGTCACTGTGTGCTGAGGAGGGACAGGCCCACATTAGTACCAGCTCTGCCCTCTCTGCCCCCTCCATGCCCCCCGGGGGGGGCAGGCTGCCAGAGGAGGCTGGACTCAGAGCCAGGAGGCCTGAGAAGGGCAGGGGCTTGACTGAGGCTCAACCTGCATCCCTAGGATGTTGAGAGAGGTTTAGCACAGGGGCATGTCATAAAAGGCCACAAGATGCCCTATGTCTTCTGAGGGAGAGTTCCAGTTCTTCCATGTGATGCTGGTCATGGCAGAGATGAAAGCAGCAAATACTGTGCCCACATCCCTGTGCCCAGCAGGCCACTTCAATTCAAAGGAGTTGAGAGCCCAAAGTTGCCTCCAACTCCTCAGGCTGGAAAGCCCAAGAAGCTTTATTTCTAAGGGGGGGTTACCCTGCTGGCCTCTGGAACTTGTGGAGAAAGCGATGAAAGGAGACTCCAAAGAGGCTGCCCAGAACACTGACAGCCTGTGCCATGGGGCCCGACTCAGCATACGTACCTGTGGCTGCTCTTTGGGGAAGTGCAGGCCCCCCAGCTTCTGTACCCACAAATAGGGGTGCCCCAGTTCAAGCACGTAGTCACTCAGGGTCAAGATGCTGCAGTAAACAACATGGGTCATTTCTGTCAATGCTGGGGCCTCCTCTCAGGGTCGCCCTTCCCCTCCCTCCCTTCACACCCTGCACCAGACCCCCCACCTTGGCTCCAGCTCTTCCCTTCCCTCTGCCCATGCCCCAGCTGGGCTCTCGCTGCTGACTCAGCCCCTAACCAGCGGCACAACCTCAGGGCGAACTGCTTCACTGGGCTGGGCCTCAGATTCCTCATTTGTAAAAGGTGGGAATAGAAGATTCGCCAGACCCCTTTCTGACCTTCAGATACAATGTCCTCCTCCAAGGAGGACATCCCTACACCTTCCCCTCCTACAGCCAGTACAAAGTGAAGTATCCCTTCTGAGGACTCTTCTCCGGCGCAGTCACGGGCCAGCTCGTTCACACACATGCATGTGCGTACGTATGTGTATATACATGTTTGTGTGTGCGCACACACGCATGCATGTCCTTCATTTGTCCATACTGGGTCACAGTCCCCACGCTGTCTGCAGAGCATGCCCACTTAGTGACCATGGGATCGGGTCTCCCTGAGCTCTCCCTTCAGACCTGAGCCTGCAGATGGCCAGCACGGTGCAGAGGACAGAGAGCACTGGAAATGGAGGCAGGAAGTCCTGTGTTCTGATCCTTCCAAGAGGCACAAGCTGTGTGACCTGACTGGCCCTTGGCTTCGCCACGTGTCGATATGAAAGGGCGGAGCTTCCCAGCCCCCTACTTCCCTGGCCGCTCCGGTGCAGGGTCTGGGAGGCTCCCCCCGTTTCTGACCGCAGGAGGTATCCTCTCATAACTGAAAGAAGCGATGACGACTGCTCTTCACTTTCCTCCCATCAGCTTTAATGCACTTGCTTTCAATCTCCCCCAAAGGCACCCAGCCCTCTCGACTCCCCAGAAGACAGCCGCCTTTGCTCTCTGTTTCATCCTTCAGAGCTGTGCGGGCAGTCGGCCAGTGCAAACATCAGTACCCTTCTTTTACTGACGAGACTGAAGACTCCAGGTGAAGTGATTGGGAAGTGTCCAAGCCAAAATTCGAACCCCCATCTCCTGCCTCCCAGAGCACCACACCTGCGTCCTCTGGTCTGAAGGCTGCTCAGGGAGTCACCTGCACTGCTGCTCTTCTAACCAACTACTTACTCTAAGAGTCTAAGACATCTCCACTGGACACCTGGCCCCCCATGGACCTTAGGAGGCAGGCTGCGTGGGAACCACCACCCAAGCTGACCTACCCGACTTTATCAAACTGGTACTGGTTGGCTGGGTTGGGCGTCTTCTTGCCATGATCCCCAGGATACAGGCAGCTTAAGATCATGTCAGGAGACAGCAGTTCACTAAGAAGAGTAAGGGAGGGGTGTGAGGACTGCCAACAGCGACTCTGGCCTGGGCCCATGGCCTAGGAGCTCTCTAGGGGAGCTCCTGCCTTCCAGTGCCCTCAGTCTAACACAGTGGTTC
The DNA here is from genome assembly GCA_028627135.1 of Pseudochirops cupreus. Taxonomy (NCBI): domain Eukaryota; kingdom Metazoa; phylum Chordata; class Mammalia; order Diprotodontia; family Pseudocheiridae; genus Pseudochirops; species Pseudochirops cupreus. Next base: position 581,514,223 of record CM053580.1, read on the forward strand.
TCAACCTTCTTAATGCTACGACCCTTTAATACAGTTCCTCATGTTGTGGTGACCCCCAACCATAAAATTATTTTTGTTTCTACTTCATAACTGTAATTTTGCTACTGCTATGAATCTATCTGATATGCAGGATGTATTTTCATTGTTACAAATTGAACATAACCCACAGGTTGAGAACCACTGGTCTAATGCAGGGCCCTGTACCAAGGAGTCGTGAGAGCAGGTTTTCACATACACACTCTCAGATCTCTCACCACCTATGAGACGGGGCATGCCAAGGTCCATAATACCATTTTAAAAAGGGGGAAAGGGACTCTCTAGGCTCATTAGTAGGAGATGGGAGGAAAGGCCAGGTCCCTTGCTCCCAGAGAAGAAGCAGCATTTAGGGATGATCATTCTACTTTTGCTAGGAAACATTCACATCACGCGGATGATCAACATGTTGCCTAGTGGCCTGGGCATCCTGCCTGCAGAGGGCAGCATGGCCAGGTGACCCTAATGGAAGAATAATGCAGACTGAGCACGCTGCCTGGTAACCCCTGGGCAGACCCTCTGCACCACACGTCTGTATTACCAAGGCCTAACATCTCTGCTGAGCTCCAGGCATAGTGTCTGCCTCCATTTGGCAACCTAAGCCCAATCTCAAGCTAATCACAGCAAACACAGCCCCTGCCCACTCCAGACCCCCTGAGGGAAGAGACATTATCTGCGCTAGAGACAAGGTGACCCAACAAACCAGAACAGAGCGCTGGCAACACCGACCTTGCCACCACCCACAAGGGCTGGGACAGAAAATAATTAAGTGTGACAGGCAGAAGAGAGATGGCCCCGTTCTCTCCCCTGGCAGGCAGACAGAGAATCCATCCCATCCAAAAGGAAGGTGAAGCATGTCCTTTCCCCTAAATGAGAGGAAGATTCTTCACGGCATCACTTTCTTTCTGGCTGAATTAATGGAGTATCTCCTCGGACTAATTGTTTTTGCAATTGAGAGATCAGAAAAAGATGCAGGCTCATGTACAGGGCCGAGGGAACTTAATGGCCACCAAGCCTCCAGGGATCCCATCATGGCTCACAGGATAAAGAGCCCAGGTGGCTTTTGGGAACCTCGGGCTCCCTCTGATGGGCTCATCAGGGAATGGAGGCACCTGTAACCAAAGTCCCCTGAAGAGGACAGTGCTTCAGTACAGCTAAAAGGGGGGCTCTTCCTGTCTTGGCTCCCCCTCCTCGAGCACAACCATCTGCTCAGGCTCCCAGAGCCCTCGTTCTCCACTGTGCTCACACCAATAAGGAAGGCCCATTCACCAGCCTTCCTGCTGCCCCTGCCAAGGGCTGAGCTCTGCTGCTACAGGCGAGCCCAGGGAGAAAACTAGCATCCCTAGGGATGTCCCAGGAAAGCTGAGATGGCAGAGAACCCAAAGGCGCCATCTGAGACATTCTGCCATCCGAGCAGACCCTGCTCCTTCTGTCTGATGCAGTCTGGGCACCAGCACGGGCAGGTGGGCCAGCTGTTCCGCTAGGGGCCAAGGGGCAGTGGTAGGGGCACACACCTCTGGGGCAGAAAGAGGTGCCCCCCATCCTCACCCCTCCCAACAACTTAAGGATTGGGAACACATACCCCGCGCTGACTGGAGCAACGATCTCGGTTGCGGTGCTCACTCTGGCCTTCACAGTCATGATGTTGAGGTTCATGAGGTAATAAAATGTAAGATGGAGCACGCTGTCATCTGCAAGGACAGGGAGAGGGTGTCACAGAGGCAGATCACAGACACGGCCTATCTAGGCCAATGTGTTCAGAAGACAGGAGTAAGCAGGCACCAGGCCACACAGCCACATCCCATTCCTTCCATCGCCCCACAGTAGGAAGGGCTGAAAGGCTCATCAAGGAATGAATTTCACACCCTCCGAGTTGTTAGAAAGAAGCTCTCCTACCATTTCAAACCCCCAAACCTCCGAGGCAGAACAGGAGGCGTTTGGCTTGGTGTCAGGAGAGACCTGGGTTCGAATTCAGGCTGCGCCTCTTCTTTGCTCTGTGTGTGTGTGTGTGTGACCGCAGGCCCACTGCCCCAAGGCCCTGTCCTGCTGTCTCACCTTTGCATCTGAGGTCCAGCATGACAGACAGTGGGTGTCTCTTGAGCATCTCCTTCCGTTTATCATCAAGCTGAACCCCCAGGGTGGGGCGCCGACGTTTCTGGGGACAAAAGAGCACAAATCCCCTTCTCAGTGCTGGGCCTTCTCCTGGACACCCCCCATCTTTGGCCATAGGTCCTAGCGCTGGCCCCCTCAATGCCAGATCCCAGAGGGTGGGTTCTTACTGTGGTCTGCTCCTCCTCCGCATCAGAGTCACTCTCGTCATCTGCATCCAAAGAGAGAAGGGAAAGAGAAGCCAGGGCTGCCCAAGGGCTCCAGAAGAGCTGCCCTCCACACCCCCTCCCAGGGCTAAGGCTGCCTCTTCAGCACTTTGCGGAGAGCACAGAGACATCCCAAGCCCCAGGTCTCCACAGACAGATGTGGCAAGCTGGTTTCAGACACAGCAAGGGAGAGGTGGGAGGGGGAACCAAATCTGGCTGAGCTTTTACCTTGAGAATCCTCGGGTGGTTTGTACAGCGCCTTGGCTTCTTCCACACTGCCCTCTATAGCCACAGACAATTTTTTATCTGAAGGCAATTTGAAAAAACAAGACTTCAGGTCAACCTTGTGGAGGCCTAGGCCAAGAGAACTTAAGAACTCTGACTTAATTACTGGATAAAGACGTTTCCTGAGGCCAGCAGTCAGGAGCCTCTGGAGAAGCAGGGAAAGCTGGCCACCACATGAGGAGAAGAGAAGGCCAGGACACACCCAAGGAGAGAGGCCCTTTAGATAGCAGTTAGTGACCACCTCTCCCTAGCTGTGCTACCCACGCAGGTAATGGTGTGGATGAAATCCCCTAGGGATTCTCCAGGTATTAGGCTTGTGAGCTCCCACCTTGAGAGCCCTGAAAGCACGGCTTCCAGCCCAGTTCCTGACACTTGTGCCATATTCCCACAGGGCCATGAAGCCTGCCTAAACTCCACAGGTCTTAAGATGGGAGGTCAGACTGATAGGTGAAAGGCCAGCAAGCCCACAGCTTAGAATTTTCTGACTTTTCCCATTTGGTGGGCTCTGACATGGTCAAAGGCACCCTTGGTTCTCTACATTAAGAGGGCAAGAAAATTTCCAGGATGTCAAGCCACTGACACAGTGTCTCAAGGGGTGGCAAGTCACTGTTGTCTAGCCCAGCCCAAGACTACTTAAAACCAGTAACCTCACAGGGTACTGGACAAATGTCTCTAGCTGCCTTCTGAGCAAGTCCAATGCTTGGGGTCCTGTCAGAAAAATAGATAAGGGGAGGTAGGCTTATCTTAAAAGACATGAGAAAAGAAAAATACTCACCCTGCCTAGGGGGCTGAGAAGAAGGTTTCATGTAAGCTAATATAGAAAACAGGACAGAAAAGAGGAGAGGAAAAAAAGACACAGAAGGGAGAGAGAGAAGACTCAAGAAAAGAGGCAGTAAATGCAGTAATGTGCTGGGGTACACACAGTCTGAGGGGACAGAGATGCCCTATGCTGGATTTGGGGCAGAGCCTTCACCTGGCAGGCAGGCAAGCAGGGCAAGGGGAGGCACTGGCCAGACCTCCCAGCAGCCTCAGGGACTGGAGAGGTGGCTGGGCCCAGAGACTCAAGCATACACCTTCTTCCTATCCTTTCACTGACAACATGCCTCCAAGCACCAAGAAAGCATGCACTGGCCAGGGCACAAGGGAGAGTGAGTGCCAGTGGGAGAGGGCAAGAGCTCCTTGGGAGACAAAGGATGCAGCCCTGGTCTGCCCCACCTGCCGGTGAGGCTCGCTAACCTTGCCAGACTCAAAGGCAAAAGCATCTCAAATGCTGTTGTTTCATCAGCTTCATCCAGGATTGCTCAGCACCAGGGCCAGCCAAGGAGAAGCCTCCATGCTGGGAGGGGAGGGGAGAGGAGGGGTGAAGCCACCCAATCCTAAGGGAAGCATCACCTGAGACCCCCCAATGCTGCCAGGGGCATGTTTTTTCTGCAGAGAACTGTGAAATTTGACAAGGCCACCTAGATACCCAAATCTAGCCTTTCCTGAGCCCAGCCCTGCTTCCAGATACTTACCACAGGCCTGCCCATAAGCACTGGCCTGCACAAAGAGCACGTAGAGGGGTGGGGGAAGGTGTCGGGCCGTCTCATATTGCTTGTGGGCCTGGTCGAATGGCATAAAGAGGTACTCCTGCACAGGAAGCGAGGCCTAACCAAGAGAGAAACCAGAAGTGACCTATCCCAAAAGAACTGCTGTCAGGCACTCCCCAGACTGACTCTGAAGCTACACTGTCCCTGGCCTGAGGGGAAGTGCCTCCCATCCCTCTCACAACCAACCTATCCCTTGGGAGAGGGAGAGGAGGCTGAGGAAAGCAAGGTCTTGCCTGGTCAAGTGCTTGAGACAGGATCTGAACCCACAGCCTCCTGCTGCCAAGAGCAGCATCCTGTCACCTGACCTATGCCACACTGCCTCTAAATGAGAAGATGTCAAACCAGAATGGTTTGTCCTTGTGGGAAAGGAGGAGCCTAGCCGCCCAAGCTGAGGCCTCCTACTGCTGCAGCTGCAAGGGCTGCGGTCCAGCACAGCAGATCCCCTGTGGCACAGCCCAGACAGGAAGGGCCCAGCAAGGTCGAGGGGGCAGATGGAGGGCCTGGGGCAGCCACCATTTCTGATGCCAGGCCAGGGCTTGCTGGGGGAGGGTAGGGACATGGGCTGGTTCAATGTCAGACAATAGCCTAACAATCTGGAGCTCTCCAAGAGTGCAGTGAGCTGCCAGGGCCCACTGTGGTTTCCTCCTCATGGGTAGTCTCAAAAAAGAGGACAGACCACCACCTGTAAGACACATGCCTGATGTGCTCTTCCTGGTTGAAGCAAAAGGCCATGGCTGGAGAAGTCCCTTGCAAATACCCTGACTTTTCCCAAGGGCCCCTGGCACCCGTGTCCTTGGTCAGGGTGGTCTGGAATACCCAGACCCATAGACTCTCTGAGCTGGAAGGGACTGCAGGTCATCCTGTCCGTATGTCACCTGATCAGGAATCCTTTCCCCTCTCGAACTCACCAGCCTCTGCTCAAAGACCTCCAGTAGGGACCTAAGGCGGACCCCTCCATTCTGGGGCCCAACATCAGGTCCCCGCCTCCCCTTCTACAGGCCCCTCCCTCCTCCCACAGGCACCTTTCCTCTGGGATGAGCTGACTCTTCTACTCCTTGAGAGCAGAACAGGGCCCATGGACTTGCCTTTCTCTGTACCCCCATCATGAAGCACAGTAGAGCACACAGCAGGCACTTAATAAAAGTTTGTGGTTGAATCAGCCTCTTTGTGACTTCAAAGGGGTTAGTCCCCTGTTTGTTTCAAGGTGCTCCTTCGGTGCTAGTTCTAAACTGACTGGCCTCCCCCTTGGATCCTGACCACTCCAGAACGGCATGGCTCTAGAAGACAGTCAGCCTTGGCCTGAGGTGTGG
>CM053580.1:581519854-581582992 GCA_028627135.1 Pseudochirops cupreus
CCCCCCCCCCCCCCCCCCCGCCCAGCACAGAGTCAAAACCTCCAGCGGCTAGGGTGGCCCCTGGACCTCCAATGACTGTCTTCTGACGCAGCCTCTGAAATCCCAATATAAAGGCATGTTTACTCTAGACTGGATCACCCCTTTTACTAGGCTGCATCTCCTCCCACATACTGCTGTCCTCAAATTGTCCTCTCAAACATTCAAGCTGGGGGGCCAGCATTTTCAAGGAGCAAGAGAGATCAAAAGCAGGCTGGCCCACTCCGATTCCCTACTGACAGGCATGTCTCTGCCTCGATCCCCCACCATGCAGGCTTTTTTCTGCTGCAGCCCCTATCCTGTCCTTTGTGGCTTGGGACATTGCCCTAAGAATGACTCTAACTGTATACATCATGTCCTTGTCACTGGCCCAGGCGCCCGCCATGTTGTGCTGCACTAGCCAGAGGACACCTACTGGCTGTAGAGGAAGGAGTCAGGACGGGGTCCACGGCTGTGGGGGAAGAAGCCCCTCTGAAGTGGTCCCCAGGCAGCAGCATAAGACCATGAATCTCAGTCACCAACTTGTGCTCAAGCCCCCCAAGCTGCCAGTGATCCCTCTGGGGCCCTGGGGATGCCTCCCAGCCTCCAGCAGCTTCTATAGTCCCATAACCACCTCTTCTTTCCTGAAGATTTAACTCTACAACTTCCATGCCATCTCCAGAGTACTGAGCAGCCACCATCAGCAGTCACTACTACTCAACACCAACAGTCCTTGACAAGGATCAAGCCCACTCGGCTGGGGAGCCACAGTGCCTGTGCATTTCCATTTCCCCTGGCTCCATTGAATGGAAAGTCCTTCCTCCTTCCTCCTCCCTGAATGAGAACAAATGAATTCCTTTACCTCCTCCCCACCTCAAGAGTGTAGGCAACATGTGCCTGCCCACGACTAACACTCATCACCCGATCTTCCTTCTTTCCATTTTGGCTCTTGCCTCCTCAAAGGTTCAAAAAGTCACCAGACGGTCTTAGAAGCAGTGGCAGAGGGGCCGCAGCTACTGGCTTTACCTGGCATTCTGGCCTTTCCCAACATTAAGCTCATGCATCCCCCTGGCTTCCTTCAAGGCCCAACTAGAACCCCTTTCCTTTAAAGGAAGCCTTTCCCAACATCTCTTCCTCTCGTCTGATTTCTGCAGTTGCCAGCTTGTCTGTATACGTCTGTCCAAGTGCTGTCTCCTCCACTAGGTTGGAGCTCCTTGAGGACGGCTACTGTCTTTGCCTCTTTCTGAATTCCCAGCACTTAGCAGAGCTCCTGGCACAGAGTAGGCACTTACTAAAATGCACTAGAGACTGACTGCTCCCCCTCCACAAATCCATAAGTGGGGAGTAATGAAAAAGTGGTACAGAAGAAGAGCTGTATGGAGTTAAGCTCCTACGTTCACATGTGCACGCATCCCTTCATTCCATGGGCTCAGTCTATGCTTCCTGACACGGGCCTGTCATTTCACCACACAAGCAGGAGGTTGTGGTGCTATACTGGAGGAAGACCCCAGCCCCAAGAGGATCAGACAGATGAGCTACAATGACTTGAGAACTGCACCCAAGTATGTGGCCAGCAAAGTCCTCCGGATGGAGAAGGCCCAGGGTTCAAGGCTAAGAGTAGGTCTGGGAGGACTTACCTGCATGATGCTGTTAAGCTGAGGCTGAAGGCTGCTCAGGTATTCCTTCTTGACTTCAATCTCCTTCAGGATCTTCTCTTTGTTGGCTAGACATTCTTTGTACTTTTCTGCCAACCTGATGGAGGAAGTTACTACAATTTCAGATTTAATCTCGAGAAGCATTCTTCTGAGGCTCCCTTCAGGGACATCTCCCCCTGCCCGACCTGGTCAATGAGTTCAGTTCAGTTCTAGGAGCTCACACTGCCCCCAAGGCACAGGTCAGATGGCGTGAGGGGCCCGTCACCATTTTATTCTGTGCCAGAGAGGGGGACAACAGAGCACTTGACCCTTCTACGGTGCTTTTAGGCATGCAGCATGTTTTCCATCCATGATTTCACTAGATCCTCAACAACTCTGCTATTTTACAGATAAAGAAATGGAGGCCCCAAGGGCTAGGCACCGTCTCCTAAGCAAAGGAAATTGCCTGTGGTCACACAAGTAAATTAGTAAGTGCTGGAGGTGGGATTCAATTCTGGGACTCCCCTGCCTCCTGGTCAAACAGTGCAGAGGCACCCAAGGGGCCTGAATACCAGCCCTTATGCCTCGTGGCTGGCTGTGTGACTAAGGGTAATACACTAAATTTCTTTCCACTGCATGAAAGGCAGGAGTATATGTGTTCTCTATTTCCTGGGGAATCTTGAGGGGCCATTTCTTGAGGCTAGGATGTGATGGGAGTGACAGATAAGAGATCCATTGAGTGGGATGGCTGCAGGCTGCTGGCAAGAGCAACAAGCCTCACCAGCTCTGACTGAAGACCAAAGGCTCCTTGCAGTGAGCCCCCTCACGGCCTTGGGGTCTGTCTCTCTCACACACCAACTGTATTCTGACTCAGGCCAGTCATCCTCATTAGACTATAAGCTCATTCAGGCCAGAGGAGCATTGACTTAGTCTCCTCAACTATGAAAATTGGGAAGAAAACAGAACCACCTCCTCAAGCTGCAGTGAGAACCAAAGGAACCACGGAACACAAGGCACAGGGACAGGCTCTCAAGTCTTTCAGAAGACATGGTATGACTTCAAACAACCAAAATCACAGAGCAATCTCTCTAATCAGAAAGCAGGGAAAGAGAAGCCTCAGCCTAGGCTGCTGGGTCTCTTGACAACTACAGAGAACCCTTAATTTAAACTATCTTTGAATCTTTGAGAGGGAGTGAGGTAAAGCATCCAACCCCTTGGTGACAGGGCCAGTCCTTCCCCAGGCCACAACCACAGTGACCTTTTCCGCTGCTCAAGCTCCCAGTCAAGGCGAGCGAGGGTCTGCTGGTGAGGGTCCCCTGTGGTGATTTCACTCTTGCTGATCTCGGGAGGGGCCTCCTGGTAAAACTCTTCCACACTCACCAGCTCAATTTCTTCATGCTTTGACCTTTAAATGGAAGCAAAGATTCAAACTTTAGCTTCTGGGAAATCAAATCACGGACTCACCAGAGCTACAAGCTTCAGTTCCAAGGCCTAGCTGCTGCTTCCCTGGCTGACTGATGACTCCATGTTTACCTCCGATTCACTCAGATGAGAGATCCCCTAGGTGGGAGATGCCCAGGCTCCTCTCCTTGGCCTTATGCCACCCACCCTTTTTATCAATGGCTTACTAAAATGCTGTCAGAACAAGGGTGGCCCCAGAAAAGAGATGGGGAAATACACCTTTTCCGTGGAGAGGGGAGGGGGCAGTCTATGGATACAATAGCCACTTTTTTTTTTGCTTCTCTTTGCCACTCTGTGGTAACCTTGTATAAGGTAGTGCTGATTAATTGTGTGTTTCTTTGTTACAACTGAAGAGGAGGAGAGCAAGATGGTTTATAGAGAAACAAATGAATTAAGAAAACAAAAATATATCAATAATGCTTCACCATTTTAAGAAGATGAAAAGTAAGGGAAAAGGTGCTGCTGGGGGAAAAGAGTCCAGCCAAGGCGGTGAAAAGCAAGAGCAGCAGTGGCGATCTGACACCCGGAGGCAACAAGAGGCCTGTGTCCTTCTGGGGGGGACGAGTGAGAGCAAGCAGAGACTCTCCCGACACTCGCTAACCAGAAGACGATCTCTGCTTCCAGTGGCTCACATGTGCACAAACTGTACTGCTGGAAGGAGCCCCAAAAGGACTCTGCCAAAGGTCAGGAAGGCAGGCGAGCAACTGAAGCCCGCAGAGGCAGAGGCGACATGCTCCCTGCTGCCCACCGAAAAAGGGCAGACAGCCAAAGGGAAAAGCCACTCGGGAAACGAACAGAGAACTAGGAAAAGGGCACCAGGACGTAATAGGGATAAAGGAATATGCAGAGGCCACTTAGAAAGTTTTTGCCTCAAGTCTCCTCAGTCTGATCCAGGAAGGAGAAAACCACCCACACAAACACTGCCAGAGAGAACAAGTACAACGCACAGAACGGCCACAGGGGGGCCCAGGAGGGCCCCGGAGCCAGACACCCCAGAAGAAATGATGATTTTAGACTGCTTGGTCCAGATACAGACGCAGAGAGAGATGAACTCAAGAGCCTGCGTTCAAGGAGGCAGAGGTGAACTCAGAATTATCCCTGAGGTTTGGTGGGGAAGCTGGGGAGAGCTCATGGTCCAGCCATTTTGGAGAGCCATTCGGAACTAGGCCCAGAAGGCTGGAACACGAGGCATACCCTTGGGCCCACTGCTAGGTCTGTGTCCCAGAGAGATCAGAGAAAAAGGAAAAGCACAAAAATATTTCCAGTGGCTCTTTTTGTGCTGACAAAGAGTTGGAAACGGAGAGGATGTCCGTTCATCGGGGAATGGCTGAACAAGCCGTGGTACCTGCTTGTGATGGAATGCTGCTGTGACATAAGAAATGATGAGCAGGATGCTCTCAGAAAAGCCTAGGAAGACTTACATTAGCTGATGCAAAGTGAAGCGAGCAGAATCAGAACACTGCACATAGTAATAGCAATACTGCATGATGATCAACCGGGAATGACTGAGCTATTCTCAGCAGTACAATGATCCAAGACAATTCCAAAGGAGTCATGATGAAAAATGCTCCCCACCTCCTGAGGAAGATCTCATGGAGTGTGAACACAGACTGAAGCATATTAGTCTTCGCTTTCTTCCTTTTTTTCTTTAAGTTGGAGGTCTCCATGTTTTTTTTTAAGGTTTCTTTCTTTTTGGAGGGGGGAAGGATGGGCAATTGGGGTTAAGTGACTTGCCCAATGTCACACGGCCGGTCAGTGTTAAGTGTCCGAGGCTGGATTTGAACTCAGGTCCTTCTGACTCCAGGGCCAGTGCCCTATTCATTGCGCCACCTAGCCACCCCTGTATGTTCTCTCACAACACATCAAACACGGAATAACCTTTATCAAATAGTTTACTGTCTCAGGGAGCAGGGGGGGTGAGGAAGAAAATTCGGAAAAAAAAAGAATGCTAAAAATTGTCTTTACGTGCAATTGGAAAAAACAAAAAATTATTAAAAAGATGACACCCCCAGCGAGGTTGGGAAATGGTAGAGAGGACCATGGCAGCTGCCCGTCAGCCCATAGTCACTCATCTGGCAGAGGCATGAGACAGCAGCGACAAGACACTCTTCTGACATCTACCCAAGTGCTCTCTGGGCCAAAAGCAGAGCATCCAATCGTGTCATCTTTCAAAGGCAGAAGAACTAACCAAGGGGAACTTCTATTCCCCGTCCGATTGACACTGATAAGGAGGAACTTGCTACCAAAGTGGAAATGATGGTTATAGTGTGGGGAGTGAAAATGAGGAGTGACCTCTAATTTTTCCAGTTTATAACAGGGAAGGAGAAAACCAGGAATAGTCTGACATGTACTCCATGGGATAGAAATTATCAAAGTATTCAAAGGAAGGATAAATAGGATCCCATATCCTAAAGTCTTCCAAGGCCTGGCATATAGTAGGCGATTAATAAATGTCTGTTGCCTTAACTTATGGGGAAAATCAACCCAAAGGATGGAAAACTATCTGGATGGATATTCTGAAAACAGAAACAACTCTGATGAGGTTGAAAAGGGAGGCTAGTCTGAAAGACCAACTCACTAATCACCATGGATTTTAAAAATCAGGTACAGAAAAGGGAAGCAAGGTCAAGTAACCAAGGATGAACACCAAAGTGTAGTACAGTTAGGAACCTGTCTATGACGCAAAAGCTCAGAACAAGCTGAGGCAGGCAATGAAAGCTAAGCATGCTTTAAAAAAACAACTTTCTTTGCTTTACTGTGGGAAAAAGGCTCAAAGAAGGGCTAGGACCACAGATCAAGGTGACTGGGATGACTGATGAAAGGAGAAAAATGACAGTTCTAATTTTTAATCTGCTTCTCTTTCCTCTGCCCAAGAGGAGGACCTTTACAGGAGAGAAGAGGTGCTAAAGAGGAAGCTGAAACTCAAGATCAGTTAGACAGTAAGAGACGCGATGCCCTTGGGGAGTCCGGGCCACATGGCCCACAACTGTGGGGCAGAGGGATGAGTGGCTGGCTTTGGAGAGGTCTGCATTTCAATGCTGACCTGGAAGGTAACCTCATGACTCCAGGCTCTGACTTCCTTGTCTATAAAATTAACAGGAGGGATTGGATTAGATGGCTGCAAAAATCCTTGTCAGTCCTAACTCAGTGAACCTATGAACAGTATCAGATGCAGAAAAACACTGGCAAAGGGGACTGCTGATCCACTTTTAGTGAAAATCTGACAGATCTCAAAGCATGAGACAAGCACACAAGAATAAGCAGGGACAAATGCTGACCCAATTGTCAAGAAAAGGGAAGAGAATGGGACCTTAAAAACAGGGTAGAAGGCTCAGCTTTGATCCCTGGCAAATCCCTAGAAAATATTAAGGCAACAATTGAGGAGAATTGAGAACGGGAAGTGGGGATCACAGGGAGCAAGCATGGTTTCAGCAACGACAGTTCATGCCAAACTAACCTTATTTCCTTCTTGATTGGGTCACTAAGTTGGCAGATAAAGAAAACAGTAAGAACAGAGTGTATGTAGATCTCAGCCAAGCCTCTGACACAAGTCTCTTCTGCTATTTTTGTGGAAAAGACAGACGTGGAGGAGAGGAATTTACAATTGGATGGATGCAGAAGTGGCTGAACTAAAGAAGTCAGTGGAGGATCTGACATCTAAGTGGGCAGAGGCTGGTCTCATTCATTTCAATGTTTTTATCAATAATGTGGATAAAGGCCTAAGGAAGATCCTTAAAAGTGGAGAGGACACAAAATATGGAATTATAACAAGCACTGCACAATCTACTCGGGATCCCCCCCAAACCCTGACAGGCCAAAACACTGGGCTGAACCAAATAACATGAAATGTAATAGGGATAAATGTAAATTCTTATATGTGGGTTAAAAAAAAAAGATGGCAGTGCTGCTCCAAGACAGAGACTTGTCTGAAAAACATCTGGGGGGAGTTCCCCTAATAGCAAGCTCAATGGTCAAGAAAGTGAAGCAGCTAGTGTCACAAAGAATGCTAGGCCGGGAATCAAGAAGACTGGAGTTCAAATCTGGCCTCACATGCTCACTTGCTGTGTGACGTTGGACAAGTTACTTAACCTCTACTACCTCAATTTCCATATCCATAAACAACAGCTCCTACCTTCGTAGACAAATATTCAGAAAAAGCTCTTAGCACAGAGCAGATGTTCTATAAATGCCTATCCTCTTCTTCTGTGCTCCCCACAGCGTGATCTGGCAATCAAGAAACCCAACCCAACCACAGACAAATGAAGTAGGCCTGGTGTCAAGATGAGGAAGATAAGAGTGGTTCTGTACTGCAGCCAGGTCAGACCTTATCAGGAATATTGTGCCCAATTCGAGATGTCACCATTTTAGAAGGGACAGCGATCAGCTGGAGAGCTCCCAGAAAAGAGAAAGCTGGATCAGGAAAGGCCTTGATTTCAGGCCACGGGAGGGCTGGCTGAAGGAGCTGGCTATTTAGCCTGGAGAAACCTCAGGACACAACAGCGAGGTAGCTGAAGAGTGGGCTGGCTGAAGGAGCTGGCTATTTAGCCTGGAGAAACCTCAGGACACAACAGCGAGGTAGCTGAAGAGTTAGCAGAGGAAGAAGACTTCAGGCTGCTTGGTGCAGAAGGCCGAGCCAGGAGCAGCAGGCAGAAAGGGCAAAGAGGATGAGGCCGGAGTGATAGAAAGGAGGACTTTTTTCCCCCTTAATGATTAGAGTTACTCAAAAAGAAAACAGGAGAACAGAGGCATTTTTTTAAGGGGAGAGAAAAATTCAGAAAGGCCAGACGAGCAGGGCAGCTTTGAAAGCTAATTAGTTCCTCTCATTATGTAAGAGAGATGCGCATTTTCACATACAATTCTCTTCTGTTCTACTAAATATACATAAATGTCCATTCTGTTTGGTCTATGCTAAATCCAGAATAAAAACAACTTATTTTTCAATACAAAAAAGATGAATTCCTAAAAGAGGAATGAATTGAGCCTCACTTCCTTTCCTTCCCACTTCACTGGAGGCAGGATGTTGTCAGGGATTTATTTTGGGGTATGGTTAGGGTTAGAGATCCCTTCCTACTCTGAAATTCTATGATTCTGTAAATAAGGAGCCAGAAAGAACATTTAATCTTCAGGTGACAAGACCTGGAAGGACTATGGCTAATTCAATTAAGTAACAAAATCATCTTAGTAGGCTGGAACACTGAGTTACAGCCAAAAGAAATCTAACAGGTATAAAAGGATAAAATCGCAGAAATCTAGAGTGAAGGCAGCCTGGCTTTGCAGCAGCACATGGGTCTGGGTTGAACAAAAATCTAATTACTAGAACAGTACCCCCCAAAGGCACACCCATTTCAGGCTGCATTAAAAGAAGTGTTCAGCACCCGGGTGAGGGCAGCCAGAAGAGGAAAGAGCTCAGAGACTACAGCTCATGAAGAACATGGAAGTTCCTCAGTGTGTCCCTCCTGGAAAAGAGGACACCGGACTACTGTTGTTCTGCACACGGGGGCAACAGTGCTACAACTGTATACGTAAAAATCAGGGCAATTCTCAAAAGTGTAAGCCATTGACACATGAACTGCGGGAATCTGGGAGAAAAAAAATCAACAGAGAGCTGCAGAAAGGAAGAGTGTGACTTCAAAGGGAGTTACTACTGTAGTCCTGAAAGGCTACTTTGCATCATGGTGGAACCTGCTAGGAAAAAAATGCCAGTTTGGGTTTGGTCTTTTGCTGCTTGTTTTCCCAGCTCTGAGCCATCACCTGACCTAACCCAACGAATGTCTCAGCTTCTAAGACCTTTCTGTTCCCAGCCCACTGTGCTCCCCATCGGCTCCCATACTCACTTAAACTCAAGGCACTTGGTGATCTCTTTCTGCAAATGCATCACCTCATACAGCAGGTTCTGGAGCTGGAGGTGATAGGCATCCACTTTCTGCTTAGCCTGTAAGGAGGAGAGGAGGCTGAATCACTGGAGAGGAGAAGGATGGGAGTGGGCCTCCACCTCCCCACTCCGTCCGGCCCCCACCTCATGAGTCTGATCTCGCCCCTTCTTTAGTCTGATATGAGCAAGGCGGTTCAGTTTCTTCAGGGTCATGAAGTGAACACAACTCTGGAGCCTTCTCTCTTCTATTTCAGAAGCCTAGGGAGAAACAGATGTGGGAAAAGGCAGGCATCACCTGTGGCCCCAGGCTTTCACAGTCCTTTCCACCACCTTGCAAAATCAATCACAGACATGTAGTCCATTCCAAAGAACAGACAATGTGGAGGAAAAGCAGGACCAACCAAAGCCCATAAGGAAATGAAATGAACTCATCAGGAAAGATGGAAAGTCCAGAACAGCTAGTGTACTTGTTGGGTCCTAGGTTTGGAGATCTTTTTTTTTTTTTTAACACCAGATGCTGAATAAATAATCACTGTGATTACACAGATTTAAACTGTGAAAGCAATCCTTTCACTTGTATTACACTAACAACAGCAATAAACATTTAAATGAATGGCACTCCATCTCCGGGTTCAGCCCCTAAACCAAGTACATGAATACCAGGAAACCGTTGAGTCCCTCTGGCATTGTAGGTGCCACTGTCTAGGCCTCAGGCACACATCTAGCTTCCAGGCCTCTGGAGTCCAAGCCGCTCATCGGATACTAACAGACTAAGTTTCATCAATATAAGCAAATGCTTCCCCCTGCTGAGGGGCTCTGGGTCTGATCTGGCAAATACACCAACCAGAATAAGGAATAAGGACTGCAGGCCAGCAGGCATAGGTCTGGGGTTGCCTGACCAGGGCCCTGGAACTAGGCAGGCCAGATACAAAGCCACCAGAAGCCTATGGCAGGGCGTCTGAAGGCGCTCCAACCCGGGCCACCTGGGCATGTCATGAATGAACTAAGTGGTCAGTGCCCTGTGTTCAACTCAATGCGATCCTGGCAGACCTAGAGGCATTGTGGGAGAACGGATGTGGAGCATCTGAGTTTCAATGCCCGATCTGATACTTAATACCTATGCGACCTCCTTAATCTGAACCTCCTCACTGGACAAATGAAGGGATTGGACTAGATAATTGCTGGTCCCCACCCAGCTGTGTTTAAAGAGGAAAACTATACCAGCCCAACACCAGCCTACCTCTGTCAGCAGAGCCCCATCCAACTGGTACCTCCGGGTAGCAAATGTGCACTCTCTGCTCCCCCAATCCCAGGGATTTCCTCTCCCCGAGTCAGGAGGGGGAATACTGCTTGCTCTCTGCTCTTGTCCATCTACCTCAACTGTCCTGATCAGATTATGGTTGTTTCAATGCCCAGCCTCCAGGTCACACACAGCTTCTTCAAGGAATTTAGTCCCTGGCTCAGTGGCTACTTTGAAACGTCAGCCAGCCAGCCCTCAAAGATCCTGGTCTCCCTGTTCATCAACATCTCTGCCCTTGTGACCTGCCACTTTCTTGGACCTCAGGCATCCACAGGGACAGCCAGGACATCTCAGTCCTATCTACTGTGCCACCTCCAGTATTCTGAACCCAGACACCACCCTCTCGGATCACAAGCTCCTGCCTTTCACCTCTCCAGTTCCCTCATCCTCCTAACGCAATTGCTTAATGGAACTTCCAGTCCCTCCAAAGTCCCCTGTTCTCTGAGGCCATCATCTCTGCTCTGGCCTTCCTGTCCTCTTTAGAGCCCTGACTGGAGCTGACCAGTTCAACTGTGTGCTAACCTTTGCCCTTGTCCTACCATCATTTAACAGCTTAACCCGTTTCCTCACCTTCCCCTTCTAATCCTCAACCATGGATCATCCCATGACCTACCACTGATCTTCTGTGTTCATATTCTTAAGTTTCTGCAGAGGAATCACCACTCTCTAGACTGCATCCAGCACAACTGGGCTCCCCATGCTTCATGGGACAACTGTAGTGTTCCCCAAAGGACTATTCCCTTGCCCAGCTGTTCCAACCTTTTCTTTTGAACATCCAACACCTCCCTCTAGGCAGCTGCATCTCCTTTTACTGAGAAGAGAGTCACTGCATGAACTTCTTCTCTCCTAAGGTATTAAACCTCAAACCCCTGTTTCAGCTTTCTCTCTCCTCCTTGGTGCCTGTGTCCAAGGCAGCGATGGCCCTTCTCCACAAAGCTAACTTCTCTACTACACAGAAGCTTACCTCATCCATCACCTTCCTGCTCAGGGAGCTTCAGTTTCTTCTTTCCAATGTCTTGCTCAAATGTACACCATGTCCAAGAACCCCTGATAGACCTCAACATGTTAAGATTCCATCTCCCATTTGCTGTCTGAGTGTTGGGAAGAACCACTCCCCCTCAGTGCTCATCCTTCTGGAACCCTCTGCCGTGTCTGTCACTGACTGCCCTCTCTTCCTGGGGTTTTGGTAACACTGCTCTCCTTGGGCCTCATCTGACTGCCCCACTCAGTCTTTTTTGTCATTTTATCATCTCTATCACATCCCCTAACTGTGGGTTCTCCTCCAAGTCCCTGACCTGGGTCTCTTATTCCCTCTCTTGACTCTTTCTTCAGCAATCTCATCAGCTCCCTATGTTCAATTATCTCAATGTAGATGATTCCCAGATATAAGAATATCTATCTATAGCTATGTATACATCAAAATGTTTCCAACAGGATGTCCCATTCACCTCTCCTATACTACATGTCCAAAACAGATTCACCCTCTTTTCTCTAAAACCCAGCCCTTTTTAACATCCTTATTGCTGCTGAAGCAATAGGAAGAATGGTACCAGAAGGCAGCGCTGTCCTAAGGTTCTTGATGCTACCTCACACCCCATACCCACCCACTGGCTCTTCAAGTGGAATAATTTCTACATCTCACATTTGACTCCTCCTTCCCCATTCCATGGCCACTGACCTGGCTGAGTTCTTGTCACCCGGCCAAACTATTTCCTGCAAGAGTCCTCTAAGGTCTCTCTACGTCCAGGCTTTCCCTTGTCTGGCCCACCCCAGCACAGCTGCCAAAGTGACATTCCTGAAGGCAGGTGTGCCTACACCACTCCTCTCCTCAAAAGGCCCTAGCAACCGGTTCAACCATTATCTCTAGGATAAAGCTTTTAGCTTCTGGTCTCAGTTTACCTTTCTGGGTTGACTTCCCATTGCTCTCCTTCACACATACGCAGTTCCAGACAAATGGGGTTCCTAGCTAATCCCCAGGCCTTGTGTAGACCGAGTCCATGCTTGGCCCATGCTTCCTTCCTCACTTGTGTGTCTTGGAATCCCTGGCTTTCTTTAAAGCCCAGCTCAAGTACAGAGTCCTCCGTGAGGCCTTTCCTCAAGTCTCTGGCTTCTAGGTCCCCCTCTCAAGCCTGGAAATCACCTGCTCCTTACTTGATTTTTACTCATCTGTGTACATGGTGTGCCCCCTAGTATAACAGGGTTGCCACCAGGGCACAGACTGTTTGGGTTTTGTCTTCTGGGCCCTAGTGCCAGCAGTGTTTCACACAAAAGAAGAACTTTTAGCCTTCAAATATTTCCTTAGGTGCTGAAACCTTTTTTCCCTTTCTCAATCAGAGGAAATATTAATCAGACACAGACAAGAGAAAAAGATTCCACACTACAGAAAAATTGACAGGTATTTAGAACCTCAAAGTTTCTAATCTTTGCCTAAAAACAGAAAGATTAAGAGTAGAAAGAAGATCCTCATGATGAAGTCCAAAGGCTAGAATGGCCTAACTCAGCAGTTCCCAACCTGTGTGACAGAGAATGTATGAGAAGTCATGGTACATCCAGACA
Organism: Pseudochirops cupreus; assembly: GCA_028627135.1. Lineage (NCBI taxonomy): Eukaryota > Metazoa > Chordata > Mammalia > Diprotodontia > Pseudocheiridae > Pseudochirops > Pseudochirops cupreus. Next base: position 581,532,693 of record CM053580.1, read on the forward strand.
TATATTTTATCAATCGGTCGATAATAGAAGTACAAGGATTATCATGTGAGGGGTCTAGGAAATCTGTAAAACATTCTTTAACCCTGAAAAAGGTGGGAGGGCCCTTTGGGCCCTGGAGAGAGGAGCGGCACACCCAGCCCTCATTCCTTACACTGTCCCTGCTGCCTCTGCTCTTGAGCTCCTGGATTTCAGCCATGAGTCGCTGGAGTTCGTGGCAGGTGAACCTATAAAGGTCATAGTCCTTGTTGGGGTCTCGAATATCTACCTCAGCCTCCTCACTATAGTACTTCATGTCCTGCAAGGGAACAGAGAGAGGGGCCCTTTATGTTTTGGCCATACCTGTCGACCGCAGCTTTAGGTACACAAGGAAAGTGGAGAGAAGGAGTGTGTTTTTATCTGGTGTCTTAGAAAAGGGTCATCAGAAGACTGGACAAGTACCCAATTGGGATGGGAGAAAAACAAAGGATGTTTGAAGGGAAAAATCTTTCCTGTCTTTTCCACTAGTTTCTTCCCTTGTGCTGAGCAAGGAACCACTTTCCAATTTAACTCAAGCCAGCAGGTTGGGATGCTCTACTTTATGGTGTGACTGCACTGGGGGGCTGGTGTTTTCATTTTTCAAATTTGTTCTACAGATCTGAGAAGAGATATGCAGAAGGTCCAATGAGGGAGGCAGTGTGGGACAGACAAAAGAACACTACCTCTCGAGTATAGGATTAAATCCCACCTCATTGCTTAACTACCCGTGGGCCTATGAACAAATCACCATACCTGTTCTGTAAAATAAGGGAGTTGGGTGACTTTCTAGGTCCTTTCCAGCTCAGATCTATGAACCTACATGTGACCTTAGGCAAGTCCCTTTACCTCCCTGGGCCTCAGTTTCCTCATCTGCAAAGCAAGAGGATCAGACCAGATGGTCTCCGAAGTCCCTTCCAGCTAAAGATCTGAGAGTCTATGGTACCAGTACTCTTTGTGGCACCAAATAACTGGAAACAAAGCAGGTGCTCAATGGTTGGGGAATGGCTGAAGAAAAAAAAAACATGGTACATGCTTTTAAAAATCCCTGTGCGATAAGAAATGAGAATATGAGGAGTTTCAAGGCAGAGATCAGTGTGAAAAGACACCAAATAAAATAAACAGAACTAAAAGAACAGCATACAAAATGACAACAGTAACATGAACAAAAAACTCACTAAAAACAATCAAACTCACGAGTAACGAAAAAACCAGTGATGGTTCCAGAGAAAAGACCACCTGCTGGGAGCTGACACCACCAGGACAGAACTGTCCTGTATGCACGGTCACACATACCCCTTCTGTTCTAATTCTGCTTTATCATTTGCTCTGACACAAGGCAGTGTGTCCATCTGGGGTCAGTGCAGGTGAAACAAATGGGATGAAAAGACACCAGACATCAATTAAACATGTTTTAAAAGGAAAACAACAGGCACGGGGGAGGGGAAGCGTGCCAATGACAAGAATTTTAGGCCAGGGCATTAAATGACCATTTAGACCCAAGGGGCTGGTCTGGCTGCACATCCTGAGGAAGAATGCCACTGTTAAGACAAATGACATGTCAGAAAACAAGTCTTCTCCTTATTTCCAAGAAGGAAGACCAATATTCTGCTTGGCACACTTCCTTTAGCCAGTATTGCCCCTTTAAAAGGGCTGCGGTGCCAATTCAGGTAATGAAGCCAAGGCTATTCCGTCTCTGTAGCTTTCCCAGTCCAAGGATGATGAGCCTGGGATATGGTTAGTCCAAGAGCATCCTGGGAGAGGCCCCTGGCCAGAGGTCACACACTGACCTCTGACAATCCCAAAGGTGGGAGGCTCAGAGCCAGGGTCTCAAGACCCGGGGGTGAGGGCACACCTGCCTAAGGGGGCTGCTCAGTTCTGGTTCTTACCAAGTCTAGCTCGCTCCGATTCCGCTTTCCCTCAGGTGGGGCTCCATCACCTCGGATCACTTTGGGTTTCCGCTTTTTGTTTGACTCTGTGGACATGGCGGACTTCTTCATGGAATCAGAATCGTAGAATGTTAGGGCAAGAAGCAACCTCAGAGATCATCCAATCCACCCCTCTTGTTTTACAGACAAGAACACTGAAACCCAGACTGGACAACACCAGAATGTGAAACAGCTGGAAGGGTCTAACAAGACAAGGCCCTCATTCTACAGACAGCTATTCTGATCCCAGGTTACCAAAGTGTCTTGCCCAGACTACACAGCTACTAAGTAGTTGAGCTCTGGGTTTCTTTGTATCCAATATGGGAAAAACTTTAACAAAGACAGGTCATATAAATTCCCCAACTAGGCAGGATACCAGTAGGTAAGAAGTCCTGGGACCCCCTTTCCACCCCTCAGCATCCCAAAAATACAGCTAGTAAATGACTGACTACATGCAGGATCAGGAATTCTTAACCTGAGTATGGGAACCTGCATTTGAATATAACTGGTTCCTTTTGTAATCCTAAGTATTTCATTTTATGCATTTTTTGGGAGACTGATTCTCCCAGTGCAGTAGTCATCCAAAAGCTGGGGTCCAAAAAGCTTTCAGCTACTAATTTCAGCTGGGCCAGTTTGCCCCTCCTTAGGCAGGTGATCTCCCCACTCTGAGGAACTCACTATACTGGCGACAGACTTAGCAAGATGGACTTCAGCCCTACAGACTTCTGCCCAGAATTCCCAAACTCAAGCAATCCATCAGCCCCTCAGCCTCCTCCAGTACGAGGGATGACAGGCCGGAATCACCACCCTGGGTTCTTTATACATTTAAAAGCAACTTTTGAGAAGGGCTTCACCAGACAGCCAAAGAGGTCCACAACCCAAAAATGGTTAATACCACCCACTCTAGAAAAAGTCATAACAGGCCTCTTTCTCTTGGACTGCCAGCAATCCTGGTGTGGGAAAGGAGGAAAAGGAAAACTGGTGAGGCTGGAAGACAAGAAACGTATTTCCTCTAGGGAAGGGGCTCTGAAGCCCTTGTCCACTACTGAGTCAGAGCTACACAATGGGGCAGCATGGCGCGTGTGGAGCTGGAGGACTAAGGTCAGCCGGGGCTCTGCCATTTCTGTGGGATGCAGTGAGTGACTGGAGGCCTGGACTTGAAATCAGGAAGACCTGCACTCAAATCCTGCCTCAGACACTTACTACTGTGTGACAATGGGCAAGTCATTCAACCTCAGTCTCCTCATCTGTAAAATGGAGATTGACAGCAGCTACCTTCCAGGATTGCTGCAAGGATCAAATGAGGTGATAAATGTCAGGTGGGTACAGAACTTGAAGTGTTCTCTCCATGTTGTCTCACTATAGGACCATCCTTCTGGGCCACACCTCAGCCATCCTCTGCTCTTCCCTCACTCCATTCCTCCCCAAATTTAATCAGCCGCCAAATCTAAATGATCCCAATGAATCAACACATGCCAAGGCCATATAAATGCTAGCTAGTACTATTGGTTCAGATCCTATTAGTTCTCACCCGGACTATTTCAAACAGCTTTCTATCTGGCCTCCAGGCCTCTAATCCAATTCATCATCATGCCTGCTGTCAAAATAACCTGCCTGAGGCATGAGTCTCTGCTCAAGAAGCTTCAGGGCCCTCCAGCTTCAGTTTGGCACTCAAAGGCTTTCCCAGTCTAGCAGCAGCCTGCCTGCCCAAAGGTATTCCCAGCTCTGAGTCTGAGGCACACCAGCCTAAGAGCTACTCCTCAATCTGGCCTTGCACATCCACTTCCATGCCCTTGCCTAAGCTCTAACCCCCCTACCCCCAAGGTTTCACCTTCTCATCTCCACTGTCTATAATGCCTGAGTGCCCTCAGGTATTACTCATAAGTGAAGCATCCTCTGATTCCCTTTGAATTGCACCCATCATGCCTCTGCTTGTCTACATGGTGGTGTACCTCTCCAAAAACACATGAGCAACTTGAAAGTAAAGCCTTCTCCTGTTCAGTCTCACTTAGCAAATGCTCCCTGGCCTGGCAAGTCTTGGGCTGACTCTCATCTAGGGCTCAGATCTGCACCCACCTGAGGTTTGTCAAGTAGCCCAATCTAGGGGAGCAGGAGCTCGGGAAGGGAAGGGCTTTGTGTGGCTGGGGGAAGTGCTTTGCTCTCAAGCACTTATTTAGGCCTGGTTGTGGCACTGGAGGGTGAACACTGAATTTGGAGCCTACGTGACCTTGGGTAAGACATCTAACCTTACCAGGTCTCAGTTTTCTCATGTGCAAAATGGTAGGGTTATGCTGGACAGGCCCACCGGTCTACTCCTGCTGTAGGCCTGATCCCATGAGCCAAATGCTGTTAAACACTCTAGAGGTCACAAAAAGTAAGACTCAGTTCCTAAGAGTCTTTGTGCCAGGCTCAGAGAGGACAAAGACAAAAGCCGAGATAGTTCCTGTCCTCCAGGCAGGAATACAACACAGTGGAGGAAAGTAAGAGAAGAACACAGAACCAGTTTTAAAACTGGACAGGGCCTTGTACATCACTTAGTTCTGCCCCACCCCCCTTTTACAGGAAGAAACTGAGGCTGATGGAATGTCCCTACCTTAAGTCAACTGGCGAGAGACACAGTTCTTCCATGTGAAATGGGCACAAAGTAAATGCAAGACAGTTGCCAGGTGGAACAGGGGGCGCTAAAGGCTTTGGTCATCGGCCCACCTGTGTTCCTTAAGCATCTGCTACGAGGATATGCCCAGTGCAAGGCTCAGCATGGGACACTAATACAAGGAAACCAGCCCCACTCACAAGGAGCTAAGGGAGAAAGGCTCCTTCAAGGAGATGGGTTGAAGCTTGATGGGAACCTGGGGCTCCATGCAGGAGGTGGGGGTGAAGGAGGTGCGAGGAAGGGGACGTGAGGAAGGGGGCGAGTGAGGAAGGGGGGAAGGAGCACATTCCCAGCGCTGGCCCAGAGCGAGCCAGGGCTTAGTAAGTGATTTTCATTCATTCATTCATTTAAAGCACAGGGAACAACCTGGACAGTCAGGGAGAGGGGAACCGGCACACAGCCAGTATGTGACAACCGCCTAGTTAAAGAAGGGCATGTGAAGCAGCCAGCGGCCCAGTTTGCTCGGACCTGGCTGTGCCGTTAACCTGAAAGGCCGGGAGCCAGGGACCCGCTTTAAGTGCCAGGAGCCGCCAGGGCTTCGTGAAGATGGGAGCCCGGAGGGGGAGGGGCTAAGCCGGGGGGAGGAGCTCAGTGTGAGATCTCCCCGCCTCTCAGGCTGACCAAGAAGGAGTGAGAGCCGGAGGGGGAGGGGAGGCAGAAGTGGGGCATGGAGGGAGGGGCGGGGCCAAAGGGGCTCCGCAGGAGCAGAGGGCGCGCAGTCTAGGGGAGCAGCGCGGAGGGGCGCACTGGAGGGAAGGGGATGGGGAAAAGCACAGGGAGAGAAGGGTCCGGTTTGAGAGGGGGGAGGGGCACGGCTGGAAGGCTGGGGGTCCTGGGGAGAGGCTCAGTGGTGGGACGGAGGCGCTGAGATGAGAACGGAGAAGCGGGAGTCAGGGGATGGCGACCCCCGGGGAGCCACCGAGTAGGAGAGAAGGGTTCAGCTGGAAAGCTGGGGGGCAGATCGGGGATTGTTAGAGCAGGGGAAGGAGCCAAGGGAAAAGGTGGGGGTCCTGGGGGGAGGCTTGGCTGGAGAAGGGACGGAGAGTGGGGGAGGGGCTCGGCCGGAGGCTCGGCTCGGCTCGGCCCGGGAGGAGGCAGGTACCTGAGGGCCGGCCCGGGGCTCGGAGAGGCCACTGGGGCTCCCGTGGTCGTCCGTGGGGCGGAAGGAAGCAGGATCTCGACGTCCACAGGCCGGAGCGGAACACGGGGGAAGCAGCACCGCCGACTTTGTCGCCGCCACCACAGACCAAATCAGAGCCGGCGAGTCTTCCGCTTCCGGCGGGTAGAGAGCCCGAGCCACGCCCACCCGAGTACCATAGAGAAACAGGCGCGAGGAGCGGCGCGCGCCGGGGCTCTCTGCTACCCCCTAGTGGCCCCAGGCGCTCAGCTCAGGAGTCGGAGCGCTTCTTCCCTAGTAAGGCACCCGTGTCAAAGAGTCCCTCCTGGTTAGGAACAGCATGGCCCAGTGGACAGAAGGCGGGCCTCTTAACCCACAAAGACCCAGTTTCAAATTTGTAATCTGCTGCGCTGTGTGAGCAGGACCAACTCACTTCAACTCAGTTAAACAGAGCAAAGCAGATACGGCCAGCATAGGTAGAAATAAGAAGCCGAGGCAAGGATAATATAGCATTTATTGATCAACAGCAGAGAGAAGGCATTTGTAGGTGGAGCTGTGCCTTGAAAGAAAATAGGGATTCTGAGAGGTGGAAGGTATTTTGTCTCACTTCCATCCCTGAGAATCCCTGATTTCCGGCAAGGCATTCTTCAAGCAATTTTTATTGGACAGCCCTATCATTTCAATGGTGAAGGGAATTTCCATCAAGGGACTTCCTCGAGCAATGCAGATCAACACCTTGTCTGCAACTTCTAGTCTAAGAGACTTCTCATTTCTAAGTATTAAGAGACTTGTCTGGGATTCTGAGAAGTTGGTGAAACCCACTCATTTGACAAATAAGAACCCATGGTCCCCTTCAGAGGTCAAGTTGACTTGATTAGGGTTACAAAGATAGGAAATGATAAAACTGGGGTTTAACCCAGGTGCTTTGATGTGAAATCCAGCACTCTTCAATTTTATTTTTAAACTTAAAAGACAAAAAAATGGTAATAAGAAGCATTTCCATAAACATATCGAAACACAGAAAATAGGATTGTGTATGAAATCATGAGTCTCCATTACATACACTTAAAAGCATACAATCAGTTTTACATCACTTTCAGAACTTGCCCTCAACTGTTTACTTCTGTTCTTTCATACATTTTCAAAAAGATGTTTCAATGGTCTTCTTTGTTGGCTGTTGCTCATTTCCTCTCTCAATTCCTCAATTAGCACTTTAAATTTGACATGCTTTACAATATCTCAATTGATCCTCAAAACAGTCCTGAGAGGCAGATGTTACTATGATCCCTATTTTCCAGATGGCAACTGAAGCAGAGGGGGATTAAGTGATTTGCCAAGGATCACACAATTGCTAAGAAGTTGAAGTTGGATTTGAACTCAGGTCTTCCTGACTCCAAATCAGTGCTCTATGTACAGCACCACCTCACTGCCTCATAAAAAAGAAATCTCTTATAACAAGCAGTCAAGAAAAACGAATTCATACAATGACCACATACAACTATATCTTTAGATATCTATATATTTTTCTGCAACCTGAGTGGCCATCATCCCTCCATCAGGAGGAGCATATTGTGGATCTTCATGGATCCAGTGAAGACCCGGTTGGCCAAATGTCTCCCTCAGAGTTCTTAAGTCTCTCTGAATCATTTTTCATTGCAATGTTGTTGTTCACATATACTTTGTTTTTGCTCAATTCACTATACATTGGCTACTGCATGTCTAAAAATATCTCTTTCATCATTTCTTAGAGTATGATCATATTCCATTACATTCATGGGCCATTGTTTGTTCAGACGTTCTCCTAACTGTTGAACATTCCCTTAGATTCTATTTCTTTTCTTCTCCCCTTCAGAATCCAGAAGTTTAATTTGGCTGGTGACCACACCCTCACAGGTATTATCTCCCCCTCTTAACCCTACCTCCTATCCTATCTCACTTCTTAGTTCTTTGATTTATTTCTATACCAAACCAAGGGTGTGTTTAACCCTCTTTTGTTTGATTCTCAAAAGAACCTCACCTGATGTTTTTCCTTTCCCTTCCTCCATGTTTTAAAATACTCGTCTTCTCATCCATCCCAATTATGAGACGCAAGTTCTATTCCATTTTTCCTCCATTCTACACAGGCATATTCTTTTCATTCTCCCTCATTTTTCCCCTATAAAAACAGTCAAAACAGAACCAATCCAACCCCAAATTCCTGTTTTTCTTATTCAATTCTTTCAATGCCCTTTGAAGACATTCCAATTCTGAAGGGGAACTTATTTGTTCTTTTCCATTAGTACATTAGTATTAAGTAAGGTCCCATTAATTGCTCCAATAAATTTATACTTTGCAGGGTAAGTTATTCTTGGTTGTAAACCGGTATCTCTTGCCTTTTGGATGCTAAATTCCATGCTCTCCTCTTGTTTTTAGTAGATGCTGCCAGTTCTTGTATGATTCTGATTTTGGTTCTTTAACTGATTCTTTCTGCATGCTTGAAGTATATTCTCTTTGATGTAGGAGCTCTAAATTTTGGCTATGATATTACGAGGACTTTTCCTTTTGCGGTTTCTTTCAGGAGGTAATCATTGGATTCTTTCCATCTTCATCTTGCCCTCTGGTTCTAATAAATCTGGGTAGTTTTCACTTGTGATTTCTTGAAATATAGTAATCATCTTGATCATTATTCAATCTGGAGTAAATTTCAGGTTTTTGAAGGAGTAAGTAGGTATTCTAAGTGTTAGATGTTTCTCTGCCTCTCTCCAGGCTTCTAACTTGGATCCCCTACCTCTGCCTCCCCACCACCTTCCTAACGCTCCTTCCCTCTCACTCTAGGGCTTATTTTCAACAGTAATTGTACTCATTGGATCAAATTTTCTGTTCCCTATTGCTGGTTTAAAAGTCAAATGAATTAAATAGAATTTAGTTATAAAGTAATGGAACTGATTTCCACAAAATCCAGTCATACTCAGTAAAACAAAACAAAACAAAAACCCTCCTCAAATACCACTGCAATCTCATCAATTGAAGGTGACTCATGTCCACATGGTTAATAAGAACTAGCATTTATACAGGATTTTCAGGTTTGCAAAACATTTTACATGTTATCTCATTTGATTCTTACAACATTGTGAGGTAGGTGCTATTATTACCCTCGTTTTACAGATGAGGAAACTGAAGCATTGGGGATAGTGGTGAAGTGATTTGCCCAAAGTCACATAGCTAATATCAGAGGCAGAATTAGAATTCAGATATTCCTGACTCCAGGTACTGTCCTCTTTCCACTTTGCCACCTAATTGCATCTATATTTAAGTTAAAATACCCCTCTACCACTGAGAAAAGCTGAAGGAAAGGGGAGGTCTTTGCAGTGAAGTCAGTTTGGATTTGATACCAGGGCAGTGAAAGATACCTGACAGTGAGAGTGGAATGAACTGCCTGGAGAGTTGATTGTTTTCTCATCATTGGGAGGTCTTCCTGCAGAGGCCAGACAAGCACATGTCAGGTAGGTTATAACATGGGTTCCTTTGCCAGTATTGGCTGGACCAGATGGCTGCTGAGGTCCTTCCAGCTCTCAAATTCTAATGCCCAACAAAGCATCATCATTGCCTGAAGAAACCCTGGCCCCAAGACTTAAATCGTAAGGAGGAAGTTTGGCTTGACACAATGCTTAATCTGCCTCTTTGAAGCTCCCCCTTCCCTGCCACTGCTCCTGGTTGTCCTCCAAGAACAAAGTAAGCCACCCTTCAGAAAGGGCTCCCAAGCCTTCCCTGAGCCTTCCCTTCCCCAGACTCTGGATCCTTCAGGAGAAATTGGCTCATCCCCATGATTTTCCCAATGTGCCCACCCTCTGCCCAGGCGTCTCACTGGAAAACTCCAGCCCTGTCTGCTTCCTTCTCTTCCAACCTCATTTTCCGAGCTGTGTCTTAGTTCCTCCCCTTCACCAGCTCCAATCTCTCCTATCTCTGGAATCTGGGGGCAGCTGGGGGAGATTTCCTGGCAAGTGAAGAAGAACAAACACCATTTCTATTAAATATTTAATTAGGTCAGTCAGTGACTTTCAGTACAGGCTGCCCCAGAGGGGGATGGGCACAAGCCTCCAGGAGACAGGGACCTGAAGAGACCCAACCCTGCTCCTCCCATCCCTACATGGCAGCAGATAGTCATAGAAGGACTGTGGACCCAAGAGGAATGTAGGAGGGAGGAGAGAGGAGGATGACAAAGCCCCTATTCCAGAGATGGGGGAGGGGGAAGGGAGAGCACAGCCTAGAGCTCTACAAAAAACCTAGTGGGAGAGCTCCCCTTCTGCCTGGCAGGTGGCTGCAGCAATACTTCAAAGGCTAACCCAGAGACATAGCCAGGGAGCAGCACAACTATAGGCCTGTCCTTCCATCAGGCCCCTGGCCTCAGGCAGTGAGCTGTTTTGACAGCCCTCCATCTTCCTAGAAGCCAGGCTCAAAAGCCCCCATCCCAATAGCCTTGACCTCCGTTAGCCCTCTCACTGGTTCAGAATCATATAATAAGAGCCTGAGTTAAGAAGCAAAGAGAGGGGCTTGGCTCAGGCATAGGAGGGAAGCCAGCAGCTGAGGTAGGCATGGCCCCAGGCTCTTGCCTCTAAGCTCTGACCACAGGACAACACCACCTCATATGTCAATGTGACTGCATCTGTGCCATTCCCACAGAAGGAGACTGGGCCTGGACAGCCAGAGCTGAGGGGCCTTGGGGAAAGGAAATCAGAAGCTGAGATCTGCTCAGACTTCCCCAGAGGGATAAGGAATAGGCAGAATGAGGAGAATCAGAACGACAGCTAGCTTGAAGGTTTGCAAAGCCACTGACGTACATTTACATTATCTTGTCTGCTCCTCACAACCCTGTTAGGTAGGTGGTGGTGTTATCTCCATTTTACAGATGAGGAAACTGAGACCAAGAGAGATGAAGGGAAATGCCCAGCTGGTAAGCATCTCAAGCATGATTTAAACACAGGTCTTCCTGATTCCAAGCCCCAAACTCTATCCACTGAGTCACCTAGCTGCCCAAAACCAAAGGAAGAACAGAAAGGGGAGAAGATGGATGGGAATTAGAAGTAGCCAGCTCTTGGTCTAATTCAGCTAGTCTCAGCCTGACCTAACTCCCCAAGGAGCCCATCAGACCCCAAAGAAGGAATGAGGCATGAAATCTCAGAGGATGGGAGGGAGCAGGGGAAGTAGGGCGTGAGGTGAGAGGAGGGGCTATAGGGGGAAGGGGAAGTGTCTGAGGAGGGGAGGAGAGGGGCTCTTCTGGCTAACAGCTCCCTCCAGGGATGAGGAAGGAGTCCGCAGGGTCACTGTAGGGGTGAGATCTTCAGGGGAATCATGATACGAGACTCCATGTTCCGTACCAGAGGGACTGTGGAAAGAAAGGATCAGTGTCACTGAAGCTGTGCAGAGGACCCCTCCCCTTATAACTAGGGACTTTTCCACAGTGATTCAAAGCTTGAGAAGCTCTTTACATCCATTATCTCCCAGGCTACGGCCTCATGAAGTCCAAGATGCCAATGGCATTCCCTTCAATGATGCTGCTAGCAGCCTATCCTGGACAACCATCCAGGGCCTCCCATAAGTTAACCCCTGGGGTCCACCCAACATGCAGGAGGCCTTCTTCCCTTTCTCCTGCTGTGGTGTGGGCACCCAGGGGGCACGCAGGTTGTCCCTGGTTATCCTCAGCTGTTGCTTCATGATCAGCTCTCTCTCTATCAGTCACTTTTTAGACTCTATTCTTTATACAGATTTGCCAGCTGTGCCCTATGTAATCGTTGTGACTCATCCAATGGGCACCCTTCCAATGCCCTTTTAGACCAGTCCTATGATTTCATTAATTTGACCTCCCAATGAGGAAACTCTCTCTACCAGTTTAGATCAGCAATTGGTCCATAGAGAGTTGCCCAAAGTGTTGAAAGGCTTGGTGATTTCCCCAGGGTCATACAGTCAGTAAATGGCAGAGACAGAATTTAAAACCAGCTCCTTCCTGACTCCCTCCAAGGCCACCTCTCTACTCACCATGACACAGTGATGACCCCAGCTACCATAGGGCAGATATTAGCAAACTATCTCCTATGGGCCAAATCTGGCCCACTGCCTGTTTTTGTATGCTCTGAGAGATAGGAATAGTTTTATGTTAAATGTAAATTATTACACGTACATTTAGCATACATGTGTTAAATTATTATATGACCTTTCAATGTAAAACTATTTTTAAAATGCAAAAACCATCCTTAGTTCACAGTCTGTACAAAAAGGCAAGGCAGCAGGTCAGAGGTGGCCTGTGGGCCACAGTTTACTGCTACCAACTCTAGACAGAGCAGGAAATAGCATGGACTGGTAAAAAGAGCCCAGAGCCCAGAACTTGGGCTCCTGACCTGGACTCCTTGCAGCTCTGTGTCTGGGAAAAAACTGCCTCACTTCTCTGAGATTCTGTTCCTTCATCTGTAAAATGGGGGTAAGATTCATATTGCCTCCCTTTCAGGGAAGCCTGTGAAAAAACACTCTAAATGATAACTCATCATATAGATGTTATCCAAACTCCCTCCCATGAGGAGACCACAGGATGGAGCAGAAACTGAAAAGGAGAGGGCTAAGAAAGGACCCCTTCACATGACAGAGAGGACCATGTCGATGTCTAGTAAAGGTACCTTAGCCCAGCATCTTACATACAGTAGATGTTTCGTAAATATCTGTTGAATGAGTGACTTTGATGGTTTATTTGCCTGGGTTGCCAATAATTACAATAGAAAAGCTCAAAGACGCTAAAGCAGTAATTCTCCAGAATATCATATTCCAGGCCCTTCGATCCCTTAATGTAGAAGCTGTTAGATCCTGTGATATCCTAATTGTGTTTCCACAGTATTCAAATTGTTTCTTCTTGGCAGCTTGTAATTAGAGCAGTAATTCTCAAACTCTCTCATCCTTGTGTTCAAGCTAAAACCCTACCTATCCTCTTGCTGTTGAGAACCAAGCAAACAAGCGGCAAGCATTTATTAAGTGCCTACTGTTTGCTAGGACCTGGGGATTCAAAATCAAAAATGAACCAGTCCCTGCCCTCAAGGCACTTACACTCTATAGGGGTGGGGAGGAAAGAGCGCGCACACACACACACACACACACACACACACACACAAATAATCATAGGCTCAAAGATTCAAGGCTGAAGGGGCCTCAGAGACCACCTAGAACAACTCTTTCATTTTATAGACAAGAAAGTGAGAGCCTAAGACTGACTCATACAAGGTCCCACAGCTACAACGAAGCCTGAATTCAAAGTCAGGTCCTCTCCATATTGCCAGGCACCATACTATTTCTCACCTAGCACCCTCCTCCCTGACAGAATGTAACTCTCTTGAGGACAGGAACAACTTTGTTTTTGTCTTTGTATCTTGGGTGCCTAGCATAGCGCCTGGGAACTACTAGGCATTCCATAAATGCTTACTGATCGATTAATCGCAGCCCTGTTTTCAAGGGTGGTGAGGAGGTCAGATGCTGAGAATAGGATGGATTGCCAAGCACCTTACCTGTGTAATATACATTCTCATCCCAGCCCCTCTTTCTCCAGGCGGCATTTCGAGTTTCTTCCCGGGACTGCAAGTCTTTATAGGCTAGAGGAAGAAACACAATGTGTTTGTTAAATGGGGATTTCGGGCCAGGTGGTACTATTTCTGTCTCTTCTCAGCTTAGGAACATCTGTGGGGTCTCCAGAAAGACATCTGCTTGGGGTCTACCTTACTGAGGAGCTAAGACCCACAGGCTCAGCATCTGACAGGCAGTAGGTGCTTAATAAATTTTTACTGTCATAAACTATATTAGATTGCTTGCTGCCTTGGGGAGAGGGAGGGAAGGAAGGAAGAGAGAAAAATCTGGAACTCGAAATCTTACAAAAATGAATATTGAAAACAATCTTTACATGTCATTGAAAAAATAAAATACTATTAAGTACAAAAACATATTTATTGTCTCTTCACCTCAGGGAAGGCCCAGGTTTCCAGGTCAAGTCTGGCTGGTCCGGGGGATTTTGGTGAAAGAGAGGAAACACCTCTTAACTGAAAGAAAAAAGACTTGGGGGGGGCAGAGATAAGGAATGATGGCTATCTTCAAGTATTTGAAGGGGACTATCACATAGAAGAAGGACTGGACTTGTTCTATTTGTCCATAGGGGAAAGGTCCAGTAGCAAGAAGAGGAAGGTGCAAAGAACCCACTTTAGGCTTGATGTCAGGAAACACTTCCCCCAACTCTTCCACCCAATGAGAGCTCCCCCAAAATGCAAGGGGCTGACTAGAGAGGGAGCATGCTCTCCCTCCTCGGAGGTCATCAAGCAGAGGCTGGAAAGCCATTTGTTGGGTAGGTTATGGTGGGAAGTCCTTTGGCATATGGGTTGGAGAACAAGGTAGAGCCCCCGAGGTTCCTTCCATTTCCCAGATTCAGTGATTCCTTCCTAGAAGAGTCAGCTCCTGACTTTACCAAGTATGAGACATCAACAACTTCAAATAAAAAGAAGTCACAACTGGAATGGGACAAAATACTGGCCTGAACATACCATAAGCTGCCCCAGTGTGCCCATGAGTGTCTTTAATGGGCTTATGGCCACCTTTATCCCTATTGGTATTAGATCACAGTATCTTAGTCTGTGTGTAAGGCAATTGACAAGGATAACAGATAGTACATGGACCTTGGAATCCATGGAACACGGGTCTGCCACTGGCTTAAGGAAGAGTCCCATAACCTCTCAGTTTCAATGTCTGTGAAATTGAAACTAAAATATGCTGAATTCCTGAGTTGTCACAAGGACCAACAGGAACATTTATGATGATGTAATCATAGAAATGGGAGTTGGTATTGTGGGCATGAAGGATTTGCTCATAAGACTGTAAGATTCTAAATGGAGGAGGGTAAATTTGGTCATGGAATTTCTGAATTGGAAGGGATCTCAAAAGGAATGCAGTACAAGCCCCAAATAAATAATTAGCTCCTCCACTGTCCAGCCTCTGTTTGAAGATCTCCAAAGAGGAGGAGCCACCTCTGGAGGCAACTCATCCTACCTTGGGGCAGCTGTCACAGGGATTGGGGTTTTCTGACATCCAGCTAAATCTCTGTGTCTTACATGGCTCCTGGTTCAGCCCCCTGGGGCCAAGCAGAACAAGGCTAATCCCTCTTCCACGTGACAGCCCAGAGCAAATACTTGAAGACAGCTTCATGCATAATCCTCCTTCTTCTCTTCTACTTTTTATATGTAAACACAAATGCTGGCTTTATTGGACTTGTTTAAGTTCAGGGGAAAAGAAAGAAGACAGTAATCAAATCCCCAGTAAGCCTGATCTTTTCTAGGCTAAACATGCCCAGTTTTTCTCTGTCTTTTTCATTCTAAATTTATACAGATTGCTTTGATTTTGCATCACCTTCATTTCAGAATCTATCCCCACCCAGGCAGTTGTCACTATGAACAAGGAAGAAAAAAAGCAAGAAATAAATGCAGGTGCCCGTAGACATCAAAGTCTGACAGTCAGTGTTCCACACCCCCAGCTCTGTTCATCAGTCCTCACATGGTCCAGTCGCCAGTACTCTCACCATCTTGGCCCTCCTCCCCCACATCCTTCCTAAAATGTGGCACCTTAAATTGACCACAGGACTCCAGACACGGTCTGAGCAGGGAAGAATAAGGAGGGACTCTCATGTCCCTTGCTCTAGAACAGCGGTTCTCAACCTGTGGGTTATGTTCAATTTAAATACATCCTGCATATCAGATATTTACATTATGATTCATAACAGTAGCAAAATTACAGTTATGAAGTAGCAATGAAAATAACTTTATGGTTGGGGGTCACCACAACATGAGGAGCTGTATTAAAGGGTGGCGGCATGAGGAAGGTTGAGAACCACTGCTCTAGAACATAAAGGAGTCTGCGGAAAAATTTTAGGGAGTCTGCGAAATTGACTGGGAAAACAATCATATTTCTGTTTTCTCTCATCTCGAACTGCAATTTAGCATTTCTTTCAACCACTTACAACCATTATTCTGAGGAGGGCCCATAGGCTTCACTGGATGGCCAAAGGGGGTAAGAGAGTTCCACGATGCAAAAAAATCTAAAACCCTGCTGTAAAATGTGTTGCCTAGGTTTCGACTGATATTTTTACTTGTTTACTTAAAACACCCGGTATGGCTCATAGCCACATGTAAGAGAGGACACTCCAGGCTCCAATCCATCATTTACAGGGCCAGGGTTTCTCTTTTCTAAGGTCCCAAGATTTTTCTGCCTCTTTTGTCTTAGTCAGTCAAGGGGGCCACACTTCAGAAAACAGGGAATCAGTAAAACAGATTGCTGATCCCCAGTTGTGTCTGACCCACAGCTGGCAATGGGGACAACCTACCCCAGAGATGGTGGACCACATAAAGTTCTCCGATCTGGGAGAAGAAGCCACCCACAGCTTCCTGGTTTTCTTGACGGTACTTGATGGCTCGGGCCCTGGAGGAGGAAAGGATAGAAGTTAGGAAGAGACCATAGTTTGCCAGCTGACCTGGCCTGGAGCGTGGGTACAACATAATCTAAGCTCATGGTGTTGGGTCGGTCAAGGATACCTATCTCAGAATCGGGAGATATGGGTTTGAATCTGAAGGTCTACTTTTCCCACCTGTGTCACTAAGGACAAGGGACTTTCACCCTGAGCCTCAGGTTTCTCCAACAGAAAATGAAGTTGATGCCAATCAATCAGCTCACTTCACAAGGTGATGGTGGGGCTGCTATCTGGTGCAGTGAGGCTGGGCCTAGAGCCAGGAAGACCTGACTCCAGACACGTATCAGCTGTCTGACTTTGGGCAAGTCATTTAACCTCCATCTGATAAGTTTCTTCATCTGTTAAACAAAGGTCATAATAGCATCCACCTCCCAGGGTGTTGTGAGGATAAAAGGAAATAATGTTTGTAAAACTCCTTGCAAACCTTAATACCCTATAAATAATAAATAAGAATAATTTCTAACTTATCACTGCGATGATGGAGATCACATGCTTGACAAACTTCATAGCTCTATGTGAATGCCAGTGAGTATTAAACTTGTTAGTTCCCCAAGGCTTGGTGAGGGGAAAAGCAGAAAGATGGAGATGGGGAGAATGTTACTGCTGTCTTGGAGACTGACAGGTTAAACCTGTGGTCTCTCCCATCTGAGCCCTAATCTTCCCAAAAAGGAGACAGGAAGCCAAGGGATTCTGAAGGGCTTATAAGAGAAGCCTTAGGGAGAAAATTGGCAAAGATAGGGTGGAAGGACAAGAACATTCATACATTGCTGGTGGAGATGTGAATTGGTCCGATTCTGGAAAGCAAATTAGAATATGCTAAGAAAAGTTATGAGAACGTGCATATCCCTTGACACAGAGATCATATACCTCGTGGAAGTTGATGACCAAAAGGTTCTGTAAAAGCCAAAATAATCAATGATGGACTGTTTATTTTTTCTTTTTTTTGAGGTATCAAAGAAGAGGAAACAAAGCTGATGCCCATCAACGAGGGAATGGTTAAACAAACTACAATCCATGAATGTGATGGAATGGTATTGTGCTGTGAGAAATGGTAAATACGAAGGACTTAGAGAAGTACCGGATGACTTCTATGAACTTATCCACAGAGGAATAAGTAGAAAAAGGAAAACAACATAAAGAATAACTCCAGGGCGGCTGGGTGGCGCAGTGAATAAAGCACCGGCCCTGGAGTCAGGAGGACCTGAGTTCAAATCCAGCCTCAGACACTTGACACACGTACTAGCTGTGTGACCTTGGGCAAGTCACTTAACCCCAATTGCCCTCAAAACAAAACAAAAAACAAAACAAAACAAAACAAAGGATGATTCTAAGGGAGTGGGGAAAAAGAAAACATGAAAATGAATTCTGGGCAATTAAAATGATTATGTTTGGCCCTGAAGAAGAGACATGAGAAAGTACCTCCCTCCCATCCTTGTAGAGGTGGTGGACAATGGGTGTGAAATGCTACATGTTAGGTCAGATTTGGCAAATGTTTTGGTTTAGTTTTGCTCAATTTTTTTCTTCATCATAAAGGATAGCTCTCTGAAAGGGGGTATGTTGAAGGAAAAGATTGGGAATGAAAGGATGTAAAACCAAGACAGCAATACATCATTCAGTTAAGAAAATAACAAGAGGCCTTGGTGAGATCAAGAATGGTCTCCTTCCATCCCCATAATCCTCTCAGGCCCCGAGCTATTACTTACCAATTGTTTCCCCACTCAATCATGGTTCCTGGCTGAAAGGAAACATAAGGGATTAGACAGTACAGACACTGACCTTCTAGTATTAACTGCAGCTCCCAGGCTAATAAGAGACATCATCCATCCCAGAGACCTCAATTCACCTTAATCCTGGACCTTATCTCAGCATTAAGTGGGACCACGACTGTTCTTCATCTAATGAATTCTACCCATCTTTTCCCGGTCATTTCTTCCAGAAAGCCTCCCCTGACTTCTCCTGTCAGAAATAATTTTCTGTCCTCTGATCTCTCACAATGCTTTGCTGATGAGTTATTCTTCACTGCAAAGTACAGAAGCAAAACATTTCACGTTTATAAACCTCAGTGAACTCTATCTGTAAAATGGGGGCTAGCAATACTGGTGCCATCTACTTCACCAGACTTTGAAAAGCTTCAAGCACTTGAGAAATGGGATTTACTCCTTACTTCTTTTCCGAATTGGAGGAAAATAGATTGGGAACACTGCATAGCCTAACAGAATTACTTTACAAGTTGATTAGATTTGCTGAACGGCTTTTCTTCCTTCTCTCTCTTTTTTTTATTCTTCATTACAGGGAATGGCATAAAGGGTGGAGATGAGGGCAGGACACACTTGGAAATAAACTTGGAAAAAAAAGATACCGATATAAAAATTTTCAAAAAACAATAACAAAATCATTTTAAAAGGATCTAATTCTTTAAAATGACATAATAATGACATAAAATGTCATTTTATCGAATAAGTATTTGATAAATGCTTATTAAATTGGGGGAGACCCAGAAATGTGAGTTATGGTTTCATCATTGTTGTTACCAGCTGTCTGTGTCTTATGACCTCAGTAGACTATGACCTCTTCGGGGGAAGGGCTGTGTTTTCTCTGTACCTTAATCCTTTCCCTAATGCCTTGCACTCAGCAAGTATGTGACAAGCATCTAGGGCTTTGGATCAAATGAACATGGGATAGGAATGGGGCTGGGCTGGGCTGAAAGCACAATGGTGGCCAGATGCAGAGCTAGAGGGACCTTCAATCCCCATGGCCTCTCCAATCTGGCTCTGAGAGCAGAAAAGAGGGAGTGGGACAGGGAGGAAGCCCAGAATCACCTTTAGCTTGTACGTCCTTAGTTCATAAATGTTGGGGCCCTCACGAGGCTCAGGCTCATTCCAGAAACTGAATTCCAAAAGCAGCTGGTTCCTCCTGGAGAGCAGCATCTTACTCCTTTCCTTCCGGAATTCCAGGTACTCCTGTTGGGGCACACAGTAGGGTAGCTCGAGGGTATGGGGCAAAGGCTAGCCATGACATAACAGGGAGACCAGGAGAAGGGCTGGAGTTGACCTAGAACACTAAGTGTCTAGTGGAGGTACTGAGCCTAGTACCATAATGCCTTGTAAATACTAGGCATTCTATAAACAATTTTTGAATTAATGAATGAATGAGGGGGCACAGTATATCTGCTAATAGAAAAGGGGAAAAGCAAATAACTCAGGACTCAGCAAGTATATGGAAGGAAGAGTGGAGGCAGCTGAAGGATAGAATTTTGGATTTGGAGTCAGGAAGACTGGAGTTTGAATCCTACCTCAGCCACTAACTGTATGACCCTGGGCAAGTCATTTGACCCCTGTCTACCTTAGTTTCCTCATGGTATTATCTTATAAAATGGGGATAATAATAGCACCTACCTTCCGGGATCGTTGTGAGGATCAAATTGCATATATATATATGTACACACACACACATATATACATGTGTGTATATATACATATATGTATACACACATATTATATATATGTATATATGTAACTCGGCAAATCTTAAAGTGATACCTGTGATAATAAATCAAATGTCCCTCAGCCTCAGTTTCCTCAGCTGTAAAACAGAGACAGATAAAGCATCTACCTTATAGGTAGTGCTTATAAGTAGGCAGATATTAAGATTGGTCTTGAAGTCATAAGGACACTAAGACATAAGTCCTCAGGATTCAGTAGCTTTGACTTTAGAGTCAGGAAGACATAAGTACAAATCCTGATTGAGACATTCAGTAGCTGTGTGACCCTGGGCAATTTAAACCCCCTCAACTGCAAGTCCCTTATCTGGAAATGTAGCATTTGGCTCACAGAGTTGTTAGGAGGCTTATGAGATCACAGTAATAAAGTGTTTCGCAGATATCAAAGTGCTACATAAATGTCAGTTATTAATAATAAAAAAGGAAGAAAAGCCTTATCTATATGGGAGGTACCTTATCTGTTAGGCAAAAAAAAAAGCTGGAAACAACCTACTATTGGTTGGGTAATGGCTAAAAATGTCGTTTGTCCATGTAATAGATTATTATTGCGCAACAAAGATAAGGAATACCAAGAAATACTATAAGACCTATTCATTGGAATTGAGGCAAAGGTGGAGCCAAGATGGCAGAGCATCAAGAAGTATGATTTAACTCCCCTTCCCCCATGCATCCCTCTCTTTTCCATAAAGATCTAGAAAATGCACTAGATAGAGTAATTTTTTAAAAATCACACTGAGTCATTTTTCCAGCCTAGATCAACACAGGAAGACAGACAGAAAGGTCTAAGGACATTGAGGATAGGGTCTGGCCAGGAGCCCATAGAGTGGAGTATTCTGGCATTCTGGGACTAAAAGAGGACTGAGATTGTACACTAGGGCAAGGAAAAGTCCTAGACCTACACAAGAGATCATGATTTGTGCAAGATGTAGGAATAAGCACCATCTGGAAGTTCTGTCAATCACTACCCAGTTCTGGATAAAGGGGGAACTGAGGAGGGAACCTGTGCCTGGGGAGGGGGAGGGAAGAATTCTAGATAGCCTCCAGATATAATTAATTAGATAAGCATTTGCAAGGCCTAGACTATGTACTGAGCTAGGAATGTGTTTAGCAACAAACTAGCTGTGTGCCTCTGACCTCAGGAGTGGAGCATGGCCTCAGCTCCGTTTCTCCAACCCAGTCTGAAGCCTGCAGTGGAAAAATGAAGATAGGAATTCTGGACCAAAGAAGAGCCTGCATTTCAATCACTTTCACCACGAAGAACTTCCATGGATTGTTGATAGTGGCTGAGTCTAGCAAGAGTCTGCTGGAACTTCTAGCCAGAAGCAAGACAACAAGTGTTATGTAGACCCCAACTCAGGTCAGGAACTTGCAGAGCTCCAAACAGGAAGGCACTGATCAGACTGTGAATTAGGAATCTTGGGAATAGCTTTGGGTCCTCAGCCTGAGCTCTCCTCAAGAGCCTAGAATAGCACAACACTCAATATCCCAAGAATGTAGAATCCAAAAGGACATAAAGTCAACTGAGATATTCTCTCCACAAGTGAATAAGGTTCAGCTTCAATATCAACTCTGAAATCAGGAAGGAGGCTAGAAGAATGAGTAAACAAAAAGAGAATCCTACCATAAAAATCTCTTATCATGACAAGGATGCTCAAGACACAGATCCAAAGAAGAAAATGACTTAAAACATCTACGAGCAAAAGCTCAAAGAAAAACACAGCTTAGGCACATATTTAAGGAGAGTTCTTTGAAAAGATGAAACAAAAGTTTTTAAAAGAATTAAAAATTATAAAAGAAATATTTGAAAGAGAATGAACAGCTTAGCACAAGAGGAACAAAACCCAAAGGAAAAAAAAAATCTCTGAAAATTAGAACTGACCAATCAGAAGCTAATGACCCCTGCACTTGGCACAGTGCCTTGGACTGTAAGCACGTAATATATACTTAAGAAATGTTTACTGACTGATATGACACAAAATATTAGAACAAAGAAAAAGGGGGAAAAATAAAAGAAAATGTCATGCAGGTATTTCATAGATGAAACAACTGACCAGGAAAACAGATCAAAGAGAGATAATTTAAGAATCAATGGACTACCTGAACGCCATGAACAAAAGAAGAGACTAGATTTCATATTTCAAGAAATTGTAGAACAAAATTTTCCTGATCTCTTAGAGCCAAAAGGTAAAGTAGACATAAAAAGAAAAATCTACCAATTACCTCCTAAAAGAAACCCCCAAATGAAAAGTTCCAGAAATATCAAAGCTAAAATCCAGAGCTTTTGAGTCAAAGAAAAAACACTACCAGTATCTAGAAAGAATTCAAGTACAGAGGAGCCACAGTCAGAATCACAAAACTAAGCAGCCACCACTATGAAGGAGCAAAGAGTTTTTGCAGCATGATATTCTAAAAGGCGCAAGATATAGACTTACAGCCCAAAATAATTTATTCAGCAAAACTAAATATAATCTTATGGAGAAGGGGGAAAGGAATGAACCTATGTTTCATTAAAGGATTTCTAAGCCTACCTGACGAAAAAATAACAAAAATAACAAAACGGAGTAAAAACTTTTGAAATACAAACACAGCAGTCAAGAGAAATATAAAGAAGTAAACATGAGTGGGCAATCCTAAGAAACTAAACACAGATAAATTGTTTACATGCTAATATATATCCCCTCAGAATTCTATTACCATCAGGGGCCATAAAGGGATTCTAATTAGACAGAAGCCCTGGGAGCGATTGTTATGTTTTGATTATCTTCAAAGAAGAATAGAAGAAAAAGAAGAATACATGGAGGGAAAGGAAAAGAAGGAAGGGGAAATTATCTCACTGAAGTAGAGTACACAAGTAAAAATCTATACAAATAAGGAAAAAGGAATAGACATAAGTGGGTAACATTTGAAACTCACTCTCATATGAACAAGTTAAAGGACAGTGAAATACACACACACAGTTTGGTACAGAAATACATTTCACTCAACAGGTTAACAGGAAAGAAAGGGGAGAAGTTAGGGTTAGAGTTAGGGTTGAGGGAGGAGTAGATTAAGGGAGATTTTAATCTTAAAACAAACTCTAAAGAGGGGATGGAAAACAAAAAGAAGGAAAGGTAAAAGAGAATAGGATGCATAGATATATACAATTAACAATCATAACTGTGAATGGGATGAACTTGCCCATAAAACTGAAGACAGCAAAATGGATTAGAAAGCAGAATCTAACTACGCTGTTATAAGAAACATACATGAAACAGAGAGATATGCAGAAACTTAAAATAATGGTCTAGAGGAAAATCTATTATGTTTCTGCTGAAATTGAAAAAGGGGGATGCAATCACGATTTTAGACAAAACAACAGTAGTAGATTTCATTGGAAGAGATAAACAAGGGAACAGCATTTTCCTGAAAGGTACTATAGACAATTAATATCAATACTGAACATATATGCACCAAATGGCATAGTATCTAAATACTTAAAAGTTAAATTAATTACAGGGAGAAATATTTAATAAAACTATAATGTGAGGGAACTCAATTTACTTTTTTCAGTCCTTTCTAACCTACTCCAAATCTAAACAAAAAAGAAGTGGAATTGAATAGAATTTTGGAAAAGTTAAATAAGATAGGCCTCTGCAGATTCCTGAATGGAAATAGAAAGGAGTATACTTATTTCTCCTTCATAAAAGTCAATCTTGTGTTAGGGGACAAAATCCACATAAACAAATTTAAAAAGCAGAAATATTAAATGCATCTTTTACTATAATGTAATTAAAATTTTTATTCCACAAAGGGCAAAACACAATGCAATAAAAATTATTCTCAATAAAGGGCAGCTGATAAAATAATTAAATATTAATCAGAAACTAAATAATTCAATCCTAAAGAATACATGGGTCAAAGAACAAATCAAAGAAGCAATCAATAATTTCGTTAAAGATAAGCATAACAATAAGAAAACATACCAAAATTTTGGGGAGGCAGCCAAAGAAGTCCTTAGGGGAAAGTTTATATCTCTAAACACTTTCAACAGTAAAAGAGAAAGAGTAGCTCAACAACTTGGGCATGCAACTAAAAAAACCTAGAAAACCACCAAAATTTAAAAAAAACCTCAATTAAGTACCAGAATAGAAATCCTGAAAATAAGAGATCAGTAAACTGAAAGCAAAAATCTCATTAAGTTAATAAAACTAAGAGCTGTTATTTAATAATAACAATAAAGCAGATAATGCATAGTTAACTTGATTTTTAAAAAAAGAAAGAAAACCAAATTACCAGTATGAAATGAAGAACAGCAAAAAAAAAAGTCAGATTAGAACAACAGACATGAAAATGTAAAAACAGCAGTGGCAACAAAACTTTTTACAAACATATAAAGAAAAGAGAAGTGACTTGCCCACAGTCACAAAGCCAGTATGTGTCAGAGGCTCTGAGACCAGCTCTCTATCTATCTACTGTGACACGCTCTTCTTAGGTAATTATTAAATGTATAATTTTCTTTTTTGGTCTGAACCTGTGATTTCATCAGTTTAGGGAACTCCCAGGATAATTTTCTTCTCCTGATGCAGATTCTGCAACTTGTGGTCTTAGATAAGCAGGACTCATACCCAGGTCCTTGCTGGTTCCAATGGCTCTTCTATATTATACTTCCTTTTCAAGGTAATTATTTATTTGTTTTAAAACTCATGAGCTATGATAATGATTGCTATCATTACATTTGTTTGTTGTTGTTATGGATTTTTTTTTAACACAGTCCTTAGCACAATGCCTAGAACAAGATGCTTAGTAAATGCTCATTGGCTGACTGATTACCTTGTTTCCCTTGAGCTTGTTCATGCAGTCCATGAGGGCAGGGTAGCCTCCTGAGAATCGCCATAAATGCACTGTGAGAAGACAGAAGAAGTAAAAGACGGGTCAAACAAATACTGCTTCCTTGGCCCATGAGACCTTCCCTCCCAGATCTTCAACCCCAGGGACTCCCAGCTTCCTTGAACTGTGACCCTCATGAATTCTTCTTCCTTTGCCTGGGAATCAGTTCCCATGATGATGGCCACAACAAAGTCTGTCCTTCAAATGCCATTCAAGTCATGGGAAAGAGTAATCAGATTTGTACTGCTCAGCCCCAATGGGCAGAACTATAAAAACAAATAACTCCCCAGCCATTTCATCCACTGACATACAGACCGATCCAGAATTCAAGCTCTGAACAACTTAACTCTTTCATGCCTGGATCTCTGTCTTGGAGAATGATAGCTGATTGGTGGTTGCCTCAGTTACCCACTATATTTGGGGTCTGGCTCCACCCACACTTTCTCAGACAATCTTACTAGCTACCATGACGCTGCAGGAGTAGCCCCTAAATGCCCCTACCCTCCAATTCTGGAAGAAAATCAAATCATTTCTGTCACAGTTTTGAAAAGGTCAGGTTAATCTTCCCCACTCACAGCCCTGCAACTTTCCTGATCAAAACATCCCTACCATTTGACCATCACTTCCCTATATATGCTATTTCCCCCATTAGAATGTAAGTTCCTTGAGGGTAGGGACTATCTTTACTTTTATTCTTGTATCCATCCCTCCCAAACTCTCTAGCAGAACTACCTTTTACACATTTGTTTTTATGCTGCCTACATACACACAAACACAAACACATTTGCCCCAACCATTAGAATGCAAGCTTCTTTGCAAGTAGGTATTATTATATTCTTTGTATATGTGTCCCCAATACTCAGAATAATGCCTGGCACAGTAAGTAACTAATACTTAATATTTAATGCTTGCTTGCTTGATTTCCAAGCTCTTAGCACAGTGCTCCACACATAATAAACACTTAATATATATGCCTTTCCATTCATTCATTCATTCATTCATTCAGCAGGTAAAAGTTACAGAAAAGCAGATTTCAGCTTCCTAATAATTGGAGCTATCCAAAAAGAGCCAGCAGCTTGGAGAAATGGATTCCCCCTCTTCGTCAGAGGCTTTCAAAGAAAGGCTGAATGACCTTGTTGGGGATATTAGAGAAAGGATTATTTATGGGGCATGGATTAGTTTAGATGCCTTCTGAGGTCCCTTCAAACTTCAAAATTCTGTGAATAAAGACACAAAAAAGACCTTTACTAAATCTCCAGATGATAAGGCTGGCAGAACAGCTAATTCAATAAATGACAGAATCGAGATTCAAAATGATCTCGGCCGTCTGGAACATAGAGCTGCTCTGGCAAGATAAAACAGGCTACAGATCATTGCAAAGCCCTTCATTTAAGAACCTAAAATTAAACTGTAAGAAAGGAAGGGCAGAGCATGGACTGGATGACCATTTTTCAGAGATGTTATAGATGGGGGCTCATTATTCAGATATTTTGAGAAGTCCCTTTAGGTCCCTGTCAACTGATTCTATGAAATCCCTGGGGATAAGGGAAGGACAGAGTCTTAGCTTTGGAAGTGACCTCTGAGGTCATGTCGTCCAACCCAGACATGAACAAGAATTTCCTCTAAAACATCAATGAATCAGCAAGTATTTATTAATGATGTATTATGTGCCAGCAAGATCTAGTATGGGTAGCTAGGTGGCATGGCAGCTAGCCATGTGACCCTGGGCAAGTCACTTCACTCTGTCTGCTTCAGTTCCCCGTCTATAAAATGAACTGTAGGATGAAATGACGAACTGTCCTGTACCTCTGCCAAGAAATCCCCAAATGAGGTCATTAAAGTTGGACACACCTGAAAAGACTGAATGACAAAAATGTGCCAACCCATCGGCCACTGATTTTTGTTTGTTTGTTGTTTAAATTAGGCCACAGGATCATAGATCTAGAACGAGGACAAAAATGAAACAATCCCTGCCTTCAAGAAGCTTACATTCTATTGAGGGACTTAACAACATGTGCATAAAGAGAGGTACAGACCAGACCCATGATTTCATTGGGATGGGAAACTAACTCCTGGATGAAGAAACTCCCTCTACCATTGCATGTTCTCTTCAACTTTCAGTCATGGACAGTTATCTATATAAGGTGTCAAACATGGGAACCAGGTTAAAATGAAATTGGGGAATATTTAACAAAATAAAATACAATTTGTTCAGTCTTTCAGTCATGACTAACTTTGCAAACCCATTTGGAGTTTTCTTGGTAGAGATACTGGAGTGGTTTGCCATTTCCTTCTTCAGCTCATTTAACAAATGAGAAAATGGAGGAAAATGGGTTAAGTGACTTGCACAGGGTCATGCAGCTAGTAAGTGTCTGAGGCTGGATTTAAACTTAGGTCTTCCTGACTCTAGACCCGGTGTTCTATCCACTACACCACCTGGCTGTCCCTGAAAATACAACAGAATATAGATAAAATATTGATGTACAGTTTTTTAAGTCAATATTTAGCCAGCAAGAATCCTTATATAGGGTTTAAGGGGCCCAATTTCTGAGTTTGACATCTCTGGTCTAGAGCAGTGAGACGGCATGTTACCAGCCTGGTCACATGCCCAGAGGTGTCAGAAGAGGGACCCATCTTTCCACCCCAAGAAAGTTCGCTAATAAGCCTGCCTCTTGAACATGGAAAATATATAGGGTCAGTTTCCCGGACAAAGACTCTTCAAGCCTTTGCTTACTTCCAATAAGGGGATGCCCGCCACTTTCCATGTCACTGTTAGGAAAGTTTTCCTGACATCAAACAGAAACCAGTTCCTTTGCACCTTCCTCCCCCAGCCACTATCTCTTCCCTCGAGGGCCAAGTACAACACAGCCAATTCCTTTTCCCATAATAACCCTTAAAATAACAGAAGCCAGTGATTATGTCTCCTCTGAGTTTCTTCTTCTCCACATTACATGCTCTGAGTTTCTTCAACAGATTCTCCCATTGCATGGGACCATTTCCCAGCCTGGCTGTCATCTGGTAGAGAGTCTAACTTATCAATGTCCATCCCAAAATATGACTCCCACAGTTTAGAAAGGAGGGAAGAAAGTCCTATGTTCCAAGGGCAGACAATTTGGGCTCCATACCCCTTCTCTGGCCTCTCTCTACCATATCTGGAGGTGCCATGGGATTCTAAAATGAACCCCTGAGAGACCCCACAACCACCCCAGATCAAATTCCAACTCTGATTTCTGAGTCTAGTAAGAGGGCAAGTAACATCACCCTTGGGGGCCTCAGTTTTCCCTTATGTAAAATTACGGGGTTGGGCCAGACGACCTCTAAACCTCCTTCTAGCATTAAAATGGGCAGCTAGGTGGTGCTGCAATGGATACAGTACCATGTCTGGAATGGGGAAGACTCCTCTTTGTGAGTTCAAATCTGGTCTTAGACACTTACTAGCTGTGTGACCCTGGGCAAGTCACTTCACCCTTTTTGCCTCAGGTTCCTCATCTGTAAAATGAGGTGGAGAGGGAAATAGCAAACCACTCTGTCTTTGCCCAGAAAACCCCAAAAATGGGGGTCACGAAGAGTCAGACACAGCTGAAAAACAACTGCAGAGAGCTTTAAAACTCGGTGCTTCTCTTCCTTCTGAGCCTCAGTTTCTCAAATGAGGATGAGGGATGGAGGAATGAGTTTGTTAAAGGCTTGCTATGTGCCAATCATCGTGCTAAGTGTGGGAGATATAAATAGAAAAAGAAAAAAGTCTCTGTCCTCATGGAGGAAGATAATGCAGGTAAAAGAATCTGGCCACAGGGCAGACAGAAAGCACCAGAGGTCCTAAGAATGCAACTACAGTCCAGAGAGCAAGGCCTGGGAGTCATTACGATGCAGGGCTTTTGAGAAGGGTCAAAGTGAATAGTGATGCATGGGTTCCCTCTGGCAGGGATAAATAAGGAGGTTCAGTGCCCAGCCAGCAAGCGAAAAGCAGGGGTTACTGGTGGGAAAGTTGGAGTGGGTCCTGGGGCAAGGAAAGGAGAAAGTCTGGAGAAGCTAGGCGCTAGTTCTGATCATCCGCAAAAGCTGAGGTCTCACCTGCCTGGTCCTGCTCCCCATACCAGGTGTTCCAGTTCCCCACCAGCGCACAAGGGTAGTCTGGGTCCAGGTGAAGCTGGGGGAGCACTGCTTCCCTGAAAAACCCAAAAAGAAGATGAGAATGAGTAAGGGCCTTGCTTTCTCTCCCCACACAGGCACTTAGTACACAGCCTGGTCAGAGAAGAATGAGGCTGGGAGCCTCTCTCCTGCTTCCCAAGAATCCTACAAGAAACAGCTCTGATGCCAGATAATGGAAGACCTGGTTCTACCCTTCCTACTACTTTGGGCAACTTAGGTTATCACCTCTCTGAGCCTTGGTTTTTTAGTCAGTGAAATGCAAATGGGGGGGGGGGGGCAACTTGTATTTTTTTTTAATATTTGGAATTCTCTCTCTCCTTTTTCTTCCCCTCCCCGTTATTTTCTTTCTCTCCTCTCCTCTCTCCCTCCTCCCTTTCTGTCTTTCTGCCTTTCCCTTTCTCTCTCTTGATCCCTCTTCTCTTCCCTTTCTCTTTCACCTTCCCTCTCTCCCTCCCTCTCCTTTCTGTCCCTCTGCCTGTCCCCCTTTCTATCTTCTTCCCTCTCCCTCCCTTTCTTTCTTTCTTCTCTCTCTCGTCGCCTCTTCTTCACCTTCTCTTTCATCTTCTCTCTCTTCCCCCACTCCTCCATCTCTCCTTAATTAGGCTGATAATATATTCCTCACCCCTTACCAGGCCTCCTTCTTGTCCCTATATACAATATCCCATCTCTGGCCTCCGTACCTGTACACAGGCTGCACCCCATGGCTGGAAAGCCTTCTATAGTGGTTCAAACACCAGTTGCATGAGGATGATCCTCTCCCACCCAAAACAATCAAGATCACTTTGTATCCATTTTGTCTTCATTTAGGTAGATACATGTTTCATCTCAACAGAATGTAAACCACTTGAGGGCAGGGACTACTTGGATACTTTTGTCTTTGTATCTCCAACTCCCTACCCAGTGCCAGGCACACAGGGGGGACTTTATAAACTGGTTGGTTGGATTGAAACAATATGGTAGCAAGGGGAGGGGGGACAAGGCTCAGCACTGGAAAGTGAGCATAGTGGCCATGATGATGGACAAGGTGCCTCTGCTGTGTAAGGGCCAAAAGGACAAAAGGAGGGAAGAAGACTCACGTCAGGCTGTTATAGGAGTCCAGGCACTCAGGCTTCACGTTGTGAACTGTAATAAGCCAATCAGAGAAGAACCAGTTATTCTGGGGCTCAGGGGGAATAAGGACGGAGCTGCAGAGGGGATGACTTTGGGAAGGGAAAAAAAAGAAACAGCCTAAAACTTAGAGGCGAGAATGCACTGAACTTGGAACCAGTCAAGAAGAACCAAGTTCAAATCCCATCCCTAATACTTCTTGGCTACATGAGCCTGAGCAAATCACTGCATCTCTCTGGGCCTCAGTTTCCTCATCTGTAAAATGGGGATCAAAGGACTGGTAGTACCTATTTCATGGGGCTGCTATGAGGATCAAAGTAAATGATGTATGGGAAAGACTCTGCAAACCTTAGGGTACTATATCAAGGTCATATGCCTCAGTTTTCTCAATTGTTAAAAAGGTATAATAGAGGTAGCTAGGTGATGCAGTGAATAGAGCACTGGCTCTGGAGTCAGGAGGACCTGAGTTCAAATCTGGCCTCAGACACTTAACATTTGCCAGCTGTGTGACCGTGGGCAAGTCACTTAACCCCAAATTCCCTGCCTTCCCCCTCCAAAAAGCAAAAAAAAACCCCCAAAACAAAAAAAAACCAATTAAAAAAGGTATAATAATATAACAATTTGCCAGGATTGCTGTGAGGATCAAATGAGATCCATTTGCAAATAGCTTAGCACACAGTAGGTGCTATATACCTGCTAGCTATCATCATCATCATCAGGTATTGGGAGAGCTCCCAGGCCCCCAGGGGGTCATCCATCTAAGCTATCTGTACAGAGACTGGGAAGCAAAGGGATTTCTTTGCCTAAGGCAATGCTTGCTAAGCCTTAATCAAAATGAGGCTTTTCTGATTTACATCTTCCTCTCTAAAAAGATATGAACCAAATAATCATTCGTCAAAACACTGAAATAAATATTAAAAATCAAATCGATTGGGGTAACATGTAAAATTTTACAAGCCGTAGAGCTCTGTATAAATAAATGCTGTCTGGGATTATGAAAATGATTTTTTGTTATGCAGGATCAAACGAGATAACATATATAAGGGCTTAGCCAAGCTGAAGGCCCTGTGTAAACATGCTATTATTATTAGAAAAGAGAAAGGCATGGAGGGGAGGCCAGGAAAGATAAGAAGAAAGGGCTTCTGGAAATATGGACACCATGACTAAGGCTCCGCTCACCATCCCCAAGACTTAGCTAGAATCCTTAAACACCCAGGGAGGTAAGTGCTATTAGGGCATTGCATTTCATTTTACAGATGAGGAAACAGAGGCAGAGCTGAAGTGACTTACCTAGGGTCACACAGGTAGTAAGTGTCTGAGGCTGGATTTGAAATCAGATCTTCCTGATTCTAGACCCAGTGTTCTATCCCTTAAGAGACCTAGGTGCTCCCATTACATTGTGAGCTCCTTAAGGGGAGGGATTATTCCTGCCTTTATCTGTATACTCAGTGTTTAGCAAAGTGCCTGGGACATAGGAGGAGTTTAATAAAAGTTTGTTGATTGGTTAATGTTGTACATCCCCAGAGGGCAGGAACTGTCTCTTTTGTTCTTGTACATCTAGCACTGAGCACATGGTAACCATTTAATAAATGCTGCTTCATTCATTCAGAAAACTTAGGAAGTCAGAAGCTTCAATAAAATTCTTAAAACTCATAAAATCATAAACCCTCAACTATTTTCAGTTTTTAAAAACAAACAAATGAGCATTATTGCCCTCTCTACCCTATCTTCCTTGAAGGCTTTTCTGTGTACTTGGCAGTGAATGGGACTCTTCCAAAAGTTAATCCAGAAAAGCATGTACTCTGGAAGGAAGGGGGGTCAGCAAGCTGGGAGGGCCCTCCCATACTGAGCAGACTCCTGCCTCAGGACCCACCTCTCTGAACCCAGAGGTCCACTCCCACTGACTGGGTCCATCAGTAGGTCCCCCTTACCCTGGGGAGGCACTAAAGTTGAACCACAAGCTAGGCCCAGAATCACACAGGCAGGAGGGAGCGGGCTGAAGCCCCAGCATTCCCAGACAAGTGCCCCCTTTGGGCCCTTGCAGCTCTCACAGTTTATGACTCTAGGACCACCTGACTTCCTTTTGGGTAATTCCACAATTACATAATTAGTGAGCATTTATTAAGCTCCTGCTGCATGTGCAGCATACAGTTAATAGGTAACTCTCCATTTTCCATCTACAACTCTGCTTGGTCTCAGCTCTATAGAACATCCTCCTCCTACACTGTTTTCAGCTTCTTTTGGTGGGCTGTATCCCTCCACTCCATTATAAGCTCCTTGAAGGCTGGGATTGTCCTTCTTTCTCTCATTTGTATTTCTAAAACTTAAGTACAGGGCCTGGCACATAGTAGGTCCTTAAAAACGTCGACTGCATTGAATGGGCACAGGCCTCAGCCCTAGGGTACTAAGATAAAAAACAACCCAGCATCCCCTGTGCTTCAAGCTCCCAGTGGGCCCACTCTCGTCCCCCCCAACACAAAAGCCCTTCTTTCTAACACCGGCATTCTTCCCGTGATGCTCAGGGGTGGCGACCATGCAGGACAGTGAGTTCTGGAGCCTCAGAACTGCAGGGCGTCCCAAGTGGTAAAGGAGAGACAAGCTGTGTGGAGAATAAGGAGGCCTTTGATCTACAACCAATGATGGACAGTAAAGGGCATGAATGATTACATCAACAGAAGGAATATAAGCTTTGTGGTATATCAAGCAGATAAAGTTCTGCACTCGGATATTAGGAAGACCGGGGGTCAAAAGCCATCTTAGACGTTTACCATCTGCGGGACCTCAGGGAAATCACTTCTCCCATTTCTCCTCTGTAACACGAGGGGGGTTGGGGAGTACAATGACCTCTCTGGTCTCTTCCAGCTCCAAATCTTAATCCCATGACTGTCTCACCTCGGTCTCTGCACACCTGGCCTGGCCTACAGGGGCCTCCACCCTTACCATTCCCCTTCACCTGGGCTACATGGTCAGTCGCTCACTGGCATGGGATTCAACATCTCCGTGCCTTTGGATGAGAGGGAGGACCACCATGCCTTGCCCTTTGCTCTTCCTCAATACCTTACCACCCCCTACCCCTGCTATTGGGCCAACGTATGTACCTGAGGACTTCTAGGCCTTTCTACCTGCCTTGGGGTCAGACTCTTTGGAATGTTGTCTCCCCTGTTTAGAATGTAAGCTCCTTGAGGGCAGGAATTATCTTCCCTTTCATATTTGTATCTCTACTAGCTAGGTGCATAGTAAGTGCTTAAGAAATGGTTTTTAAAAATTCATTCATTCAAGAATCACCCTCCTGCAGGGCGGCTAGGTGGCGCAGTGAATTGAGCACCAGCCCAGGAGTCAGGAGGACCTGAGTTCAAATTCGGTCTCAGACACAACACAAAAATACTAGCCGTGTGACTTTGGGCAAGTCACTTAACCCCAATTGCCCTCCAAAAAAAAAAATCACCCTCCTACCCAATCCCACCAGTAGAGTTCAGTGGCTCCCTATCACTTCCAGAAGCAAATACAAAATGCTCTTTTGGGACTCCTTTTCCAGTCTTCTTACATCTTCCTCCCTGACACATACTCTTACATCCAAGGACACTGGCCTCCTGGCTGTTCTACAACAAGACCCTCCATCTCAGCCCTGGGAATCTTATGTGGCTGCTTCTCATACCTGGAGTGATCTCATCTTCACACATTCCTCTGGCTCCCCTGGCTTCCTTCAAAACCTCCACCTGCTACAGGAAGCCCTTCGCAACGCCACTAAAATCCAGTGCCTTCCCTCGGTTCAGTATTCCCTGTTTATCCTACTATAGCTGGTTTCTATAACATTGTTCATGTCTCCTCCATTACTGTGAGCTCCTGAGACAGGGACCGTCTTTTGCCTCTTTGCATCCACAGTATTTGGCACAGTGCCTGGCACATGGGAGACACTGAGCCTATCCCAAAGCCTTTCCTGGCTGGAATAGTCCCTGGCACGTAATAGGTACTTCATAAGTGCTCTCTAATTAATTGATTAGTAAGACTTAGCAGAGCTTACCTATGTTTGACTTAGCCTTCCAAAGCCCAGGGCTGCCATCAAGCCAGGTTCAGGCAGAAGAAGGCTTTCCACACATCATTGGTCCTTGTCAGGAGAGGGGTGGTCAATACACATTCATTCTATCAGCATAGGAAACTCCCAGTGTGTAAGCTCATTCCACTGGTACCAACTGATTACTCACAGTCCTAGAGAGCTGCCTGGAAGTGACTTGACCAGGGTCAAACAATCAGTATAGGTCAGGCAGGATTTGAACCCCATCTCTTCCCAACTCCAAGGCCAGGAGTTAATATACTGACTGGGCTGCTTCTCAGCAACATAAGAAACATGTGTCAGACGCCTAACAAAATAACATCTTATTTTACTCCTGAGTTCAAGTCAAGTCCAAGGGTTCTACCTGTTACCAGGAAAGGGAACTTAGGAAGCTCTAACAGGGAGGGAAAATAAAGAGAAGGCAAAAAATGAGCAGAGAGGAGAGGGGAGGGAAGAGAGGGGAGGTGAAGGGAGGGGAAGGGGAGAGGGAAGGAAGGAGAGGGGAAGAGAGGGGAGGGGAGGGGAGAAGGGAAGGGAGGGGAGGGGCAGACACTCACACTGAATCTTGTACAGGTTGCTGGTCTCCTTCTTTGACAGGAGGGTGGAATGGGCATCCTTCCGGGGATCCACTTTGTGGACAAAGAGAGAACGGAACCAGCTGCTTTCGCTGTCTTTTGAATAGGCCCTGAAAAAGCAGAGAGGTCAAACGGTCATGGCTAGCAGGTGGGAGGGGGTGGAAGAGGCTAGGGCCACATCTCTTCCTTTGCCCCAATCCTATCAATGGAAATACACTTAGAGATGAAAGAGACCTGGGGATTGTTGAATTCAATGTCCTCACTGAGGCTCAGAAAGGAAAAGAGATTTCCATACAGGGAAGTTCACAGGATCCCAGGCACTATCGTTCACAGGTGGTTCACAGCATCACAGAGCTAGAAGGGGAAGGAGGCTTGAAGAGCACGTGGACCAACCCCCTCATCTTATGGACAAAACTGAGGTACTTAAAGGAGGGGGATGATCTGCCCAGGGTTCTAGGGCAAGATCTGAGCCTGGATCTTCTGAAGCCAAATCCAACACTTTCTCCACTTAGCCATACTTCTTGACCCGTTACATCCTGATAATCTTTAACCTCTGTCTTCTCAATTTCTATCATTGCCGAGTCAATCTGTCAGACAATGTGCCAAGTGCTGGCGATACAAAAAAGGGCAAAAAAAAAAAACAAAAACCCATCCCTACCCTCAAGGAGCTTACAGTCTAACAGGAGAGACAACATGCACACAGCTATGTACTAAGTATAAATGGGGAAAACAGGAGATAATTATGAGATGAAGGCACAAAACCCTACAGCTGAGAACTGACACACATCTAAGGACTGATACTATATGACTTCAGGTGAGTTCCCTGTCCGGTGTGGATCGGTTACTAACCCAGCAACTTTATCTAGTCAAACCACCTCCCACCTTTGACCACCAAGGCCCCTCAGACCCTGATGAAGACAGTCCAGGACCTGGAGCCCAGGAGACTTCCAGCCTGGTCCCTGCAGCCATCATCCTGGGAAGTCACCCAGCTCAGATACTGCTCCTGCATGTGCCATAGTCATGTGTTTGAAGACCTAGAAAAGGAAATTCTTGGCACCAGAGGTCTTGGCATCTTTCCAGCTGACTTATGGCTTAAACCTGCCACACACTAGCCATGGTCCCCCACTAGAATGAGCACTCCCTGAAGGTAGGGTCTGTATGACTTTTCTTTTATTCTCTCCAGCCCTTCACACAGTTCTTTGCACTTAGTTTGAATAAAAAATAAATAAATAAAATGCTTTATTTATTCATTTACCAGTATAATGAATAAAGTGCTGGCCATGGAGGCAGGAAGACCTGAGTTCCAGTCCTATTTCAGATACTTCCTAGCTCTATGACCCTGGACAAGTCACTGTACCACTCTACATCTCATATTTCCTCCTCAGTAAAATGAGGGTGTTGGACCAGATGACTGCTCTAAGGTCTCCTCCCATCCTCAATCTATGAGCCCATGAGCCAGACCCATAGCTGCTGTTCCGATCCCCCAACTCTAATCTCACTCCCCAATATCTCAGTAGAGAACAGTTCCTACTCTCCAGAGAAGCATGTGGCCAGCTCAAGCTGCCTCATCTTCCCTTCATACTCTTCCACCTTCACCAGTCACTATCCCCCTTTCTCCAGGCTCCTAGGACATGGTGGTTCTCCTCACAAAAGCTAACCTTCCTCTTGTGCTCTTGACTGACTCACCTCCAGGCTCCTTCTGGAGCTGTCCCCACGCCTCATTTCATTCTCATATTCTCTTTCTCCCTTCCCTTCATCATCTTCAATCTGTCTCTTTTTACCAAATTTTTAGTGCTTTGTTACAGTATTGTTGTAAAATAGACTATATTATTAGTTGAGGTGAAAATTTTCCCTAATATGAGGAACAGATTAATAGCATATTATTTAAGAGACAATCGAAATTTTTTGACCCACTTAAATATAGCTATAGTTACATTTCTATCTCTTTACATATATTACACATACATGCAAACATATATACATATGTATGTGTGTATATATGTATAAATACACACACATATATTTGGTGGGTTGGTTTCTTGTCTTTAAAGAGATCCAGATTATATCCCATTTTCTCAAAATTAACAGTGAAAGTCTTAATTTAGGACAGATAAGATTAGAAAGTGGCTTTTCCATTATAACAATGTGATTTACAAAGGGGTTCCTTCAGTGATAATTCAGTGATAATTTACAAAGGGGTTCCTTCAGTGTAATTATTTTAAAGTCATTCTATTTCAGGAACATAGCTGTTGTATGTGAGACACACTTGTATTCATTATAAAAAACCTGAAAAATGTTCTTGTGGTAGGGTGATACTACTACATTCTTTATAGGTCATATTATGTTTGTCTTGTGAAAACTAAGTCTTAATATCCCTTTTGCCCTTGGCTATATCACCTCCAGCCTCCTTTAAGAGCCCTTCCCCATCATTTTCATATTCTCCCCATCATCTTCAATCTGCCCCTGTCTAGCTTCTTATAAACACGCTCAGGGATCCATAATACTTAAAAAAAAAATTCCCTTGATTCTACCTGTCCATTCAAAGTATCATCCTCTATCCATTCACTGCTCAACTCCAAAGAAAGCATTGTCTCCCCTCCTCCCTCCACTTCACTTCCTCATTCCCCATTCATTCCTCAACTCCAAAAAGCTGGCTTCTGAATTCATACCTCTACAGAAGCTGGCTGTCAGTTGACAAAAGGTGCTGGGCACATTTCTGTTGTTTTTCAGGTGTCCAACTCTTTGCGACCCCATCTCTGGTTTTCTTGGCACACAGTAGGTGTTTAATAAATATTTACTTATTGACTAAATCAATCAATTAATAAATGTTTACTCAATTAATAAACAAGTGACCAGCATGGTACTAAGCACCGTTGTTCAGGCATTTCAGTCATGTCCAACTTTTCTTGATCTCATTTGGGGTTTTCTTGGCAAAAATACTGGAATGCTTTGCCATTTCCTTCTTCTGTTCATTTTACAGGTGAGGAACTGAGGCAAACAGGGTGAAGTGACTTGCCCAAGGTCACACAGCTAGTATCTGAGGTTAGATTTGAACTCAAGTCTTCCTAATTCCAAGCCCCAGTACTCTATCCGCTGAACTACCAGCTGCCTCTCTGAATTCAATTACATAGTAATAGCAGATGACTCCCAAATCTCTCTCACTGAGTACTAGCATCACCAACTGCCTGCTAGACACTATCACCTAGAAGTCAATAAACTGACCAGCAAGCATTTATTAAGCACCAATTATGAGCCAGCTGAGAATGGGCTGGGAAGAAAGCCAAAAAAGAAACAATCCCTGCCCTCAAGGAGCTGACATTCTGTCAGATCCTGACAGTCAAATTTCACATGGGCCAAGCAGAATTCAGCCTCTTCTCCCCCAAATCAGCCCTTCCCCCACCAAATGCCCTCCTGCAGAGGGCGCCATTCAGGAATAAAACCGTGTAATGACTGACTCTTGGCTCCTCTCACCTGTAGGCCCCCTCCACATCCAAGCAGTCACTGGGTTCCTTCAATTCCATACTGACAGCCATCCTTTCTGCTCCACTCACAATACCATAACTCAAGTTTAAATCTCATTGCCGGTCACCATTACTCTTAACAGCTTCCTAAAGTGGTCTCCCCACCTTCAGTCTCTCCCACAACCAAAGGGATAGACTGACCATGTCACTCCCCTACTCAAATCCCTTCACTGGTTCCCTACTGCCTAAGGGCTTACAATATAAGCACCTTAGCCTGCTACTTAAAGCCTTCTATAATCAAGAGTTGAGCCCACCTTTCCAGCCTTCATTCACATTTCTCCCCTTAACGAATTCTCTGTTCCAAGTAACTGCACTGCTATTTGCTCCCCAAACATGACCTGTTGTCCCCCATGCCTCTGATGGACTCCCTTCCTTGTCTCTGCCTTTTAGGAGCCACCTCTTACATCAAAGCTGAGCCCTGGCAGCCACCTTCTACAGGAAGCTTTTCCTGACTTTCTCTGCTTAATAGATTTCACTCTTCCTCAAATTTTCCCAGTGTACTCTGGATCTCTCCTTGCCCTATCCCACTCTCACCTGCATAAGACCCATCTGTGGATGACTCCTAGTCAGATAACAAGGCTCATAGGGCAGGCATGGATTACATTAATTCCTTTTTTTTTTTTTAAATCAAACCCAGTGCTTACTTAGGGCAATGCCTAGAACAGTGGGCACTGGCAGGGGTGGAAAGTCAGCCTCAGTCAGGAAGATCTGGGTCTCATGCTAGCTTCACACAAGTACAGATCCTGTGAGGCAGGTGATGTCAGGTATTAATAACCCCCAAGACAATGTTACATGTTAATATTGTCCCCATATATAGTTAGGGGACAATAATACCCTGAGCCCATCAATAACTTAAACTCTGAGTAAATCAGGCAATTATCTAAGACCAGAAGTCGACGAGAGGATGGAGACCTGCACTGATGAAGGGTTTTCTCATCTCAAAGTTCCTTAGACTAGTGGTACCAAACACAAATAGAAATAGATCTGCATATTGACTTAGAAAACCACAAATTAGCATTATCTATGTTGCATTGTATTTCTATTTTGTTAAATCTTCCTAATTATTTTTTAATCTGTTGCCTTAGGAGGTTTAACATCTCTGCCCAATAAAGATGAAATCAAGGGGCCAGTCCTCATCCTTATATATACACACAGACACACATAGCTGTTGTTCAGTCCCTTCAGTCATGTCCAACTCTTCGTGACCCCATTTGGGGTTTTGTTGGCAAAGATATTAGAGTGGTTGTCATTTCCTTCTCCAGTTCATTTTGCAGATGAGGAAACTGAGGCCAACAGGATTAGGTGACTTGCCCAGGGTCACACAGCTACTAAGTATCTGAAGTCATATTTGAACTCAAGCCTTCCTGACTCCTGGACCAGTGTTCTATCCACTGCTCCACCTAGATGCCCCATTTGAGTATACACACACACACACACACACACACACACACATATAAAACACATATATGTACCTACTTACATACACAATATACAGATGGGGGGTGGCTAGGTGGTGCAGTGAATAGAGCACCGGCCCTGGAGTCAGGAGGACCTGAGTTCAAATACGGTCTCAGACACCTCCTAGCTGTGTGACCTTGGGCAAGTCACTTAACCCCTTGCAGTCTCAGTTTCTTCATCTGTAAAATGAGTATCTCGCAGGAATGTTTTAAGAATCAAATAGAATAGTTTATAAAAAGCTTTGGAAACCTGAGAGCACTATAGTATGATAGTTAATACTATTGGAGCAAGAAGGGGCTTTAGAGGGCGTATTGTCTATCCTCTCATTTGGCAGCTGGGGAAACTGAGGCCCAGAGGGAAGTGACTTACTAAGGGTCATACAAGCAGCAAGTGATGGAGGTGAGGTTTGAACCAAAGTTCCAATGACTCCAAATCCAGCTAACTTCCTAGCGGTGTGACCCTGGACAAGTCACACTCTTAGACTTATTGTGAGGCTCAAAGGAGATAACATGGGAAATGCTTTTTAAACCTTGTAGCACCATGTCAATGAGAGCTATTACTTACCATCACTTCCTTGGCACTGAGCTCTGCCATTTCCACACCACTGAAATACTCCAGTATTTCCAGACAGCTGCCTGGGGAAAGCATCCTGGTCACTCTGGCCAGCCAGCATGCTTGTCTACTTGAAATCACCCCCTCCTGGGTTCTCTTCTCTTCATGGCCAAATTAACAGCCTGCCTTTCATTCTCATCTTCCCGACCTCTCAGTAGCTGTCAACACTATCACTCTCTTCTCCTTAGTGATAATAGCTAACATTTCTAGGGTGCTTAGGTAACAGGCACTGCGAGCTGAGCCTTTTACA
Source organism: Pseudochirops cupreus (assembly GCA_028627135.1). Classification (NCBI taxonomy): domain Eukaryota; kingdom Metazoa; phylum Chordata; class Mammalia; order Diprotodontia; family Pseudocheiridae; genus Pseudochirops; species Pseudochirops cupreus. The sequence continues at coordinate 581,573,004 of CM053580.1, forward strand.
ATCACCACCTCTCCTCACAACCCTAGGAGGTAGGCATTATAATTCCCATTTTACAGATGAGGCAAACAAAGTTAAATGACTTGCCCAGGGTCACACAGCTAGGGTCTTGAAGCTGGATTTGAATTTGGATCTTCCTGACTTCAGGCTGGGCACTCTAATCACTGCACCATCTAGCTGCCCTTGAGACTCTCTTCTCTCTAGGTCTTTGGGACACTGCTCTCTCCTGGTTTTCCTCCTCAGTCTGCTTTGCTGGAACTTTGTCCAGGTCACAGCCACTAATTGTGGGGGTCCCACAGGTCTCTCTATCCTAGGCCCTCTTCTCCCATTACAGTATCTCACCTGGTGATCACATTAGATCTGAATAATCTCTGTGCTGACTCTCAGATTTAGTTATGCTAACCTCTCTGCTGCCTATCAAGATATCTGAAACTGGATGTCCTATAGACATCTCAAGATGTCCCAGACTGAACTCAATAGCATCCCCCCAAATGTCCCCATTGCTGTTGAGGGCACCACCATCTTCCCAGTCCCCCAGACCCAAACCCTGGCTGTCATGCTTGGTTGCCCAGTCTGTCTCACCGCCCTCTTCCACCTACATCCAATCTCTTGCCCAGATCACTTGTTACCTTTCTAACATCTCTCCCATATGCCTCCTCTCCTCTGACACCATCAGCGCAGTGGTGCAAGGGGCTCATTACTGGTAAGCCTGCCTGCCATAAATCTTTCCCCATTGCCATCATCCACTCAGCTATCAAATTCATCTTCCTAAGCCCAGGTCTGACCATGTCACCTTGCTATTCCATCAATTCCAGGGACTCCCTCTCACCTCCAGGATCAAATACAAAAACCACATTTAAACAGCATTCCAAGTCCTTCCCAACCTGCCTCCCTCCTACATGTCTTCTTACACCTTAAACGGCCCTCCCCATTCTGTGACTTCATGACACTGACCCCCTCACTCTTCCTTGACTAAGATGTGCTATTTCTTGACTCTGGGCATTTTATGTTCCTATCTCTAGCTCCAGCCTCCTTCTCAACTTTCAGGAAAACTCGTACCCTCTACAGGAAGTTTCCCTGATGCCCTTAATTCCAATGCTTTCCTTCTTTGGTTATCTCCAGTTTGGTTTGTATATAATGTTTTGTTGTACATATCGTATAGATTTCTGATATGTTGTTCCCCTCATTAGATCCTTGAGAGAAGTCCTTCCCCTTTCCTTATACCCTCCAGTACTTAGCACAATGCCTGGCACATAGGGGCTAGAAATGTTTCATCTTAAAAATACCCAAGAGGCCAACCAAGACAGTCAAGGGGTATCCTCTGGTCCTGAAGTGAGGGCTGGGGTTCACTACATTTTCTGCATCATGGCCCCCTTCTGCAATCTGGAGAAGCCTAACAACTCCTCCCCAGAATCAGGCTTTTAATAGCTGCCATTTCTACGGCTTTTTGAGGTTTATAAACCTCTTTAAATACATAACCTCATTTGGGTTTCTCAACACCCCTGGGAGATAGGAGCTATTATTACTCCCAATTTACAGATGAGGAAACTGAGGCTGAGATGTTAAGTGACTTGTACATAGTCAAACAGCCAGTACCTAAGTCATGTTCTAGTTCCAGGTCTTCCTGACACCTAATCTAGCCATCTCTTCACTGCATAATTTAGGTGTCCCCTAAATTTTTGCATTTTTAAAGGCAGACACAGGACTACAAAGGAAACCAATTATATATGCAAAACAGTCAACAAAAGAGTTTTAAAATGTTTATGGACCTCAGGTTAAGAATTTCAGCTTTAGAGCCTCTATTAATCATAGCATCAGAATACTATGAAAAGTGAGGGGTCAGAACAGGCAATGTCAGAGCTGGGAGGGGCCTTAGAACAGGGGAGGTCAGAGCTGGGAGGAGCCTTAGAACAGGGGATGTCAGAAGTGGGAGGGGCCTTAGAACAGGGGATGTCAGAGCTGGCAGGGGTCTTAGAACAGGGGAATGGAGAGTTGGGAGGTGCTTTAGACAGAGAATGTTCCCCTCAGAGAGGGAGGCTAACTTGCCAAGGTAAGCAGAAGCTAGCCCAGGCCTGCTGTCCCATCCAGCTTTCTCCCAATGCCTCACTGTCTGCCAAGATCTGGACCACAATGGCTGAGGGGTCAAAGCAGCACCCTGGGGCTGGCCTTGTTAGGGGCTGCTGTGCATGGCCAGTCACCATGACCTTTGATTGGAGGCAGTGGTGTGTGGAGGCTGACGGTGACATACTTTGCTTTTCCTTCCTATTCAAAACTTAAAGAACCTGTTTGTCACTAGGGGATGAATTCAGAATTCTGTCCTGTTTACACAGAGCAAGACTTTTGTTCTTGGACTTCAGACTCTAGTCATTTATTAACACTGGAAATGCCCATGATAAATAGTCAAGCAGTCCGACCCCATAGCCAGATTCTCCTTCCAGAGCAGAGAATAAGCATTTATTACATGCCTACTGTGCTAAGCACTTTACCAATATTATCCCATTTGATCCTCAGGACAACTCTGGGAGGGAGGTGCTATTATGGCCTCTTTTACAGTTGGGGAAACTGAGGCAGACGGGTTAAATGTCTTAAACAGGGTCACATAGCTAATAAGCATCTGAGGCTGAATTTGACCTCTTATCTTCCTGACTCCAAGCCCAGCAAAATGTCCACCGAGCCGTGTAGCTGCCTTCCAGTCTGCAAGGCTCCAGGTCTCTGCTAGGGGAAGGTCCTGGTAACCTGGCACAACTACCCCAGGCTTTGGCTTGAAGCTCTTTCAGAAGAGTTTCCTTAGATGGCTTCATAGCATTCATAAAAGTGTACCTTAGTGAATCCGCCACTTCAAAAGGCTGTGAGACCCTGGACAAGTCACTTCACTCTGGGTCTCAGTTTTCTCTCATAAAATGGAAGGTCTGGCAACAACAGATACCCTTGGAGAGCAGGGACAATTTCATTTTTGTCTTTGTATGTTCAGTATCTCAACATTCTTTAGTGACGAGAACACCTCCAAGGTCCAATCCAACCCAATCAAGCATAAAAAGAGCTAGGTTTTAGGGCGACCTTAGAGCACACAGTAGAAATTTTCTCATTTTACCCCCATCACCCTCTCCCAAAGCTGGCAAGGTCAACCCACCTTATTCTTAGGGTGAAGCAGTCCAAGACCATTCATCTGTAAAAAAAAAATCTAGGGGTGGCTAGGTGGTGCAGTGAATAGAGCACCAACCCTGGAGTCAGGAGGACCTGACTTCATATCCAGCCTCAGACACTTACCCATTTACTGGCCGTGTGACCTTGGACAAGTCACTTAACCCCAATCAACCTGTCCTCCCCCCTCCAAAAAGTTAAAAAATCTTATATTCTACACACTAATAATAACAGACACATATGCAGGCTCTAACGTTCACAAAACATCCTACTTACCCCTCACAACAACCTTGTTATTGTCCCTCCATTTTACAAAGAAGACTGAAACTAGGACTTAGGACCTATCAGCTGCCTGGTCAAAGGCAGAATCTGAACCCAAAGCTCCCCTAACTAATCCAAGTCCAGCATTCTATTGCTATACAAAAAAGTTATGTGTTGTTAAGGTACAGTTCCCTGCAAGCAGTAGGTACCTAATATATGATTGCTGATTGAATGCATAAGGCAGGTCCTCCCCACTGTTCATGTCTCATGCCTCTATAAATTCATTCCTCAAGGTTACATACAAGAACAAATTTAGAGGAAAAGACAACTTTCAAAACTTGGTTTCTCCACTCCCAGTCTATCCCAATGCTATATTATAGATGGCACACATTCTCCAGGGCACCATGCCCAAATGAGCATGTTGGTCCTGAGTATCAATGATTAGATTTCTCTCCATCCCCAAAGTCCCAGCACTAATCCAGACCCTTGGTGATCTCACTTGACCTAACTGGCCTCCCCTCTCCAGTCCCTTAGCTCTCCAATTCATTCTGCAGAGGAAGAGTTTTCTTTCGGAAAAATGATTTTCATTCTGTCTCCCATAAATCTTCAATGGCTCCCCATTGGTTATGAAATAAAATCTAAACTCTTTGACTTGGCATTTAAAGTTCTCCACCATCTGGCCCTTCCTTATCTTCTTTCTGACTCCATTTCCCTTTCCCCTCAAGCAAACCCATTTCTTCCTTTCTCTTTGACATTTCCATATGCTCACAGCATTCCCACTGCCTGGAATGTCCTCCCCTGGAGGACCTGGAGTGAATTTTTCAAGACCCAGCTGAGGTCTCACATTTACTGCCCTCGCTCGGCCTAAGGCAGTGGGACACAACAGTTTAGAGCAGTAGATTTCAGGTTCAGATCTGGGTCTGGGCACTGCTTCTTATAGTCTATGTGTCCTTGGACATCACTTTCCCTATCTTGGCTTGTGTTTCTTCATTGGTAATATGTGGGAATTGGATCCCTAAAAGTTTGCCTAAATTGTAGCCCAGCAAATATCACTAGTAGCTCCATACTGCAAAGAGAGCAAAGAAAAAGGAAAAGGGCCCTTATAGACAAAAATAATTTTCAGCAGCTTTTTGTGGTGGCAAAGACCTGGAAACTAAGGGGACCCCCATCGAATGACCAAGCAAATCCTGGTATAGAAATGTAATACTGATGTATCATTAAAAAATGATAAAGGGTATGGCTTAGAGAAACTTGAGAAGACTTACATGAACCGACGCAAAGTGAAGTCAGCAGAAGCAGAACAAGTTACACAGTAGCATATTCACTATAAGAGTTTTTCTTTTGTTCTATTTTGGTTTTTTCTTTTGCAAGTCAAGGGAGGTAGGAGGGAAAGGAAATAAATTTTAATTGAAAATAAAATTTAAAATTGGATCCTACAAGTTTCAGATCCTACAACCTATTAGATCCTTTTGCTAAAGCTGATAATTTGGAAAAGAACCTGGGGTATAGGACAGAACCAAGAATTCAGAATCAGTCCCGAGTTCAAATCCTTGCTCTGCTACTTACTCCTGAGCAAATCTTATGTTCTCTCTGGAGCCAAGGTTTCTTTCCTAATGAAGAAATTGGACCGGATGATCTCTAAGAGCATTCTAACCCTAAATTCTACATTCTTAACCTCTCCTTCCAATAGCAGACAACTCTTGGCATCTGCTCTTCTGCACTGCTACGGTGAAGTGTGTCTTATGGCCTTCTCTCTACTCATGAAGTCACCACACTGGTCCAGGAGACCTGTCACTTCTTGCTAGGACTATGACAATGGCTTCCTAATTGATGCCCTTCCTTCAAATCTCTTCCCAATCCAATTCATGCTCCACTTGGTCACCAGTGATTTTCCTGATCTAACCAGGTCATTCCTCTTACTCTTTTAACATCACTAGCTCCCTATTACTTCTAGGATCAAACACTCTCTTCTATTTACCTTTCAAAGTCCTTCACAACCTGCTTTTTCAACCTTACTATACTTTACTCCCTTCTATGCACCACCACAAACTAGCCTCCCTGCTGTTCCTCTCCCATAGCACATTTTATCTCCCATCTCCACACCTTTGCATTGGCTGTCCTCACGCCTGGAACGCACTCCCTCTTCACCTCAACCTCTCAGAACCCTTCCAAACACCTCGTGAGCACCATCATCCATGGGAAGCCATTCCTGATCATCTCTGTCTGCTTATTCTCCCACCTGTTCCCCCAATTTATCTCCCAGATATTGTGTATTTATGATGATGTCTCCTTCAAGAGCATAAACTCTTTCTTTTCTGCCTTTGTATCCTCAGAACTTAGCCCAGTGCCTGGTATACAGCAAGCATGTAATAAATGCTCAGTGATTGAAAGTCTGGTTTCCCCCACTAGACTGTAAGCTCTTTGGAGGAGACCTGCTACACCAAATATTCAATATCCCTTGTGGTGGCTCACTTCTTTTGCTTAGACAGCTTCATAACATTCATAAAAATGTCCCTTAATGAACCCGGCACTTCAAAAATCAGAGCAGGCTGATTTGGCCTCGGCTATGGCACTGCCCATCAGAGTCCAGGACCCTGGATACCGGCGGCTTTGGTATCAGTCAAATCAAATCTGGACTGCTGGGGCTATAAAACCATTTCCCAAGATTCAGCCCTAAAGGAAATTCAGAGACCGTCCATCTTTTTCAGAGGAGGAAATAAAGTGACATCAGTGAAAAAAAGGCAAAGGACCTGACTGATTCAGATCCTCCCTGCTTCCTAGGCCTAGTGACCTTGGGCAAACAACTTTCCCTTCAGAGGCAGTTTCCTCATCTACAAAATAAAAGGCTGTTGATATAACCCTCAGGGCTCCTCTAAGCCCTTAACAGCTAACATCACTTGGTGCTGTATGTAGTATCTCATTTGATCCTCGTGGCAACGCCATGAGTAGTTGCTCTGATTATTCCCATTTTACAGAGGAAGAAAGTAAGGTTCAGAGAGGCTAAGTGACTTGCTCAGGGTCATAAAGCTAGTATTTGAACTCAGATAGTACAGACTGTGCAGGTCTCAGTCAGCCATCAATACAATAAAATACTGCTCAGAATCTGGGGGCTGGTTCTTGACTCCAGGTCCAAGATACTATCCACAACACCTCCTTGTTCGGTCATTTTTCAGTTGGGTCCAACTCTTCATGCCCCACTTCCCTCTCCTGGACTTCCTCATCATGCCCCTTCTCATTCATTCATTCCTCCCTTCCTCCCCAACATGTTGCACCTTCCTTTTCCATGTTGTCTTCCCCGATGGAATGTAAGCTCCTTGAGGGCAGGGACTATCTTTCTTTTTGCTCTATTTGTATCCCTAGAGCTTAGCACAGTGCCATACACATAGTAAGCACTTAATAAACGATTGCTGACCTGTTTGTCGACTTGGTAACTATAGAACTTTGGACAAATCCTGTCTTCTGGGCCTCTTCCTCTGAACACTAAGGTGGCCGGACTAGGTACCTACCTGATATGTGCTAAGTATTGGAGATATGAATATAAAATTAAGAGTCTCTAACTGGGGGATACATGTAATGATGAAGACAAAATAAACATCCATGGAGAAATCAGGAAAGGTCTCTTGAAAGTGGCTCATGACATGGGACTTAAAAAGACCAAGGGGTTTTAAATGGTAAAGAATGGGGGCAGCTAGGTGGCATAGTGAATAGAGGACCAGCCCTGGAGTCAGGAGGAATTGAGTTCAAATCCAGCCTCAGACACGTGACGGTTAACTAGCTGTGTGACCCTGGGCAAGTCACTTAACCCCAATTGCCTTGCTGTCACCCCTCCAAAAATAAAAATAAAATAATTTTGAAAAGGTAAAGAAGAAATATATTCTAGATATGGGGACCAGCCTTGCAGAGGCACAGGAGTAGGAAATGGAATGTTTGGCAGGTAAGCAAGTTTGGTTGGATTGCATGCAGAGGGGAGTGATAGGGAATCACTCTGGAAACTTGGCTGAAACCAAATGGTGAAGGTCTTTTAATGCCAAATAAATGAGTTTATATTTCATCCTGGAGGCGATGGGGAGCTATTGATGTTTCTAGTGAGGTAGTCATACTTTTGCTTTATGAGTAGCAATCTGGCAGCTGTGAAGAGGGGAGAGACTGGAGCCACGTGGGAAGCTATTGCTATAGTCAAATCCCTTGATAGCAAAGGCTTGTTGAATGATCACGGCCACTCATACTTGAATTGTTCCCAGGTCAAGGCTTTTGATCTGGCTCCAAATCCAGGACACACTTCCTGAGTGCCTGTAAGGTGGCAGCCTAAGATACAGTCTTGCAATCTGTTTAGGGAAAGGATACAAACTTAAAAAGACAAAGGTACAAAGTAGCCTGTGTAGTTCCAAGCTGACTCCTGGGTTACAGTGTGTGGTATGGCCAGAATGTGCCAGAATCACAAAATGTGAGGGGTGGGGCAGGAGGAACATTGCACCCAACACAGGCTTCCTTGAAAGGAAGCCACTCTAACTTGCTTGGACAGGCGGCTCACCACCACCTCTGGAGGCCTAAACCCAACTCTGCCAACTTCTACATTGCTCCTGGTTCTGGTCTCTGGGGCCAAGTAGGACAAGGTAGATCCCTCCAGACACGACAGACCTTGGAATCCTAGAGGACAGCTCTCAAGTCTGTCGTCTCCCCATCTTCTCTCCCACAATCCGTCTTGTCTTCTCTTCTCAAGGGTAAATATGCCCAAGGGATAGACCAGACTTCTAATTACAGTTCTGCAACTATGTGACTTTAGCCTCAGTTTTCTCCTCTGTGAGATGGGGGAGGGGGCCAGGGAGTAGATTAGATCAGGGGCTCTTCACCTCTTTTCTATTGGGGACTCAATCTTAGAATAATGTTTTTCAACACACAGTGTTACAAAGAAGGTTAGAGAATTTTTTTTTTCTCATTCAAATTCACAAACCCCTTGAAATCTTAAGCTCAGGTTAAAACTAGTCTCTCATCAAAAAACAAAGTAAGATTTTTAGAATGGGAGCTGGACCAAATTGAGTCTAACTCCTCATTTTTACAAAGGAAAAACCAGATAGCCAGAGAAGGGAAGGAAGCGCCTTCGAGAGCAGGAGCACCAGCCAGGTGGTGGATCCAGGCCTCCTAACCATCAGTCTAAGGTAGCTGGCCAGTTCTCTCTTTTACACCTGATTCTTTCTCTGCCTGGGCCTTCATACACTTGGTAAGTTACCTCTCTTGGAGAAAAGATGAGAGCAGAATCCAGAGTCTGCTGCTTTTGCTCTCACCTGTACAACCCTGAGCAAAGGCACTTCTCCCTTCTAGGCTACAGTTTCTCCATCTGAAAAATGGGGGTCTTTAACTAGAGGCCCTCAAAGGGCCCTTCCAGTTGTCAAGGCTACCAGGGGTCCATTTTCTCTTCTTTAGCTAAGGGATCAGACCGAGTATAACCATTAGCCAGAGAAAAGGAAAAGGCCTTTAGGGCTGCCTTGCTCATGGCCCATGTCAAAAGTCCCTACCAGTTCTGAGGCTCAGGTGACCCAGTGAGCCCCCTTTTCCTCTAACACATGGGAATCCAAGGTGCTTACTGGGACAGAGGATTCACTGCATGGTTCACTTTATGCCTGCTGCAAGGCACTGTGTTTGCACAAAGAACCAGCAGCATTCATTCACCAGCCTCAAGTCTCACCCTGCTCCTCCCCCACCCCTTCAACCGAGGCACACAGGCAAGGACCCTTTCTTAGCTCTGAATCACCCAACAATGCCCCTCTGGAGAACAGCACAATAGGACACCTTCTCCCTCCTGCCGATTGGCCTCCGGCCTAATAGGAGAGCCCTCCCTTCCCACTCCACGGCCCCCCTTTCAGGGGGGTTCTGGGCACAAACAATGTCAGCTCCCCTCAAATACTGCTCACCTCCCACCCAGAGACAGCTCCAGTCCGGCCCCTCCCCCCAACCCAGCCCTAGTGTCTGCCCTTCCCCCATCCCCAGAGAGCTCCCGGCCCTCCCCCCTCCCTTGTCCTCATCCCAGCAACCTCCCTCTTCTCTCCATTCCGACCCTCCCCGCTCCAGTCTCAGCCCCATCCCAGGCCCTTACCTCTTGCACAGGATAGCGTCTGCCCCTCCCCCATCCTATTGTGGGCACGGTCCTTCCCCCTTATCTAGACTTAAACCTTCCCATTCTTCCCCATCAGGCTCCGAGTCTATCTCTTTCTTTTCTCTCCCCCACCCTTTCCCTCTCTTCCTCGTCCCAGGGTAGCTTTCCCCTTCCCCCCCATCCTCCCATTGTGGGCACAGACCATCCTACCATCCCAAACCTTTCCCCTCGTTCCATACCTCGGGATCCTGCCCCTCCCCCCACCCTCCCATAGTGGACACAGACCAACCTCCCACACCAAACCTAGCCCCTCGACCCATCCCTCTGGGTTCTGCCCTTCCCCCCAACCTCCCATTGTGGGCACTGACTGCCCTCCCAGCCCATTCCTCTGGGTCCTGCCCCTCCCCCCGCCCCATCTTCCCATTGTGGACCTTGCTATTTCCACCCCCACCGCCGGCACACATTCCCCCCCAGCCCCTCTGCCCCCCACCCTCCTTCC
>CM053580.1:581583492-581609758 GCA_028627135.1 Pseudochirops cupreus
GGGAGGGGGGACACACTGGGATGGCTGTTTTGGGGCGGTGGGTGGGGGAAAGACGGGGCAAAAATATGTAACTCAAAATCTTGTGGAAATGAATGATGCAAACTATAATAAAATTAAAAAAAAAGAATAAAGTATATGATGATGAGAAGGGAGGGGGAAATTGAAATGTGGGAATGAGAGGATGTGGTGAAGCGATGGGATTTAATGAACCTCAAAATGTTAACCAATAGGATTCAAGGTGTAAAATTTGAATCAGGATGAGTTATAAAAAGGACTATGTAATTAGCTTAAACTGGTGCTTGAGCTTTTTCACTAGGGATAAAAAGGTCAACATACTGTCTAATGTGACTTGAAATAAAAACCTTTTTTTCTAAATTCACTCATGGTCAGGTAAAATTCTTGGGCATTTCTGACAATGGAAAATGATGAGATCACCTAGTCAGATAGTATAGAGGGAGAAGAGCAAAGGGCCCTAAGACTGAGCCCTGAGAGTTGATCAAAACAGTGAAGGAGACAGTTTGGGTCATGAACAAACTTGAGCATCTTGGGGTTTTGTAGACTGCAGGAAGCCTATGCAGAGGGATATTTTTAGAAATACAAATCTAAGGCCTTCCTGGGAATGGTGAGGCAATCTAGAAAATAATAATAGCAAGCATTTACATAATTCTTTAAGGTTTGAAAAAAGAGTTGTGAGGATTATCTCATTTGATTATCACAACAACCCTGGAAGGTACCTGCTATTAATGCCCCATTTTACAGATGAGGAAACTGAGTCATTGAAGAGGGGAGGTGTAAGACAAATAAACACAGCACACAGGAGGGCTGTTAGCACAGGTTCACTCGATCTAGTATAGCAACAATGCAATATTCACAGCCCCCACAGTCACTATAAATATAACTGCATGGTGCGCAATCACAAACTATAACACTCTCTATATAGGAGAAGCCTGTCTGTCTCCTTTGGAAGTGTGCTCTCCTCTCAACCTCTGGTCTAGCAAAATATAACAGACTCTCCATATAGAAGACAGAAGCAAAACTTTTATTTGTATACCAGAAAACCAAATCCAAACACCAGTAAACCGATTCCATCATAGTCACAAAGAAGTTAATAAGCCACAACAGCATAGAGAGCCACACCATCCTTTAGCCTTCCCACAAACCAATATTTACTCACCAGCCTGACTGACTCCCTGGGATACCTACTCTCCTCCTCCCAGTATAGCTAGCTCTAAGTCCCAGCTTTCTGTGGCTTGCTCCACCCTTCAGTAAACTCCTCCTACCACCAGCTCCATGTGATTACATTCAGCCTATTAAAGGGCAGAATTTATTTTCAAAGCAGGGAAGGACTTCAAATTCCCTTAGGCTTATTAAGGGGCAGGGAAGATCTTCAAATTCCCATTGCCATTACATTAGCCCCCAAGATCTTTCATGTTCCTTACTTAGCAAAAAATATATTAACAATATATTTCATTACATAGATTAATGAGAATTTAGGGGTAACTGGTGTCACCAGAACTTTGTAACAATATAATAGGGATAATAGAAAATAAGCACATAAAATAGTATCTTAGGGTGGGGGCTTGGGCACAAGCACCCCATTCTTCCCCCCTCAAATGAATGGGTCTCAAAATCTTGGGGTAAAGGGTGAAGGTCTCTTCTCCATAGCTACTTCCAATTGAAACTGGACATAACCCTAATTTCCTTGCCCTGTCCCTGCCCCAAGAGGTCCCATTCCAGAGGTCAGTTCTTTAGCTGGCATCCAGAGCTTGGTCAACACCAGGTCCAGGGGTAGCACATCACAGTCACAGACAGGGGATGGCATCCCGCTTAAGCAATCAGGCATCTGCAGGTGGGGGATACTAACGCTGCAGGAAACAAATTTCACAAATGAGTTTAACAGACAAAAAACCAAAAAGAAACAGATAGTCAGCCATGCTTCTGGAGTCCATGAACTCACTATCATAGCCTCATTCACAGTAGAATATGAGTCAAGGGTGCAATTTGGTAATCATCTTCTCTTGAACAAACAACAGCCACAGTATTGTCTTTACCATGTGCTATGATCTCCGCAGGCTTTGGAACATCATCTGGCTTCTGCTTTACCCATACTTTAGCTCCCAATTTTATCCTATTAGTAGAACCAAACCCTTCATTTCCTCTGATAGTTATTTCAGGAGAGTCAGTTTTCACAGGGGTATTGTTTCACGAGGAATAATAATCACTTGAACTCTTCTATCATTTTTGCAAAACTGTATGGGTTCAGGAAAAATTTGTACATAATCACAGACACATCGTATGTGTGACGACCAACCTTGATAAACTGGACTCTTCTCAGCAACGCACAGTTATAAGACATCTTTACAAGTCCCAGGATGGAAGGAGATGTCTACATTCAGAGAAAGATCTAGAAAGAACAGAGTTTAAGTGGAGACTGAAGCAATCTACATGCTATCGTTCTTTTCCATGTTTGGTTTTGTTTCTTCTTTCCCATTGTTCACTCCATCGGTTACAACCCTTCTACACAACCAGACTAATGTCCAGTGTGAAAGTATTTGTAGCTCCTATACTTGATTGCATGTCGCCATGGGGGGGGGAGGGTGGAGAGGGAGGGGAGAAAATTTGAAACTCAAGGGATTCTGGAACCAAATCTTGTAAACTGAAAGTAATTAAATCAATTAAATTTAAAAATAAAGCAAAAAAAAAACTGTATGGGTTCTTCACCCGAATTTTGCAATGTCACAATAATTTCTCCTGATAATTAGAATCTATTACTCCAGCCAATACATGTATACCTTGAGCTGCTAAACCTGATTTAGGTAATATCCACCCAAAATGATTTCTAGGGATTATTACACATATTCCAGTAGAGATGTTTCTTATTTCTTTTCTATCCAACCAAAAGTCTTCTAAACAACATAAATCATACATTAACAATATTTTCATTATTTAAATCATGGGACACCTGGCCTCACAGTCCAATATTCAATATTTGGGATCTTATGTGTCTGCTGTTTCTAATTTGCAGATTTGGGGTCATCATTCTGGTTAGAGGTGTACTTTCTCCCAATGGTCTATTATTCAAATTATGTAAAGCAGTAGACAAATTATCCTTCCAATGTTGATATGAATTATTAGAACTTAACTTCCTTAACTGTTCTTTCAATAATCCATTCGTTCTTTCAATTAACCCAGATGCTTGTGGATAATATGGAATATGATGTGTCCATTCAATATTGCTTCATATAGAGTATCTCTTCATTTCATTACCTTTGAAATGTGACCCATTGTCACTTTGAATCTGCATTGGGGTTCCATAATATAGACTTATGAGATCTAGAGTTTTACAGGTGTTTTTCTGGGTCACATTCTTTTAAGGACAAGTCATTAGTACAACTGAATAGGTGTCGACACAAGTACATATAAATTTGCATCCTTTATCTTGGGGTAGGGGACTAATGTAATATATTTGCCAAATTTGGGCTGGAACTTTTCCCCTTACTATCTCCCCAGTTACTACCCAAGGAATAGTTCGTTCCTTTCCCAATGGACATTTATGACATTCCTCTGCTATCTGTTTTAACAATAAATGAGAGATGCTAATACCTAGATCTTGTGCCTACCAATGTGTGACTCGGACCCCTAAATGGCCAGTTGCTTCCTTGGCTCATTTTGGCAGTACTAGATCATCAGTCGGTATCACACTAGGGACAATATGTCAAGTAGCAATCTTTGCTAGTCAATCAGCATGTGCATTGTATTCATGTTCTGGTGTGGTGAGAGCCATGTGATCATCTACATGAAAAACTGACAAATTAGTAACCAAAGACATGTCCCATATATCTTCACATAATTCTTCGCCCCAGACTTGTTTACCATGAATCTCCCAATTTTGATTTTTCCACATGGGCATTCATGTAGCTAACCCATTAGCTACTGCCCATGAATCAGTAAATATACGACACCGTTTTCCTTGTTCTGTTTTGATGGCTTGATGTACGGTCACGAGTTCAGCATATTGACTACTTCCACCTATCCCAGTACTTTCCAAAGTCTGCCTAGTACATGGGTTATAGACTACTGCTTTCCAATGTCTTTTGTGGCCCAAATATTTTGCTGTCCCATCAGTAAACCATGCATGTTTCTTCTCTTCTTCAGTTAGTCCATTATGCCCATCATTCCATTTTACCAAGGACTGTACCAACTGTTGCTTTGGTTCAGGGGATGTATCATTTCCTTCAGTACTGATGTTTGCTATAGATTCATGTAGGACAGTGTAGCGCCAATGCAATATTTACAGTGCTCTCGATCACAATAAAGACTGCGACTATAAGTATCATATGATGTTCAATTGCAAAATATACCAGATAAAGGATAGAACTGAAGCATCTATTTAGACACCAGAAAACCAAATCCCAAAACCAGTAAGCCGAAATCCATAATAGTACCAAAGATATTCAGAAGCCATAATAATGCTAAGAGCCACAGCATCCTTCAGCCTTCCCACAAACCAATACAAGATCAATATTTACTCACAAACCTCTCTATCTCCTTACCTGAGCATGCTCTCTCCCCCATCATCTGGCTAATTCTGACTACCAGCTTCCTGTGGGCTCTGTTTCTCTTCAGCAAATTCCTCTCACCACAGGCTCCACGTGACTATCTTTAGCCTATTAGGGGAGGAAGCTTCCTATAGCAGGGAAGCTTCCTGTGGGCTCTGCTGCACCCTTCAGCAAATTTCCTCCATCATAGGCTCCATGTCATTACATTCAGCCTATTAGGGGGCAGAGTTTGCTTTAAAAGCAGGGGAGTTCTTCAAACTCTCCCTTAGGTCTATTAAGGGGCAGAGAAGATCTTTAAATTCCCATTCTCATTACAGACAGAAACTCCATTTTTGCCTGTTTGACTCTATTTTGAATATACCATTTCCATTTAATTATGCTGGCCTCTTGTGCATGTTCAATTTTGTGAGAAGCTGGAGTACTCATTACCCAGGTCAAAAGTGGGATTCCAGGCCTTAATATCATTTCATGGCCCAGAGTCAGTTGTTCAGTCTCTACCAAAGTCCAATATGCAGCTAACAACTGCTTTTCAAAAGAAATATATTAAACTCCAGATGAAGGGAGTTTCCTAGACCAAAATCCTAAGGGTACATTTAGGCTTTGTTGTTTCTGCCATAAACTCCAGTTTGTATAATCATCTTGTACAGTCACTCGTAATTCCACCAGGTCATTTTGCATAGGCCATAAATCTAGGGCCAATTGTGTTGCAGTTTTGCCTTCCTCAAAAGCTTTACTCTGCTTACGTCCCCAATCAAATTCATATTTCTTTCGAGTAACTTTATATAAGGGTTTCAAAATCTGTCCCAGATGCAAGATGTGATGTCGGCAATATCCAAATAATCTTATAAACTTTTGGGCCTCTTTCTTATTGATAAGGATAGGAAAATCCTGAATCTTTTGTCAGGCTTGTGGAAGAATCTCACAGTCCCTTATTCCATTGTATTCCCCAAAATTTTACATTTTGAGCTGGTGCTTGAATCTTTGCAGGGTTAATTTCTGAACCTTTGCTTTTCATACACTCAATTAAAAAAGTCAAACTCTTCTCCACTTCTTTTACATTTTCCCCCTGTATCATAATATCATCAATGTAGTGGGTAAGCTGTTTACCAGTAGCTCTAATTCATCCAAATGTTCAGCTACATCCTATGACAAATACTGGGGTTATGCAGACATCCTTGTGGCAAGTGGGTGAAAGTATATTGTTTACCCTGCCAAGAGAAAGCAAACTGGTCCTATTGTTTAGAGTCTATTGGGATGGTGAAGAAAGCATTGGCTAAATCAGTAACTGAGTACCAAGTCCCATCATATTTCTGAATCCTTTCTATTAAGGTGACAGTATCTGGAACAGCAACATACAAGAGAGGAGTCACCTTATTCAATTGTCTACAATCTACTGTCATTCTCTGTGTCTCATCTGATTTTCATACTGGCCTGACAGGATTATTTCATCATGTGGTTATAGGGACTAACACTCCTGCTTTAACATATTCCTTTATGGTATTGGTAATTTCATCTTGCCTATGTAGCACATGATACTGCTTTAAAGTTATTACTTCAGAAGATTCAGGTAAAGTGATTGGGTCCATTTTTATTTTTCCCACTAAAACCGTATTAATTCCTATCTTCCTTACTGCAAATTGGTATCTACCTTTAGGTAAATTCAGAGTCATACTTCTCAGTATATCTGTTCCAATGATGTATTCAGGAATGGGTACAATAACCACAGCATATTCTTTCTTAGGTAATTGTCTGATTTTCATTGTTAGTTTGACTTGTCTGGCTGATATTTCAGCCCCTTCCAATCCTGTGATGTTAATAGCAGTTCCATGTTTGAACTTATTTGGGTTCCTATAAATGAGGGAGGCCTCCACCCCAGTATCAATCAATGCCCTGGTTACAGTATTTAATCCATTTTTCCAATATATAGTCAGAGTGATAGGGGGTCTGTAATCTTGTCTGTGTATTTCTTTAATCTGAGCTAGAGTTTGGTCAATTTCCTACACTCCCTGAAGGTGTGATGAACTTGTATACAATGGTTCAGGAGCATCTGTAGGGGCAGCCCTTACTTCTCTATTCCATCTGACAGTAAGCTCCTTTATTGTGATAAATTTTATATAGTTCATTAGTTGGAATGTTATCAATTTTTCCAAAATCAACCGCTGCTCTCAATAGAGCAATAAACAGTTCTTTTCTTGTCAATCTATTGTGACTTTGAATCTGCTGACCATTCACTTTTCTGTCTTGAGAAAGTGTATCTTTTTCCCATTCTCCCAAGTCATTCAGCTGTGAAATATTATCCAGCACCTCTGAAAGAGGGTGTCCTGTTTCACCAATTAGTAGTCAGAAGTAGGTGCTTATAAGCAGGAGGAGTCATCTTCACCATGTTATTTCTATGAGGAACTACTAAGGGAATCTCATATCTGCATCCCCAACCCTGATAGCAGTTTTCATTACTTCTTCTTTCAATTTTCTCATACAGTCCCTAAAGAAGTACCAGGGTCTGTCTCCACTAAGCCACATAGAATCAGTGGAATATATTTTATTGCATCCATTGGCAGCTAAAGCTAACAGATTGGTTGTATTGTTACCTCCTGCCATATGAAAATCTCTAAAAGTCTGCTAGGCAAAAGGATTCAGACAAATACTTAGAAATTTCAAGAAATTCACACTATCTACCAACACTCCTTCAGCCCCTTCATCAGAGATTCCCAGCATCCAAGACACTAATGCTTCTCCCATCCTTTGGGTGAATCTGCTTAATATATCAGTAATCTCCTGTTGAGTGAAATCTTCAATTATCTCCCTGAACACTGCTTGGCCTCCCTGATTCTCCTGCTTTCTTCTCAGTATGGGGCCAGCTTCTGCTCTCCTAAAAGTTTCATCATGAAACATTGTATTCCTACTCTGTACATATACACTCTCCTGGCAGTCATCATCATGATAACTAGGCTCAGTATCTACCAAAACTGTATGAACTTTCCTTCTGTTACTTTTCTTTTTTCTTTTTTTTTTCTTTTTGGGAGGGAAAGGCAGGGCAATTGGGATTAAGTGACTTGTCCAAGGTCACACAGCTAGTAAGTTCATCAGGTTTGAGCTCAGGTCCTCCTGACTCCCGGGCTGGTGCTCTATTCACTGTGCCACCTAACCACCCCTTCTGTTACTTTTCTACTTCTTTTTCTGAGCTAAATTTACAACAGCCCTTTCTTCTACCACCTGAGACCCTCCAGTTTGCTCTTCTAAAGGAAAGACAATACTGGAACACAGCCAATTCTCTCTTCATTTGAGTTTTCTTTTGTAAGAGTTTGTCTCTGCTCTTGCACAAAATATTGTAACCTATTAGTAAAACCCAGCCCCTCCTACACATTGCCTCCAGCTCTCCCCCAGGTTTTATTGGTTTTCTTTACAAACATGTTCCTAAATCTCTAGGTTCTCCCTGCTGTAACCTCTGTTCCCAGTTTTCACAGATTCCTGCACTTTTAGACCACTCCCTTGCTAGGGAGGCATAAGGCAAATCCTCCCATCCTGGGATAGCCATTTCCTCATCTAAATCCCTTCTGCCTCCAGATAGAGATCTGATACCTTGCAATCCCATCCTCATCACCAAAGGTAGTGTCAATGCAATATTCACAATGCCCACAGTCACTATCAATATACCTGCATGGTGCTTGATTGCAAAATATAACAGACTCTCCATATAGAAGACAGAAGCCTGTGTCTGCTTTGGAAGTGTGCTCCCCTCCCAACCCTATAGTTTAGCTCTGACTCCCAGCTTCCTGTGGGCTCTGCTCCACCCTTTAGCAAACTCCTCCCACCACAGGCTCCATGTGATTACATTCAGCCTATTAGGGGGCAGATTTTATTTTCAAAGCAGAGAAGGTCTTCAAATTCCCTTAGGCTTATTAAAGGGCAGAAAAGATCTTCAAATTCCCATTACCAATATATCTGGTCAGATAGGAAAGACACTAAGAAGGGGTGAATAATCTTACTTTATTCTAGTCGAGGATAAACTCCTACAGCATTCCCTCATCACCCTTCTTGCAGGGGCCAGTGAGAAAGGGGGTCCATGGGGTTGGTTGAGACAGGCACAACTTGTGCATCCCCCTAAATCCCTTCAAGCCTCAATGGGGGCCAGTTGAGGCACGCACAGCATTCCTGCTTATGCATTCAACCCTAAGGTTCCCCTCTAGCCTTAGACGGGGGCCCATCAAGGCACACACAACATCTGTGCACTTGACCCTAAGGTTCCCCGTTCACTGACCAATGCCCACCTGCTTTATAGGGGCAATGGACAAAGAAGGCATATTGCCAGCAATAGCCTCACAAATTTACATCACCCCATCCCTATATCTCACTGTGCAGTCACAGTGGATGTTTAGATTATTTATCATTATATAATGCTGCACAAGCATGGTGGAGATGTTTTGAACAATAGTTATGGAAACTCATATCTAATACCTGGGAATAAGAGATTGTTATGGTTATGGATCCTGGGAAACAGAACTCTAAAAAGTAATAACAAAAATCCACTTTACACACACTACAATCTACCTTATTTACATTAAAATTCACCTTACTCAAAGGAGATAATGTGAGAAACAATTGTCTTACCAAGAACTCCAGGGAATTCAGGAAAAAAGATTTTTATTTCACGTCCTTTCTGAAGGTGACCTGGCCAACACATCCTTGTGGTTAAGGGCAACCTGACAGGCACAGGCACACCCTTTAAGACCTATCACAAAGCCTTTTATTTCTTTCCTGATTGGCATTTCCCTCCCTTGTTCCCCGTTGGCTGGGTATTTCAGGGTTCCCAGCCTATCTGAAAATGCCTAAAACCCTGCCCCCACATGGATGGCCACCTCTGCTTACATTTCAATGCTCTCACCACCACCCCCACCTTCTTTTTCTTTATACTTTATTTACTAAAACAATGACAAGCCATAAATACTTTTTAGAACATTTACAACTCAGAATGTCTGCATCACTCAGATTTTATGATCTTCATAGCATGAGAAATAAATTTTCTCAGTTACTGCTGAGAGTTACCAAAAGTATGAGAGGAAGATTCAATCCAGGATATCTTTAAGAAAAGTCCCATAATCTAAGACAGTGTCTTGGATTAATGGGCCTCATGCTTAGTGAACTTCACCAGGCCTGGCAGGTTTTCACACCAGAAAAAGACCTTCTCAGAGAACAAAGTGAATGGATTCTGAACTGTATCCCCTGCTACAATTTTTGTTTACTGAAGTAACTAATAAGTAGGAGACTTTCTGATAAATATGACTCCCTAGGTTTTGCAAATTATGATTTCTGTGGAAACAAAATTCAATCATCCCTTACAGATAGGAGCTATTATTATCCCCATTTATAGACGAGGAAACTGAGGCAGACTGAGAGTAAGCAGCTTGCCTAGGGTCACAGTGCTTGAGGCTGATTTGAACTCATGACTTCCTGACTCCAAATTCCAGTGTGCCACCTAGCTGCCTCCAGGAAATCTAGGCTGACTCCATAGCAAATCTGTGTAGCACTTTTCCACCCCTCCAGCAGAACAGTTATGACTATCTACTGTTTTCAGCTCATGTTATGCTGGCCAAAGGTCTTGCTCTTCCAGATAACTTGTTTTTGCAATAAAGGTTATCCTTCTTCCAGTGCTTCAGTTGGTATCAATTATAGTAATTGGTTTTGTTGCTGTAATACAAAAAATTTCTTTGAAAATTTGTCTTTCACTTGCCAAGACAAATGCAAAGATTATATGAACACAATTATGAAACGCTTTTCACACACAAATAAAGACAGATCTAAACAACTGGAGAAATATTGTTTGCTCATGGGTAGACCTGATGGGATTATGGGACCTGGACCCTTAAAAGTCTCTGAACTTTCCTACACTGGCATTTCTCCTGAATCATCAGGTCCAATGGAGTCTACCTAGATACTCAATAATACTTTTTTTTGGTGCCTTTTGGAGAGGGGAGGGCAGGGCAATTGGGGTTAAGTGACTTACCCAAGGTCACACAGCTAGTAAGTGTTAAGTATCTGAGGCCAAATTTGAACTCAGGTCCTCCTGACTCCAGGGCTGGTGCTCTATTCACTATGCCACCTAGCTGCCCCTCAATAATCCTTTTAACTGTCTTTTCACTATGGTTCTCTGACCACTTAATTCCTTTCATTGTCCACACCTGGACTACTCCAGGAACTCTGCCACCCCTTAACCCCATCCAGATGTTCTCAACATCTTTTCTTGTCTATAAGTACAAGTCTTACCCCCCTTAAATTGTGCAGATTCCCTAAGAATCTCCCTCTCTCCTATGGTGTCCCAATACTTTAGACTTACTAGAAATCTTGCCTCACTAACTGGTGCTATAATAAAACCTCACTAATCTGGATGAAAGAAGGCTTGAGTGGTAGGATTCTTTTGAGGCAGACCCCCTGTGCCCTTGCATTTTGGGGCTCTCAGCACCCCAAACTGCAGCAGACTGAGCCAATATAATAAAAATGACAATTCTATGTAAGTTAATTTACTTATTCACCGCCATTCCAATCAAACTACCGAAGAACTACTTTGTAGAGCTAGAAAAAAATTGTAACAAAATTCATCTGGAAGAACAAAAGGTTAGAATATCAAGGGAATCGATGAAAAAAATTGTGAAGGAAGGTAGCCTAACTATATCAGATTTTAAACTATATTACAAAGTGGTAAGTATCAAAATAATCTGGTACTGGCTAAGAAATAGAATAATGGATCAATGGAATAGATTAGGTGCAAAATGCGTAGTAGTAAATGACCATAGTAATCTAGCGTTTGAACCCAAAGATCTAAGCTTTTGGGGTAAGACCTTAACATTTGAAAAAAATTTGCTGGGAAAACTGCAAAGCAGTTCAGCAGAAACTAGGCATAGACCAACATCTCATATGGTATACCAAGTTAAGGTCAAAATGTGCTATTGTAAGTAAATAGAAAAAGGTACTTGTTAGATCTATAGTTTATGATGAAACAAAAGATAGAAAGGATTATTGGTAGCAAAATAGATAATTTTGGTTACATGAAGTTGAAAAGCTTTTGTACAAACAAAACAAATGCAGACAAAATTAGAAGGAAAGCAGGAAGCTAGAAAATTTACATCAAGTTTTTCCAATAAAAGCCTCATTTCGCAAATATATAGGGAACTGAAACAAATTTTTAAAAAGATCCATTTCCCATTTGATTAATGGTCAAAGGATATGAACAGGAAGTTTTCAGAAGAAGAAATCAAAGTTATCAATAGTCACATGAAAAATGCTCTAAATCACTATTGATTAGAGAAAGACAAAATAAGAATTCTAAGGTACCAGCTCACACTTATCAGAAATGACAAATGCTGGAGAGGATGAGGGAAAATAGGCACACTAATGAATTGTTGGTGGAGTGGTTTACTGATCTAAACATTCTGGAAAACAGTCTGGAACTATGCCAAAAGGGTTATAAAACTGTGTATATCCTTTGATCCAGCAATACTACTACTAGGTTTATACCCCAAAGAGATCAAAGGAAAAGGGCCTGTATATTCAAAAATATTTGTAGCAGCAAAAATATTTGTAGCAGCTTGTATGTGTGTGTGTGTGTGTGTGTGTGTGCGTGCGCGCGTATGGTAGTAAAGAACTGGAAATTGAAGGAATTCTCATCAGTTAGGGGATGGCTGAACAAGTTGCAGTCTATGATTGTGATGGAATACTATTGTGCTATAAGAAATTACGAGTGAGGTGGTTTCAGAAAAAATGTGGCAAGACATATATGAACTGAAGCAAAGTGAAGTGAGAAGAATTGGGAAATTATTGTGTATAGTAATAGTAATGTTGTTATGATGATCAGCTGTGAAAGATTTGGCTACTCTGCTCAATGCAATGATCCAAGACAATTCTAAAGGACTCAACAAAAAAATGCTATCACCTCCAGAGAGAACTGATGAACTTCGAATGCAAAATGAAGTATAATTTTCTCATTTTCCATATTTTTTGCTTTTTTGTGACATGGCTAGTATGGAAACACGTTTTGCATGATTTCATAGATATAATTCATATATCATTTGCCTCCTGAGTGGGTGACGGAGGGAGAGAATTTTGAACTCAAAATTTAAAAAGAAAAGATTGTTTAAGATGAATTTTTTTTTTTAAAGAATGTCTTTCTGGGAAGAACTAGAAAAGATTGAGCTGGGAACATGAGCTATATTGCATAGAACAGCCAACTGCAATGGCTGTCATGTGCCTTAATCTATCACTTTTTTGTTTTTTTGCTTTTTGCAGAGGGGAAGGCAGGGCTATTGGGGTTAAGTGACTTGCTCAAGGTCACACGGCTAGTAAGTGTTAAGTGTCTGAGGTCAGATTTGAACTCAGGTCCTCCTGACTCCAGAGCTGGTGCTCTGTTCACTGCGCCACCCTGATCTATCATTTTTTACCTCAATACTTTAAGAAGGTATTTGTCAAGTATGGATACTGGTCCACACAATGTTTGTAATGATTGATGTAAAAAATTACCATTGGTGACTATAGTGGTTGGGGTTTTTTTTATTATAATAATGTCATTGCCTTTTGTAAGGTGATAGGATTTAGTCATGGTTTCACCTTTTGTACATGTCTTTAAAAAAATCTAAGTTGGTCAGTGAATTTTTAATAACAACAGCAATAATAGCTTGTATTTATGCAATGCCTTATAAAAATGCTTTAAGGTTTGCTAAGTACTTTGCAAACATCTCATTTGATTCTAACAACAACCCGAGAGGTAGGTGCTATTATGATTATGCCCATTTTACAGATGAGGAAACTGAGGCTGAGTGAGGATAAGTGACTTTCTCAGGGTCAAGAAGCTGATAAATGTCTGAAACTGACTTTGGCTCAGGTCTCTCTGATTCCCGGTGTATCCATCCACTGTACTAGACAGTAGCCTCATATTTTTGGGAAGTGGTGTCTTAGGGGTGTCTAGGTGGTGCAGTGAATAGAGCACTGGCCCTGGAGTCAAGAAGACCTGAGTTCAAATCTGGACTCACATACTTGACACACTTACTAGCTGTGTGACCTTGGGCAAGTCACTTAACTCCAATTACCCTGGCTTCCCCCTTCCAAAAAGCAAAAAGAAAAAAATGTGTTGTCTTTTTTGTTTGCGTTTTTACAGTTCTCCCCATTTCTCCTGGGCTGACTTGTTTTATAGAATTTCATCACGCGGGATCCTCTCTGCCTTTCCAGGATCCCTGTGAAGCTTCTCCCAAAATCTAAGGGTTATGGCAGACTAACTCTAGAATTTCTTCCCCTCTGTATCTCAAAGTCTAAGAGGAAGTGGTTCCTTCTCCCTAAGATTCCCATCATTTCTATTTAAAACCATAACTGGGAATTTGGGCATTTGAGCAAAGCATCATGACATGTCTGAGCCCAGAACAGGCAAACATGGAATGTATCCTTAGTGCCAAGGTGGCACAAGGAGACAATGCCCCTTAGTAGAGAGACAGTAATGCCAGGATACCATACCCTGTAGATAAAGACCTTGGAACCCCAAGAGGTCATTTCTGGAGGAGGTTTCTTATTTATTTCTCCCACCACCAAGGAGCCCATCTGGTACTTTTTCTCTTTTAACCAGGGCAACTATGTGGCAGAGTGGATAGTGGGCTAGAATTGGAATTAGGAAGATCTGAATTCAAATCCAGCCTCACTCACTAGCTGTGTGACCATGGACAAATCACTTCACCTCTGTCTGACTATTTCCTTATCTGTAAAATGGGGATAATAATTGTACCTACTTCCAAGGTTGGTATGAGTATCGAATAGGATAATATAAGGTGCTTTGCAAACCTTAAAATTCTATATAAATTCTAGCTATCGTTATTATTAAGTATCCTTGATACCTAGATATTAAGGTCAACTGTTTCTATATTTTTAGCATATAAAAATCCTGATCATTGCAGTGGAAGGGGGAGGAGTTACAGCAAACCTTACAAACCCTTATAGCAAACAGAGAGATGCTTTGTGCAGGGGTCATAAAAAAAGGTTTAAAGCCAAACCCTCATAGACCCCACCCCCTCAAAAAAGTCCTCCAAGTATCAAGTTAGAGCTAGATGGACCTTAGGGAGTCATCTAGGTTAACTGCTGAATTTTACAGCAGAAGAAACTGAAAAAACATTATTTATTAGTTATAACCAAGAATATACTGGTGTCAGCTCATACTGACCTGAAAGAGCTGATTGTTAAATTTTCAGCATGAGCAATTACACCTTGGAAATCAGCAAATGCTACAATCAGGGTCTGATTTATTGTTTTGTGGATTGGCTTAAGAAAGTATTGGAGAAAGTATTAATACTGCAGATTAAACTGAAGGGTTTCTCAGGTATACATTTTTTCCACAGTCAATATGTCTTCCCAGGTTCCTCTGAAACCATCCCTTTCATTATATGTTAAACATTTTAAATGTGTTATAAACATTTACTAGCATACTACTGGTTATAAGCATTGTTACTTGTACCCATGAAAGGGATATGATTTCCAGGGTTTTTAAAATATTAGCTGTCAAGTTACCTATGATCACAGAGGAAGGCTCATTCCAATTTTGCCAAAATTGAGACTAAACTGAGGTAACTGTAAGTATTGATGAGGTATAGGTTTTGGGGGGATTTCTAATGAGAAATCCTTTCTAGGTTTGGCGTCTAAAAAGAATTACAGGCTCAGCTGTCCTTTGGCAGATTTATAAAAGTTTATTGTTACACAAGGGCTCGAAAGGTGCAAGGGGGGAGGCAGGGGTCAAGTAAAGCCTGAAAGTGTGCCACTCTTCAGCGGGCAGAGGTCTAGAAAGACGACAGGCTAGAGAAAGCCTACCTGCAAAGAGCAGGAGGGAGAAACAGAGTTTTTAAAGACATAAAACTGTCAATCATAAGTTCATTGGGCTAATTAGGGGTACAGAAGTGGAGTTAGGGAGGGACCCGGGAGGAGCCAGGGAGTGGCCAATACTTAAAGGGACACACACCCTTCACATCAACTGCGCATGTGTTTTACCCATAATACACTGGGAGAAACAGCGGGAGATTTTGACGAAGAGGTGTGGTTTAACCCTGAACCCTCGTAAGTCAACCAGCGGTCAGATTTGAGGTCAAATTCTCAAGGAGCTTGTTTTGGCGGGTTACTAGAACAAAAGGAGGTAGTGCCTTTAAAAGAGTTCATTATCATAGCTATAGAGTTAATGCTTTGTGGCTGGGGGTGGGGAAGAATGCTTTACAGCTGAGGGGGAGGGAAGGAACAGAGTTAAACTGATTTTATAAACTGATCATACACAAGACTGAAGTTATAACTATGCCACAAAAATCACCCCAAAATATATTACGTAGGCCATTCAGCACCACTTCAGTATCCGAAAAGTTGCAGTCAGAGTGACTAGAACTCAGGTCTTTCCTGCCTCTGGTGAGGTTGTCCAATTTTGACCTCCTGTGACAAGCTCTTGATTTTGTGACCCAGGACAAACAGCTGAGCAAGATGGGGAACCCCTTAGTCCTTCAGGGAGCACCCTGCCCCCAAGCTGATACCCCACTCCTTCCTCTTGGCAAGACCGGGGAAAGGTGGGAAGGAGAAAACAACAAAGGAGAGAAAAGGTCCCCGGGTCGGGGAAGGCAGAGGCATTCCCAGGGTGGCTCCCACCCCTGCCTGGCCTCCCTACAACTGTTTCCACTCCATTACCCCTCACCTCCCCCATGCAGCAGACTGTACCAAGGGGACGCCCCCTGCAGTGCTGCCACTGTTTCCTATTTCTCCTGTCTATATCTTGTTTGTACATATTTGCTTGTTTTCTTTCCCACTGGATTGTAAGCTCCCTGAGGACAGGGACGGTCTTTTGTCTCTTTTTGTGTCCCAGAGCTTAGCACAGTGCCTGGTACCATCGTAGTTTCTTAAGAAATATTTATTACTGGATTGACTGTCTCCTGCAGGTCCCTGGAGGCCTGAAGTGTGTCTCCCCCCGCCCCGCATTGGTTCAATTGCCCGCCTTAGAATATAGAATATAGAACGTCAGACCTGGGAAGGACCTGAGCACACAGAACAAAGAAGGTAGATATGGAAAAGTCTTAGTGCTATCGATTATTTCTAGACTTTGAACTCTGGAACATCAGAACATGAAGGAAGATTACATGAGTAAACAGATTATTTACGCCTCCACCCCTGCCCCATACACACAGAAACATTTTCAACGTTGTCCTCCTGCCTAGCCCCTGAGCTGTGGGGGGTGGTGCGGGGCTAAATGGCAATACAGAGGTGTTTGAGAAATTGAGGATGGAAAATCTTAAAGGAAAGGAATACTTCTTTAGATAGGGGAGGTGGAGGCATCCCCATGGCCCTCCAGTGAGATCTACACACACACACACACACACACACACACACACACACACACAAACATACACACATACACACACAAATACACATGCACACACACAAACACACATACGCACACAAACACACACAAACACAAACACACACAAATGCAAACACACGCACACATACAAACACACACTTGCACACACAAACACACACATACACACACAAACACACACACACAAATGCAAACACACGCACACACAAACACACACAAACACACACAAACATACACACACAAATACAAACACACACACACACGCACACATACACAGTAATGAGTAGAGGCTGTTTCCTAGCCTGCTGCTTGACTAGAACTTCCCAGTGCCTGGGTCACAGCCTCTCCCTAGGTGGCCTCTGAATGGCACTTGCTGTGCTCATTTAGGGGAGAAGTTTCTAGGATGTGACCAAGGCCAGAGTTTCTCTCCTAGCCTTAAGTTAGGGCAGAGCTGAGATCTCCTGACCTTAGTGGTCTGTCTCCTTTTAGCCATCAGTACAAGGATTTTTGAGAGATAAGAAGAAACTTGAATGTCAGTTGTCGCCTCCACAGTGACTTTTGTCCTCAGGCTCTATTTGTGTTTCTAATTGCTTGGAAGGGTGCTACTGCCAACAATTCTGCCCTTGGGCAAAAACCCCACTGGGCCTGAATTCTGCTCTGTTTCTATTTGAGTAATCAGGTCGGGAAGAGCAGTTCCTCTCAATGATTACCAATGTCAAGGAGGAAGATGACCTTTTTTTAAAAAGAAAAATTAAGGTTTAAAAAAAAATTGATGACAATTTCCTTTCTCCCTGCATCCCCCATTAAAAAAGAGAGAAATACAAAATACATAGACAAACAAAACAAATTTCCACATTGGCCGTTTAAAAAAAAATAGCATCTCTCAATCTGTCCCTGAGCCCATCACCTCTCTATTATGAGGTGGTTTACATGCTCCATCATGAGTTTTCTGGAACGGTGGTTGTCATTACCTGGATCAGAGTTCTTAAGTCTTTCAAAGTTGCTTATCTTTACAATATTGTTGTTATTGTGCAAGTTGTTCTCCTGATTCTGCTCACTTCACCCTGCATCAGTTGATATAAGTCTTTCCAGGTTCCTCTGAAACGATCCCTTTCATTATATTTTATGGCATAATTTTATTATTCCATTGCATTCATATACCATAACTTGTTTAGCTATTCCCCAATTAATGTGTGTCCTCTTTAGTTTCTAGTTCTTTGCCATCACAAAAGAGAACTGCTATAAATATTTTTGTATGTATGGGTCTTTTCACTTATTCTTTGATCATCTTGGAATATATATCTACTAATGGCATCTCTGTGTCAAAGGGTAGGTGCAATGTAGTAAATCTTGGGGGCATAGTTCTAAATTGCCTTTTCAAAATGGCTGGACCAGTTCAGAGCTCCAGCAACAGTACATAATATGTGTCTTTTCCCACAGCCCTTCCAGAATTTATCGTTTTCCCTTTTTTGGCCAACTTTGCCAATCTAAGAGGTGTGAATTAGAAAATCAGTTATATTAATTTGCATTTCTCTATTAATGATTTGGACTTTTATTTTTTATGTGGCTGTTGAAAGCTTGAATTTCTTCCCCTGAAAATTACCTGTTCATATCTTTTGACCATTTTTCAATTGGGGAATAGTTCTTATTCTTATAAATTTTAATCTATTCCCTATGTAATTTGGAAATGAGACTTTTATTAGAGAAACTTGCTGCAATTTTTTTCCTCTTATTTATCAGTTTCTCTTTTAATGTTAGCTGCATTAGTTTTGTTTGTGCAAAAACTTTTACATTTTATGTAATCAAAATTGCTTATTTTGCCTTTTGTGACCCTCGCTATCTCTTGTTTAGTCATGAACTCTTTATCTATAGTTCTGAAAGGTAATTTCTTTCTTGCTCTTGCTGTTTATGCCGTCACTCTCTATGTCTAAGTGATATCTCCATTGGGAGCTTATCTTGGTTTACAATGTGAGATGTTGCTTCATACTTAGTTTCAGCTATATTGCTTTCCAGTTTTTCCCATCAGTTTTTGTTGAATAGTGAGTTCTTACCTCAACAACTAGGATCTTTAGGTTTATCAAATACTAGGCTACTGTGCTTCCTTATCCTATATGTTGTATATTTACTCTGTTCTCCTGATCAACCTCTCTATTTCTTAACTAGCTCCAAATGATATTTATGTTTACTGCTTTGTAATATAGTTTGAATCTGGTACTGTTAGGTCCCCTTCCTTCCCACTTTCCCCCTATTATTTCCCTTGGGATTTCCTTTGTTCCTACAGATGAATTTTGTTATTATTTTTCTAGCTCCACAAAGTAATAAAGCAAAGCTCCATAAAGTAATCCTTTGATAGTTTGACTGGTATTGCCCTGAATAAGTAAATTAAATTTAATAGTATTGTCATGTTTATGTTATTGGCTCAGCCTACCCACAGGCAATTAATATTTCTCTATTTATTTAGCTTTGTCTTTATTTGTGTAAAGAGTATTTTATAATTGTGTTCATATAGTTCCTGTGTGTGTCTTGGCAGGTAGACTCCCAAGTATTTTAAACTGTCTGCAGTTATTTTAAATGGAATTTCTCTTTCTAGCTCTTTCTGCTGCATTTTGTTGGTAATATACAGAAATGCTGATGGTATGTGTGGGTTCATTTTATATCCTGCAACTTTGCAGAAGTTGTTAATTGCTTCAATAAATTTTTATTTGGTTCTCTAGGGTTCTCTAAGTACATAGTCATGTCATTTGCAAAACTCAATAATTTTGTTTTTTCTTTGCTTATGCTTATTCTTTCAATTTCTTTTTCTTGTCTCATCATTAGATCTAGTATTTCTAGCATTATATCAAATAATAATGGTGATAATAGACATCTTTTCTTTACCTCTGATCTTATGAGAACAGTCTTTTAAAGAATAAACATATCTCCAAGACAAACCAGGAAATTATTAACTGCTCTGCATTTTACAGAGACAGAGAGAGAGAAAGGGGAAAAAAAGGAAGAAAAGAGAAAGAAAAGAAGGAGGGAGAGGAGGAAAGAGAAAAAGAGATTGAAGAAGTGGAGAGAGAGAAAGAAGGAGAAAAAGAAGGAGGAGGAGAAATGGAGGGAGAAGACAGAGAAAAAGAGAAGGAAGAAGGGAAGGAGAGGGAGGGAAAGAGAATTTCAGCAGTCTTACAGATAATTGAAATCACCCATCACTACTATGTAGTGCTTCTGTGCCAAGCTGATAATCTACTTTCCCTAACTCTTCCTCTCTTTCCTCTTTCTGTACAGGTGGTCTGCAGTATACCACAATGACAATATCACCTCTGTTTCTGCCTCACCATTCAAATCTCTCTCATGAGTGATTCACCTCCCAAAAAGTGATTTGCCTCTTCCTCTTTGAACATGAATATACTGTTTTACTAATAACCACCCCCTTTACTTGTTCTATTTCTTCTGAATATGGTATGTCTTCCCAGGGCCATATTCTAGACCTAGTCCCATTCCACTAAATTTCAGTGATATTTCTTGGGTCAAATTTGTTTCTTTACCTTAAGGTTAACTTCCTCATAGTGTCAGAGTAAGATCTAGAACATAGCTCTTCCCGTTCTCTGCCTACTGTTTTTCCCACTATACCATGATGTTATTTCCTATTATCTCTTAATTCTTCATGGCTTGGCTTCACTACTATCCATAACTGCTAGTCCCTCTTTTAGCACTGTTTAGTATGCCTAGGTACCCCATTTGTCTTCCCCTCATCTTTATCCAGATTATCTCCCTTTCTCCTTCATATTCTTCTCTCCCGTCTCCTTCACTATCTTTTGCCCTTCAAATCTAACTTTACTTCCACAGTACAGTATGGTAAGGTGGGGAAAGCATAATGAATTTGGAGTCAAAGGATGGAGGTCCAGATCCTGAACCTGATACTGACTGGTTATATGATTGAGGAAGTAACCTCATCTCTTTGGACCTCAGTGTCCTCATCTGTGATATGAAAGAATTAGATTAGATGACCTCTGAGATCCCATCTGTGATCCTTTGAGGGGGTTGGACCAGATGGCCTTGAAGGCTTCCTCCAGCTCTAAATGAATAACTATGAGTTCTAGGATTCGGTTCTTTTTTAATGGATTTTTTTATTGATATCTTTTACTTGCACATCAATAGATTTCCACATATTCCTCATCTGCCTTACAGAGAGCCATCCCTTATAAAAAAGTTTTTTTTAAGAAAAATATGAGAAAAAGTAATTCAGCAAAATCAACCAACACATCCAAACAATTCTGACATTATTTGCTGTGTTCCACACCCATGGACCCCTTGCTCTCAACCTCTGCAAAGGACCCTGAGAAGTTATATTCTCCCATTTCTCCTTTGAGACCACACTTAGTCTTTATAATCCCACAGCATTGTTTCCATTGTTTTGTGGTTATTCCTTCCATTTACATTGTTGCAATTACTGTGTATGCTGTTTTCTTGGCTCTACTGACTTTGTTCTGCATCAGTTCATGAAATTCTTTCCATGCTTCTCTGTGTTCATCATATTCATTGTTTCTTACAGTGCAAGAAGTCCTACTACATTCATATGCCACCATTTGTTGAACCATCCCTCAGTCCATCCATTGGCATCTAATTTGTTTCCAGGATTTTTGCTACCCTGAAAAGTGCTGCTACAAATATTTTGGTATCTACAGACACCTCTTTTTTTTTTTTTTTGCCAATTACATCCTTCAGATGAATGCCTAGCAGTGAAATCTCTGGAACAAGGAGTATGGTAGTCTCCTTCTTTACATAATTCCAGACTGCTCTCCAGAATGGTTGTCCCCATTCACAGCTGCACTAACAATGTATTAGTGTGTTGTCTTTCCCCATGGCCTCCAACACTGACTATTTCCCTCCCTGTTACTGTTTAATTTGCTGGGAAGTAGGTGAAACCTCAATGGCTGCTCCTTTGTCTTGACATTTTCCATCTGATCCCACTCTAATCTATAGGACCTCACACAGATTCTCCTCTTAGTCACTCCACACTGTCTGTCACTGCTACTGCCTAGCCATCTTTCCCTAATGCTTGTTTTAATATAATCTTTATTCATTAGTCTTTTTCAAGGCCAGCTATTGTTCCATGTGCAGTTGTGAGAGGGAAAGGGATCCTGGGGGAGGAGAGTAAACTATGGAGGGGGAAGCTATAAGGGACAAAGATAAATGTGGCCAGAAGAGGGAAGAAAGAAACAGGTAGGTTCATAAGTATAAAATATGGGCAAACCTGCCACCGGATATTGCTTAGGACAAATAGATCATACAGAATGGGCTGTAAGTAATCAAGGAGACAAATTACCTAGCAGCTGGTAGTGTCATAGGCTCTATATAGATGGGATATTTATGCAAAGGCCTAATCAGCTGCCAATGAACAGGATTCCCATAACTCCTCTGGGGTCCCTGAACATATGTGACATCTGGATGAAAAAGGGAGCAACAAATTTCCATTCTGGGCACCTCCTGGGTGGGCTGGGGTCCCCCTGGAATCCAGGTATTAGCCCTGGCATCAAAAGCAATGATGTGGTCCAACCTTCACTCTGGTCCTCTGCTCTGCTCATTCCAAGAATGGTGATTGTCTGGGTAACCTATGTCCCAGGACAGAGCTTCTGGCTTCCACCTTGCCTGGGGAACTCCTCTATTGGGTCATGGATGCCTCTGCCATTTTGCCACTTTTCCTCCATTGCTCCTGGTTTACCTTCCTGAAGCTCTCGGCCTCACCCAGGAATGCCTCAGCAACCCTCTGCTGTCTCCAAACACTGCCCACCTGTGGAGCCATGTGCCAGATGCACCCTTGTCCATAGGAAGCCTCCCCCCCGACTCTCACTGGAGAATGGAGTACCTCTCTTCTCTTTGTCACCTGGCTCTGGTTCTTTCCATCTGTCTGACTGGCATTTTGCATGATATACTCTGCACAGTTCCGTAGATAAGGTGACAACATACGGCCTTGTCATACTCCTGTTCCGATCTTGAACCAATCAGTTGTTCCATGTTTGGTTCTAACTGTTGCTTCTTGGCCTGTATACAGATTTCTCAGGAGATGTCTTACGTGGGTTAGTGGTTTAGGGGCCCACCGCCCCCTTTCCTCTCTATTCTGTAATTGCCCCGAACCACTTAGCCCTGCTAACTCTCCAGGGGTCAGGAGACTCAAGAGAGATATTGTGACTGGTTTTCATAACTTATATTTTTGTATGGTTATATGTTTTTACATATTTCTTGACCAGGGATTAAACCATTAGCTGAGGGGTAGGGAGAAAAACAAGAGTAGTATTTTCCTCTGGGGTAAGGTTGAACTTTGACTAACTCATAGACCTAATTCTACTGAACTTGGGCAAATACTTATTCTTATCTCTGAAGGTACTAACTGCCTGGTACTTCCTTTAAGACCCTCACAGCTCCTTCTCTTGATTACCTGTCCCTGGACATGACGGGGATTTCATCCAATGGATGGGGGAAGGGGAATGGGGAGGAGAAGCAAAGGATCTTCATCTCCTAATCAACTCTACAGACACTGAAGACCAGACTCATCTCTGGGTTTTATCCCCTGGGTATCCCAAAGGCTCTGACATTCCCCCATTCTGAGGTCACTCCTAGCTCTGATATCCCTGTTTTAAGGCCCCTATCAGCTCTGACATTCTGTGCATCTAAATGAACAAGGACCTGCCTTGCCACTAATCCAGACAGCAGATCCAGACTCCTTCTGTCTCCAAAAGGCCCCTGCAGGCTCACAAGAGGACGCCTCTAATGAACATCTTTTTCTTCCAGTTTCACTTGCACAGGAAGTTCCCAGCTCTCTGTGACATTTAGCTCAATGATATTTGGTTGGACAAATTGCTTTTGGTTTGGGTCACACCTCTGGCAACTATTCCAACTATGAAAATTACCTTGAAAAGTCTTAGCTAAATCTTTAGGCAGTCCTTAGCCCCTGGAGGGGGGGAAGTGCTTTCAGCTTTCTAAAGTGCTTCATCTGAATTATCTCATTTTATTTTCCCAACAGCCTTGTGCACGGTGACTTAGTGGATAGAGTTGGCCTCCCTGACTTTCAAAGCTGTCTTTGAAACATACTGGCCTCTGGGTAATTGGTTTACTTAATCTCTCAAAGTTCTAGGCCTCTCTCTCTTAAAATTGGAAGAGTTGTGTTGGTGTTGACCTGCATTGGAAAAGGGAATTCTCTCACTTGAGAGTCCTCTGTACAGTGAAATGACAAATCTAGCCCCAAATCCTGTCCCTAACCATTCCATTTGGCAGGTTCTGCAGATATTATTATCTTTAGTTATTGACAAGGAAACCCAGGCTCAGAGAAACAACCTGTCCAATCTCACAGAGGTAGTAAATTGGAGGAGTCCTCACTAAACCACAGACCTCGTTATCTCAGGTATGGTGCTTACATGCAGGGCCCCCAGGATAGCTACCTTAGGTTCAAGGAATTCTGTGGATATGTATCTACCCCAAACCATAAGTCATGAGCCTCCACTAGTGTGTTGGTTTTTTTCTAGTCATCCAAAGCACACATTTAGTTTAAAAAAAAAAGCAAATGCATTTAATAATAATAATGATAGCTAACATCAATATAGTGCTTTAAGGCTTGCAAAGCACTTTACATAAATAGTAAAACTATCGCAATAAGAAAAGTGACTACAATATCTACTCTTTTCTCTTATGTAGAACAGCAGAGGAAATACACAACTGAAAGCAGCTCAGTAATGGAGCAAGGTGCCTCAAACCAAAAGTCTCAAGATAGAGAGGTGGGAGACCGAGCTAGAACAGCAGCAGACTCTTCTTGTCGAGATCTCTGTGTGAACTAATTCCTCTGTAAACTAGCCAGGAGAAATGCAGTTTAGATCCTTGCCAGGGTTGTTGTTTGTCTTTTCTTCCCATTCTCAAGAGGACCAGAACATGAGGAAGATGATGCCATGACTTACAAATGAATTGGATTTAAGTGAGGAAAGGCTGTGCAAAGTTACCAGCCTCACTTTCTCCTCTGGCGTCATCTAGATCAGGTGGCAAGATATAGATTAGGATTATTGGAGATGGCCATACCCCTGTCAGTGACAGACATGGAGAGGAAGCATTAGAACTTCTAGATTGGTTATGAAACTTGCCCCACTATGATCCTTTCTGGTGAATATAATCAGGTCAGAGGCTACTAATGCAATCTGCATATGTAAACAGAAGTTGTCCATTGCCCTATAAACTCTGGATAGACCTCTCCCACAAATACAGACACCGTCAATGAAAAGAAAGGGCATGCGTAAGGATCACTCATACACAAACACACAGAACGTATGTCAGCAGGGCAGTCACCTCTGTCAGGTCTCTGACACTGAAGGACCATTAGTGTCTTTTGGGGATGTTGTGTTCTCCCTGGATCTGGTCTCCACTGGGTATAGTTTCTGAGCTGGGCATGTTTTTCTGCTCTTATATTATTTGGGCAAATCTGCTCACCATCTCAGCTTCAGATTACTAGGCTGTAATGATTAGAAAACTTCCTGATAAGGGCGGGGTGGCAACTCTTTGGTCACAACCATCACACCCAGATGATCATAGCTAGATAGAGTACACCTCAGCCAACATTATCTCTTCTCTCTTTGCCCCAAAGATTAGAACTGTGATCTCAGTCCTTTGTTGCACTGTCTGGTTGAGGGCTAAAAATTCCTGACATCCTCCCTGACTTGGGATACAAATGAAGTTGACCCAGAACGAAAGGTAGGATCTGGGTTCAAATCCTCCTTTTGTCCTTTCTATTTATGTGTGTGTCCTTGGACAAGTCTTGAATTTTTCTGGGCTTTAATTTCTATATGTACCAAATGGGGGAAATAATAGATATATTCTCTATCTCACGGTCTTGTTGTAAGGCTCAAAGGAAATAATGTATGTGTAACAGAGAGTTCATAGAGTCATAGCATTGCATAATTGTTTTAAGAGTCAGAAGAGACCTTTAGTACAACCCATGCCTGAAAGGAATCCCTGGTCATTTTAGCAGTCATTGATGAGTTCCTAGATTAGAACACTTCCCGTGAAGCTGAGCAAGGGCACTTCAGTTCCAAGGAGAGGGATCCTGGTTGGTTCCTTGGTCCTAGTAATAGGATCCCAGTTCTATTGAAAGCATTACAATATATGCCCCTCCCTATCATGTAAAGCTTCCCACCACTCCCAAGCCTCCAAGTCCTACCCCTGCCTTTTTCATCTGAGGATCCTGCCTCTTACCTTTGTAGCACCATTCTCAATCTGATGGCTAGCTTGCTCAGTCAACCTGTAGTTATGCTTTCAGATCTGAGATTGCCACAGAGGAACTGGTAAAACTCATTAATCTCTCAGGATCCTAAAAGTAACA
>CM053580.1:581609858-581624929 GCA_028627135.1 Pseudochirops cupreus
CCCCCCCCCCCCCCCCCCCGCCCAGGTCCACTTAACTAGCTGTGTGACTTTGGGCAAGTCACTTAACCCCAATTACTCTGCTTTCCCCCCTCCAAAAGAGAAGGACCAAAAAAAAAAAAAGAACTTTAAAAAAAAGTTTGATAGAATTCTCCTGTGAATCCATTAGGACCAGAAGTTTTTTCCTTCAGCAATTCCTTTACAGTTAGACATCTATTTCCTTTTCAAGTCTGGGTTATTTAAGATCTCTCATTCTCTCTCTCTCTCTCTCTCTCTCTCTCTCTCTCTCTCTCTCTCTCTGCACTTCTTCCCAGGAAGTCATCTTATATAACAAATGGTATTTCTTAGGGGAAAAAAAGCCCAACATAACCAACCAATGTGTTGAAAAAGACCAAAAACATGTGCAATGTATAATACTTGTGGACCTCCCACCTCCATGAAAGGAGCATTGGGGACGCCCTTTCTATCTCTTCATTGGAATCCTTCTTGATCTCTGTAATTTTGTTATATGTACTTTTAATTTTTGGTGTTTCATTGTTCTTTTCATTTAATCGTTTTAATTACTAGTTCTGCTTCACTCTGCATCAGATCTTTCCATGCCTTCCTATATTAATCACATAAATCATTTCTTACAGCACAGTAATATTTCATTACATCCACATGCCACAATTTGTTTAGCCATTCTCCAATTGATGGGCATCTTTGTTTCCAATTCTTAGCTATCACAAAAAGTGCTGCTATAAATATTTTGTTGTATATGGGAATTCTCTTCTTATGGATAGCTTCCTCCCCAGTACTGGAGTCTCTGGTTTAAAGGGTCATTTTAGTCACTTTATTTGCATAATTCCAAATTGCTTTCCAAAAAGGTCATGCCATTTCACAGCTTCACTAACAATCACTTTGTGTACTTATTATTCTACAATTGCTCCAACATTCACAATTGCCATTTTTGTCATTTTTTCCAATTTGCAAGGTGTGACATCACGTCTCAGGGTTATTTTAATTTTTATCTCATGGGTTGTGAATACATTACAATTCTTTTGAGAACTGTTTGTTCATATCCTTTGACCACTTATCTATTGGAAAATGGTTATTCCCTCTCTCTTTATACATTTATTAATTGGTATAGCTCATCTGTGGTCATAATGCATTTCTTGGATAAATTGCTGAAGTTTGTTTCACAAGATTTTGTTTAAAATTTTTTGTGTCAATGCTCGTTAATGATATTGATCTACAGTTTTCCTTCTGTGTTATATCTTTCCCTGGTTTAGGTATTATGGCTATATTTGTCTTATAAGAAAAATTCTGATAAGGTGCTTTCTCAGTTTTTGAAAATAATTTGTGTAGTATGGGTACTAAATGTTCTTTAAAAGGTTGATAGAATGGGGCAGCTAGTTGGTGCAGTGAATAGAGAACTGGCTCTGGAGTCAGGAGGACCCTGAGTTCAAATCTAGCCTCAGAAACTTAACACTTAACTAGCTGTGTGACCTTGGGTAAGTCACTTAACCCCAATTACTCTGCTTTCCCCCCTCCAAAAAAAAAGGACCCAAAAAAAAGAACTTAAAAAAAAAAGTTTGATAGAATTCTCCTGTGAATCCATTAGGACCAGAAGTTTTTGCCTTCAGCAATTCCTTTACAGTTAGACATCTATTTCCTTTTCAAGTCTGGGTTGTTTAAGATCTCTCTCTCTCTCTCTCTCTGATCTCCTGATAGTTCGAGGATTTCGTATTTTTAAATGTATTCCTGTTTTTTGTGCTCCCAGTTTTGTTAGCGTGTAACTATGCATAACATTCTGATTATTTTTCATTTCTTCTGGTTTTGCTGTGATTTTACCTTGTTCATTAGCCATTTTACTGATTTGATTTTCTACTCTCTTCTTTTTACGCAGATTAGCTAAAGGTTTATCAATTTTATTCGTCTTTTCAAAGAACCAGCTTTTAGTTTTCTCACTTGGATATTTTTTGTTTTCAATTTATTTATTTCTCTTCTCATTGTTCGCGTTCCCCTTTTGTACATCCTTCAGGTTTATTTGTTGGTTTTCTTTTTTAAAAAATGCGTATTCGGTTCATTAGTCCTCTCTTTTCTATTTTGTTAATTTATGTTTGTAAGGATATGATTTTTTCTCTGAGAGCTGCTTTAGCGCCTCAGAATCTTCGCATGTTGTTTCATTCTTTTTGTTTTCTTTAACATAATTGTGGTTTTCATGATTTGTTTTTGACCCACTCATTATTCAGTGTTTCACTGTTAAGCCTACCTTTTATTTTTTGTCCTTGAGCCAATTACTATTTTTGTTGCATTATAGTCTATAAAGGATATAGTAACTGTTTTTAACTTTTTACATTTGTTTGCAAGACTTCTGTGGCTTTGGCAATTTTTGTAAAAGTTACCTGTCACTATTGTGTTACTATGTGTTCTTCTTGTAGCTGAGATAATATCTCCTTTACGAATTCCAGGGCTAAGGCATTTGGTGTATCTGAGGTCATTGCTGGTGTTGGTTTGTTGTCTATAGTTTCTTTTTAGCGTAATAAATTTCCTTGTTTATCTCGTTTTAGCTTTTGAATGTTTGTTTTTGCTTTGTCTGATAGTATGATTATAACTCCTGCTTTTTTGGATCCTCTTGATGCATAATAATCTTTTCCCATCCCCTCAGTTTTATTTTGGGTATGTCTTTGTTTTTTAACCTATACTTCTTATAAGCATTGGACTATAGAGTTTTGCTTTCTTATCCAATCAATCATTCTTTTTTATTTTTATTTTTGGATTGTTTAAGTTATTCACATTTAAAGTTCTGGGAGTTAGGTCTATGTTTTCCTCCATCTGTCTCTAATGTTGTTAGTGTTGTTGTGTACCGAGTTTTGATTTTTTTCCTCTTCTGCTCTAAACACAGTACTATGTTCCTTCAGTTAGTTTACCTTAATCTTTTTAAAGTCTTATTCCCACTGGCTCTCTTCCGCTTGGGTCCCAGATCACCTCCTTATATATATTACCTCTTATCCTTTGAAGTTTAGGTTATTAGTTCATTTTTTTCTCCTCTTTTTATCAGGTTATATAATTCTTCCCACTTAAAAAACATCTCAGTGAAATAGATTCCCCCTTCCTCTCCTCCCCTTCAAATATTATTGTTCATTGTTTTTTTTAATTTCTTTTTTTTTTTTGGTGCCTCTTTCCAAAAAAGAATTCTCTCACTCTCTTCATCATCCAAATTCTCTTTCTGTCTAGTCCAGATCATTCTGTGATTGCTGACCCTTTTAATTACCTGGTTTCACTCTTTTCTCTGTATTCTTCATGCAATCAGAACTCTTAAGGTATACATTGCAGTCTCTCCCCTTTAGGCAGCTTCTGCCACTTCCTAGTAAAGTCTGTCCCATAGATGCCCCTTTTCCCTTGTGTCTCACTCCCAAAGCAATGTTGATTATAGCAGGTGTCAGCAAGGACACTGCCCCTGGCAGGGCCCCTCCCCTATCACGTCCCTGATTATGCAGCACAACATCGATCTATACCTTCCTTGGTTACCTTTTTTTTCTCCCCTTTGCTTCAAAATCTCCTCCTTGGGTCCAAGCTCTCCCACTACCCCAGGTACAAGTTACCCCAGTGAGTTCCATCCCCATCTCCTTCCTACAGCGTAGGATGAGTAGACTTTTTCAAGCACCAAATCCCCCAGGTCACACACAGTGCAAAGATCTTTTTCCCCCTCTTTTAAGGCATTGGAGCATTTGTCACTGGAACCTACCTCCCCCCTCACCAAAGCTAGGCCTCTGCTTCCTTTCCCCTCTTTTTCTATTTCTTCCCTCTCCAACTCAATCACTCCCCAGAAGGCTTTTCCTCTTCTGAGACCACTGGAGTCATTACTAGCTCTTGATTTGACCCCAGCCCCCTGACATTCTTCCTTATCCCCTTGTTTTCCTCCCCTCTCTTTATGAACTCTCTCTCATGTTTTTTCACAACATTGATTCATCTGTGGGCTCATTGTCACCAGGTTCTGTCCACAATGCCCCAGGCCCACCTCTTCACTGTTGCCTTCACCAGATTCCTTGTTACCTTACCCCAGCTCTAGGTGCACATTTAGAAAGAATCTTTGTTGGTCATTTTGTTAGTGTGGAATTTATTCACTTCTGAACTGCTGTTGTTTGGCGTGTTCAGAAGCAAATAATCTCTTT
The DNA here is from genome assembly GCA_028627135.1 of Pseudochirops cupreus. Lineage (NCBI taxonomy): Eukaryota > Metazoa > Chordata > Mammalia > Diprotodontia > Pseudocheiridae > Pseudochirops > Pseudochirops cupreus. The sequence continues at coordinate 581,614,013 of CM053580.1, forward strand.
GGTTCTGGTTTTCTTTCCAAAAATGTTTCCAATGTTTCTTTATTATTGGAGTCTAACCTTTTTTCAAGTATAGTTAAACTCAGATTTGCAGGGGAGGTCACCCTGGGCTTTATCCCTGAGCTCCATTGTTCTTGGGAACACATTATTCCGTTCCCTCCTACATTTTATGGTGGGTGCAGAATAGTCTTGTATTATTTGAATTTCCTTTCCTTTATATTGGTAGGTCTTTCTCCTGATCACTTGCAGAACTTGTTTTTGAACTGAATTGTGGATTTCAAAGTATCTCAGCCTCCTCCCACATTGGTCAATTCACTGCTTAAGTCCAAGTGACTTTTGGGTGATTAGAAGTAGCCCCAGCTAGGGAAAAATTTTTACAGCAAATTTCTCTGATAAAAGCCTCATTTCTCAAATACACACATTCTCTCTCTCTCTCTCTCTCTCTCTCTCTTTCTCTCCATATATATATGTATGTATGTATGTATATATATGTATATATATGTATGTATATATATATGTGTATGTGTGTATATATATGTGTGTGTGTGGGTATGTATATATATGTATGTATATATAAGTGGGAGAGTTTGGACCCAGGGAGGAGATTTTGAAGCAAAGGGGAGAAAAAAAGGTAACTAAGGAAGGTATAGATCAATGTCGGGCTGCATAATCAGGGACCCTGCCAGGGGCAGTGTCCTTGCTGACACCTGCTATAATCAACATTGCTTTGGGAGTGAGACACAAGGGAAAAGGGGAATCTATGGGACAGACTTTACTAGGAAGTGGCAGAAGCTGCCTAAAAGGGAGAGACTGCAATGGATCATATATAAATGATCAAAGCATGTAAACAGGCAGTTTTCAGAAGAAGAAATCTAAGCTATCTAGTCATATGAAAAAAATGCTCCAAGTTATTATCGATTAGAGAAATACAAATTAAAACAACTCCGAGGTACCATCTCACACCTATTAGAAATGACAAATGTTTGGAAGAGATGTGGAAAAATTGGGACAACAATGCACTGTTGGTAGAGTTGTGAATTGGTTCTACTCTTCTGGAGAACAATTTGGAACTATGCCCAATGAACTATAAAACTGTGCATGCCCTTTGATCCAGCAACACTGATGGAGTGATGGGACTGGACCCCTAAACCAAAAAGGAAAAGTCCCTATCTTTGAAAGCAACCCAGCCCCTGAATTTTCCTGTACATTTCCATAACCCAGATCAATGGCATCTCCACCCAAGGCATCTGGCTCACCCAGCCCACCTAGATTACTAATTAGCTTTCTGGACAGTCCTTTTACTGTCTCCCTTGGCCCATCCCAGGCTATTTGCCACCCGTTAATCCCCTCTACAATGTCCCTAATAAGTGGTTATCTAGTCTCTTCTTGAAGACTTTCAGTGATGGGGAACTCACTACCTCCTGAGGCAGCCCATCCCACTTGGAGACAGTTCCAATTGGGAGCCAGTTTGGGGGATATTCCACCTAAATTTGACCCTCTGCAGCATCCTGTCCTACCTCCCACCCCCACGGCCCCAACTGCTCCTGGTTCCATCCTCTGCAGCCAAGCAGAACCAGGGTAATTATCTTCCACAAGACAGCTCTTCAAAGACTTGAAGAATGGTTCTGAGCATGCACCTAGGGTTCCCAGAAAGATGGGAAACAGGTCCAAAAAAAGGTGGTTTGTTGGGGTTATGTTGAAGCTGGGCTCCTAGTGGTCTCTCTGGATCTCTGCCCACTTGACTACTGGTCCAGGTCAGGGCAATGGCTGTTTTTCTGTTCTCTGGGGGGGCCTCCGAAAACTTTCCAGCTATCTCTTCTACCTGCTGTTTCCTCCAGAGGCATAGATCGAGAGACTTCAGGCATGCAGTCATTTAAGCATGGAGCTGGAAATTTTATTCTCAGAAATAAAAAAAAAAGTAGCTTCCTGGGGAGGCGGCTGGATATTGGATGCAGATTATAAAGTCCTCCAAACAGCTGCCATGGGGTTGGGGGTGGAATTAGTTTTCTGGTTTGGCTGGCAGCTTGTTTAATTGCTGGGGCCTGGGGTGGAGAGAAAGGCACAGGAAGAAGGATTGGGTCTGTGAACGGGTCATTGTGAGAGCTTCCCTGCATCTGTCAGTGAATTATGAAATGTTCTGGGAGCTGGGAGGGCTAGCTATTAAGCGTCGGGATTCTGGGAAGCTGCTGCCAGAGATAAGAGGTGGAGAGGCTATGTCTTTGCCCTGCTGGAGCATTGAGAGAATCTGTCTCCTAGCACAGAGAATGAGTCCCTGCCTGGATCCCAGCAGGCCTAGACTGTCCTTGAGACAGCAAGGTGTGGCCCTCTAGGGTAAGGAACAAGGTCTTCTAGCCCCCAGACTTGGGTCATAAAACTGGGGAGTATAGCCTGGAGAAGAGGTAACTCAGGGAAGGTGGGGAGTGGCGCCATGATAACTAGCCTTAGGTATCTCATTTTAAGCCCCAGAGTGCAGAACCAGAACCCATTATAAAACTTGGGGCTGTCTCAGTAGGGGATAGGCTTGCCTTCCCTGAAGGTTCTCAAGAAGAGACTGGATACCCCCTTGTTGGGAAGGCTATAGAGCAGACTCCTCTGTGGATCTGGCTTGAACCAAATGCCCCACCCTGAGAGTCTTCATAGTAATAGGCACAATAATGTTATGAGATAATTCATTCAGAGAGGAAGCATGGTGGAATGGGAGGGTGGGCTGGCCTTACAATCAGGAGGACCTGAGTTCAGGCCCTCCCTCTGACCCCCATTGTTTGTGTGACCCTGGCCAGGTCATGGGACCTTTTACTACCACCAGGCAACTAAGTTTCAAAGAAGACACTCATTTTGGGGTGGCTAGGTGGTGCAGTGAATAGCGCACTGGCCCTGGAGTCAGGAGGACCTGAGTTGAAATCCAGCCTCAGACACGTAACACTTACTAGGTGTGTGACCTTGAGCAAGTCACTTAACCACAATTGCCCTGCCCTCCCCCCTCCAAAAAAAAAAGACACTCATATCTATTGATGGAGAAGGAAATGCTTCCCATACCAATGATGTTATAGACCCAGTAACTGTGAAAAAGTAGCCAATGTCGCTCTCGGCTTTGATGGTTGCATAGCAGCTTACACATATTACTTTGGGCCTTACAGCTCCATCCTGCTCACAGATGCCAGAGTTAACTTTCCCAATGCATAAATCTAACCACATAATAGGATTATAGATGGAGGGAGACTATCCCGTCCCATCCTCAGTTTGTATGTGAATAGACTGAGACTTTCAATGCCTCGTCCAAGGTCACATGATGATTAAGCAGCAGATCAGGATTCAAACCCAAGTCTATGCTGCTGTCTTTTTAAAATCACCAATGGCATAGTGGATAGAGCACCAGCCCTGGAGTGACAAGGACCTGAGTTCAAATTTGACCTCAGATAATTGCTAGCTGTGTGACCCTGGGCAAGTCATTTAACCTCATTGCCTCCAAAAAAAAATCACTAAAGACCTTGCAGAGACTTCCCATTGCTAGCTCCTTGGCATGGCATTCAAGGCCCTCTGCCATCTAATTACCTTTCTCCAGCCTTACCTTGTACTACTTTCCTTTATACATTTATCCTTTAGAGGTGGTATAATAGATAGAGTGCTGGGTCTAAAGTCAGGATAGACCTGAATTCAAATCCTGCCTCAGTTTCCTCATAATAACAATAACACTTGCCTTGCAGGGTTATTGTGAGGACCAGATAATATTAGTAAGGTCCTTGGCACAATATCTGGCACATATTGTATGTTCAGTCACGTCCAACTTCTCGTGACCCTATGGATCATACTGGCTGCACTTTCTTGATAAAGATACTGGAGTGGTTTGTCATTTCATTCTCTGATAGAGTAAGGCGAATAGAGGTTAAAATGACTTGTCCAGGGTCACACAGCTAGTAGGTGTCTGAGTCTGCCTTTGAACTGAGATCTTCCTGACCCCAGGCCCAGTGCTCTAGTCACTGAGCCATCTAGCTGCCCATCTAGGGACTATATAAATACTTATTTCCGCCCCCACCCCCCTTCAGTCTTCTTCCTCTGATACTCATTCTGCCCTTTCCTATCTCAGGTATATCTGCTGATGGAATGCCCCATCTCTGTCTGCTGAAATCATTCCAATCCTCTGAGGCCCAGCTCAAATGCTACCTTCTCTAAGAAACTTTCTGTGGTTTCTTCTTCCCCCAACTCATCTGTCTCATTGGAACTCTTCACAGTAAAACTCTATATTAATGCACATGCTGCCTTAGGTTTAAGGGCCTTAAAGGAGGCTGGAGAGATGGACCTTCTTTCCTGCCTATTCCCTACCATTTCATAGCAAATGCTCTCTAAGCTTGTAATCATGATAAATCTGCCAGCATAGCAGAAAAAGAAGACAGTCCATGCACAGAACTTACAGCTTCTTGCCAATTTTTTTTTGAGATCTTGCTTATTATATGTGTACATGTTGCTTTCCCTGGCAGAACAAGGACAGGGATTGCTTTCTCTTTGTATCTTCGGTGCCTAGAATGGTGTCTAGCAAACAGTCAGTATTTAATAAATGCTTTGTTTGGGTAGATAAAGAGGGGGAACTAAGAACACAGATGCCTGGCTTTTCTCAGATGTTTCCTGGACCACATTTCTGCCTTTCATGGGTCTGAAGACTTGTTCCCGTCAGGGGCCACACCAGCATTAGGGGCCACAGATTCTGCTGGTGTGACGCTAACAGAACGAGATGGGCATGTAGATTTCCAAACTCTTACAGATACAAAAAAACCCCATCTGTGATGTGCTCTGGTGAGCTTTCACGGAATCTCCTTCAATACACCACCCTTCAACATATTTCTCAATGTCTCTAAGGCAATTATTGGCCAACCAGGAGAGAAGACACAGCTTATCTTTGTTCCAGGTCTTTAGCCTGGGTCTGTGATAACCTTTATCAAACATTCCCAGAACATAGGAGCCATAAAACCATTCTCCTCCTTCCTGTACAGATGTTTGCTCTGGGGCCCTCTCGGAATATAAAGCAGTGAAAGGAGTACAATGAGCCTGTCTAAGCACCTAGAAAGAGATGGTAAAAAATACTGTAGCATAGTCTCTCTCCATGACACGTAATTCTCTGTCACTCATGTAGACCAAATAACCAACATGAGTTCAATCAATTGATAAGCATTTATTAAACACCTAGTATTTGCCAGGTACAGGGGATATGAAGTTAAATTTAAACAGCCATTTCCCCCAAGGAATTTACATTCTATAAGGGGAGTCAGCAAGTGTGCCTTTGAAGTATATCCTTAATAATTAAAACTACCATTACATACAGAATAATACTACAAGCTAGTGCTTTCAGGTTTACAAAGAGCTTCACAAATATTAACTCAATTTATTCTCACAGTAGCCCAGGGAGGCAGATATTGTTATTATCCCTGTTTCACAGACCAGGAGACTGAGGTACAGAGAGGTGAAGTGTCTTGCTTAGGGTGACGCAGGTAGTGTCTGAGGATGCGTGAACTCGAGTCTTCTGACTCCAGGTCCATCGGGCGTGCATGCACACATACACGAAATACAATATAAGGTAATGGAGCTAGCAGCTTAGGGGAAATCTGGAGGGGCTTCATGTAGGGGGTGGTATCTTTGAAGGAAAGTAGGAATTCTCAGAGGCAGAGATGAGGAGGGAGGATATTACTGGCTCTGGGGGTGGGACCCGGGCACAGAGATGGGATGTCATGGGCAAGGAAGAACAGGTCTGGGTTGTTGAATTTCAGAGTTGGAGCAATCCCTCTGAAGGCCAATCCATGACTGATTAGAGTCAGGTTCTGCAAGGATTTAAATACAGATCAGAGAAAGTTATATTCTATCCAAAGGTGGCATCTTTGAGCAGCATTCACCTTATCTGGGTGCTCCAAGCACACAGCAGACATCCGCACCATTGGCAAGGGCCGGATTCCATCTGATGAAGGACAAAAGGCCCAGAATCTCCTGGTTACTGAGGAAAAGAATAGAGAACTGCATGGTCTTTGTTTGGAGCCTGTCACTTCACTGGGATGGAGAAGGTGAAGCAGCTCCCTCTACCAGTGCAGACTGGGAACTATTATGGTCTTTATGATCTTAGCTAGATGGAGTGCTCAGAGGCTAAAGGACTTGTCCAGGGCCACACAGACAGTAGGTATCAGGATGGGACTTGAACCCTAACTCCAAGGTCAGCTCTTTACTACTTCAAGCTGTCTCTCCTTTCTCTTTATGTGAATCTTCTAAGAGCAGGAAGTATTCATATCCACTTATTTGCTTTATTAAAGAGAGTATGATGCTTGTTGCTTGCAAAATTGGAAATGAACACATGGTCTTTACAGAAATCAAGGGATGAGTCAAAGCAATCACACGCCAGGTGGTCAAAAAGGCTCCTAGATCTTATGTCTAAGAGATAGTGTGGTGTGTAGTCATGTCAACTGGCATTTATCAAGGACCTACTATGTGCCAAGTCCTGTGCTGAATCCTTAGGGATTCAAAGACAGGGAAAAGACAGTCCCCACTCCAGAGGAGCTTCCAGTTTGACTGTAGGAAGTCTGAAGGATGCTGGTCTTAAAATACAAAGACCAGCTGGGGGTACAGCAACTACCTTGTTTGGAAATACACATATTGCTTTCTCCAACAAAACACTAACTCTTTGAAGAGAGGGATTATTTTGTTTTGTCTTTGTGTCTATGGTGCCTAGAACTGTGTCTAGCAAAAAATAGGTACTTATATGTGCTTTGATTGAGTGAAAATTGTCATTCTCTCTTTCATTGCTCCAGATTTTTCAACTGAAAAACCAGAGTACTAATATTTGCCCTGTGTGGTGTGATAGAAAGAACATGGATTTGGAATCTGGAAGCCTGATGAGGGAATCTGGAAAAACCAGTTTTTCGTTTCTGGTCTTTCTCCATCCCACAGGTCCTCTGTGTCCCAGCCATGCTCCCTCCTCCTGGCTGGAGGTCCACTCTCTCCTCCTCTGACCCTTTTCTGGAACACCCTCTCTACTCTTCCCTCTCCCCCATCTAGATTTTCTATGCTTGGAGGCTTCCAACCTTTTGGTTTCCTGGATGTTAGAGGTGAGAGATCAACCTGCCTGATCCTGATTGGGATCCCTGCCAATCCCTCTAAACCCCCTGCCCTGATTCCTGAGCTGCCCTGAAGCACAGACTGAAACTGGACCCAGGAGTTCCAGGAAGAGGCAGGTATGACCATGGACAAAATCATGGGAAGTTTCTTGAGAGGCCATCATGGCCTGCTCCTCCTGCTTCATCATGGCATTGTAAAGGGATTTATGATTCTTATGTGAATCGATATGTGTAATGATTATACTCTGAATATTGTAGAGCTCCTATTTTCCCAGAAGATTCTGGCTTAGAAGTCAGAGACTCACAATGCAGCTTAAAGTGATCAATCAACTCTGACAGTTCCTACATTCCCATGCCTGCGTACCTTAAGTGAAGTGAATCAAAGATTGTAAAACTTGTTCTTGTCACAGAACCCTGGTTCTGCACCCCACCAAGTAATTAAAATCCCCAAGATTTGAGACAATCAGCTTAAGAACTGTTCCCACAGGACTCAAGAACACCTGTACTACCCTGCACTTGTGGTTTTGCCATGGGAAACCACTCAAAATCTAGAAGTGATTATGTTGTAATCCATGTTCCCCCAACCCTTCCCACTCGCGATTTATGTATATAAACTCTGCCTTTATTCCACGATGAGCTTTCATTCTCAGTAGAACTTCAGGTTTGCAAACAGAGTTCCTCACTCTGAAATTAATTAAGCTGCTACTTGGTTGCTTGCAGGCGTAGCTGCCTCTGACCTGCTGCTTTGTCTCTGGCCATTTCCAAGTTAGAGAGCAGTACAATAAAATTCTGTTAGTGTAAAGACAGTCAGGTCATTCCTGGTTGTAAATCTTCTCTATTCTGCCAAGCACTACTTTGGAGGAACCAATCTTGACCCATGGATGGGGAGCTGTTAGGCTACGCTAATATGATTCTTTTGTTACTTTTGCCTTATCTTTTGAGTACCTTTGAGTTTACCTTATTAAGCCAAATGGGCTTCCTTCAACATCACAGATAAAAGGCTTGTTGCTTTTTTGTTATTTCTTTTTCTTAACTAAAAGTGGACAGAATTTTGTTTTCTGTCCCCAAGTCCCTCCTCTAAAAAAAACTAACCAATTCTCATAACAAATATGAAATTAAGCAAAAGAAATCCCCACCTTGTCTATGTCCAAGAATGTATGTCCCATTATGCATCTTAATATCTCTGTATTGCTTGGTTTTGATCTCAACTACCCCTCTGGGAGGAAGTGGGTAGCATTTTTCATCCTTGGTGCTGTGGAATTGTGGCTGGTTATTGCAATGATCAAAGTTCTCAAGTCTTTCGAAGTTGTCTTTCCAATGTTGTCATCATGGTATATAAATTGTTCTCCTGGTTCTGCTGATTTCAATGTGTATCAGTTCATAGAAATCTTCCCAGCATTCTCTGAAACCATTCCTTCCCAACTGACTGGTTTCTTCAAAGTTCATTTTTGTCCCAGTAATGAACTCCAACACCTGGGTTCAAATCCTGATTCTTTTATTTGCTCCCAGGATGACCTTGAGTGAGTTACTTCACTTCTGTATGTTTCCTCAGTTGTAAAATGAGCACATTGGATCAGATGGCTTCTGAGATGCCTTCAACTATAGACTCATGACCTATGGAGTCACTTCTCCCTTCTGGGCCTGTTTCCTTGTCTATAAAATAAGGGTTTGGAACTATATAACTAACTGAGCTCTCTTCCATGATCTTGTGTATGATCTTGGGTAAACCAACCTTCCCTTTGACCTTAGACCTTCTATCTTCTTATTCCCTACCAAGGCTAATTCCTCTACTTGTTCAAGTGACCATCCCATCTTCTCCATAAAATTTCCCTGTCTGATATGGACAGCCATTTTCCAGATGAAGAAACCAAAGCTATCTATATTCATATGAAGAAGTGCTCCAAATCACTTTTGATTAGAGAAATGCTAATTAAAACAACTCTGGAGTACCACCTCACAGCTAATTGGCTAATATGAAGGAAAAACGTTGGACAGGATGTAGGAAAATTGGGACATTAATGTGTTGTTGGTAGAGTTGTGAATTGATCCAACCATTCTGGAGAACAATTTGCAACTATGCCCAAAGGACAACCAAACTGTGCATACCCTTTGGTCCAGCAATATCACTACTAGGTATGCATCCCAAAGAAATCATAAAAAAAGAGAAAAGGAACTATGTATGCGAAAATGTTTATAGTACCCCTTTTCATGGTGGCAAAATATTGGAAATTGAGGGGATGCCTATCAATTGGGAAATAGCTGAACAAGTTGTGGCATATGAATGTAATGGAATACTACTGTGCAATTACTTGATGTAATGGAATACTACTGTACAATTCAGAAAAATCTGGAAAGACCTGTACAAACTGATGCAAAGTGAAATGAGCAGAACCAGGAAAACATTGTACACAGTAACAGCAACATTGTGTGATGATCAACTATGAATGTCTCAGCTCTTCTCAGCAACACAATGATCTAAGACAATTACAAAGGACTCATGATGGAAAATGCTTATCCGCATCCAGATAAAGAACTGATGGACTCTGAATTTAGATTGAAGCAAACTTTGTTCACTTTTTTTTTTCATGGTTTTTTCCTTTTGGTCTGTTTTTTCTTTCGCAACTTGGACTAATATGGAAATATGTTTTACATGATTATACATATATAACCTATATCAAATTACTTACCATTTTAAGAGTAGGGTTAGGGAGGGAAGGAAAAAAAAATTTGGAACTCAAAACCTTGTAAAAATGAATGCTAAAAACTTCCTACATATAAGTGGGAAAAATAAAATACTATTTAAAAAAGATCTCCCCCTCTGTCAATCCCCACTCTTTCACTTATTTTCAATCTCTCTCTGTCTGTTGGCTCCTTCTCTACTGCCTATAAACATGTCCATGTCTCCCTCACTCTCCAAAAAAACCCTACTTAATCCTTCCATTCTCACTATCATTTTATGATTGTATGTCTCTTCACTCTTTTGTGGCTAAACTCCTTGAAATGGCCTTCTTATAACAGGAGCTTCCACTTTCTCTCATCTCATTCTCTTTCTATTTTTGCTTTTTGGAGGGGGGAAGGTAGGGCAATTGGGGTTAAGTGACTTGCCCAAGGTCACCCAGCTAGTTTTGTATTAAGTGGCTGAGGTCACATTTGAACTCAGGTCCTCCTGACTCCAGGGCCGGTGCTCTATTCACTGTACCACCTAGCTGCCCCCTCATTCTTGCCTTACAATCCAGCTTCCTACTTCGTCATAACACCAAAACTGCTCTCTCCAAAATTACCGGTGATCCCTTGATCAGTAAATCCAACGGCCTTTTCTCAATCCTCATTGTCCTTGACTTGTCTGTAATCTCTGGCAGTACTTAGATCATGCTCTTCTCCTGATACTCTCCTCTCTAGGTTTTCAGGACACGCTTCTCTCTTTCTCATATTCTCTCCTGATTCTCCTCCTCTCTCTCTGACTGCTTCTTCTCTGTCTCTTTTGTTGGATCCTCCTCCAGATCACATCCTCTAACTATAGGTGTCCTTCTGGGTTCTGTCCTGGGCCCTCTTCTCTTCTCCCTCTATGGTGTTTCACTTGGTGATCTCACCAGCTCCCATGGATTTAATTATTATCTCTTTTTTTTTTTTTTTAAAGAGGGTAGATTTCTTTTTAATGAGAAAAACAACACACTGGAAGAGGACATGCCACAACTAGCTTCCTGTTTCTGTACCAACCCACTTGACTACACAGTTTAACAACAACAAAAAGACCCTGCAGCATCACTTTATAAAGTGTGAAAATTCTTACAAAGTTAACTTATCAAAAACATATCAGTCTGTCTTTTGGCAT
>CM053580.1:581625429-581711603 GCA_028627135.1 Pseudochirops cupreus
GATGCACCCTAGCATGCACCCACTCTATGTTGGTGGAATTATTATCTCTTTACCGATGATTTTCAAATGCAACTGTGGTTGACCTCCAATCTTGCATTTCCAACTGCCTTTCAGATATTTCTAGCTGGATGTCCAGTAGATACCTTAAACTCAATGTAAATTCAAATTGTACTCATTCTTTCTCCCTAAACCTTCTCTCCTATCCTACTTTCCCTATTGCTGTAGAGTGTGCCCATCTTCCCTCAGACTCACAACGTGGGAATCATCCTGGATTCCTCACTATCTCTCACCCCTCCTTATTCAAGCTGTTGTCAAGACTTTTCAATTACCCCTCGCAAAGCTTCCCAATATACCCCCTCTCTCTTCTGACATTGCCCCCCTTTCTCCCCCTTCCTCCCTGCAGGCATCACCTCACATCTGGACTTTAAGCCAGTCCTGGCTTTTCCACAAGATACTCCAGTGTTTCTTGGCTCTGGGCATCTTCTCTGGCTGTCCCCCATGCCTCTCTATGCCAACTACTGACCTCCTGGGCTTCCTTTAAGTCCCAACTCAAATCCCCCTCCTATAGGAAGCCTTTCCCAGCCCCTTAATTCTGATACTTTCCTCTCTGTTAATTATTTCCTATTTATCCTGCACATAGCCTGTTTGTATAGATTTGTTTGCATTGTGTCTCCCCCCCTTAGATCATAAGTTCTTTGAGGGTAGGGGCTGTCTCTGGCACTCAGAACAATGCCTAGCACACAGTACATGAGCCTAACCCTCTCTTTGTCCAATCTCCCTTTGTCATAGTTTCTCCTCTGTAGAATGATGGGAGGGACTTCTGAGGTCATTTCTAGTCCTGCTCTTATGACATTTCCTTTCTCCTGGGCTTTTTGTGAGAAAAGAGCTCTTTATAAATGAGGACTATTCTGATAACTTCCCTCCATCACCTTGGCCATCAAACTTGCGGTCCACAAAGTCAACATTTATCCACGAATGATGTAATGGAACATTACTGAGTTGGAAGCAATGACAAATCTGAAGAATGGGGAGATGTACAGACTAAAACAAAATGAAGTCAGCAAAAACCAGGAAAACAATCTCCTCATGACTTCAGAAATATAAAGAAAAAAAACAAAAGAGCAGAGATCGAACATTGGATAGTTGCCATAACCAAGCTTGTCCCTAAAGGAGACAAGCCAGACCTGGGGTGAGGAACCTGCAGTCTCAGAACGCTTTGACTGTCAAAGGGCCCCACTCGAGGACCTCGAGGCCACAGGTTCTCCAGCCCTGAGCCAGGCAGTCAACAAGCATTTATTCAGCACTTTCTATTCCCAGGCACAGCGCTAAGTGCCGGAGACACTAAGTAAAATAGTGCAGTCTGTGCCCTCAAGGAGCCCCCACTCAACATGTAAATAACTCGGGCTAGCGGGCGGCACTGCAGATAGAGTGTTGGTCTTGGAGTGAGGAAGCCCCGAGTTTGAATCTTGCCTCAGACACTTGCTCATTGTGTGACCCTGAGCAACTCACTGCCTCTGTCTGCTTCAGTTTTCTCAACAGTAAGAAGGAGATAGCAGCTATGACGAAATGAAATTACACGTAAAATGCTTTGTATTCCAGTGCTTTGCTTCAGGCACTCCGTAAATATCGCTATTAGAATTGTTATTGACATACACGATGTGTGTGCGCATGTATGCAGCGAGGTGGCGCTGCAGCGGATAGAGCAAGCGGCTTGGAGTCAGGAAGACCTGAGTTCAAATGTGACCTCAGGCACCTATAAGCTGTGTGACCCTGGGCAAGTCACTTCTCGTGCTTGTCTCAGTTTCTACATCTGTCCAGTGAGTTGGAGAAGAAAACGGTAAGTGCCATGGGAACTTCCTCAGCAGGGTAGTTACATGGTCAGGTCTGTGCTTTAGGACTATCGACAGTTGTGGAGTACAGAGCCACGGGAGGGAGACTAGGCAAATGCAGTCACAAACGATCTCACTCCCGTGTGAGGGTCCCTATGCTTGTGATGCAATCCCACATTCTATAGTTTGGGCTTAACAAGCCGCTCTCTCCTCACAACAACTCTGTGAAGTCAATTATGCCATTTCACAGATGAGGAAACTGAGGTTGAAAAAAGGCAGAAGACTTGATCCCAGTCACGTAGCCATTAAGAGCCAAGTTCGTCCTACCTGGAAGGCACTGCTCTGGGTACCCTGGTTGGGTATTGCTGAGTCATTTCAGCACTGTCTGACTCTCCATGAGCCCATCTGGGGTTTTCTTGGCAGAGACACTGGCTCTGTCTGCCATTTCCTTCTCCAGCTCATTTTACAGATGAGGAAACTGGGGCAAACGGTGTAAAGTGACTTGCCCAGGGTCACACAGCTAGTAAGCATCTGTGGCCATATTTGAAGGCAGGAAGTCTTCCTAATTCCAGAATCTGCACGCTGTACACTATGGCCCACCTAGCCGCCCTGCTGTGGAACCAAAAACACAATGAGCGGTCCAAGTCTTCAAGAAACAGGTCCTACCCTCAAGGAGCTTACATTTTATTAGATGAACAGAACACAGCCTGTATACCACAAGCACGATACAGAACCACTGAGAGAGGAACATTAAAGGGGGAAGGGACAGGGAAGGTTTCTCAGACGGAGCGGCACCCATGTTGACCTCTAGTGCTAGGCGGTGCTGTAGCTTGTGCTCAGCTTCCAGTCACCAAGATCTGAATTCGAATCCTACCTCAGTGACTTGCATTTTCTGTGTAAACCTTTTTCATTCTCGGTTTTCTTGTCTATAAAATGGGGTTAATAATACTCCTCTCAAAGAGGGATATGAGCATCAAACGTGATACCAGACAGGGAACACTTGGTAAACTTGCTATATACGTCTTTTTCTTCCTCGTCTTTCCTTGCCAATAAGTTCAGACGCAAAGTAAGGATGCTCGTTGTCCCTACTACCTGGAAAACCTTAAATTTAAAACCCTAATAGTAGTAGTAGTGGTAGTGGTAGTGGTAGTGGTAGTAGTAGCAGTAGCAGTAGTAATGGAGGTGCGACCTAAACGGTGGCTGGGTTTTGGAAGGAAAACCCTGGCAGGAGAGAACGGAGAAGGAGAGCATGGTTGCCACGGGGAAAACCCGGGTAAAAAACGGGAGGAGGGAACCTGAAACTCCGGCAGAACAGGCTTTCTCCGCTACGCCCCGCCCCTCCGCATACCATGCGGTGACGTCATCGCTACGCCCCCGCCCCCACGTTCCTCGCCCAGTCAGCCCCTAGCCGAAGCTTTCTTTCCCCCCGTCCGAAATGGACGAGGAGGAACCCAGGGGAACAAAGGCGCCCAGAGCGACAGCCGCATCGGCCACTCAGCGCCGAATCCGGGCTTAAGCCCCGGCGAGACCCATCTCGCCACTGGCCGACCTTCTCCACGGAGGCGGAACCGAGTGGCGAGGCCCCGCCTCCCCCGGGCTTGGGGGCGGGAGAGGGACAGCTGGACCAATCAGAGCGGGGCTTGGTGGCCCGCCAGTACCTCAGGCTACGGGTCGAGGGCGCGCGCCGAGCGGACTGGGCCCGGGCCCGTGCGCCCCCGCGAGCGCGCGCGGCCCCCCTCCATTGCTCGCGTGCCCGTTCGGCCGCGGTTCCTCCGAAGCGGGACAGAAGACCCGGGAGCGGAACGTGGCGAAGCCTCTGGGTCTGCCGAGGACCTGACCACCAACCTCCGGCCACCGCCCACCGCAGAGGGGGCCCGCCCCCGCCGCCCGGGGTGGGCGACCGGCCCGGGCCGGGGGCCTGGGGTCCGGGGCCCCGAGGCCCGAGGCCCGAGGCGGCGCGGCTCCGCGCAGGCGCCATGAGGCCCCCCGGCTCTGCGCAGGCGCCCTGAAGGCCCTGAGGCCTGGGCCGCCCGTGGGCTGAGCCGGGCCCGGGCCAGGGGGGCGCCGTCCCGAGCCGGGCCAGGGCCGGGGCCGGGGCCTCGCCATGGCTGGGGCCATCGCGTCCCGCATGAGCTTCAGCTCCCTCAAGAGGAAGCAACCCAAGACGTTCACCGTGCGCATTGTCACTATGGACGCGGAGATGGAGTTCAACTGCGAGGTAACGCGCCCGTCCGCCCTCCGGCACTGCTTGAGCGCCGCGTGTGTACGCCGCCGAGGGAAGGAGCCCCGCCCGCCAGGGGGCGGGACATGGGGGCGCCGGCCACGGGCCTCTTAGCCGGAGCCTTCCCGCGGGGGGCCGGACCCCTCCGGGGCCGCCCGCGGTGTGCCTGGGCTGGGGGCGGGGGCACCCAGGGCCAGGTTCTGGGGGCTCCTTGGCGCCACCGCCCTGGGGCCTCAGGGTCCTCATCTGTGAAATGGGGGAGACGGCAGCGCCCGCCCCCGAGGGCGCTGGGTGCGGGTTGTTTGGGTCTGGACCTCCTCCAGCGACCCGTGGAGAGGGCACCTCTGCCAGGCTGCCCCGGGCAAGAATGTTCCCTGCCGCCAGGCCGCCCGTCCGGGAATGCCCGGGCCGGGAGTGTTAGCAAACACACGCGGGGATCCCTGGGCCCAGCACATAGGTGTAGGTGTGTATCCAAGTATCTGTGCACACACAAGCACATATGTAGGCACGCAGGCACACACGTGTAAGTGTGTGTATATGTGCACACATGTATGCACACACAACATAAGTGTATGTAGTCATACATGAGTATAGATATACATGTGTGTACAATGCAAACGTATGCACAATCATATACATACATGTACATGTATATCCAAGTATGTTGTATATATTAAGTCATCTCTAATGTGCAACTCTCCATGACCCCATCTGGGGTTTTCTTGGCAGAGACGCTGGAGAGGTTTGCCCTTTTCTTCTCCAGCTCATTTTATAGTTGAGGAAACTTAGGCAGTCAGGGTTAGGTGACTTGGGCAGCATAGCACAGCTAGGAAGCGTTTGAGGCCAGATTTAAACTCACAAAGATGAGTCTTCTATATTCACCCCTGGTGCTCTACTGTGCCATCTAGCTGCCCATATAGAAGTATATAAGCATATACATGTAAGTATAAGTATGTACATAAGTATAAATGTGTGTATGTGCATATAGTGTGAATATGTCTGTGTATGTGCACACTGGTGTATATGTGTGTGGCTGGAAAGAGCGCTAGATTTGGGCCTCCAGTGTCTTGCTCCCCTGGTTCACTAAACATCGCCTGGCCTCCTAGAGCTGACATTCATTCCCTGAGAGATGCACAGATAAGGAAATGTGAAGTGTTTGGAGAGTCGGCTAGAACCTCAGGAACATCCAGACTGACCCATACGACAAGGGGCTAGGCCTCAGGATGGGGGGCCTATTGCTCCTCTAGGAGAAAGAGAGTTGGATTGTAGTGAAGAGAGCCCTAGATTGGGGGTTAGGGGACCTGACTCTGCTGGTTCTTGCTTGTGTGACCCAGGACAAGGTGCTTGGCCTTTCTGGGCCTCAGAGTGAGAGGCAGGTGAGAGGGCTAGGTGGCATGTCCTGTTCAGGCCCCTGCTGGTTTCCCAGAGAGTACATGGAGTGAAGTATCTAGAAAGGCCAGGAGACTCTGCAGGGGGTGAGGAGAGGGGTGTTACACTAGCTCAGTCAGGCTGGCTTGGGGAGGGAGAATGTAATAATGATACCATTGGGGAGCTTTTAGGTCAGGGAGATGCTTGGCACACACCCTCCTAATCTGGTCATCCTCACTTTGTGCTGTTTGGCCAGGTGACTGAAGGGTCAGGCATGGCTGGAGTCCACATTGCCTCCTGACCCCTCCAGCTAAAGGCCCCCTAGCCTAGCCCCTTACTTTACAGTAAGACAAGTGGTTTGTCCATAGTCACAGAGCTAGCTAGTAAGTGGTGGAAGGAGGACTGGAGGCCAGGTCTTCTGATTCCCAGATTCAGGGCTTTTTCTACCATGCCATGCTGTTCTGTGGACCTGGGAGAGGCCCCAGTGGTGATCTGGTCAAGTCCTTCCTTTTACACGAGGAAACTGAGGTAAACAGTGTTACGTGACGTGGGTCGAGCAGCTAGTAAATGTATGAGGCTGGCTTTGCCCTTAGGCTTTTCTGCCTGCAGAGCCAATTCTACCCCTGTGCCCCCTCGCTGCCACCTCATAATGGTAATGGTGGCTACCTTACAGTGTTTTGTAAGCGGTTCTTAGCACAGTGCTTGGCACATGGTGCAGTGTAAATGTTGGCAGTCATTATAACTGGCAGTATATAGCACTGTTTTTGTAGAGTGTGAAAGAGAATTGTTTGTCTCCGGCTTGGGAATAGGGAAGCAGCTTTAATGGAGTGGGCCTAATGGCCTGGACCAGTAGTCTTGGCCGAGGCCAGGGGAAAAGACCGTGCACTTCAGCAGAGTACAAGTCTTGTGTGTGATCTTCAGTGTTTCTTTATGATCAGTGAAGGTGCAGTTTTTCCACAGGTGAAGTTTGAATTTGGAAGCTCATGTTAATGGGCTTATTTATTACTCTGACCTGGGAGAAGCCGGCAGTCCAATCACCTCACATTTATTGAGTATCTGCTTTGTGCCAGGCCTGTGCCAAGCATGGGGAATGCAAAGAAAGGTAAAAGACAGGCCTTGCCCTCAAAGGGCTCCCAGTCTAACGGAGGAGACAACATGCAGACAACTCTGGACAGTCCCAGGTAAACTGGAGATAATCCCCTGAGGGCAGATAGCAGCAATGTAGGTGATCCAGAAAGGCTTCTCAGAGAGGAAGAGATTTGAATTGGGACCTGAAGAATGCCCAGGAGGCCAGAAGGCCGAGATGAGGAGGGAGAGCATTCCGGGGATGGCAGGCAGCAGGTGAAATGTTTGATTTGGGGAGCTGGAGCGTCCGGGGGAGGAATACCAAGGAGGCTGGGGTCCCTGCATTCGAGGGGTCTGGGAAGGGGCCAGGTTGTGGAGGGCTCCAGATGCCAAAGAGACCACTGTGTATTTGGTCCTGGGGGTAATGGGGAGCCCCTGGAGTGTAGCCAGGGGTGGCATGGTGACATCCTTACTTTAGGAAGGTCACTCTGGTGTCTGAATGGAGGATGGATTGGAGGGGGGAAAGACTGGTGGACTTCATTTGTCAGAAATTTTATAAGTGAAGTATTTGGGAGAAAAAATTAAACTCCTTGGAGGCAGTCTGGGTCTTTGTCTGCCCAACAGTGGCCTGACGTGGCACCTTCCGTAGGGCAGTCATTTAATGTATGTTCATTAATTGATCATAATCATGAAAACTTGATTTTAAAAATGTGGTGAGAGGTTTTAGCCTAGAGTCGGACTGAGATAAAGGGAAGAGGGCTTATTTCAAAATAAACTTTTGTTTTTCTTCTACTAGAGTCCTGCTTGTTGGACTCCTCAGAATGTAGTCCCTTCTCCACCCAGCCCACGGACCTCCGTGGCTTCCTTAACGTCCCAACGAGAATCTCTCCTCGTCCAGGAGAGCTCTCCTCTGAGCTCTAGGGCTCTCCTCAGTCAAGTACTCCCTTTGTCCTCTGTGTGCCTCAGACTGAAGGCTTCCCTAGTGCATTCTTTGCAGAGTTCCTGGAATGCTGTAGGCACTTAATAGATGTAACCGTGAGTTCTCTGGCTGTTCCAGGGAAGTTGGGTCTTGGTTAGGTACAAGTCTGGTGATGGATTGGCTGTGTGTCTGTGTGTCTCCTGAGGCCCAGCCTAGCTAAGACTAGCCCAGCAGATCTGACCACAGAGCGCCGAGTTTGAGTGCCTGTGGACACTGGAAGACCATTTACTTACAGTGGTGACAGGGTTGCAGACGCCTTCAGTGAAACCAACTCCACTCCTTGCAGTATTTGACCTTTGTCTTTGTGCTCCCCCTTAAGTACAGTTGACTCCTGAAGGCAAAAAGAAAACACCAGTTACAGAAAGGGATGTAGTAGAGATGTTAGGAAGGACCCAGAAGGGCCGTTCCCATTGGCTGGCACATCCCGTGCAGTACCATCCTTCTCAGAGTGGTCCAGACTTGGAGATTTGGGGCAGAAGAGATCCAGCGAGGACGGCAAGGGGCCACAGAACTGTCACATGGGAGGAAATTTGATCATCATCTTCAGATATTACAGGGTTGACTTGTGGAAGCCTCAGGAAAGCAGAGGCACAGAAAGGAGGCCCATGGGGACTCAGTGCCAGTTCCAGGACCCTTAGGAAGGTAGGAATGCGCTGTTTGCACAGATGATGGTTTCCCTGTCTGTGGCAAGGTATCTGCTCATGGGGCTTGTTACGGAGCACCTTCATGGCCCATGTCTGGGTTGGACCGAGGGACCTCCAAGGGCTCTTGCAGTTTTTTTATTCTATGATCAGAATGTTCTTTAAACAGTTTGTTTTAGAGTAGTAGAGTTCATTGAGCCCATGATTCTTAACCTGGTGTCTATGGGTAGATTTCTACGGGTCCATGAACTTGGCCAGGAGAATTACACCTTTATTTCCTTTTTTATTTAAGTTTTTACTTTTAGTTTAAAATATTCAGTTCCTCAAGTTTTTGAGTTCCAAATTTTCTCCCCCTGCTTCTCCTCCTTCCTCCCCCCGCCATGGCACCACGCAGTCTGATGTAGGTCCTACATGTACCTTCACATTAAACATTAGTCAAGTTGTAAAGAAGAATTATAACCAGTGGAGTGAACAACGAGAAAGAAGGAACAAAACAGCAAAATGAAAGAGACCAAGTAGTTTGCTTCCATCTGCATTCAGACTCTAGTTCTTTCTCTGAATGTGGATTTCCTTTCCATCATGAGTCTTTTGGAGTTGTCTTATTATAGCAATGCATTGCTGAGAGGAGCCCAGTCTATCCAAGTCAATCATCACAGATACAATGTGTCTGTAATTGTGTACAATGTTCTCCTGGCTCTGCTCCCCTCACTCAGCATCAGTTTATATAAGTCTGTCCAGGTTATTATGAAGTCTGTCTTCATTATTTATGGCACAGTAGTATTCCATTACATTCATATACCACAACTTGTTTAGCCATTCCCTACTTGGAGGACATTCCCTTGATTTCCAGTTCTCGGCCATCACAAAAAGAGCTGCTGTAAATATTTTTGTACATATGAGTCTTCCTCCCACTTGTATAGCCCTTTGAGCATAGTTCCAAATTGCTCTCCAGAATGGTTGGATCAGTTCGCAACTCCACCAACAATGCATTAGTGTTACATTTTCCCCGCATCTTCTCCAGTATTTTTCATTTTCCTGTTTTGTCATGTGAGCCAATCTGACTGGTAAGATGTGGTTTTGATTTGCATTTCTCTGATCAATAGTGACTTAGACCTTTTTTTGTATGCTTCTAGATATCGTTAATTTCTTCCTCTGAAAACTGCCTATTCATATCCTTTGCCCATTTATCAATTGGGGATACACCTTTATTTCAGTAGAATGGGTTTCTTTTGTAATCCTGTGTATTGTATTTGATACATTTAAAAACAGGCTTCTGAGAAGGGTCTGCCAAAGAGGTCTGAAACTCTTAAAAAAGATTAAGAACGCATGAATTAGAAAGTGAGCTTCTGGGCTTTGACAAGCTGTTTCATCCTGAGATTTCCAGGGGAAATATGTGTTTGCAAAGTGCTATTGAATGTCACTTTGAAAGCAGCTGAGTGATGTGTGATAGTAGAGGGTGCTCTGAAGTCAGCTGACTTTTTGCTTGTTCTGCATTTCCAGAGCAGGGGGTGATTCAGTGACACCCTTGGCAGATGGGCTTTGGACCAGAGGAAAACTCTCAGCTAGGTGAGGTTAAGTTGAGCTAGCTTTCTAAGAAGGATTAGATTTCACAATGTGGGCAGTGTGTGATTCAGATGATGGGAGCTCACAAGTTCCTGCTTTTACTGAAGAGAATTGAGGCCCAGCCCTTCCACCTTCCCCAGGCTCCTGTTCTTCCTTGAATCACTTTGCACATTTAGCTTGCTGCTTTGGAGGCATTTTACATTTGAAAGGTTTGTTATTTTGGTATTAGTCATTTTGAGAAATAAGGTGCTGCCCATAATTTTGTCAGTAAATGAGAGTGACCTTCTTCAGAGTTTTTCTCTAAATAATCAAGAAAGAGCCAACTTTTTGAGAATTCTCCAACTTGAGTTTTAAGGGATTCCCAGACTGCTTGTTCTGTTGCAGACAAATGCCTGCTTGGGCACTTTGGGTGGGCATTCCATACCAAAGCAGATGCATTCTGCTTAAAGCTGCAGATCATACCTATACATGAGACATTTTGCAGAATCATCTATGACTCCATGAAACGAGTGTTAATAAGTAACTTATGTTAAAGGAGCGTTGTGAGGTTTAAGTGCCTAGTCCAAGGGGGCATAGATAGTAAGTGGCAAAACCAGGATCTGAACCTTGACCTTCCAGATCTCATGTTATTTCTGGCACAAATTCTGGTGTTTTCAACAAGGGGTTTAATTGCAAAATTCAGAAAACACTCTTGTAGAGCTTCTGTTGACTCCCTTCCAGGAGGGCAGTGATCTTCTTTGGAACTACTTTGTTCTGAGTTCCAGCCCCATGGATGCACATCCCCTGAGGTGGCCTGGATACCTTTGGCTGGGAAGTAAGAAAGGAAATAGAGCTGCATGTGGTACAGAGGTGGGAGTCAGCAGCCGTTGGTACCTCCTCGCCCCTTAAAAAGGTGCCAGTCACCTCAGATTTATTAAGCACTTACTCTGTGCTAACCCTGCAGGCTACAGAGAAAGGCAGAAACAGCCTTTGCCCTTGTAGTGGTGGAGCCCCTGACTGCAATAACTGTGCGTGCCAGGTGTCTTCCCAGTGAGTAGAAGGGGAGCTTGGAGGAGGCCCTGGCAGACTAGGGAGGCCTCGAGCCTTGGTCCTCTTCAGCCTCCCAGAAGATTTAGATTAGAGATTTAGGCTGGCAGGGACCCTAGAAGTCATGCAGCTCAGCCACTCATTTTACAGATGATGAACATGGTGCCCCAGGAAGTGATAGGACTTGCCTGGGGTCATGCAGCCAGGGTTGAACCCTGGCCTTCCTCTCTCAAATGGCCAGTATCACTGTAGTTTCTGCTTCATATGTAAAATGAAGAAGGACCCAGGGGTCCCAAGTTAGTCAGAGCTTGGTGTGAAACTGTACTACTCCTAGGAGTGGCATCCTATGACATGATTGTGGAATCCTTCATCTTGCCATGTTCCAAAGGCCAGGAGATCCCTAAGCACAGCTCTGATTATACACTTCATATGCTTTCCCATTCTTGCCTTTCCCTCTTTGTTGGTATTGGTCCTGGCCTCAGTGGGTGTGTATGTGTGTATCTTGGAGGGAGGGAGGATTTGATGGGTGACTTTTGTTTTGGAAGTGTCTGTTGCTTGCTCAGTTTAGGGGATAGATGCCGTCCTTTTCATGCTACTCTGGCTTTCCTCTGCTTTTCCTCTGTTCTCTGAAGCCCCTCTTGTTAAGCCATTTGGTGAGGCCTTCCTGTAAGTTTGCCAAGAGAAAGCACCCACTGCTTTTGGCAACAACTGGCTCATTTGGGTCTGTGAAGCCCTTGTACGTCCTAGGGGTGGGCCCCAATAAACACAGACAGAAACAAGGAAGAAAGGGTGAGTGCTGATGGAGAGAACATTTATTAAGTGGGTGAAGATGAGTCACGTACAGTCAGATAGTTTGGAGGATTCTAAATGCCAAACACAGCAGTTGTTATTGCATTCTAGAGGAAGTGAGGAGCTGGTGGGTTTGGAGAATGATGTGGTTAGACTGGGCTGGAGGAAGATCACTCTAGCATTGGGGGGGGGAGATACTGGAGGCAGAAGCCAGCGGGAAGGCTGTGCGGCCATCAGGTGGTAGGTGGTCATGGCGTGAGAGCCGAGAGACCGTATGGCCCTTAAGAGCGCAATTCTGGAAATCTCTATTGGTGACATTCTGTTCGCCAGTTTGGCTGAGAGTCACACGTAGCTTTCTGTGCCCAGCAGCCAGCCCCTGCTCCGCTGGTTGTGTATGCCATTCGCTTCGGGAATCTGAGGGGGTTATTCCCTTCAACAGCACAGATTGCAGCCCTCTGTCTTGATAGAGAACAGCTTGAGAATCGCCGGAGCTGAAATGTTGGTCGCTCTGAGCTTTGTAGGGCACACTTGGGGACCTAAAGAGCAGCTTTAATTTTTAAAACATTTATTTTTATTGATAGTTTTGGTTATTCTCATACCTTCATTTGTATATATTACATACATACGTGTATACATACATGCATACATTCTCCTTACCCAGTGACTTTCTCTTATAATAGGTATCTAAAAAGAAAGAAAAACATAGCATTTCAGCAAAACCAAGCTCTCTTATGATTCTATCAAATGGTATTTGTCGTGTCCCATGTGTATTCTCTTACCATTGCAAACAAGATAATTGAAAGATGAGGAAATTCTGTAATGCCTACTTTTCTTTCTCTCTTTTGCCCTCTTTCCCTTCCATTTGTTTTAATTCAGGAAGTAGAATGAGGAAGTCACAGCAGAGGTCAGTCAAGCATTAAGTGCCTCCTGTGTGCCAGGCCAGGTGCTGAGCGCCGAGGCTACAAAGAAAGACAAAAACCTGCCTCTGCTCCCAAGGAGCTCATTGTCTAATGGGGAGAAACAACATAAGAATGACAATAGATAAAAAAAAGCTATCAATCTGTCTGTCTGTCTCTCTGTTCACATCTGTCTGTCAGTCTATCCATCCATCCAACCATCCATCTATCCATCCATCCATCCATCCATGTATCAATTTGCCCATCTGTCTGTCCATCTATCCACCCATTTGTCTGTCTGTCTGTTCATTCATCCATCCATCCATTCCACCCATCTATCTATCTATCCATCTGGCTATCTGTATATCTATCTATGTATCCATGGACACATCTATCCATCCACACACATATATATGAATTGAAGTAATCAGTAGAGGGAAGGCACTGGCACGAGTGGGGTTGGGAAAGGCTTCTGGTAGAAGGTGGGGTTTTAGCTGAGCCTTGAAGGGAGCCAGGGAAGCCAGGAGGCAGAGGTGAGAGGAGAGAGAGAGAGAGGAGTGTGGGGTCAGCCAGTGAAAATGCCTGGAATTGGGGGATGGAGGAACAGCCTGGAGGGCAGAGTATGTGGAGGGGACTAGGTCCGGGTCTCAGTCAGGCAAAAGGAAGGAGTCGGGATTCAGAGGTGAGGGCAGTCCATGGTTAGGAGTCCAGAGGGTTGTGTTATTATTCAAAGGAATTGCATGAGCACTCGGAGCACGTCTAAGGGAGCCTAGGCCAGAGTTTGGTTGTCCTTTCATTCTCTTCTGTGTGGTCTAGATAGGAAATAGTCTTAACAGTGTGGGTCTGTGTGGGGAATGTGGCTGTAACTGGTTCAGGTGAATGGAGTATCAACTTTAGTCAGTCAGTGAACAGATTTATAATAGTAATAGATTTATTAGGTGCCTCCTGTGTGCCTGGCTAAGCACCTTTGCTAAGTGCTGGGACTTCAGGTGGAGTCCAGATAGTCCTTAGTTCAACATACTATTGAATACCTAGTCTCCATTGGGCTAGGTTAGACCCCAAGGGCATGGAAAGATCAATACCGCCTGTCTTGCTCAGGCGCTTACAGTCTCCTCGGAGTGGTAAGAGAAATAGAAGTAAATATAATGTGTATAATATATAATATAAGACTTTTAAATACTTTCCACAAGTTGGCAAATAAGGAATTTGAATGTTACTAGTTAATGGGGAGTCCTTGCAGACTTTTGAACAATGAAGTAACGGGATCAGACCTGTGTATTAGGTTAGTTTGGCCGAGAGGATATGTAGATGGGTAAGAAGATATGTAAGAGATTAGATCTGTGTGAGGCCCTAGTAAAGCCCTGGTACCCAGGGAGATGATAAGGCCTTACATTGGTAACACTGGGAGGATGAGAAGGAAGAAAAGGCAGGATTACGGAATTTTCTAGTCCTTGAATTATCTTCCTTACCTGATCTGCCCTTTCTCTCCAAAGTATCCATGCCTATTCAACTTACCTGAGCATCTTACTGGTTAGTGAGGGTCTGGCCAGTGTGGAATCTAACAAGAGGTTACCGTGCGCTCTACTCTAGTTAAAGAAAATCTTAAATTCTTAATGCTATCTTTGATTTTCACATCACCTTCAATTCCAAATTCTACATGATGAACCGTTCCTTGTAAGAACTGTTTAAAGAGGGTGAGAAAAAGCACTTGAGCGGCACTGAGTCTGGCCCTGTATGTGGTCTGCTTCCCCATCTCCTTGCGGGCTAACTTGGCCATTACAGTGGCGTTGTGTCCAGGTTTGGTTTTTTTTCAGTTTCCCTTGTTGTCATCCACGTGCTTGTTGTTTTCTGGGTGCTACATCTTTTTATCACTCTTCCCAGGCTTTTTGGAATTCCTCGTTTGTTTCTTGTAGCCCAGTAATGAATATTCCCCCACATTTCATGCTCTCCATTTAATTTGTCCAGCTGCTCCTCAGTTGATCGAAGTCTCCTTTGTTTCTAGGTCTTTTCTGGGACAAAAAGAGCTTTTCCAATCCTATCAAGCCTGGGAGGACTTTGTGCCTTTGGCCTCAGGACTGTGCTGTGCTGAGCAGAGGGGTTCTGAGGCTGTGGTCACTGGCTCACGCCTTGCGTAGGCTGATGTCCTTTTTTGATTTTCGGCTCTGGCCCGTGGCTCACTGCCCCGTGTGATATCCTCCCTCCCTTTCCTGACCCGTCTGCTCTGCAGACTTCTCTTTCCATTGTCCATTGTGTTGGTCTCCACTCATCACACTTCACTTTCCACTTCAGCTTGTCACAGTTGTCGTGCATTCTGCTCCGAGAACATTTCTGGGGCTTATTTATTTTTGGCTTCACAAGTTAAAAGCTTTTGAAGGTCTTTGTTTGAAATGTTTTAGAAACTCGAGTTAAGTTTTCTTCGGCTTGCCTATCATCTTAACCAGCTGGTCACTCAGCCTTTCTGGAGTGTTGGAGGGGAATGATGTGTTCTTCCCTTCTGTCTGTGCCTTGGCTAATTTAGATGACAAATCGTCGTGTTCTAGAACATTGGTAGTGCTTAAGATTTATTAATAAGAAGAATGATGCATTCCTTTTTCAGGGAAAAATCCTGAATCCCTTCTCCCTAGCCTAAAGGGAGCAGATGCAGCATGGGCCACTCCAGGACCGGTAGGTGGAGATGGAGCACATCGTTTTCTTAGGAACAGTCTTTTTTTCCTCACTTTCAGTACTTTTTTTTTCCTTAACAGTCACACACTTTAGACTTCAGTATTGGCCCTGTAAAGATTTTGTGGGTGGTGGCCTGCCAGCTTTGCCTTGCTTGTTTTGATAGTTGATATAGTAGTAGAGAGAACACTGGACCAGGAGCCTGAACAAAGGTCATCCAGGCCCCAGGTCTATCACCTAATGGTGGTGGGACCACGGCATTTCTTATTATTGTCCCCATTTTACAGATGAACCTCAGTTTTCTCATCTGTAAAATGGAAGTAAAACTCCTAGCTTACGTCATGGGATTTTTGTGAGGATCTGATGGAACCACAGAATAGCAGAGTTGGAAGGGACCTAAGAGGTCCTCTAGGCCAACTTACCCTTGACCTGGAATCCCCTCTAACATTTTTAACAGCTTTCTCTTGAATTCCAATGAAGAGGAATTCAGGGCCACTCATTCCACTTTTGCCTCCTTGTGACTAAATTAAAAGGTTCTAAAGAGGCAGACTCCTTACCTGAAGAAGTGAAGCTTGACCCCATGCTTGGAGATTGGCAGGAGGAAAGACCACTGAACACTTGGAGCTCTTGCTCAAGAGGAGGGAACCAGCGCTTGCTCTGAGGACTGATAAAGTGGGTGCTGTGACGTGAGAGATTGTCGGGTAAGGGTCCAAGGAGTGGAGGCTGGGGAGTCCTTGCTGAGGGACATCGAGGCAGGCAGCTGTCTGGTGGCTTGTGGTTCGCATGGGGCATGTGGACAAGCCTTGGGAAAATGAACGGGATCCACTTACCTGCACGTGACTGTGGGGGGTATGTAGAGAACAGGCCGAGAGAGACCTTAACACCAGAGCGGGTGTTTTCAGCACTGTTGCTTATCAGAAGCAAGGGTTTCACAGGAAAAAAGCTGATTGAAGAAATGAATGGCTGAAGAATAAGATGGATTTGAGAATGGGATCGGGATTTTCGGACCACAGCTTTTTTAAAAAAAATAGCTTTTTATTGACGTATTTTGTTTTCACGTTTCCTAGATTGGTGCCTGCCTCCTCATAGAGAACCACTCTTTGTACCAATGAATTTTTGAGGAGAAGCGAATGAAGACATTGAAGTAAGCTGATGTTCTGTGCGATGCCCCACTGCTGTGGGCGCCGCAGCCCTTCAGAGGAGGCAGGGCAGGAATCTTCTCAGCGCTCTGCTTTGGATTATTTTGTGCTCGTGGGTCTCGCCATTCACCTTGTTGGAGACTTGGAATATTTTACTTTCCTTGCTTCACTTACCGTCATTTGCATCAGTTCATGTACGTTCTGTCCTTCCGTGCTTTTGTATCTATTCCGCTTCATTTGCGTGTCACAGTTTGTTGGGCAGTTCCCTAATCTATAAGTATCTGCTTTGTTTCCTGTTTGTTGCCGTCACAAAAAGTGCTGCTGTAAAGTGTTTTGGGGTTTATGGAGCCTTTCTTTTTGTCCTTGCTCTCCTTGGGTTATGTGCCTAGCAGTGTAAACTCTGGGCCAAAGGTTACGGACATTTGGACCACATTATTAGCATGATTTCAGATAGCTTTCCAGAATGGTTGTAGTAACTCACAGTTCTACCCACAATGCATTAGTGTGTTTTTCTTTCCACTCTTCCTCTGACATTAACTATTCCCATCTCTTGTCATCTTTGCTGATTTGCTGGATGGGAGGTTTTTATTTGCTTTTATCTTATTCAGTTATTATTAATTGATGAAAAAAGGCAGGAATGAAGGGGGAATAGCATCTCTAACCTCAGACTCTATTATAAAACATCAGTGAACAAAATCATTTGGTATTGGTTAAAAAATAGAAAAGTAGGGGCGGCTAGGTGATGCAGTGAATAGCGCACCGGCCCTGGAGTCAGGAGGACCTGAGTTGCAATTCGCCCTCAGACACTTAACGCAAACACTAGCTGTGTGACCTCGGGCAAGGCACTTAACCCCAACTGCCCTGCCTTCCCCCCTCCAAAGAGCAGAAAAATATAAAAGTAGACAGTGAAGAATCAGAAATAATGGAACTCAGTAATCTGGTGTTTGAGAAGTCCAGAAACATAAGTTACTTAGGGAAGAGCTCCCTGTTTGACAAAAGTTGCTGGGAATCTGGAAAGCGACCTGTCAGGAATTAGGCTTTGACCAGCATCTCCAGCCTATCTTGACTGCACAGTAAATTCAAAGCGGACGTGCGGCCTGAGTCTTAGAGCTCACACCACTAAACCGCTAGACGAGGGCCGTGTGCCTTTTGTGGGCCTGCGTAGGAGATGAATTCTTGGCCAGAGAAAGAGCAGAGGCAGAGACAGAAGATAACGGATGATTCTGATTATGTGAAATTGCTTCTATTGAAACTGAAAAATTGATTTTTCATCAACAAAATGAATGCCCATCAGGATAAGAAGGGAAGTGGTTGACTGGGGGAAAAGTTCTGTGTATCACATTTGTTGGGTAGGGGCTCGGTATCCAAGATACATAGACAATTAAAAGAAATACATGAGACCAGAGATTGTTCTCCAGAAGACATGTGGTCAGAGGCTATGGAGCGCACATTCAAACATAGAAGTAACCTACCCAGACCTGGGGTGGGTGGCAGGGGAAGGAACGAGCACTTGTACGCACCTACTGTGTGCCAAGGGCTTTACAAATATTTCTTTTGTAACAGGGCCTGAAGTCTTACAAATCTAATCCAAGGGGCTTCAAACTGAAAAGGGGGCGGGGCTGCCACTTTTTATTTACATTCCCTAGGCTACATCCCATGAAGAATAGCTGCAGCGTGGGAAGCATCTTGGCTGAGACATCCAAAAAAGACAGTGGCCAAAAAAATCTAAGGAAGGATTGAATAAGGAAACTAATGGCCTTAGATATCTGTACACAGATGTCCAGAGCCTGGGTAGTGAGCCCACTGATCTAGAGACCCTGATGTGACTGAACGAGATGCAGGTCTTTTAGGGGGTTCCCAGCTCCACGTTAGCTCCCCAGCAGTGTGGCCATAGCAAGCTGCTGTGATCCGGCGTGACCCTGGGCGAGAGACAGAGGATTCTGGAGCAAAGTTGGATGGGCTCTAGGTCCCAGGCTTTAGGTGGGACGGGGATGACGTCCCCTTCGTGATAGTGAGAGCCAGGTGCTGTCGGTGTCTTCATTGAAATTGCAGCATAGCCCAAGGTCCTTCACGTATATGGGTTAATGTGCATTCATGCTCACACTGGTATCTAAATGGTGGGTAAGCAGTGGCTTTAATGGGGGTGTCTGTGGTAAGGAGGAGGAGGAGGAGGAGGAGGTGAGCTCCCTGAGGGCCTCTGCATTTTTCCTTTCCTCTTTCGTTTCCTTCTCCCTGCCCAGTGCCTCTTGCCTCAAGAACACATGAGAGGGGTGGCTAGGTGGTGCAGTGAATAAAGCACCAGCTCTGGAGTCAGGAGGGCCCAAGTTCAAATCTGGCCTCAGACACTTAACACTTACTGGCCGTGTGACCTTGGGCAAGTCACTTAACTCCAACTGCCCTGCCTTCCCCCCTCCAAAAGAAAAAAAAAAGCAAAAAATAAGAACACATGAGAGCTGTTCCTTGAATTGAGTTGCTCGTCTGCAAGAGGTAGCCGGAAGATCTGAGGCCTAAAGTCTGGCCCATTTGAGAATTGGTTGGAGAGACACAAGACATTTAGATTGGAAAAAGAAAAGACTTGTTTGAGGGAGAGGGGGCGTTCTAGTTTTCTTCAGTTATTTGAAGGGCTGTCCTGTGGAAGAGGGAAGAGGCTGGCTCTGCTGGTGCCTCCAGAACCAGAAGCCATGAGGAAGTGGGATCACAAGGAAGTCAGTCGTCTTGATGTTGGGCAAAATTCCCTAATGCTGAGAGCTTTCTAAAAGACTAGGCTGTCTTGGGAGATACTGGATTCCCTTTCCTTGGAGGACTTCAAAACGCTTTTCCAACTTCCACATATTTTTTTTCTGTTCTATATCATCACCCACCTTTCAGTCAGCTTAGATGAGATGTCTAGGTGGTGCAGTAAACAGAGCACTGGAGCCAGGGGGGCTTGAGTTCAAATCCAGCCTCAGACCCTTACTAGCTATGTGACCCTGGGCAAGTCACTTCACTTTGGCCTGCCTCAGTTTCCTCAACTGTAAAAAGGATAATAATAGAACCTCCCTTCCTGGACTGTTGTGATATAGGATCTACAAACGATAGAGTGTTTGTAGAGAGTGCTAGCACAGTGCCTGGCACCGAGGAGGGGCTGCGTGAATGCCTCTCTCCTCCATCCCCCTCCCCCTCTCGTCTCCTCACTCCTCCCTTTCCCCCATCGGTCAGTTGTCAGGCTCTGGAGGGCAGGGAGGGTGTGTTTCCATTTTGCCTTTGTATTCTCAGGCTACAAGTAAGCATTTATTAAGTGCCTACTGTGTGCCAGGCCCTGTGCCAAAGGCCGCCAGAAGTGTGCCCCACAGTGTGATGGGTCCCCAGCACTTAGTACAGTCTGTACAGCTCCTTGCACTGTAGAGAGTACTTGAGAGGTGTTTGTGGATTGATTGATTGATAATGGGAACCTTTGATTCCCCTGGCTCTTTGAACCCTCCAGCCTTGTATTTCGGTCATCAGAGACAGAATTGTTTTGGTTTTTTTAAGGGCTTTTCTAAGAAGGAAAAGGAAGGGATGTTGTTATTCAGTCATGTCCAATTCTCTGTGACTCCCTTTGGAGTTTTCTTGGCAGACACTGGAATGGTTTTTGCCATTTCCTTCTCCAGCTTATTTTACAGATGAGGAACTTGGCAAACAGGGTTAAGTGACTTGTCCAGGGTCACACAACCAATAAGTGTTGGAATTTTGAACTCAGGTCCTCCTGACTCCAGGCCCAGCACTCTATCCACTCTGCCAACTGGCTCTCCTTGACAGGGGCTGGGGGCGGGGGGAGGAGAGGCAGAACCATTCCTAGCAGTGCCTAAATCCAGCTCTTTTTTGCTTTTTTAGAATTGGTGTCCTTTCTCAGCTCTCCCCCTAAGTTGACTTTATTGTAGGTGCCATGCTCATTGGCAGAGCTAGGAAAGAAGGATCAGCTGGATCAGGTTAAACAGTTGCCATCATTCACCCCCTTCCTATGTATGTGCCTCCCACAGCTGTCTTCAGATTGTGAGTCAGTGTTCTGCCCACTCAAAGCCACATTCAGTATACAGGACCGTAAAGCTAGGGTAGTTATTTCTTGTCCTAAGATTGTGAGGTGGCAGTGTATGATACCATGGGAAGAAGATGGAGTTGGGGTGAGACCCTGGCTTTTCCCTTCTAGTGCTGCCACTTGGGTAAGTCCCCTCAGCTCCAGATCTGTGATTCTTGTGGGTTAGTACTATGTGATCAGGTGCAATGTCCTGGCCATGTTAGGCAATTTAATGAATCTTTGAGGACTTTTTGGTCTTCAGAAGTAGTAAATTGATGTTGGAAAGTTTTATCTCCATGAAATTTTATTCTGATTGATACATTTGAATGTTTAGTTTTGTTACTAATAATGTCTTTCCCACACTTAAAAACTCTTGAAGCACTTCCTCTAACTTTCAGAAGGAAATCTAATGTCTTCAACCCTCCACAGTAATAGTACTAGCTAATACTTCAGGCTAATTTATTTATCTTTAAATTTAGACACACACACGCACATGTATTCACGCGCACGCACACACACACATGCACACACAGACACATGCACACACATGCATACACATACACACACGCATACATGCACACACACGCACAACGCACGCGCGCACACGCACGCACACGCACACACACACTTACATATCCATGTGTGCACATAATCACAATCTGTTGCTTCTTTCTCCTTCTCCCCCTCCCAGCCCAGTTGAGAAAGAAGGAAAAACAAAATCCCCATCACAAACATTCATAGTTAAGCAAAACAACTTTCTGTACTGCCCGTGTCTAAAAAATTACGTCTCCTTCAGCCCTTCATCCTCCTGCATCTTCTGTCAGAAGGTGGGCAGCGTGTTTCATCTTTAGTCCTCTGGAATTGTAATTGTCGTTACACTGGTCAGGATTCCTAATTCTTTCAGATTGTTTCTCTTCACCTTACTGTTGTCCTTCTGTGAATTGTTCACTTCGCTGTGGATCGGTTCATATACGTATTCTCATTTCTTACAGCACAGTAGTGTTCCATCCCATTTATACAGCACGATTTGTTCAGTCGTTTCCCAGTCGATGGGTCCCCCCTCAGAATCCCATTTTTGGCCGCCTCTGAAAGAGCTGTGAATATTTGTGTATATCCTTAGAGCTTGTTTGGCTGGTGACTTATCCCTCCCTCCTTCTGTCCTCTCTCTGTCTCTAATTCCTCCTTCCCTCTTCTCCCTTTTCTCTCCTATTTTCTCTGTTAAATGTATTTCTGTGCCCAGCTGCGAGTGTGTCTGTCGCTGTGTGTCTGTGTGTATTCTTCCTTTCTTTGATCAGTTCAGGTGAGAGTGAGCTTCAAGGTCCAGTCAGTCTGCCCTGCCCCTCCTCCTCATTTGGAGAGATGTCTACTTCTGTTCCTTGTGTTTGTGAGATAATTTCCCTTAACCTTCCCTTCTCTTCCCTGTATTGTGTATTCCTCTTTCCCTCTTTTTTCCATCCTTCTTTTAAGATCAGGATGCAACAGACCCACTTCCAGACTTGATCTGGTAGCCTCCCTCTATGACCCTTGCATCCAGATAGCAGCCATCATTTCCCCATACTAGAACTTAGGCAGTTTATCCTTGGTTAGTCCTTTAACACTGGGCTTGCCTCTTTATGTTTCTCTTCACTCCTGTGTTTGAACTTCACAGTTTCTGCCCGGCTCCCTTCTTTTCCCCAGGAATGCTTGGAAGTCCTCCCTTTTATGAAAGGCCTGTGGTTTCCCCCGTGGCATTCCTTTGCTGGCTAAGTGACCCTCGGCTGTAAGTCTGTATCCTTTGCCTTCTGGAACATCATATTCCTCGTTCTCGGCTCCTTCATAGGAGTTTAGTGGCTTCTTACTAGGGGCTGTTTAGTGGATCATGTGTCATTTGGACTGTGGGGCTTGTGCTTGAATTCTTTCTTTCTGGCTGCTTGCCATATTTTTTCTTTGATCAGGAAACTCTGCATTTTGACTCTAATGTTCCTGGGAGTTTTCATTTGGGTGTTTATTTCAGGAGGTGACCAATGTTTTCTTTATATTTCTGCTTTGCTGTCTGGTTCTAAGAGATGTTGGCGGTTTTTCTTTTGAAATTTCTTGGAAAGTTATGTCTAGGATTCTTTTTTGGTCATGGTGTTCAGATAGTCTAAAGATAATTTAATTTTTTTTCCTCCTTGAGCAATTCTTCAGGTCGGTTGTTTTTGCTGAGACATCTTACATTTTCTCCTCCCCCCACCCCATTTGACTTTGCTTTAATATTTCTAGTTGTCTTAAGGAGTCAGCTTTTATTCGGTCCATCTTCATTTTCCGAGTTTGTTGCTTGCTTAGTGTTTTACCTCTTGTGCCAAGCCATTGATTCCCTTTCTGATTCTTTCTTCCATTGCTCTTATTTGTTTTCCAAAATTTTCATCTGGCGCTCTCATGTCACTGACAAAAAGCATTTTCAGTTGTTTCTTTTTTTAAACCCTTGTTTCATCTTTTCCGGTAATTCTAGTTAAATTTGTGTCCACACTATGTTTTTCTTTGAGACTTTTGTTTGTGGGTGTTTGAAATCACTCTTTCCTTCTGTATTTGTGCCTTGAGCATTCCTGTCACCATAATAATTTTTTAGCTTTTTATAGTGCAGTTCGTTTTTTGTTTGCTCATTCTTCCAGCCTCCTTCCTGAGTTCAGACTTGATGTTAGGGCTGGGCTCTGCTGCTCTCCTGGGAGGAAGGACTGGGTTGGTCCCTGTCACTACTTTCTTGGTGTATTGAGTGTAGATCTCGGGATCAGTTTAGGCTGGGGACCCGCAAGCTTTCATGCTCCCAAAGTGGTCTGATCCAGGGCAGTCTCATGGTTTCTTCCCTGGTCAAGTTCTGCGAGTTCTGATCTGGGTTTTGGTGAGCGACAGTAGACTGCTGCTGGACTCGGCCATTATTAGCCAGCTGGGAAGCTCCGCTGGTTCTGGGGAGCAGAATTGCGGCCCCCCCTTTGGTCTGGGATTCCTGTTCTGGGTATTCCTTTGCAGGCTTCCGATTGGACTGGAAGTTGGACTTGAGACCCTGCTCTGCCTCTGGGGTTGGAGTCACACTGTTGCTG
Source organism: Pseudochirops cupreus (assembly GCA_028627135.1). Lineage (NCBI taxonomy): Eukaryota > Metazoa > Chordata > Mammalia > Diprotodontia > Pseudocheiridae > Pseudochirops > Pseudochirops cupreus. The sequence continues at coordinate 581,648,696 of CM053580.1, forward strand.
TTTGCTGTGTTCCTCTCAGCCTAGGGCCTCTCTGCCTTAGATTGCAGCCCTGGGTGCAGGTCCCTTCCACGATCCTCTCTGAACCCATGTGAGTTCCTGCACCCTGTGATGTCCTCCGATGAGTGTGGGACCACCTCCTGCCCTGGTGTACAACCTTTCCCTGGTTGGGCTGCTCCCTCTTATCTCTATAGGCATACCTGGCCTGGAAAAATGATTCATTGTGCCTTTCTCAGGTTTTGGTCAGCTGTACTTCTCGTTCTGGTTGGAGGAGTGGGGAGCTTCCTGCCCTGCTTTCCAATCCTCTGCCATCTCAGATGGCTCTCTACGTTAGCTTTATAAAGCACCTTAAATGTCTTCTCTCTTTTCCTCCAGCAGCTCTGTGAGGGAGGTGCTCCGTTTCTCCTGCCTTCTGCTTTACGGTGACAAGTCTCTGAGGCCCAGAGAAGTTAAGCTACTTGTCTGTGGTGGTCTTGTAGCTTGTAGGTGTCGGAAGTGGATTCGGACCCCGCCCTCTGGACTCCTAAGGCCAGGGTCCTTAGCACCATAGATCCCGTGTCCTCTGCCCATACTCTTCCTCGGTTCATATGTGTCTCCGTGTTATTCACCATGTGTCCTCCGTGCGCCCTGATCGCCTAGAACGGCCTGCCCCCTCATCCCCCTGGTCCATGGGTCTGCTCCGTTCTCAAACCTCTCCTTATCCCTAGCATTTTGTATGTCACTTACCTCCTGGGGGCTTTATTTTATCATCTTTGTCTTCCGTTCTGGTTTTTCCTTGTGAATTGTAAGCTCTAGAAAGATAAGACAAACTCTGACTTCTCTCTCCACTCCACCGTAGACCCTTATTACAGATTTGGTGAATTAATTTGTCGTTAGCGTTCTCATCAGCCTCACCGGGAAACTTAGCTAAGAGATAAGGAAGGGAAGGGAGAAGAACCAACCCAGCTTTGAGGTTTAACAGTGTCTTTGTAGGACACTGTTTATTTTTCCGCTTGGAACTTGGGCTCATTTGCATGAGGGAAATCAAGTTTGTTTAATGTGCTGGGAGCTCTTTGAAGAAAGGCACTTTTAAATGCAAAGTACTATTTTTAAAATGCCCAGAGCAAAAGTAATTAGTCAGTGGAATAATATTTCATCAGGTTTTGCATTTCTTTCCCAGTTTCTATGGACTGTTAGATGTTTGAAGTTTGGCCTTGCTTCTGGCTACCTGGAATTGATTATTGCTTATTTTAGCCATATCCAGAATTATTCTCAGTAATTCAGACATTCATAATTATTTGATAATTACTTAACGTCAGCAATGTTGAAGGTGCTGCAAAATTCCTGTTTTGCAGAGTGAAATCACCACTTTGTTACCTTGGAAGACTCATTATTATATAATCAGCTTTTGATCACAGGAGAAACACGAAACATGATAATGTAGCCTAAATAAAGGGAAAGACTGTAAAAATACACATAAACTAGGCTCAAGATGCCTGGTAGGACACTTAGTCTTCTAAAGAATGAATCTAGAGTGTAGGGTAAATTCTTTTTGTTTAATCTTTTTATTATAAACCTATAAATGAAGTTATAGAATTCAGTCTGATGACATAATGATAAAAGAAAGCATTGCAAATTTGAACCAACTAGTAATCATGTTTTCGGATCTCTTTTCTATGCACTTAGAAAGTTTTCCTGCTGCTACTTTTATATAGTTGTAGTCAGCATTTGTTCTCATTCTGTTTTCTTCATTGTAGATTGCTTTGAATGTCTCCCTATTTCTTTATCAGCTTCTTGGTTCTTTTTTATGATGTAGTAATATTCCATTATATGAACATACCACAATTATTCAGTCATTTCCCCAGTAGTTGGATATATAACTTGTTACCAGTTTTTCACTATTACAATAAAACAGCAGTAAATATTTTTACCAACAGGCTTCTCTAGCCTTCTTTTTAACAGCATCTTTGGGATCATTGAAAGTGCTGAACCTCTTCTCCATTTCATCATTTATTACCTGGCTCTTCTTTTTGGTGCTCTATGAATTCAGCTCTGGAGTACCAGGGAGCTGGGAAGAATCGGTTTTTGTCACAATCAGCATTTGTCACAAAGGGCATTAGAAAGATCCATGATGGGTAATAAAGAGGCTAGAGTCTATTATTCATTTTAATTAAATATTTTATTAAAAACTATCATTGTACCCCAGCAGAACTAATTCCTTTTGCTTAATAATTCTTGACATGTAAAATTAATTTTGACCCATGACAGGTCAGAACGGTGTTTAGCCCTTCGCTCTGAGGCTTTTCCAGGCTCTTTAGTCCTGTGTAGTTACTTTGCATTATTTCATAAAGAATTTTCCCAAATTTCTATCCAGTCTTACTTGCATTACAATGTTACAATATAATAATTCTATGAAGTAGCTCAAGAGAAATGTGACATGCGCAGATTTAGAGAAGCCACCCCAAATGTTCCCACAGACTCTTTGTGCCTGACCTGTGGTGGAACATTCCGAGCTCATATTGGTCTGACCCGCTGCAGTCAGACACAGCGTAACTTGATTCAAAACACAGTGATGTCATTTTGGTCCTCTGAGAACAAAGGACAACAACCACGCCATACCATAATAATTATGTTCTTACATTAATGTAAACTAGTGTGGTTTTGCCTGTCCTCCATTTTTTAAATCTTGTGATCCTTTTAGGGCTGTAGAGTACTAGAATAGTAAGGTTTAAGGGGTCAGTGTGTACTGTATTACTAGAAGTCTTAAGCATGACTCAGGCATGGACTAACCCAGAAGGCTTTTGGAGTCTTGTTCAACCTGGAGATTCTGTGATTCTATAAATTAGCGGGGTTTTAAAAAAATTGAACAAGGCTGCAAATGCACTCTTGAAAAAATGTCCTTTAAAGCTATAACTACATAGATTCAAAAGGAGCCTGTACAAATTGTGGCTGTTTTGTTAAGATTTATCGGTTTTCTGGGAAAAGTTACGTGAAGTAATGCAAAATGAAGTGATCAGAACCGGGACGATAGCAGCAACATTGTAAGGATGATCTGCGGCGCTGGACTGAGCTGCCCTGATCAGTGCAGTGATCCGAGACCCTTCCAACGCGCTTGCCCCCAGACAGAGCTTCTGGATTCTTAAGTGCAGGTGGAAGCAGACTTTCTGCATTTTGTTTTTCTTGCTTTTTTTTTTGCAATGTAGTTAATATGGAGATATGTTTTGTGCGACTTCACACATATAATTGATAGCAAGTTGCTTGCCTTCTCCATGGGTGGGGGGAGGGAGGGAGAGTATTTGGAACTCAAAGTTTCAGAAAAGAATGCTGATAGATAAATAACTAAATAAAACACAGAGATAACCAGTTTGGATTTTAAAGCTTTCTTTGGGGATCTGACCCATATTTTGTTTAGTATTGGTACTTTAAGAAATAGACTGAAATGTCAGTTCTTAGTCTCAGATATTTTCATTTCAAACATTTCCAGGGGTGGGCAGCTAGAGTGGTCAGAGTCTTGGACTCCATTCTATGTGAGGACCAATTGTAGAAATTGGGAATGCTTGGCCTGGAGAAGAAAAGGCTACGGGGGAGCATGGGATGATGATGGTTTTCAGGTTCTTTGACTTCAGAGGGCATGAACTAGGAGCAATGGATAGAATATACACATTTAAGCTTGAGATGAGGAAACATTTCCCAGCAAGTAGAGCTATCCAAAATGGGAGAGGCTTCCTGGGGAAGTCAGCGAGCATTTATTAAGCACCTCCTATGTCAGACACAAAGAGAAAGGATAGTCCCTGCCCTCCGGGAGCTCACACTATGTAATGGGGTAGATAATTGGCAAACATATAGATAGATATGTATATATACACAAATAGACTATACACAAGATAAATAGGAAATAAATACCAGATAGCAGGACACTAGAATGAAGAGAAAATTGGCAAGGTTTCTTGTGGAAGGTAGCATTTTAGCTGGTGCTTGAAAGGAGTCAGGGAAGCCAGAAGATGGAGATGAGCCAAGAAAGCATTCCAAGGATGGGGCGACAGCCAGGAAGTTCCTGGGGATGGAGAGATGGAGGGTCTTGTTCATGGAACAGCAAGGAGGCCAGTGTCATTGAATCAAAGAGTATATGAGGGGAGAGGTAAGGTATAAGTTTTGAAAAGATGTGAGGGTCTAGGCTATGAAGGGCTTTGAATACCACGCAGAGGATTTTGCATTTGATGATTGGGAGCGACTGGTATTTATTGAGTTGGGGGGTGGTGATTGTGACATGGTTGGATCTGCACTTTTGGAAAATGGTTTTAATGGCTGAACGGAAGATGGACCGGAGTGGGGAGAGACTTGGAGGCTGGCAGGTCCCCCAGCAGACTGTTGTAATAGTTCAGATGTGAGGGGATTAGGGTCTGCACTAGCTGGGTGGCAGTGTCAGAAGAGGAGGACTGTGTTCCAGAGATGTAACAAAGGTGGACGTGGTGGGACTGGCCAGTGGCTTGGCTCTGGGCGATAAGAAATGCAGAGGAGTTGAGAGGATTCCTGGGTTGGGAGCTCGAGGGACTCGGAGGACGGTGGTGCCCTTAGCAATAGTGGAGAATTTGGAAGCAGGGGACAGTTCAGGGAGAAGATCGTGAACTCAGTTGTGGGTGGGTTGAGTTGAAGATGTCTGCTGACACCTAGTTTGAGATGTCTGAGAGGCAGTGGAAGGTGGGAGACTGGGGGTCAGCAGAGATGTTAGGGCCATGTGGTTATTAGATCTGGGAGACAGCATCACACAGAGATGGTCATTTAACCCGTGGAGGTTGATGAGATCATCGAGCGAAATAGTGTAGAGCGGGAAGAGAAGAGGGCCCAGAGGGGAGTGCTGGGGGGCGGGGCGCCCGCTGTTGGGAGCTCCTTGCTTTTCCCATTTATCGGTTTCTGCCCTTGCTTTCCTTTGATGTCGTAGTTAACTTTTTCGTTTTCTTTTTCCTTTAAATGTAGAATCGATTCACTGAGTTCCTTTTTTCTTTCTTATTAATATAGGCATTGAGTGATATTTAGAGGCCTGCATCTTATGTCTTTTCTGTCTTCTTCCAGCAAAGTCTAACTGATTCTTTGTCATAGTATAGAAATGATACTGGGCTCTTGAAGATTGTGCTAGGGGAGCCCTATGGTAGCTGCTGAGTTGGGGTGTGTGTGTGTGTGTGTGTGTGTGTGTGTGTGTGTACATGCTGAGTTGGGGTGTGTGTGTGTGTGTGTGTGTGTGTGTGTGTGTGTGTGTGTACATGTGTGTGACTCGACAGAGCTGGGCTTAGAAAAGGAGGAAAAGAGGAGGTAGGACAAGGTCATATTTAGCAAACGGCAAAGCCCTGTCAGTGATCCCAACTTACTTCCCATCACCCATAAATGGGTGTTCTTCTAACAAAAATCTATGGGTGAGGAAGCCGTGGGAGCCCAGCAGGCAGAGAGTCCCAGGGATGGGGGATGGCAGAGAAAAGGTCAGGCGATGGGAGATGGAGTGTTATGTGCGAGTAACAAGGAGGCTGGTGTCCATGGGTTCACAGAACATGTGCCTGGAAAGGCGGGAGGGCCACATCATAGTCTGGGCCCTTCCTGTCTTGCCAGCCTGATCTCACTGTGCTTACTTACCTCTGCACACTCCATGCTCCTTCTCATTGTGACCTGCCCCGGTTCTGTCTTTTCCCACCTCTGGAACATAACTCTGTCTATTCCTGATGCTTGGAATGTTCATATCAGTCAGGATTTATGAAGTGCTTGGCACTGTCCTCCATGCTGGGGACAAGAAAAAGGGAGCTGGTTCTGCCTCTTCCCTTCTTGCTGGTGATACAGCTGCCTGGTTTGGGAGGGCCAGGGCTCTAACTGCTGGGGCAATCAGGAAAGGCTTCCCGCGAGGCATGTGAGCTGAGCCTGGGGGAAGGAGGCAGACGGGATAGAGGAGAGGGGGCACTGGGGAGGACCGGGGGGACAGACGACGGTGCAGAGGAGATAGCCTGTCATGTCTGAAGATCAGCAAGGAAGCCAGCTTGGCTGGAGGGAGATGGGATCAGCCTAAAAAAGAGAGGCCTCAGTCAGACTGGGAAGGACTCTCAACACCCACAAGAGTTTCTATTTTACCTTAAAGGCACTGAGAGAGGATTTTCTGTTTGACCCTGGTAATAGGGTGTTCCCGGAGCTGATAGAAGGGGTTTGGGGGAGGAACGGAATCAGACCTGGGCTTCAGAGAGTGGCTCCCACACACTGTGTGAGATCCAAGAAAGGAGGCTTCATAGAGCAAGCCAAGCAAGCCACACATTGAAGTGGGTTTTCACAGCTAGAGAGGAACAGCTGAGAATACTTGGTCTGGAGTCAGAGCTAGGCTCAAATCCTGCCTCTGCCATTCACCCCTGTGGGACCTTATGCAAGTCACCTCCTTTCTATGGGCCTCAGTTTCATCCTCAGTGAAGAGGAGGCTAAATGATGCGTCTCCTGGGTCTCTTTCCAAGTCTGACTTGTCACTCCTCTTTTCAAGAAGCTTCACTGGCTCTCCATGGCCTCGGTTAGTGTTGAGAGCCCTTCCCAGTCTGGCTGGGGCCTCTCTTTTTCAGGCCGATCCCATCTCCCTCTAGCTAGTGGCTTCCTTGCTGATCCTCAGACGTGGCCATCTGTCTCCTCTGCACAGCCGTCTGTCCCCCTAGCCAGGCCCCTGGGCCTGGAATGCTCTCCTTTGTCCCTGACTTCACTCCAGGCTCAGTGCCCCCACCTCCTTTAGGAAACCTTTCCTGGTTGGGCCTGTGGTTAGGGCCCTCGCTCTCCCTCTGTGCCCCCAGCCCGTTCTGGGCACATTGTGCATTGTTGTTGTTCATCCTTTGTTTAAGAAGAGGACTGGTAACATCAGGAGGGCGATGTTTTGACTTGCTTTTGAATTGGATGTAAGTGAGGCAGAGCTGCACAGACATCAGTTTCACTCTTTCCTCCAGAGTCATTGAAGTCCAGTGGCAAGGCAAGAATCAGCACGAGTGGCGATGGCCCAGGAGGCAGCAGGTGATCTCGGCCTTTCCCAGGCCCCAGTTTGTCTGACAACACCCATTCAGTGACTAAGGACTAGGCAGGAATTGAGACAGAAGAAAATGAGAATGTAAGAGGCAGAACCCAGCTCCCTTTTTTGTACCCAGCACTGAACACAGTACCTGTGGCATAGTGAGGGTGCTAGGTGGTACAGCAGATAGAATGCTGGGCCTGGAGTTAGAAGACCTGAGTTCAAATCCAGCCTCAAACACTTACTAGCTGTGTGACCTTGGTCAAGTCACTTCATCTTATTTGCCACAGTTTCCTCATCTGTAAAAGTAACTGGAGAAGGAAACGGCAGACCACGAGAAACCTCCAAATGGGTCACAGAGTCAGACAGGACAGAAAAATGACTGACCAGCAACACCCATCACATGGTGAGCACCTCCTGAGTCCTGTCTGACTGACTGATGTGAACACTGTAGGCCTTGGGAGTAGAAGAGTTGTGGTCCAGGGGCGGGAGAACAGTGAGGCAGGGCAGGCATGGGGAAGGGGATCACAGTGAGGTCAGGCTGCAGATGGGGTGGCCCCGGACTGGGACGGGCCTTGAGTGCCGGGCAGACCAGGCCCACCCAGACTGTGTAGGTAATAAGGAGCCAGGAATGACCCAACCAGCTCTGCGGAAGGGCTTTCTGGCAGAAGAATTAGGCAGGAAGCCTCCCTTCAGAGGGTGGTCTAATGGTGATAATTCCTACTTGAGCCAGGCCACTGGCGGTGGGAACAGAGAGGAGGAGAGACAAGAGAAGGGAAGGATCTCTCGATAACCGATTGGATGTGAGAGATGGCAGGAAAGGGAGATTGGGAGGCAACAGTAAGGTTCTTTACCAGTCTTCTTATTGATCCCACAAAAATTAATACCAGACATGGGCATGGATTTTCCTATCTACACCATGGGTATTTTGTCAGCCCTGAAACATTATGATTGTGAGTTGGAATTGCCACTTTACTTTTAGTTCTTTCTGTGTTATTTATCTGTTATCTTTATCTATATGTTCTTGATTCTGTCTGTCTGTTAGACGGTTTTGGGGAGCTGTGGTCAAGGACGTATGGATGCTGCAGTGATCACATGTGGAAATTGAGGGCTTTTTTTGGATTGGTTTGGTTTTTTTGAGTTGGGAGGAGAGAAGACGTAGTAGGTCCCTGATTCAGCATTAGCTTTATTTTACTTTAGAGATTTCAGCTCAGTCTAGGAAGACCATCCTAGTGATTGGCACGATCCCAAATGGAATGAATTGCCCTGAAAAATTGTGAGTTCTTATTGCTGGAGGTCTGTGAGAGGCCTTTGCCTGGTAATGATGTGGGGGGGATTCTTGCTTCAGGTACAGGTTGGACTAGATGATCTCAAAGGTCCTTCCAGTTGGCTCTGGGAACATTTTTTGTAAACTTTCTTGAAATAGCTTTCTTTACTTTGATATTTTCCATGCAGTGCTGTAATTCTGAGATTTTCTTTCCTTGATTTGTTGTTTTTTCCAAATCTGTGCTCTTCAGCTACATTGCTTCCTAAGCTTTTTCTAGTTGAATTACTTTCTGAGCTGGTTTCCTCTGATTCCACTGTTATCTGCTATTCTGTCTTCTCCTGTTTGAAAAATAAACTCAGGATATTGGAGTTAAAGAGGGCCTTTGGAGAGGAAGAAGCTAGAGCCCAGAAAGATTTGGGGGCTTGATTCCAAATGTGGTGCCCTTTTTGCGATGCCACTTCCTCCTCAGCAGTATTTTCAGAGTCGCAGAATCATAACATCCTAGGCTTTGGTAGCTGGAAGGGTCTGTAGCCCCTTGTTTTCCTGACGTGCCTGAGTCAGGCTTCCCATCGAGCCTCCTGAGCCCCGTGCCAGGCTGCCTGCATTCTCCTGCTTTCCTCTGCGCTTCTGGGTTTGGCTGACTTTGTGTCACCTCCTCCTCAGATTTCCTAGCAGCATTGTGATTCTTTCATTCCTTCAGGATCTTTAAAAGCTGTTTAGATTCTTTTAATTTCTCTTGTGATTTCATTATTTTTTGGAGAGGCAGAGGAGTCATTTTAGTTCTTCCTTTGATTCCTCCACGAGGTCTTCTGTCTACTTAATTCTTCATCTCAGGATTTCTTGTGTTATCTTTGGAGCTGCTTCTGTAATCATTGTGGTAAACTTTTCTCCTGTCATTTTATCTTATTTTTTTTCATCCGTAATGATTTTAGAATTCTGAAGTTATTCCACTTGCTCATTGTTTTTACTGAATTTTAATTTCATGTGAGACTTTCTCGTGATTTTATTACTTTTATTTTGTTCCCATAGTGTTTGAGGAGGATCGTGAAGACTCAGACTCCCCGATGACTTTTCCCTTTGGAGTCGTTTTAAAGAATTTAAAGAAAAGCATATTATTAGCAGGGGAAAAAGTGCTGCTAACTTAATCTCCAGCCAGAATTGGGTCATTGGAACTTGACTGGAGTGATTTTGCAAATGAAGTTTTATATTTTCCTTTTTTATCTAGTCAGAGAGTTCAGAGAATTGGGGTAGGGAGAGTCCTGGCTTTAGAGGTCAAAGAGACCAGACTGCACATTTAATCTCTCCACCCCTTCAGAACAATCACTGTTGGCTGATTTCTATCGAGATGGTGATGCCTAAAATGCTTACTAAATGTTAATTAGACTTAGTATATTGAATGAAAAGGTGGTAAAGTAGCTAGAATACTAGACTTGGAATTGGGAAGAGCCGCATTCAAATCCAGCCTCAGACCCTTGGGCGTAGCTCCGTGGCCCTGATCAGGCATGGCACTCAGTTGGCTCATTTGTAAAATGGGCCTCATTAAAGCATCTACCTCCCAGGTTGCTGTGGGGGTCACACGAGATCATGTGCGCAGTGCTCTGCAAACCTCTAAAGCGCTGCGGTAGCTGTTACTGCTACCACTCTGAAAATGAAACCCTTCCACCGTTCTCTCACCCACCTGCATTTAATTCATTCCCACCGGTCTCCTAATTTCCAGAGTTCTCAGAGCTTATAAAGAAGGGAATTGAAGGACGTTTTGAAGTCTCAGCTTTTATCCGACTAGCTTGAAAAAGAGCTTTGCCGAAAGCATTCACTTGTTTTCCATAGTTATTTTGGTTTGCTCTTATGATGGGGCTTGCCCACTGCATTGCCCAAAATGAGAAGTTGTTGTGTGTCATACCTCTGGCCAGATAAGTGTCTTCATCTCCAGCGCATCTCTGCGCGGCTCCTTGAACGAACATGCGCTTTGTGACATCTTGCTCCTTCTTTGTCAGTTGGCGTTCTTTGAAGAAAGCCTTCTTGCTTTAATAGGTGACGTTTTCCAACAGACACCGTCATCAGCCGCTGTAGGCAGCGCGGTGCTGCCCCTTTTTCCGGTTTTGAAGTTCGCCTGTGGTACTTGAGGTTTTTCGCCTCTCCAGGGAACTGTATTTGCGTCATTTTCATTGTATAAATGATTCTTTTGACTCTGCTTTCTTCCGTCCGCTCCATTTCATATGAGTCTTCCCATGTTTCTCTGAGTTATTCAGAATTCTGCTGAGCACATTTGGAATAGAGGAAGAACTTTGCTAAGTGGGTGCCCTACAGATATATGTATACACACACACATACACACACACACACACACACACACTCTCTCTCTCTCTCTCTCTCTCTCTCTCTCTCTCTCTCTCATTTGGGCCCTTGGCTGTTGATCCCTCTAGGAAGAGTGGCCTTGGGTTTAATGCACTTTCTATATACCCTTTATCCCATCAAGTTCAATTCCAGATGCAACACTGGTGGTGGGGGAGTCCTTCCTTGTCTCACCTAATGCTGGACTAGGTCCCAAAGGTCATTTCTTGCTCCTCAGGGCGTTGGGCTATCTCACAACTCAGCACCAGCGTGGACTTGATCCCTGAGTCTCCAGGCTCCTGCACTACTCATTCTCCTGGCCTTTGGAAACTCACCAACGAGTTGCCTCCAGCATTCTTCACCTGAAAGGACAAATGCCAAGAACCAAGGCCTGTTTACAAGGGGTTGAGTATTGGCCTTGAAGAGAAGGCCTCAGGCCTCTCCTCATAAGCATGGTTAATCCAGAGGCTTTCTCGTTCACCCTGTGCACCCATTAGGGGATGTCGTCGCAGGCCTAAAGACCTTCAAGGCACTTCCGCTACCTGTTAGCACGACTCTCCTCCAGGAGGCATGTGGGGAGCTGTGTCAGCAACTCTCTGCATTGGCTTGTAGGGGCTGGTCTCATTGGCTAGTTTCTCTACATGTGGAGACTCTACATGAGATATTTCTCAGTCTGAGTTTGGTTATCAACACTTCTATATTCTAGGGCCTTAGCTTTTGTTCTTAACCTTTTATATACTTTCTTGTGAGAAAAAGGTTTAGGTGAGAGAAAGGATTTTTTATTTCCTCAGAAGTTTGATTAAGTACTTCTGATAATAAATATTTCTTAATATTTTCAGTCCAACTGAAAAAGAGGTTTTTAATATGCTTTCACACATAGGAGGCTTGAGGAGAGTAGAGAAGGTCTGGAAAAGCCACCAGTGAGTAGGATGGAAAATTGATTAGGGAACAGAAGTGTTGCTTTGCTCAACTGAGGGTCCAGTGGAAATTAGATGGCGATTCGTAGTGGCTTCATTCAGTGGGTTTTGTGACTTTTCTCCAGCTCTGCTCAGCAGTGCATGAGTAGGAGGGAGGAAAAGAGTGAGTAGAGTGAGAGTAATTCTGGGCTGGAGTTTGTTAAGCTTATTGGCAATAGGATGAGGGAGGAAGGGGTTGAAGAGGAAGAGAAAGTGTAGAGCTGCACCGGTTCACCAAGAGGTCAAGATTGGAAGGGGAGGAGAATGTACTTAGCACAGGAAGTAATCCCCAGTGGTTGGGCTTGGAGGTCATAGGGTGAGGAGTGATTAGTCTTTGGAGAGATGGAATGGCAAAAACTCACAATTGAAGAGTAGAATTTTGGAGTTCCCGATGGAAGTGTGGGTAATGACAAAATCCCTCGTGTGGCTGATGGGGAGGAGAGGGCATATCGTGGCAGTGGAGTGGACGAGTGACTAGGATTTAACGTATTTGAAAGAACATTAACACATGCATTGAGGTCACCTCGTATGAAGACAGGAGTTGGGGTGAAGGAGGAAGTGAACTAGGCACAGAACTCATTGAGCAAGGACAGAGAGTGGCCTGTGGTTTGGCAGGTAACGGCCACTGGGATCTCTGGATCAATAATAAATCTGAGCTGAGCAGACTTCAAAGGAAGAGAGCTTGCCGAAGTCTGGTGATGGGGGGAGACTCTGGAAGTGGCGATGGGGAAAAGGAGGCTTTTGTTTCTCCTCCCCCTCTCCCCAAGCCTGAGTCAGGATGTGGCAGAGGAGGTGGCCAGCCCACATCCCACTTCCACACGAGCTCTAGTCCTTCTACTCTAATGCCTCCCTGTTACTAGTGCTCTTTTTCTTGAGTCTGTGTGTATATTTTGTAAATATTATTCACCTACTTTATTCCCCTTATGGAATGTAAGCTCCTTGAGGCCTGTTTTTTTTGTATCCCAGGGGCTGGCCCAGTGCTGAGAATCCCACAGCTGGGAAGCATCAGAGCCAGCGCCAGAAGCCAGGGCTCTGGATTCCTCAGCCAGGCAGGCCCTCAGCTTCTCAAGGGGGAAGATGCAAGAAACCATAGACACCAAGTGGGGGGTGTTTGTGTGTGTGCACAGATGTTACACACATGCATATCTTTTGCATATCTTTTACATATCTTGCTCTATGAGTGTGTGCATGTGTGTGTGCGCATTGAAACACTTGCACCACAGCAAGCGATTTGAAAGGCCAGGATTTTAATTGGCAGCATTTTAACATCTCTGTAATATTTTTTATGCTTCTTTTTTCACTCTCAGGATGTTTTTCTTATTTGGTACGTTGAGATCTAGGTTTTCTTCGAGGTATTTTTAGAAAGGGGAGATCAGTATGTGTCCCCAAAGGGAGAAATAGACACCTTAAGGCTTAATTATGCAATTAGAATTTTCATAAGCAGATAATAAATTCTTGCTTTATTGCAATCATTGCTTTGAGAGCTGCTCTGCTCTGAAGACTCATAGAGATCTCCTCATTATCATCAGCATTCACAGCAACAACAAACAGTTGTGTAGTGTCTGGAGTGGGGAGCATTGGAGGATGTTTTAGATTCGAGGGTGTAATTAGTTCTTGCCTTCAAAGAGTTTATATTTTGAAGGAAAAACATTATGTACATGTATGTATTTAACATATACCAGTCTATGTGTGTGTGTGTGTGTGTGTGTGTGAGAGAGAGAGAGAGAGAGAGAGAGAGAGAAGGGAAGGGGGAGAGAGATCCTAATCATAGCAGTGGGTAGCTATAGGGGAGTGGTGGGTTAAGGATTTGGAATTCTTTGGGGAGCGTTCTTACACATCAGAGATAACAGAATTTTATGGTTGGAAGGTACCTCGAGATTATCTAATTCAGTCCCCTCGTGTTGCAGATCAAGAACTCTGGCCCAGACAAGTGAGGCCTTGGCTGCTGTGGTTCTTGCCAAAGTCCCACGATGCATTAGGGCCAAAGCCAAGACTAACAGCCAGGTCTCTGGCCTGCCAGCCATCATGCTGCTTAAACAAAGGGAGTCTACATGGTGCTGAAGGAGGAAACGCTGCTTTTCATACCAGAGAGTCTGATTCAGTGGCTCGTCCTCTATCAGGATTCTCCATCTCTCACACACCTAGTGCCTTCTTTCCTTTGTTCACACCATTCTCTAAGCACACCTCCATCCTTCGAGGCCCAGCCCAGGCGATCCTGTCTTCGGCTTTCTTTTTTCCTCAGTTAGAAGTGATCTTTCCTGCCTGGCGCCATTTTGTATCTTTGAATGTCTATTCTAAATGATAATTTTATATCTTGTATGTATGTATGTATATGTATATATACATACATACATATGTATATTGTGCATTCTAGTTATTTGTGTCCTAACTGCCTACAATATCATATAAGCCTCATGAGGATGTGTAGGCTGATTTACCCAGAAATTTGCAGATAATGAATATAAATAAATATACTTGACTGAATTGAAATTGTGTGTGTGTCCTTCTGAGGGAATATATGTATATGTAACTATGTTATGCAGATTATAGATATTGTAATATATGTACGTATACACCCACATGCCTGAATTTCAATTCAACTATATATCATAACTATTACATTTTAATAGAGGAAATGACACAAAATATTTGGCCTGGAAGGAGAAGACTTGAGACGGAGTGATCTTCAGGAATTTGAAAGGGGATTGGAGGGGGGATTAGTTAGCTAGCAGTTGACTACAAAAGGCAGGACAATTAAATCTCTCCCCTCTCTGCTGGTAGGCTCACCGGAGGCCTGAAGGAGAGGTTGAGTCACTACCTGTCAGAAGCATTGTTGAAGTGTTGGCATGAATGGACAGCCTCTGCAGGGCCTTCTCATCCTAAAATGGGATTACTTGAAGACGGGGACTATGGAGAAGAGTTGTTTTGTGTTTTTGTGTGTGTGTATCCCTAGGGCTGTTACTCATAGTAGGTTCCTTTCAGCTTTGTCTGTGATTCTCTGATCTCCTGGGTAGGCTTCCTGGCCCCAGGAGACTCAGAGTGGGGCGCAGCCAGACATGAGGACATTTTAGTGTGTAAAATGGACAGGAGGAGAAACTGGAAAGGGAGGAAAGCACCTGATTGGAGGGCTTCGAACCCCGGATTGAAGGACGCGGGGTGGGGTGGGAATTGGATTCTCTTTTATACAAGTTGTGACCTGAGGACCAGAAGGACTTGAGGGAAATCTGGTAATGAGGCTCAGGGGGTGGTGGTTTGGTGTTTCAGTCGTATGCGAGTCTCTGTGACCCCATTTGGGGTTTTCTTGGCACAGTTAAGGGAGTGGCTTGTCATGTCCTTCTCCAGCTCATTTTACAGATGAGGAAACTGAGACAAACAAGGTTAAGTGACTTGCTCAGGGTCACACACCTCTATCTGAGGCTGGATTTGAACTCAGTTAAGATGAGTCTTCCTGATTCCAAGCACGGTGCTCCACTGCACCACCTATAAGCCCTAAAGGAAACTCTTTACTTGATGCCTGATTTGGGGGGCCAGTTTAGGTGGCACACTGACCATTGGTTTGGTAAGGAGGGTTACTCCGCTGTTTTTGAGATGGTAGTAATTGTTAAGGCTGTTGGAAGAATCCTACATAAAGAGATGAATGGGGAAAAAAGCACCATTTATTAAGCACTTACTGTATACAAAGATAAAATTAGCCCTGGACTAAGGAAGAAGAGGCCCCGCATAGAGAAAGATCTTGCAGTTGGAACCATGTTGGATCACTCAGTTCTCTGAGTAAGCAGTAAGAGAGAAAGAAGGATAGTTAAGAATCACATTGCTTAGTTATTGGGAAAAAATGATTTGTAAAAAAATATCTAACTGTCAGACGCTAGCAATAGGAAAAAGGCAAATGAAAGAAATGGAGCGGCCCGTGTGACCCATTAGGGCAGTTGCTGGCGCCGGGTGCGCAGGGCACAAGAAGCCCTTCTGTCGGGGGCGTCCTGCGGCCAGGGCGACAAAGGACCGGGTTTTATCACACCGGAAACAAACGGAGCTCCACGGCTGTAGTGCTCTGTCATGAGGACGTTCTCATCTGGAGAGTCCCCATTCTCCTTCACCTGGGACGGGAATCAAGGAGAGAGGGAGAGCGTCAGTGTGAGACCAGCAGTAGAGCCCCCTGCATCCTCAGGGCTAGTGGGCAGAGATCTTAATGGAATTCATTTGCACTTGTAAGATCATCCTAGAACTCTTCCTGTTGTGTGTGACTTGTAACCCAAGGGATTTGACATCTGTTTGGCTGTGGTTTTTTAAATGAGCGAATCGTGTATTGGTGGTTTATCACAATTTTAAAGTAAAGTGGTAAGTCTAGGTGGTGGAAAGTATTTGGAGTTAGAAGATCCCACATTCAAATCCTGCCTTTATCATTTGCTGCCTGTGTGACCTTGAGCAAATCACTTAACCTTTATGGGCCTGAGTCCATTTATTTGTAAAATGAGGGGGTTGTATTAGATTGCTTCTGAGTTCCTTCCCAGCTTTCAATTTATATGATTCTGTGGTCATGTGATTGGTCACCTGGACTCCCCTTTGGTCACCTTGAAGGCCTGAACTCCCAGTGTTCTGGGTTTCCTATGATTTGGTGAGTGAAGGAGATCTCTGCTGAACTTTGAAGTGACTGGGACATGAAAGACATTAATTCCTTCTGTGACTGAGCTGCCCTTTAAGTAGTTCCGTGACAAATGCCATAGCAGCTTGTGAGCTTATTATAAAAGTCCTAGTGGGTGACTGTTTCGTAAGACTTGGGCTGCTTCTCATTCGTTATGTGATGAGAGCCCACGTGTTCAGGGTCAAGGCTTCTTGGCAAGGCTCAGCAGGTCTGGCCAGCCTTTGACTCTCGAGGCCCTTGTGGGGGGGCTTTATACTGCCAGGCGTAGTGCCTCTTATGATAGAGCTCAGAGGGTTTGGAGAGACTGAGCAAAAAGCCCCTGTGCAGAAAGTGCACAGTAGTGTGAAGGCTGAGTCACCACAGCTGAGGGGGGGAGGGGAAGGGGTGTTGGTGTGACCCTGTTTTCCTGCAGCAGAGAGGGGCTCCTGGCTCCGGTGCCTCACGCCACTCACCAAACACAGCCTGAGCTTATCGGCTCCCAGGGAAGAGCTCAGACTTCCAGACCCTACACAGAAGGGCAGGCCAGCAGCTCTTGCAGACACTCTACCCCCATCTATCCTCAGTTCACACAGCGAGTACGATGAATCTCAGGATGGAGACTGTAGCATGGAGGGCACAGCTCCCCATCAGGAACTGTAGGGGGAGGGTCTTTGTTGGGACTGTGGGTAGAAAGATAGAGTTGTCCTCACCGTGGGCTTGAATTTTGGCTTTGTATTGAATTCCACAGGTTCCCCAGCTCCCATTCTCCATGTGGGGGGTGCATTCTAGGTCTCATTGTGGTCTCTGGCTTCTCACACCCTGGCCTT
This sequence comes from Pseudochirops cupreus, assembly GCA_028627135.1. Taxonomy (NCBI): domain Eukaryota; kingdom Metazoa; phylum Chordata; class Mammalia; order Diprotodontia; family Pseudocheiridae; genus Pseudochirops; species Pseudochirops cupreus. The sequence goes on from CM053580.1 coordinate 581,665,680, forward strand.
CTGCTTGTACCTGGCATCCGACACCCCATCTCTGCCTCCTTGCCTTATGTCCTCATGTCTGCGTACCTGGGCTGCAGCACCTCCCAGCCCCCTCAGCCACCTGCTCCTTCAAGAGATTTCCTCATTTCCCCAGTGGTTCCAGTCTTCTCCTCACCCCTAAAGCTTCATGCCTTTGTTTGGTTTATAGCCTGTATTTACCCTTCTGTGAGCATGTGGTATACTGGGACACAGTGGGTAGAGCATCAGGCCTGGGCCAGGAAAATTCAGATCCTTCCTAGCTTTGTGACCCTGGGCAAGTCACTTGGCCTCTGCCTGCCTCCATTTGGGGATCATGAAAACTTCCACCTCCCAGAGTTGTGAGGACCAGTTCTCAGCACATCTGGCACTTAGTAAGTGCTCCTCCTCCTCCTCCTCATCCTCACCCCCACCCCTTAGTAGCCTGTCATAGAAACTCCTGGAGGGCAAGTCGTGTGGCTTCTTTGTATTCCCCTGGCCCAGCTTGTGGCAGGCTCAGAAGACATGGGGCCTTCGGGCGGTCCCATCTGGGTGTACACCCTTGGTTTGTTGGCCTCACAGCTGCCCAGGTTACCCTGCCTGCTCCTGTACCGGGCGGAGCTGAGACCTGAACCCAGAGCGGCTCTTTCTCCATTCACTAAGAGTCAGCACACCAGGGCAAAGAGCCACGGTGGTCTGCCCTGTGCATCCCTGGGGAGCTAAGGAGGGTGGTTATATTTTATAACACGTTTTTATTATATTTTAAAATGTAAAACCCAAATTGATTGTAAGCTCCTTGAAGGCAGGGGCTGTGCCCTGCTTTTGTATCCCCAGTTCTAATCACACGCTCACCACGTAGTAGTTCCTTAATAAATGTTTATTGCTTGCTGTTTCTTAGTTTGGCCATGGGACAACAGTGACCTGGGTTTGGCCCTCGGACCCTGGTTTGCGGGCCCCAGCCTGGGCCGTGTTGCCCTTGGCTCCTTGAGAGCAGATGGCTTCTCTCCCTTCCTGGCCTTCCAGTGCCTGGCACAGTAAGCGCCCCTAACAGAAACTCGCTTTTTCTTCAGCGTTCTGTTAAAGAAGTTTTTGAGGGCCGGGATAGTGAATAGAGCACTGGCCCTGGTGTCAGGAGGACCTGAGTTCAAATGTGGCCTCAGACACTTAACAGTTTCTAGCTGTGTGACTTTGGGCAAGTCCCTTAAAACCCCAATAGCTCTGCCTTCCCCCATCCAAAAAGCAAAAAAAAAAAAAAAGAGGTCTTTAAAAACATACTAAAATAATATTGATGAAGGTCTGAAAGAGAAGTATAATTGGGGATGGAAAAGTGGTTATTGGACAGATATTTTGATGGAAACATCTTAAGAAGGGCCTCGTGCTAGTGCTTCATGGCCCCAAAATAACTTGCCATGTGTAGCAGGCTTGCTGTAAGTCAGGCAGAAGTCCTCGGTTGCAGGCTTCCAGGCCGCGCTGTAGGGCTGGTGCCCAGGCTGCTCGGATATGGGCAGAGTGGGGCACATTGACCTCGGCTGCATGTATTTACCTGGCAGCTGTTTTGGTCCCAACATCGTCACAGGAGCTGGGATGTGTAGAGCCCTGGAAGCCTTGCAGAGCCTTCTCTGTACTGACACACATCCTTGGGAAGCAGGTGCTGTTTTTCTAGATCCCATTTTACAAGTAAGAAAAGCAAGGCTCAGAAAGGTTTACCTACTTGCTCAGAACCAGCAGAATGTCTGAGGGAGGATTTGAATCCATGTTGCCGTCGTCCATCATGCAGCGCTGGCAGACGCAGCTGAGAGTCCTTCTGTGTGTTAGCCGGGAGGCCTGAGGCTCCATCTCTCTTTAGTGTCTCAGATACCAGTGGAGGGCCAGGGCTGTCCAGGGCTGTCTGGAGTTCATTGCGTTCGACTTCTCTACCTCCTGACATCGAGGTCGTAACTCAGCACTCACATCGGGACGTTCTTTTGGACTATGTCTTTCTTGACTGTGTGTGTTTGTTACAAGGGGTTTGATTTTCTTTTTCAGCGGGGAGGAGCAGGTCAGAGGAAGGTGAGAGGAAGAGGAGGTAGATTTTCATTAATTGAAAAAAATTTTTACAGCTGTATTTAAGGGCTGTCACTGAAGCCTCCTTCTGAGGTCTCTTTTTTAAAAAAAATTCAATTCAATTATTTTTTTCAGTCATTGAAAATCCACCTTCTTTCCCTCCCACTTTCACTTCTTCCCCCTTGAAAAAATAAAGAACAAAACCCCGTCCAAAAGAAAGCATCTTGGTGTGCCCTCTGGGCAGGCAGGCAGCTGTTGTACCCGAGTCTGCTGGAGGGTGCTTGGTGAGGAGCCCATCAGTTCTGAAGTCTTTGTAGTGACCTTGTTAAGAGTCTAAGTTGTTCTCCGTGTTCTGCTCACTTCGTTCTGCCTTCTGTGGCGTGGGGGTGACTTAAAAAAACATGGGGCACTTCAGAAATTTGTGTGCCATCCACGCGCTGCTGAAGAGAGCCCAGGACCCTGCTGGTTTTTGAAGGCTGTGTTAGCAGAGCCCAAGCTTATCAGTCCTGGTCAACCTTGTGTGTGTGTCGGCTATTCGAGGAGCAGCCCTCCATGGTGGGCCCTGGGAGGGCCGTCCCCAGAGGGCTGGCCAGCTGGCTGTGCCTGGAAACTCTGATATCCCCTGTGCATGGCATTCCACCTTTGTGCAGGCTGTGCCCCCACCTGAAATGCCCCCAGGGACTTTGAGCTCCTCTAAGGCTCCCTGAGCTGTGAATTCCCTTCTCCAAACGTTGTGTCCGTCCTGTGTGCCTTTATGCCTTATAATGGAACGTGGACTCCAGCAAAGCGGGCATTGTTGCACTTTTTTTTGCATTTGTTTCTAATGCCCAGCATAGACTCTGCCATGTAAGAGGCATTTAACAAATACTGTTTATTGATTGAAGGATGTGTATAAAAGCTCTTGTTAATGTATGTCTAAAGTCCTCCGGGACTTCTCAGCCTTGATGTCTGTGCTCTGCAGAGAGATGGACCGATGAGTTTGTGTATCTGGGGGTGGGGATAGGCAGTCAGAGGTAAGTGACTAGCCCAGGGTCTCACAGCTAGTAAGTGTCAGAGGCCAGATTTGAACTCAGAAGATGAGTCTTCCTGAGTCTGGGAATGGTGTTCTATCCACTGTACCAGCCAGCTCCCCCAAGTCAGTATAATTTTAAAAGTTTCTAAAATTGATGCCTTTTGTTTTTGTTAGTTGTTCCCAAATATATACATCCCTTTCAGCCCATCAAGCTTCCCTTTGCAACAGAGTTTAAAAAAGAAAAACCAGCCTAGCCAAACCAGAGCATAGCACACATTGAGTTCAAGGAATACGTTCCACATGATGTTCCACATCCATAGTTAGCCACCTCTGTAAAGAAAGGAGGGAAGCACAATTTCTCAGTTCTCCTCTAGAGCTAAGCTTGGTTCTTATAAGAACCAGTAGTCCTCTCACTTTTTCTAAACCCTCTGCACTCTGGCCTCTGACCTTCCAACTTCACTGGCATTGCTCTTTTCCAGGTTGCCAGCTGTCTCTCAGTTGCCCATCCAAATGCCTCTTCTCCATCTCCATCCTTCTTGACCCTCTGTTCCAGTGGTTCTCACCCTGTGGGTTATGTTCAATGTGTAACAATGAAAGCATATCCTGCATATCAGTTGTTTACATTACGATTCATAACAGCAGCAAAACTACAGTGATGAAGTAGCCACGAAAATAATTTTGTGGTTGGGGGTCACCACCACACGAGGAGCTGTATTACAGGGTCGCGGCAGGAGGAAGGTTGAGAACCGCTGCTCTGTTGCCGTTGGTGCTCTCGAGTATGACTTCTCCTGGATCCTTCTCCTCTGAGTTTTCGTGGCCCCGGCCCTGGCTCTCCTCTGGCCTGTCTGACCAGGCTTCTGTTTCAGGCCCTTTGCTGGGTGGCCGTCCAGCTCGTGCTCACTGGCTGTGGACGCCCCCCATCGGTCCCTGCTCTTTTCTCTCCATGTTCTCAGTGTTCAGCGATTTAATCATCCCCCATGGATTCAGGTATTTCTGTGTATCCATCCTCCTGTCTGTTCATCCAGCCCTCACCTCTTTCTTGAGTTCTAGTATTTCCCCACCAGCTGCCTGTTAGACATCTCTAAGTGGAGTCTAGCAGACAAACAGAACTCAGTGTCTTTCCTCTCAAGCCCTTCCTTCTTCTGACCTTTGCTGTTGTTGTCAAGGGCACGACCATTCTCTCAATCCCCCAGATTCAAAATCTAGGTGTCATGCCCCCTGGCCAGTCACTTGCCAAGTCCTGTTGTTTTTCCCTTCATAATATTTCTGCCGTCCACCTCCTTATCTCCTTTGACATGGTCACCACCCAGTGGGCCTCAACACCTTTCTCCTTGGACGACTGCAGCGATTTGCTGTTGATCTTCCAGCCTTTGTAGAAGGTTCCCCCCCTCAGGTCATCCTCCTCTCAGCTACCAAAGTGATCTTCTCACAGTGCTGGTCTGGTCACCCTGCAAAGGTAGACAAAGGTAGAAGAAATCCCTAGGGGGTGGTCTGAGCACCTCCCCTGTCCTGCAGCCCACTTGGCCCCCTGGGTTCTGCCCCCCCCCAAGTGGCTGAACCAGAAACCTACCTTAGCCATGGCTACACCAAAAAGTTCCTGCTGCCAAAATTCTGGTGCTTCCTTTTGCTCTCCCAAGGCCAGCATACCCCAATCTGAGTGGGCCACAGAGTATTGGGTCACAGTTTGAGAGCCAAGATGGTCACTTAGAACCAGGATTAGACTTGCTGGGCAGTGGGTGAGTGGGGGAGCCTTGCAGGGAAATTGCGGGAAGGCAGGCAAAGGCCTTAAGGGAGGAAAAATTTCGTAAAAGTTAGAGCTGGCCCTGCGAAAGACGTTGTTGAGGGACCCTGTGGGGTATTAAGGAGATTTAGAAGGAGGCATAGAGACATCCCCAGGGCATCAGAACTGGGTGAGAGGAGGCGAGGGGGGACAGGGAGGCAGAGTTGGGATCTTGGGCAGCTGGAAGGAATGTTCCTGTTGGCAGGGCCAGGTTACTGACCTCTTGTGTCTGTAGCCTTCCCCATTTATTCGGCTGATCTTTGCACCAGGCTGTTATCACTCTCCTTAATTGTCTGGTAACATTGGGTGCTGCCCTCTAGGGGAATCTTGGTTGGGATCTCCTTTCTGGACAGGCCAGAGGTGGCTGAGGAAGGTCCTCATGTGGACTCAGCAGGGTGCTCCTAGTGGCTACAACAGCCTAGTCATTTAGCAATAGGTCGCTGTCAGCCACTGTGTGTGTGGTGTCTGTTGCTTCCGTCTCTAACAAGGGTTTATTTCATTGTTCTTGTGAGGTGGTGCCTGAAAAAGACCAAGATTTGTGTCAAAATTCTCGTTGATTGGGGGATAGTCCTGAGTTCCAGACGGAGCCTCCTCTGTGGGTCAGGGAGGCCATAGTTTCCATCCATATCTGGGTTTTTTGTATTTCCTTGTAAAGTTCAGTGCAGATGTACAGGGCAGTGTGGTAGAACTTCACTGATACAGTATCTCAGTGGAGAATTCAAACTCCTAAGTCCAGAAATTTGGTTAAAATTTCCTTAGTAACTCTAGTAATGTTCTGCATAAAGCTGGTCCCCCACGTCTGCCACAATGAGCGCGTGTGAGACTGCGTGCTGTGGACCCCATGCAGTGCTAGGAGATGCTTAGTTTGGGGGAGGCAGCCTCAGAGTTTCCTGGCCCCTGGCCGCTTACATTCTCTGCGGTTCATAGTGATTGTTTAGTGTTGGCATTCTCCTGTTAAACATGAGTAATGTGCTGTGTTAAGGCTTAAAATAGTGCTGGGAAGAAAATATTCTGAAACTTATGTGGTTTTTCTTTTCCAAAATAAATGTTATTTCTGTAAAGTCTGTGCTCTGGGATTAAAGTGTGCTGGGAAATGGAAAAACCCTTAACTTGATGGGGAGACAGGTGTACCCACAACTTCCATTGGAAGTTTGATTTATTAAGACCTTGTAGAAATGAAACTTGACACTGCTTTACTTTATTTAAAATCACTCTTACACCCCAGCCTCTTTTGAGACTGAGAGTGGGCCAGTGATGGTGCCTGGGCTAACCCCTGGGGAGCTGTTCTGCCTCCGGCTGCCTGCTGGTAAGCTCTGGGCCCCCTCACTAATAGGGACAACGGTACGGGGAGCTGGAAGAAGCCTTTCAGAGTCAGGTTTTAGCAAAAGTATCATCAGCATCGACTAGTACTTACTGAGCCACTGCTGTGTGTGAGCAGAGAAAGTCAGAATAATCCCTGCTCTCAGGGAACTCCCTGTCTAAGGAAAGCAGCTCAGACACTTGAGGGTTTTTTTTTAAGAATATTTTTCATTTTTGTTTATGATTTTAAATAGTCCCTTATCCTGTCCTTTTTTTTTATAATGCTAGGGCGTTTGGGGCACTCCTTTTCAGTGACTACATTAAGCATCCTAAGACCTTAGTACCCCAAGGGACAGTTCTGCAGTAACCTCATGGGGGGGGGGCCGTACTTAGACTCAAATCACAGCATGCCACCGTTGCTCCCATCGCTGTGCTGATGCTTCTCCATGGTGCCATTTAGCTCTTGCTTTGGAATCTTGGAGACAGAAGCAAGCCCCCAGCAGCGGTCTGGATCCTTGGACCACAGAGCATTTCTCCTGGGGCTGTGACCCTGCATGACTTAACTGGGTTAGCCACAAGAGGGTAGCAGTGCCTAAAGCTGAGGATGGAGTGAGTCGCCTCAATGCTGGCATGCACCAAGATGCCAACTTTCCAGGTGGTGGGAAGGCTGGTGAGCCAGTCTGGGCCGGCCACTTCTGTTTCAGGAAGAAAACCAAACAATCTCAGTTTCTTAGGGTTTTGGAATTACTGTGTCAGCTTGGACAAGATGCTGCCTGCCTCTTGTTCTGTTTTCTTCATCTGAGCAGGTGACCCTTCAGGCCCTGCCCCCTGCAGATCTCCCTCGGTCCTCTGTTTGGTACGTTTCTAGTACACCTGCTTAGAGAGTCACGTTGTAGTTATCAGTATGTATGCCTGCTTTCTTCTCGTTGGAGGGGTAGTTCCTAAATTTAATCTAAACTTTATTTCTCCATATTGTTCTGGACATTGTAGTTGTTCAGATACTTGTTTTCATTGTCATGCAAGACTCTGTCTTACCCTCCGTGTGGAGGATTGATTCAGATAACATTTGTTAAATTCCTACTGTGGCACTAACAGAGTTGAATCACAAAGTCATAGGACCAGTGGTTAAAACACAGTTATTTAGTTCTGAAACTTAGCTTTTTTAATTCCCCTTAATCATAGGGCAGAATAATAACTTTAAAAACCTGAACTCATGTCTCTGAGAGCTGAGCATCTTCCTAGGTTCACACACCACATTAGACTTATCTGAAGGTTCCTGTTCTTAGCACCTTTGGAAAGAGTGTGCTCTGCCAGGAAATGTCCCTGGGAGGTGCTCGGCGGGTTTGCTTCATGGTTATCAAATCATTAAGCTTCTAGTGGTATGTTCCACTTAGAGTCGCCAACTGCCTTTGCTCAGTGTTGTTGGGAAAGTCCATTTTAGGTTTTGTGTTCATCAGCCATCTTATCTTCATGGGAGCTCTGTACTTTGGAATCCTCAGACTGAAAAGCGGCAGAGCCAAGAGAAGATCTCAGCACTGACTGAACGAGGGGAGAGTCTCCTCTTCTTGTTGAACGCTCTCTGCTCTTGGTTCTATTGCAGATGAAATGGAAAGGGAAGGACCTGTTTGACCTGGTGTGCCGGACTCTGGGACTACGGGAAACCTGGTTCTTTGGACTGCAGTACACAATCAAGGACACCGTGGCCTGGCTCAAAATGGACAAAAAGGTTGGGCCCTGAGCTTGGACAGGGGGAGCCGAAGGGCTGGTTTTATTCTAGCCCTTTTTCTGAGTGTGTGCCTGATTTTTGTATTGACTTGTCAGGCCCTTGTAGGTCTGTGCTGGGTCGAGGAGAGTCCTTCATACCCACCTGCAGACAGGAAAGCGGAGGGAGACTTCCCCTTCCAGGCTTTACTGGTCACATAAAGCAAGATGAAATTGTTGCTGTTCCAGCTTACGTATCCGGCATTGCTAAGCTGCTTAAGACTGGCTTTCTGCCCTTGGGTCAGTCGAGCCGCTAGTCTGCTTTTGCAAGCAAAAATGTCTGTTTCTTTCCTCCTTGCATTTTTGCAATTTGTGTGTTAAGAGGCTGTGCTGGAGCTTCTACACCTCTGCTGGGATTTTAAATTGTATATATTTTTAAGTAATTCTGAGGCTCCGACTTGAATTCAGATTATAATCCAAAGGAAGAGAATTCACTTGACACCATTCAGTGCAGGCCATTTCTGTATCAGGCTTCTTGGAGCAGGGGAAATGGCGTTTCTCCAGCCATTTGGACATGGGCTTCATGCTTATGTTCCCAACCGTTCAAATTATGTGCCTGACAAACTGTGGAAGCTTTTTCTCATTTTCCATTCGGTCTTAACATCTAGACTGTGTGTGTGGATGTGTACACATATTAACGTGACCTGACACATTGGAATCCCTTGCAGTTATAAACACAGCAAGACAGAGTTCACTGCAAGGGCTCGTGGCAGTTGGCCCACATGGGCACCAACTCTGGCTTTGTTTCTTATCTGGGTGATGCCACGTGGAGTTTGAGCAGGGGAATTGTATACCCCCAAACTGTAGAACTTCTCCCGGTCTCCTTTTGTGATTCCAGACAAAGTGAGTTTGAATTATGTCTGACTGCTAGGAAAATTGACGATGGACTGAAGGCATAAGGAGCTGTGGAGCGTATTGCTCTGAGGAAATCAATTATGACACGTTAATGGAGCTTTGTAGCTTGCAGGATGGCGTGTTTGTCTCCTGAATTCAAATGCATTCTGGGTAGCAGATGCTTGACATCAGGGGAGACAGTGGATAGAGTTGCCGGATTGGCCAAGGGTTCCCAGACTAGGGCCCATGGGCCTCTGGGGTTCCTGGAAGCATTTCAGGAGTTCTCTCCAATGCAGGGAGATCACGGTGGCCAGGCTTTTTTCTGTCCTGCCTGTCACCTCCAGGTTCCTCTCCAGTACATGGACCAGGGTTGGGCAGGAGGAGAAAGAAGTGCTCAAGGGGCTCTATAGACCCTGATGTTGGACAACCAGTGGCCCAAATAAGACCCAGTCACAAGCCGGCAGGTGGATGGCCATGGTTTTTGACCTTGAAGTCATCTCCTTTACCTTTTACCTGAGCAAAAGAGAGAGTTTTTGCTCTGCTTCCTTCCCTTCCAAAACAAAAAGTAGCATTCGTGGAAGGCCTGGAGATTAGCTTAGCTCTGTAACAGCAGTGTGAGGTATACCTCTCTAGCACTTAGCACGGGGTTGTGCATGCTGCATCACGGCCTCACGTGTGAAGGCAGTGGTGCTTTGGGCATGGGCCGGCTCTGCCTTGTTGACCTTTTGCCTTGCAATTTTTCAGGTGCTGGATCATGATGTTTCAAAGGAAGAGCCAGTCACCTTTCACTTCCTGGCCAAATTTTATCCAGAGAATGCAGAGGAGGAACTGGTCCAGGAGATCACGCAACATTTATTCTTCCTACAGGTATCCTGGTATATCTCTGCTGTCCCCTTTACCCCTGAGGTGAATGCCCCAAATGCAGTGGCAAGATCTGGTTTAGAGACTTCCTCTAGGGTTTTATGGACAGCCTGTCTCATTGCAAAAACACTTGCCCCAGGAGATCAGCAAGACATGCTCTGCAGCTCTGTATAGGAAGAGGCTTGAGAATAACCTTAGCTTGTGAGTTGAGACCATATGGGCCCATAGATTTAGGGCTTGAAGGGGTCTTTGGAGGTCACTTAGGCCAGGGCCGCTTAAATGAAAAAGTTTAAATTTAAAGGAAAAAAAATTCCTGACCCCCCCCCTTCAGCACTTTTTAAACTGGGGGTTGGTCCTACCCATTCCTCTCCTTTAACATCTAAGTGAAATCGAAGCCCTGAAGGGTGACAGTCTTGCCCATGTGCTTGTAGCCTTATAGGTGAACCTAGGTCTGGATTCTAAATCAACTGTCTTCTCTACTGTACCACAGAATCTGAGGAGAGAATACTAAAAATGAAATGCATCCCTTATATAAGCCTTGGATTAGAGGAGATGCTAAAAAATTATCCAGTTTAGACTCCCCTTGGGACAGATGGGGAAACTGAGACTGAGAAAGGCAGAGCAGTTTGCCCATGGCCACGTAGCCAGTTGTACTGGAGCTAGGTCCACGGGCCCTGGCTTCTAATCCATTCCTCTTTGCACCCTCCTTCCTTCAGGTTTAAAATGTGCTTTGTAGGCTCAGTAACTCAGTGAGCATTCTGCCAGCCCTAGCAGAGAGCCCAGGCTTAGTTGTGATGCCACCCTTCTGTGCTGCTTAGCGTGTAGGAGAGGATAGGAGCCGTTCCCAGGTGACTAGAGAACAGAGCCATCCACAATCTGTAGTTTAGTCAGTAACAAGGGTTTAATAAGCTCATGTCATGCGCTGGACACTGGGGGCACCAAGGGCCTTCTGAACCTGCCTAAGTCTGTCCAAGGCGGTTGGGGGGGCAGTGCTAGTGGCTGAGGGGCCCAGGACGTGGTCATGTAGGAGGCGCTCCTGAGCTGATTTAGAAGGAAACCAGGGCTTCAGTGAGGAGAGAGAGGTTGGAGGAGTAAACTCCAGTCCTTGGGGACCGCCAAGGAGAAGGCATGGACGCAGGAAGTCGAGGGTCATTTGGGAGTAGTATATTGTAGGAAGGCCAGTCTGGCTGGGCAGCAGAATGCAGGAAGGTGGGAAAAGCAGGCTGGTGCCAGGGGTAAAGCCCCTTAGAACTCAGGTAGAGGGATTTATCTTTGATCCTCAAGGCAATAGGGAATCAGTGGAGTTTATTGAATAGGGGAATGCCTGGGCCTGATCTGCCCTTAAGAAGTTGTATGGAGTGTGGACTGCAGTGAGGAGAGGTCTGAGGGGATTGGGGGCTATTGTAGTCAGGTGAGAGGGAATGAGGGCCTGATGGACGTGGTGACTGGAAGTGGAGAGGAGTGGGTGATGTTGGGGAGGTGGTGGCAGTGGCAGCAGGATTGGGTGATTGGTTAGAGATGTGGGGGGTAGAGAATAATGCCAGGGTAGCAAACCTGGGGGACTGGAAACAGGATACTGCCCTTATCCGAAGGGGGCATTCAGAGGAGTGCTGTATTTGGGATGAAAGACAGTGAGTTTTGGCTTTGATACGTATTTAACCATATTTTGTTTTGGATGGATATATTGAGTTTGAGGTGTCTGTGGGATATCTAGTTTGAAATGTCTAGTAGACAGTTAGAATTCAGAAGAAAGACTAGGCAGGGCCAGATATGTAAATTTGGGCATCATGTGCATAAAGACAATTGTTAAATCTGTGAGTACTGATGAAGTTACCAAAAGGAAGGGATAGAGAAAGGAGAAGAGGGCTCGGGGTACCCCCACGATTAGAGCATGGTAGGGCTGATAAACCAGGAAAGGTGTCTGATAAGACTTTATCTAGACAGGAAGGCTAGAGGAGGCTACAGAGAGAACCTCCTTGGGGAGAGAGATGGAGCACCAGCCCTGGAGTCAAGAGGACCAGAGTTCAAATGTAGCCTCAGACACTTACTAGCTGTGTAACCCTGGGCAAGTCACTTTAAAAAAAGAATCCATTAGGGAAGAGTAAAAGGATTGCCTTGTCGCAGTGAGGGCCCAGTTGAGAACACATAACAAGTTTGTCGTGGATCCACGTCACTTGCTCTGGCTCTGTTGGACTAGAGGCGATGGACAGAAGTGATGAGGGTGGGCTGGGGCGTGGCCCCCAGGTCAGGAGAGAGGTGAACAGTGTAGAGTTGGATGAGTTAACCAGGGTGTCATTATAAGGGGGAGAAGAAGGTGAGGGTAGGGTCCGGGTGAGAGTCTAAGCCCTGGTGGGATTGGAGTGACAGAGGGGAGGGACAAGGTGCAGGGCCAGATGGAAGGGCAGGAGATCCTGCGGCAAGACATGCAGAGAGCATGTGGCTTGCATGTGACCGATCCAGGAGGAATTCACGGAGGAAGGGCATTCATCCCCAGAGGAAGGACATTCCTGGCCCAGGAGCGAAGATAGCAAGGAGCACAGGGGCTCTTCCTAGTCCTGAGGACACAGGGAAGCCAAGGCTGGGGAGTGGTGGTGCCAGAGGTGGACCTGGGGATGGCACAAGGACTGCTGGGCAGACTGGTTTGGACTCTACCCTCCATGACATAGAAGACCTTGGAGCAGAGGCACAGCCAGGCCACACCGATTGGCTTTTTTTGGCCAGACATATGAATAATCATTACAGGAGCTCCCAGTGAAGAAGATTGGCCCCTGCTCTGCAATGCGGTGGCCTAGACAGCTGCCCGAGTCCCTTGCCAGGGGCGTCCGGCCCAGCTTCCTAGCTGCTGCCCCTTGCTGCCACTTGATCCTGAATTTTGCAGTGCTGTGGAGATTGCATGGGGGTGAGGGGATTCCTGTTAGGAAGCTCTTCTGTTAGGCCCAGTGGGTGTTTGTGAGGGCAAGGGCAGTGACCTGGGGAATGGAAAGCAGGAGATGCCTGCGGAGAGTTTATGCAGGTGGGACGAGCAGCAGGGTCAACCTGTTGAGTGTATGACAGGGAGAGAAGAGGTGGGCTCGGGGGAAGTGGGGGAGGCCGACAGCCAGAAGGGGAGATGGGCTCTCCAGGCACCACCTCAGGCTCCAGGAGAACTTCTTTTCGTAACTGCTAATATGGCTTTTCATCATGTTCTGCCTTGTGTTGTGGTCAGGCATTGCTTATCTCTCACTCGGGCCATGGAAATCAGGAGACTGGTAGCCACATTTGGATAGCTCCCAACCTCTGGCACAGTGGTTCTCAACCTTCCTAATGCCATGACCCTTTAATGCAGTTCCTCATGTTGTAGTGACCCCCAACCATAAAATTATTTTTGTTGCTACTTCATAACTGTAATTTTGCTACTGTTATGAATCTATCTGATATGCAGGATGTATTTTCATTGTTACAAATTGAACATAACCCAAAGGTTGAGAACCGCTGCTGGTCTAGCACTTAGCAGCTAGGAAGTCGTCAGTAAACCATCATTTATTATGCACCTGCTGTGTGCCAGGCACTAGGCCAAGTACTAGGGGTGCAAAGAAAGGCAGAGAGAGACTCAGCCCTCAAGGAGCCCTCAGTCTGATTGGGGACACCACGTGCTGATTACTGGAGAAAGAGTAGGTTAGGGGCATTCGGAGAACTTAAGGAGGCATGACTAGGAAAGGCTTCTCAGCTTGAGAATCGAGCGCTCGAAAGGAAATATTTGTTGAACTGGACTGACAGCAGCCAGGAGAGCTGGCATTGGAGGCTCCATGCCAGCTTCTTCCGGGGCTGCTTGGCGTAGTCCATAGGGACGTGAGAAGGCACCAGTTTTGCTCGTCCTCTTGGTCCGGTCATAGCCCTGCCACAATTTCATGGTTAGTTACCAGCCATTTGTGCCCAAGCTGCCTCTTATGCCCAAAGGTGCCAGCTGTCAGTAATAGAAAAGATTGCTTGAGGGGGATGGGGGGGCAATTACATGATTTCCCAGAAGTGAATGTGGTGTCTGTCATGTAGCACTATCATCGTTAATTTGAGCCAGAGCCATCAGCATATTGTTGTGCTCAGTGAAGGTTAAATTTAATAACAGACTTTTCTCAGAGAAAAAAAGATTACTCTCTCTCAGTTAGCCTTCTGCTAGAAGAGGGGAGCTGAACATACTAGGGGATACTAGAGTGTGCTCTCGCATCCCTCCCCACTTTCAGATGCTGTCAGTCTGTAAAGAAGACAGGGTACCGAACCCTCTAAGACAGTGGTTCTCAACCTTCCTAATGCCGCGACACTTTAATGCTCATATGTGGGCATATCTGCATGTGGGCGGACCCTCCTGGAGACGGATAGAGGAGCAGAGTCTCAGTTACTAAGACCATTGGAAATATGTGTTTTCTGATGGTCTTAGGCAATCCCTGTGATCCCTGTGAAAGGGTTGTTCAAAGGGGTCGCAGCCCACAAGTTGAGAACTGCTGCTGTAGGACCTTATGGTCCAGTAAGGACAATCAGACATTGCATGTAGATGTAACTTGGTCACTTAATAGAGCTTATTTTCAGTGGCATAGAAGAGACCGCAGTAAAGTGCTGTGTTTCTGTGAGTTCCCCAAAACTCTGACATGGCTGGACGATCAGTGGTGACTTGCTCAGTACAAATGAGCGTGATGCCTTGGCAGCCCCCAGACCCACGGCCATCTGACTTGGCTACTTTGGTGGACCTCTGGCATACACAGCTGCTCATTCTCTTGGTGTTGAGCTAAACCTGCCCAGGACTTGTTCTGGCCCACAGCACCTGCCTTCCTTCCCCACGGCATCACTCTCAGTCTCACTCATTGTCACTGAGGGGTTTGAAGAGTTTTTGCCCTTAGTGCAGGGGGGTGTGGTGTTATCATGTTGTGCCCTGGTCTGACTGCCAAGGGGCTCTCCCTGTCTTGGTGCCACCTCAGAGAAGGGATCTGCACAGATTGATGTCGAATCAGAATGATAGTATCCACAACTACAACAAAATTTGTGTGTTCAGACAGCCAGATAGAAGGCCTCCTGGACATGAGTTCCAGATGGATGGGGAAGGTGAGGGGACAGAGGAGACAAGGAGAGGCGGGGAGGGTGAGATGTCAGGGACTGACAATCAGTTGAAATTTAGCATCAAACAAAAGAGGTTTCACGTGTGTATCTCCCCTCCCCTCCTCTTCTGCTAAGCCATGGGATAAATAGATAGAGGGGACTCTTCTTTCTTGCATTTGGAAGCATCTGGGATTTAGTTTTTACTCAAAGAAGGCAAAGACAACTTTAAAACTTGAGAAGAAACCTTGAGTGGGATTGCTTACCACATAACCATTGACTGGGCATGAGTGATGGCCCAGGTGTTAAATGGCTCCCTTAAAAGTACTTGGAAATGGTACATAGAGACAGTATGGCTTCCTCCCAAGTGTCCCCCATATTGCAGCCTGAGTGTTTGGATGAAGATTGAACTGCAGTGTACACTGGGATGGCTGTTGGACATGGCGGTGTGAAATCCTAATCGAGCCTCGTCGTGTGTTTGGGGGCTTCTTACTCCAGTCAGCAGAGCTTCATTTTGGGTGTCTGCCATGTCAGTTCACACTGTGGCCTAACAATTCTGTTTGCTGGATTTGGGAGCACTGCAGAGTTTAACGGTCAGGCTTTATCGCTTCCATTTTCCTGAGAGGAAGCAAATTGAAAGGGATGGCTGTTTCTCAGCCATAGTGCAGCTCAGACTCAGCAGGGACCCGGTGTGGATCCCCAGCAGAGCTGTTTCTTTGGAGGTTTTTTGTGTTTAGCTCTAACGTAGTCTGATAGCACAGGGTTCCCTTCTGTCCGCAGCATCTTCTGTTGTTAGTAAAGATCTTGTTTTTGCTTATTCAGCAAGTGAATACAAAAAAAAAGGTGAAGACAAACCCTCTTCTTGATACTGACTTCTTAGTGACAGCGCATCCACTCTGCAGAGTCCTGGCCTCTCCATCATAAAGGCTCATATCATGTCAGAAAAATCATTCCTGGCCTGGTTGGGCAGACCTTGTCAGAAGGAGCTGAGCCATCTGCCCTGGCCGTCATGTATTCCTTCTCACGTCTCTCTTGGTGCTCTGTGTAGGTGAAGAAACAGATTCTGGATGAGAAGATCTATTGCCCTCCCGAGGCCTCGGTGCTCCTGGCTTCCTACGCAGTCCAGGCCAAGGTAAGCTGTTCTCCCTGTGGTTCTGAACCTGGGATGGGGTACCTGCTGGGGGAGAGGGGGAGGTGATGGCCGTGGGGGAGCTGGCTTGTTTTTAAGGGTCATTGGTGCCTTCTCTTTTTACTCCACAGTTAAGGAGGCTCCCCTATTGAACCTTCCTTTCCAGTGAAACAAAAGGGCCCCACAGAACCACCTGCCTTAGTAGCTGGGCCTCCTTATATCTGCAACACTGTGCCCCTCTAGGCCCCCACCTGAAACTAGTCATTAGAATGTGTGTGGCTTTGGCTGCCTTCTTCATTCATATTGTTGTTGTCACGCATCGTTATTCCAGTTCAGTCCATGCCCATCTTCCGATGTTTATTAGGAGAGCCCCAGACCCTGTGCTTGCCTTGATTATTTTCACAAGACAACCCAGTTTTTCTTCTCTTGGCGGGTACTAGAAACCAATCCATTATACACTGTGCTCTGCCTTTTGGAAAGCCATTTCAGCCCCATCTCAACATTCTTCCTAAGACATGATTGCCACACCTTCTGAATCTATTGAGGGGTTGGACAGTGCCCTGCCCTCTAGGGATGCTGTCTTCACACATATCTGGATATCTCAGAGGTGGAAGGGGCTTAAGATCAGTGAGGTCAGAGGTTGGCAGACTCCAGGTGTGCTGCCTGGCCTGTTTTTGCATGGCAGCCAGAAAGCTAAGAATAGTTTCTATATTTTTAAATGCAGTAAAGCTTTATTTAAAATCGTGAAGGCTATTCTTAGCTCCTGGGCTCTACAGAAATGGATGGCAGGCCATGGCTGGCCTACCCTGGAGCCAGATGAGGCAGACCCTGAGGCCTGAGGGATTGAGTGACTTGTGCAGGTCACTTAGCTAGGACTTTTGACCCCCCAGCATGCCTTTACCTGCTGATTTCAATGTTGTAAGTCTGTTTTTGTAGAGTCTGACCATGGGGTGCTGTGGAGTTGCTTGGCTGGTCCGTATCCATGACTGTACTGGAGCTCTGCTGGGGCAGCACTGAGTGCCCCTCCTCCTTTTTCTTTTATCTGAAGGACCCAGCACAGGAGACAAGCCAGCTTTCTGTGTATCTCCCTTCAAGGGAAAGGTCCTCGTGAAACAGAAGCTGCCTCTGCTTCTTCCCTTCACTTCCTCCATTTCCTTACCTGGCAGCACGGTGTGTCTCAAGGGTCAGGGTTCCATGATGATCTGGTCTGGGGGATGTTCGGTGCAATGGTCTTTCCAGTTCTTTTATTTGATCTTTGCTTCGAAGGACAGATGAGGCCTCTAAGAGCCCTGTAACATTGACTAGAAAATAAATGATCACAGAAGTTTGGATCTAGAACATTGGGTGCCATTTAATAGAATCTTCTCATTTCATATTCTTGGACTTGGAAGTTATAAGAAATTTTTATCAACTTCTCCAAGGTTACAGCCAGTCGGTGGCCACAGGCACGTGGCTCCTGGGCAGGCAGCATTCTTCCCGCCCTCCCAGGGAAGCTCCTGATTTCTCAGCTCAGTGGGGGGTGGGGGCAGGAAGTGGGGTTAGCTTCTTATAAGGTTAATAATTATTCTGATAAGAATTAGCATTTCTGTGATGCTTTTCGGTTTGCAGAGCACATCACACAACCCTGGGACGTGGGGGCTGATATCCCCATTTTACAGGTGAAGAAACCTAGGCAGACAGCAGTTAAGTCACTTGCTCAAGGTCACATAGCTAGTAAGTCCCTGAGGCTAGATTTGAACTCAGGTTTTCCTGTGCCTCTGTTTCAGTGCCTCTGTTATTGAAAAATGAACGCATGAGACAAAGGATAGAGGAGTTAATAGTGGGGGAGCTGTAGGAGGCCTGGGACTCCGAATCGATCCAACCAGTCCGGAAAGCAGTTTGGAATTACACTAAGAAAGGACTAACGTGTCTGTCACATCCAGTGGCCCAGAGGGCCCAGTGCTGGGCCTATACCCAAGGGCATCAAAGACAGGAAGCAAGGTCCCATGTCATGAGAGCAGCAGGTTATATGGTGGCAGAAGCTAAGAAGCAGAGCTCTCCACTGGAGAGCAGCTACCCATTCGTGGCATGTAAATGGAGCAGACTATTGCCAGGCCGTTAGATATGATGTGTGTGAAGAGGGCAGAGCAGCCTTCTGAGGAGCGGCTGAACCGGCCAGAGAGGAGATGAGGAAATGTTCCTGTCCCTCAGTGCCAGAACATGTGGGTGACTAGGGACACTGGCCAGCCCAGCTGATATGTTGATTAGTTTGACTAAACTTTTTGTTCTTGGATACAAGGGGTAGCCCTCTGATGAGGGATGTATCTGGAAATGAAGATGATGTACAAATGAAATACATATTGTAAAAATATATACATAGAATGAATTTTTTAAAAAAAAGAACGTAAGATTTTTTTTTTCAGTCATACTGACAAAAGTGCTTAAGTCAGTTTGTCATCTGGTAACTGAGGTCTATGTTCATTAAGTGTTCTCAGGACTGCCAGGGCTCCTATTGCCTTCACAGCAGGAATGTAGGGCCAGGTGACCTGCCCCACTTCACCCAGACAGTCTGTGACGGATGGAGGCTGGGAGTTTAGGGGCTTTATCTGGTAGCTGATAGCATAAGTGTACTGATTCCTTGAGAAGTGTGATTCAGAAAACAAAAGAGGGGTTTGATTCCACCAGACACACTTCCTTCTATGCTGTGATTAAGAGGAACATTAGTAATTGGAAAAGCGTGTCCCCTCAATCAATGTCCTCCTGCCAGTGCTGAAGCTGCTGCTGTCACTTTCATTAAATCCGTACACAGCCTGGCTCTGACTCCAATTTCTTTTCAGCGTGACTTTTTCTTCAGCTGTAACTAGACTGAAACCTTCAAGGAGACCTCTTTTGTTTGAAGGGCACCTGTCTGAAAGGCTGGATTTTCTTAGCATAGATTTTAGACAACAAACCATCAGAACCTGCATTCAGAAGCCACCTGTCCAGGAAAAAAATCCCTTTCCCAGGGAACAGCAGGTGTCTCATTAAATAGATTTTACTGGAAGAAAATCCCATAAATTTGGATTCTAGTAATTAGGAATGTATACATATTTAGAAGCAGTATACATGATTCTTATTCAGGAAAAAGCTCACAGTGACTTATCTGTGTCTCAGAAATAAAGAGAGGCTGGTCCAAAATGAGTAGTTTTCTCAAACCTAGGGTTTAACAGGGGTGGGGCACCTGTGGCCTCTTAGGCCACATGTAGCCTCAAGGCTGCAGGTTCCCCACCCCTGGTTTAAGAATTTAAGGATTTCCCTTATTAATTCTTTAGTTTAAGAGTATGTTAGTTAATTCTGTGTAGGCTAGCGACTTGTACTTAATGCATTCTTAGATAACATGGACCTCGGTGAATTGTATTTTCTGTGATTTAACGAGGCACCCTCTGAGGTGGTCTGGTTGAAGCTGGTGTCCAGAGTCTTGGCCTCATCACTTTCTAACCAGGTAGCCTTGCTCAGGGTGCATAGAATGTCCTCATTCTGGAGTTAGGGGTCATCATCTCTGCCCTGTCCATGTCACAGGATTGTCACGGAAATCCAGTGAAAATGAGTGCCTTTCAAATGCCCCTCTTGGTCGCTTCTGACCTTGGCCTGAGTCTGAAGGGCCTCCTTCCCATTAGACTGAATTAGTGGCCCTTTATTTCCTTGTGTGCATTGTTGGCCTGCACAACTTAAGGATGGAAGGGAAGGTGAATTGAGCTCATTAACATATGGAAAGTAGTTGGAAACAAAGGCACTCATTATAGTATGTCAGCGGCTTGAATGATACAGACTCAATTAATCCTGAGGCATAAAGAGACAATGAACCTCCCCGAAGAAGTACTAATATGTGAGCACCACATTTCTTGGATGGGCTTTGGTTAATGCTTGAATCCAAAGGATGGGCTTTTGGTGGAGGGGGAGGAGAGCGCATCGATGTGACCCGCATCTCACCTGGGAAGGTTTCAGCTATTGGTTGATTTAATTTTGGCAACTTGTTGTTTTGAAGCTTGTTGTAATTAAAAGCATCCGTGGAAGACGGTGATGGGTGTTTGACAGTGGTCTTGTAGTCCAGGCCTGCAGAGCTCTCTGATGGGCCCAGAAATGAGTGGTCTGCTACGTGGAGGGAGCCCAGTTGGGATTGAAGAGAGCACAGGGGTCTGCAGTGTTGGCTCCCATGGCAGTGGAAAAAGAGCTATTGTATGTAATTGAAATTTTCCACTATAACTGAAATTCTCACCCTTTAAGTACCCAAGTAGTTTTTAGTTTAAACACTTTTGATGAAAACCTTTCAAAAATGGATTATGAATCACTTCCTTGTCTTCTGAAACAGAGGACAGAGAACACAATTAACCTTTTCTGGATGACTTAGAATCATTACTACGAATCCCAGTGATTGTGCTGTGTTCACTTGAATCATGTCCCCAGAGCTCAGTGAGGTGTGGGGGCTGTTTGGCGTGTTTCTTCAGCAGACAGTTCTTAGGAGCCTGCAGCGCATCCTGTAAGGTGCAAGGGAGGCCCCTAGGCTAGGTCAGACTTCCCAGGGAGCCCTGTGTCAGCCTTGCTTCCAGACCACCTGCCCTCCATCCTCTTGTCTTCCCTCCCAGGCCTTCTCCAGTGCTCCTGGAGGCCTTTGCGGGCCCACCACACGCTGCCAACTCCTGTGTCCTGCCCAGACTCCCCCAGGCCACACCTCTGCCTGTTGGGATGTATCGCCACCTGCCAGGAAGCTTGGTCTTGAGCCTAATTGCCCGCCTCCTTGCTATCCACTGGTTCTTGGCTTAGACTCATTCCTGAGTGGGTGGCTTACTCCTGCCCACTCCGCTTTCCCTATCCTAGTGATTCTGAACCCCTACCTGGTATTGTGCAAATCCTGTTCTTCACCTCCCACAGCCTGCTTCCTTATTCTGCCCCTTTGCCCTTTCCAGCCTTCTCCCACCGTGTGCCCCCGGCCACTTGCCCACCCCTGAAACAGAATCTGGTGGCCTGGCGCCTGGCCTTCCTGCGTCCTGCGTCTCCCACCTCGAGGCACTTGGCTCCCTTCACCCACACCTAGAACTCTCCTCAGGTCTCCAGATGCCCTCTGTGGATGGGCTCTCATTTTTCCTGTACTTATGTTCTTTGTACATGGTTATTGGCACCCTTAGACCGAGCTCCTTGAGCGCAGGGACTCTTCTGCTTATACAGAGACATTCCTAGAACCCTGCATCCTGTAGGCACTCAGTAAATGCTGACTGACTGGCCGTTGTGTTTCCTTGGTGGAATTATCGCCCAGCTGGCAGAGGAGACAGTCATGAGGATGACGAGAATGCCCAGCAGTCGGAAAGCAGCCCAGCCAGTTCTAGACGAGGTCCCCCAGGGAAAGCCCTTTTCATTCTGTCTTCAGAATGGTTTAACATTTAAATGCCTGTCAGATGTGCCTAGCACGTGCTAAGAACCGTGGATACCAAGAAAAGATAAGCAGGCCAGAGGGATGTGGTCTTGTCTCCGCCTTCCTCCTTCTTGCCCCTTCTCCTGCATTTGACTTGGTTGTCCCCCTTTCCACACGGGTTTCTCAGGCTCTCCTCTCCCGGCTCTCTCATGGTTCTCCCACCTTCCCGGCCTCTTCTCCTCAGTCTCTTGCTGGCACATCATGTGTATCTGCTCCCTGACTGGGGCTACACCTCCAGGCCTTGTGTTGGTCCTCTTCTCTCTCTGGATTCTCCATCCAGACGAGCCTTGTAGACAAGGCCCCTGCCTCCGGCTGCTTTCATCTTCCCTCCCTTCGCCCTCTTCCAGCCTCCTTTTGTATGTTGTTTTCCGCCCTTCGAATGTCACCTTCCTTCCTCCTGCTTGGATTCCTGTTCCAGTGCTGCGCGTGGTGCCTGCCATGTGGTGAGTGCCAACTCAGTGCTGATTGGCTTGACTTGGCTCCCTCATCAGCTTCAGTGTGTTTGTTGATCAGCTCTGTGCCGATAAGGCCCAGATCTGTATATCCAGCTCCAGCCTCTCCCCAACTGTTTGTTGTCATTTCAGACTGGGTGGTCCAGAGACATCTCCTAGTCGGCAGGTGTGAGTAGAGCTCATTGCCCTCATCCAAACCTGCCTCTTTCTGTACAAGGTGCCGGCGTTCTCTCTAGGCTCCCAGGGTCTCCGCCTTGCTGTGGTTCTCGACTCTCCCAGTGGCCAGAGTCTGCTTTTTCTGCCTCAGAGCCCTGCTGCTCTCTCTCTTCTCTCCCCTTCTCTCCAGTCACACAGCCTCCACCTTCATTCAGGCCCTCATGACTTCCCACCTGGATGATTCCAGTGGCCTTCTCATTTGTCTCCCGCCTCATCTCCTCTCCAGCCCATGCTCCACATGCCTGCCAAAATCGTTATCTGCAATGTGCAGATCTTGCCAAGTTGCCTTGCCATTCACTCATGTTTAGTGGCTCCCTCGGCCTCTGGAATAAAGTGTAAACTCCTGTCTTTGCAGCCGCCTCATCCACGCCTTTTCTTCCTGCTTTTTATGATCTTGATAGGACCTGCCCTTCCTCCCAGGCGGCGCTGCACCCTCTCACCCTCTGGGCCTGTGCTCAGAGGGCGCTTCCTTCTCTCCTCCACCCCCAGGAGCTGCTCTTGTCCTTTCCAGAGGCCAGCTCAGGCACCTCAGCTCTGATTGTCCCTGCTCCCTGTCCTTCCTTGGATTTGTTCTCCTGTGTATCCTCATATAAGGGAGGAGGCTCTGAGATTGGAGATTGGCTTGTTCTTTGTAGCCCTGGTGCCTGGCACATAGTAAATACTTAATGAATGAACACTTCAGGGATTGATCAGAGGCCCTCAAGCAGCTTTATGTTGTGCTGGGGCTGGAGGGGGAGCAGCACGTTCACAGAAAATATTGCTAGCTATGTAGGGCAGAGATTTCCAAGCATATTTGGCCTACCACCCCCTTTTCAAGAAAAAATTACTCATTAGGCCCCCCCCGAAATCCTCTTTCTTTAACCCTTTAACTTTTTTTGGAAATTTGTGTCATTTAAAAAAAGTCCATAATTTTTAAAAATGAGTCTTAAATTTAATAATTTATTATAAATTTGGGGTTTTTTTCTGCATTGGAATTTTGATGACTCAGTATTACATCAAGTAACCATATAGCATCATATCGTAAACAAGTCATTACATGCACATGGACTTCCCGACAGTGTGTGCCAAGACCTCCTGCCAACACTTGCTTGTTAAGAACTGTCAGCAGACTTGACCCCTGATTGGTTATAATTTGCATTTTG
The DNA here is from genome assembly GCA_028627135.1 of Pseudochirops cupreus. Classification (NCBI taxonomy): domain Eukaryota; kingdom Metazoa; phylum Chordata; class Mammalia; order Diprotodontia; family Pseudocheiridae; genus Pseudochirops; species Pseudochirops cupreus. The sequence goes on from CM053580.1 coordinate 581,688,689, forward strand.
TGTGTTTATTTGAAAAAGAACGTAATCACCACGACTTTAACTTTGTTATACAACAGATGAAACGTGTACAGATGATTTTTCAGAATTTTCTTCTCTTCTTTCCTTATGCTTCCACTTCCCCCTTATTTTTATTCAGTGCTCCTCAGTTGCACCTGAGTCTACTGCTGCCCTCCCAGATCGTTCCAGAGCCCCATCAAGGGATGGTATCGCCCACTTTGGGAACCTCTGATAGGAAAGAATTTGATTTTCTGTAGGCTGTGGCGCTTGTGTTGAGCTTCGAAAGGAGCCAGGGATGCTAAGCAGTGGACATGATATGAGGAAGATGAGGACGTTCCAGGCCAGGGAACAGCTAGCTGATGGTGAGGCCCAGAGAAAGACAGTGGCCTGGCAGAGAGGCAGATGAAGCACATGAAGAGAGCAGTGCGCAGTAAGCTTGCAAGGTAGCCTGTAGCCACATGGGGAAGGCTGGTACATGCCCAACCAGGGGAGTTTCTGTTCTAGCCTCGAGGCAGCCGGGGCCATTAGAGCCTCCTGGGCAGGGAAGTGAGCTGGTCTGACCTGTGCTTCAAGAGTATCAGTGTGACAGCTGTGGGCAAGGAGGGCCCAGATGCTAGCATACCAGTTAGGAGGCTGCTGACAAAGTGCAGGGGGGAGAAGGAGGTGACAGGGTGAGGGGAGAGAAGAGGACAGATTCAGGGTGTTGGGGAGGCAGAACTGAAAGCCTGACAATTGACAGGGTGTGGGCTGTGAGGGAGAAGGAAGAGCTGACCCTAATGGTGAGGTGTGAATCTGCCTGGCCGTGCCTCCACATCAAGGAGGAGGGCAGGCTGTAGGGGCAGAGGTGACGGGCTTAGTCTCTCTCAGCTGATTTTGAGGTATGGGGGACCAGCCTTGTGGCTGCATGGCTTTGACTTCACCGTCACCTGGAGAGCCCCTCAGCGTTGGCTTTCCCACCTCATCCGGACCTGCAGTTGCCTCTGACCCTCTAATCAGAGGGCTGAAGGGTGGACAGACCAGCTCTTCCAAAGCCTCCACTCATGAGGGCTCAGAAGCCCTGGCAGCTCTTTTCTACCAGCTGCACTCCCTCTTCCGCTCCCTCACTTCCCCCATCAGACTGGAAGCTCCTGGAGGGCAGGGATCTTCTTTTTCTTATTTGTATCCCCAGCATGCAGCACATTTTCTGCAGTATAGTAGGTGCTTAGTTTATGCCGATTGTATTGTTTGTCCAAAAGGTAGTTGGAGGTATGGGGCTGGAGGTCAGAGGCCAGATATTAAAGGGTTTGAATCCATGGAGATGGATGACATCATTGAGAGACTGTGCAGAGAGAAGTGTTGGGTGTAAGTTCATGCACAGGAGGTGAGATGTGGGTCATGACTCAGCCTTGGAGGCTGAGAGGGAGGAGGCCCAGTGGTGGGAGGAGAACCCCCAGGAAGGGGAGGGATGGCTGCCCAATACTGCTTAGAGGGAGCAGTTTCCATACAGTGCTATGGTCTGAAGTCAGGTCACAGCAGGAGGTGAGAAAGTGAAGGCCAGGAGATTGAGTGACCAGATTTTTTTAGGAGTTTGTCCTGAGAGGGAGGAGAGCTGTAGGGTGACAGTCTGAGAGGGAGTGCCAGATTAAAGTTGGAGGATGGAGAAGACCTGGGTATTTCTCTTAAGCTCTAGGGAAGGCATCAGTGGATAAGGAGAGACTGGAAATTAGGGTGAAGGTGGGAATAGTTGAAGAGGGGAGGGCTTGGCCTTTGCAGGAGGAAGGGCCACCTCTCCATCAGGGATTGGAGGAGAGGAAGAGAGGGGAGGGCAGGGTGTCCAAGCAGTTCGAATTATGGAGTTGAGGGGAGGAGAGAATTGGTGAAAAATTCATAGTCGGATATGAAGCAAGAAGAGGGAATTCATGAAAGGGAGCCTGTTTTTTAGCCGAGTATGAGGTAGTGTCTGCTGAGAGTAAAGGAGAGGGGTAGTGTGTAGGGGGTGGGAGGAGAGAAGAGAAAGCTTCAGCAAATGTTGAGAGCAGAGAAGAGGGCTGGTCAGGACGAGTCTTAGCTTTGGGGGCAGCTGTGAAGGCCTACTTGAGAGTAGACTTTCATTGTGTTTTCTGACTTCCTCCTCCATGTTCAGCTGCTCTTGTGTAGGGGTGGAATTGGTAGGTGGAGGTGGCCTTGAATCTGGGTTTGGTCCGTTGGCCACAACCAGTCAGTGAACAGTGGAACAAGGGAGGCAGAGGCTGAGGACAGTGGGAAGTTGAGTGTCTTTCTGCACCCCATTCGCCGGTTGGTAACCCTTTGTCTCTCCCTGTACCAGGCTACCAGAATGATCCAGGAGCGCTCACGTGTCCTCTGTTGACTAGAGGACCTTTTAGTCTAGTAGTTAAGGCCTCCACCAGACTTTCCAAGCCTCGTTTCACTCAGCCCCCTTTGTGCATTCCACATTCTGCCCACGTGGAACTGCCAGCTCTCTCGTGCCAGGCCCCCGTCCCTGGGGGGGGATCCCTCCTCATGTCTTCTTTTGGGTGCTCCTTGGTCTGAGCAGCTCTCCCTCAGCTCCCCAGGGAGAGGGAGGTGGCTTTTTCTTTCTCCAGATTTTCCCAGATTACTTTGCGCCCCTCCTTTGCTCTCATCCCACCTGGCTTTGTATTGTTGTCCCTATCTTTGTATTTGTCCTGTTTCCTGATGTACTCTGTCCACTTTCTCAGTAGAGTGTCAGCTTCTTTAGGGGCAGAAATGTCCTTGTTTAGCTTTTATCTCCCCCAGGTGGGGCTTGAATCCAGTTCTTTCCTGCTCTCTGAAACTGCCTCTTTATCTGCTAGACACTCTGCCTTTCTCCTCGAACAGAGGAGACGTTTATAAATATTTCTCAATTGCAGCTTTTGACCCATTGGCTTTGTGAAGGAAGTCACGTTTGTTGTATCTGTTTCTAAAGGATGGGTAGGCCATGTAGAATGCTGTGGTTTTTGGGTTCTGGTTCCCTTTTTGTGGTTTTTCTATTGTTTCCCTTGCTCTTAGCTGTCACATCTTACTACTATTAGGGTACCATTTTAAACCCTCATCCCTTCCCTCCCCTCCTCTCCCCTCCCCTCCCCTCCCCTCCTCTGCCTCAGAAATCAGTTTGCTAGGCCTCTTAGACCTGTATGAATGAGAGTATGAGGAACCCTATGGTGAATGAGGCACATGAACTCGCCTCACTGGGCTCCTCTGGCGAAAGTGCTTTTGGAAATCTTAGGATGCTTTGAACGTGTCAGCTCTGACTGTGAGCTGTTGTTATGAGCTTGGGGTCTGCTGTGTGAGCCACCCAAAGACCTGGCTCATCTTGCTTCTCAGCATTGTTCCAGTCAGTCAGGTTGCTGGATATGTGACCTCCAAATCAGACAGGGAGCTAGATCAAGATAATCTACTGTTTAAAAAGGAGGGTTTCCAGTGCTTGATAAATTCAAGAACACAGACTACTTGGAAAAGAACCACCTCTTTGTCCAAAATTGCCAGAAGACTGGAAAGCATTTGGCAGAAATTAAGCTTAGGCCAACAACTTGTACCACACAGAGGCTGTGAACACCCCCTTCCCCCTCCCCCCAAAAAAGAGCCAGATCGGGGTCTCACGTTTGGCTGTAATGAAGGGGAAGATTCTTGACCAGACAAGATGGACAAGAGAAAACAGATAATTTAGAATATATGAAACTGAAAACTGAAGAGCTTTTACGTGAGTAAAATCAACATAACCAACGTTATAAGGGGAGTAATCACTTGGAGGAAAAAAAATCTTTACATCAAAAATCTCTGACAAGAATCTGACATCCAAACGACTCGTGTATGTTTGACCGAAAGTTAGTGATCAAAGGATACGAACAAACTTCTCCGAAGCATTGCAAACTGTGCATCGCCACAAGAAATGTGTTCTAAATCAGTAGTGAGAAACGCAAATCAAAGCCGCCCTCCAGTGTGGGAACGCGAGGTGGCCGTACCCAGTGAATGGACCACGTTGACAAAAGATGGGAATCCCCAGCGTTGGATGGAAAGAGAGGCCCAGCCTCACGCTATTGATGGGCCCGTAGGTTGATTGGTTCAACCATTCCTGCAAACAGTTTGGAATTAGGCCGAGAACTAATCAAAACGTCCGTGTCTTCTGACTCGGAGGGAGGAGATGAGCATTTAATGTAGTACCCGCTGGGTGCCGGGCACCATGCTAAGCACTTCACAAACACCTCGTTTAATCCTCAGTGACCCAGTGATGGAGACAGTGTTATTGCCCTTGCTTTACAGTTAAGGAAACCAAGGCAAACAGGTTGAATAACTTGACCGGGGTCATTGAGCTAGGAGTATCTGCGACTGGATTTGAACTCAGGTCTTCCTGCCTCCAGGCCCAGCACTCTGCACCACCTGGCTGCCTCTAGGCACATACCCCAGGAAATTGGTGATTGAAAAAAAAAAGTCTCATAAACGTAATGTTTAGAGCAGCAGCTCTTTGTAGTAACAAAGAATTAGAATCCGAGGAGATGCTCCTTGATTGGGGAATGGCTGCATGGTACGTGAATGGGGTGGATTGTTGTTACACTGTAAGAAATTATGAACCCTTGGAGTGGCAACTGGAGTCAGAAGGACCTGAGTTCAAATCCAGCCTCACACACTTAACACGAAAACTAGCCATGTGACTTTGGGCAAGTCACTTAACCCCAACTGTCCTGCCTTCCCCCTCCAAAAAGCAAAAAAAATTTGAAAATTAAAAAAAAATTATGAACCCAGAGAAGTATGGGGTGACCTGAGTGGCCTAGAGTGTGAAGGGAGCAGAATCAGGTTGGCGACGATGGTGGCTACAACAGTGTCAGTGGGAAGAACAGTGATGAGGACAGGATGAAACCTGTGCAGTGACTGACTCACCCCTCAGCATCGCTGCTTCAGGGTGGGTTGTTTGGCTGTCTCCCCTGCTGGACTGTGAGCACTGGCGAGTGGGGGCGGCCTTTGCCTTGCTCTCCATCCCCAGCTTTCCAAGAGAGCTCTGTGCGGCCACTTTGGAGCAGGCACTTAATGAGAGATGTTTGTTGCATGAATGAGGCGACTTGACTTCGAAGAAGAGAGACGAGAGTTTACATTGTCATTTTCCGTTCTGAATTGGGTTTTATCTCTCTTTTGAATTTTTTATTTTAAAATTAGGGGTTTTTTTGTGTGGAAGTAAGGAGCTTATGTTAGGAAGTGAATATAATGTCAAAGTCAGAAGATCAGGTAAAAGTTTTAAAAGTTAAAAGAAAAAGAATGGGTTTATGCTGTTAATGTTCTTCCATTCAGGAGGACTCTATCAAGTTTCATTTTGGACATTTCGTCCTCTCCACACCAATATTTCTTTTCCTGGGCTTTATGTTTTCTTCACTCTGATAAATAGTCCAGTAGTTCAGCAAATTATTTTTTCTGATACATATCTTATATCCACAGCTTAGATATCATTGGTTTGCAGATATAAATTTTCCTATAGTATAGACTTTATACAAAATAAAATATTTTTTTAAATTGAAAAAAAGAGAAGCAAAAGTGAACATATTTTGGTAAAAAAGAAAAACTAAAATTACAGATATAGCAATAATTCTCCAAACAGCATCAGTTACCCTGGCCTTGGTCTATTAACATAGCTCACAAAGGTTTGTTACACTCCCTGTGACCAGTAGTCCTTTTGGTTGGAGCACAGGGTCACCAGACTGCCTGAGGTGAGCTGTATGAAGGGCCTCAGCAGCCATCTGGATGCCTCATTGCAGGGGGCAGGGCCCTTCTCAGGCAGAGCCACTCGGTCTTCTCTGACACCGAACCTGTCTGCTTCTTTGCAGTTCTTTCCCGTTGCTCCTGGTCCTTCCTCTGCCACTTGACAGCCCTTGGCACATCTGAGGGCATCTTCTATGTCCCGCATGAGTCTTTTCTAGGGCAAATATTCCCAGTTCCTTTAATAGATCCTCTTAGGTCACAGACGCAGGGCCCTTGATCACCCTGGTTGCCCTCCTCTGGACACTTTCTAGCTTATCACGGTGCTTAACCTGTGGCACCCAGATCTTTGGCCATTGTATCACCAGACCCAGCCCAGCACCTTTTACATAGTAGGTACTTAATGTGTGTTTGTTCACTTGCATTATGACTATTCTTGAGATCAGCATGGTGTAACAGAAAGAGCACTTACTGTACTGGGAATCAGGATACCTGAATTTTAGTCCTGATTCTGTCACTTGTTAGTTATATGGCCTTATACAAGACATCTTCCCCCTTCATAAATGACTGTGTTGCACAAGATGATTTCTCAGGCCCTTCCAGCTGGAAAATCCAGCAGTTACATTAAACGGTCAATTCCCTGTTGTACATTTGAGGAATATACCTATTGATTAAAGTGATGTTCACCATAAAACTATGACGTTATGAAAATGCCTTGTACACATCTGAACCGCTGCATTGAGAAAAATGTTTGGGGAGACCTCTAAAAGCAAAAATATCCATCTGTCTGTCAAGGTAGCTTTAATGTGGGAAATAGAACATACTGAGTGGAGAAGTCACTGGTTTTTTCAGAGCTATCTTTAACTCCTCAGTGTTGCTCAGCTGTCATGAACTTGATAAACAGGTTGTTTGCTGGCAGTATAGAGAATAATGTGGATAGTTAATCTCATGAGTTTCTTGGACTGAATGTTTTTAACTTTCCATGTGTGTTTTTGCATTATGATATGTCTGTGTTGGCACTAGATTCACCTTCATAGACACTGTAGAGGTGAGCCATCCTCCTAAAAAGACAAAAAGAGGGAGGCAGTTGCTGCTGACCCTGGGGTACGTTGTGCAGAAGATGTGATGGGACCTTCACTTTGATGAAGCTTAGATCTCAAAGAGATTTAGGTCTACCTTGTGTACCCCACCACCCCCTGCTTATTTCACAGATGAGGAAACTAGACCAGGGAAGGAGTTGGCTTTGCCCAAGGAGTTGCAGATTTAAGCAGGCTCCTCAGGTCATGACTTCAGAGCTGGAAGGGGCCTTAGAGGTCATCTGGTCCAGTCCTCTAGTATCACAGAAGAGAAAACAGAGGCCCAGAGAAAGGAAATGCCATCCTCAAGGTCTTCCGGTCAGCAGCAAAGCCAGGCTTGGACCCCGGCCTTCTGCCTCCGGAGCCGGGGCTCTTTCAGTCTGTGCTCAGGGGTCCCTTTATTAGTACAGCCGTCTCTCTTTTTGGTGGTGGTTCTCATCTTTGTTCCCAGCCTTGCTTGTTTGGCTTGGTGAGTAGTATTTGCTAACAGGATAAATGTTTATCCAGAGTTCATGACAGAATATCCAGCTTTGCTGGTTCAGATGAGGTGGCAGGCAGACGTCAACCAACAGCCACCCTTGTGAATGCCAGCAGCTTGAAGGCGTGATTTGTTTTACACTCTCCTGCCTGCCTCATTTGTAAATAGTGTCAGTTCTGATTTTCTAACTAGTCAAACTTAAGTCTCCTAGGAAAAAAGAGGATTTTTTTTATCATGAAACAAATTTCTCAGTTGTTGTCATGGAATGAATGAATACAGAAAAATGTCTGAGCCCCTATTTCTGCCTTCTTTATTCATTGATTTGCTTGTAACCTTGAGAAAATCAACTAAGCCTTTTACAAGTTTCTTTGTCTCTAAAATGGAAATGACAATACTGACACTGGGGTTCTTTCTTTTTCCTTCCTTCCTTCCTCCTCCCCTCCCTCCTTCCTTTCCTTCCTTCCTTCCTTTCTTTCTCTTTCTATTTGAAAATGCTTTTCAGGGCTGAGGGAAGGTTATTTAAAAACATTACATGTATTATTTTTGTGGCCTCACAGATAGTATTCATTCTAGTTATCAACAATTTAGCTTTTTTGTGTCATAAATAGATAATATTCTTATCGCACATTGCTTCCAACAATTTACACAGCCTTTTTCTTTTTTTAAGGGAAAAGTTGTTTTAGCAAAAAAAAAATGCTTTCTTTGAAAGTTAGAAAGTAGGGTCACCATTTGTGTGCCATCACACATTCTGATTTATCACATCACCCAACCCTGTCCCTGTGGGATTTCGCAACTCAATTCATAAATAGGATCAGCTTTGTTTTTTATTTACGGATAACAAACTGGTAGCATTTAAATCTTGACTGTGATCACAATGGAAATGCTTTGAGAATACAGAAAGGGAAGAAGCTTGTGTGGAAATAAATGTCAGTCATATTGTCCCTGATTTGCTTGCTTTCTTTTTCCTATAGTATGGTGACTATGACCCCTCTGTTCACAAGCGTGGGTTTTTGGCTCAGGAGGAGCTGCTTCCCAAAAGGGTAAGGAACAACACTGGGTTTGGATGGACCTCTCTGGGAAAGCTAGGCAGGTACATGTTCTAAAGAAAGCAAGCCAGAGGGCTGGAAGGATCTTGGAAAGTGTACAGTAGAACCCTTCTAAGAGTTTTTAGGTATTCTTGATAAGTCTTGAGCACAGAACTTTGAGATTTAGGAATATTAAATTTGGTGCCCATTGGGTTGCTTCCAACAGGCTTTTCACACTGATTTAGGGCTAAAAGGGGTATCTTACTCAGTGAGTATTGCCCCAGTTAGTGGTTGATGATACATAACATTATCCTTAGGTCAGAGGATGAGGCAACCTGAATTTTGAAGTTGTTCAGGTGGCTTCAGGATTAAGCTGTGAGAAGTTTAGACAAGACAAATTGGAGGGAGGGAAGAATGGTTTTTGAGAGAAAAACTTTTATGTTGCCCCTTCCTTTCACTGATAGCACAAAGATCTTTTGCTTCATCGTGTGCAGTGCATCTACGCAGTCTGCATTGCTTAACAAAGACGTAAATGTCATTTTGTGTGGTCTTCACCCGTTTATTTGGTGGCTTCCACCAGCATTCAGCAGATGAAGCCAACACTGCATGCACATGATTGAAATAAATCACACGTCTGGTCAGGCTTTTGATTGGTGGTGATCCTCTTTGAGACCTGTCACAAGGAATTTTTTCTCATCTGTGATTTCATTCCCATGGATGTAGATTGTGCTCCTTTTTTGCCTTAATGGACAATTTGATGACTTGTGACCCCCCCCTCCCTCCAAAAAACAAATCCATCTTGTGACAAACCTAGTGACAGCCTTTTTGCACTTAGCTGATTTCTGGAATGATAGATCCATAGTCAGTACTTCAAGCCTTCCTGGCTGGGTAGAACCTGCCAGAGCTGGCCCACCATGCATCGCCTTTGAGAATCTTGGCATTACCTCCACGGAGCCATTGGAGCTGGCCTTTTATAGGGGAACTCAGCTGAAAGGATCATTTTGCTTTTAACTGTGCTGCTGAAATGTATACATATATGTATACACACCCTTGCTTGCTTTTTTTAGGTAATAAATCTATATCAGATGACACAGGAGATGTGGGAGGAGAGAATTACCTCCTGGTATGCAGAGCACCGAGGCAGAGCAAGGTGAGCCTCCCAAAGGCCCGAGTGTGATGGATTTCTGCTCTAGTCATGTGGACACTGCTCATTTCCCTGTGTGGTGAATAACGAGGGTCTGAGCCAGGCTTCCTGGGCTGTAAATAACTTGTTATAAAGGCTCTTGTATTGGACACAGGCAATGCTATGTGCTAAGCTACATAGATGGAGCCCAGGGTGTTGTGAGGATTTGGGAGTGGGGCCACAAACCTGATGGGGCAGCCAGCCCTAGCTGGCTCTCTCTGTAGCTCTTGGGAGCTTTTAACCTGGCTTCTTGAAGGAAAGAAACAGCTTGTGAAACATGCATGGGAGTCCAGAGTAAGGAACATCAGACATGATCGTCTCATATTGAAGCAGATGCTAAAGTTTTTTTGTGGCTTCTTGTGCTCAGGTGGGGCCAGTGAGCCGGAATTACTTAAGACACCTCCTTCTTGATTTGGGATGAAGTGTGAATGCTAAAATCCTGGGCTCTTTCCTCTGAACCTTGGGTAAATAGGTAGAAGGTACCTGGGAGGCTGATGTCAACATCCTGTAACTTCGTGAAGAGCTTTCTATGGCTAATTCTGCCGAAAGCCTTGGTAAACTGATGAGTTTCTGGTGATTTATCCATCAAGGCACTTGTAGAGATGATCCTTATTTCAGTAGATAGTTGGATTAGACATTCTCTGAGATCCCAGCCGGCTCTAAGACAGTGTGACTCTGTTGCCCAGCTTTTAATGGGAGTGCGAAGTCTCAGCACACAGCCCAAAGTTTATGTGAGATCTTGGCTTTTCCAGTGACTCCTGGCAGAATCATCCTTTGCCCTTCTCACTTAGCTTCTGTCACATCTCCTGTCATTGTCCTCACAGAGATGAAGCTGAAATGGAGTATCTGAAGATTGCCCAGGACTTGGAGATGTACGGTGTGAACTACTTTGCAATCCGGGTGAGCTAATGCCTTATCTCCTTACTTGTGCCCAATAATTCAGTCCAATCAGCATGATTTAAGCTCTGGTAACTGTGGCAGGCACTGTGCTGAGCATCGGGGAGACAATTAATAAAAAGGAGAAGTGGTCCTATTTCTCAAGGAACTCATTATCTAACAGGGGAGACAGCACACCATAGGAATTGGTGAGAGGAAGAGGGCTAGTGTGGGATAGCCAGCCAGGGCCATCTCATTCTGTGGAGTTGAAACCAAAATAGGAAGCAGAAGCAGAGAGGAAAGCTGAGAGTCCAGTCTCTGTTCTCTATAGAGAGGACCTTGGGAGGAGTTTAATGCTCCACTGTGCAGCCTGCTGAGGGAGGTGGTGCTTGAGGCTTGAGTCAACATCATGGCAGAGAGTTTAGAAGTGATAAGCTTATCCTGGGAGGGTCATCTTATTCCTCAGAGACATGATCAGAGGCTGACCACTAGAGCATTCTAGGCAGCTGGTAGTATTATCTAGGCAGGCTGTGGGGTAAGTAGGAGTAGAGAGACAAGGGAGAGAAAGGGAGAGAGCAGCATGAAAAAGCCTAAAGCTTGGCACAGGGCCTCCCCACCCCCAGGTGAGCAGAGCCCAACTTTTAACATAAAGTTTAAAGTCAAGAAAAAGGCTGGGACAATGAGCAAGAATTTCCCCCCCCCCCCAAAAAAAACCAACCAGAAAAAGAACTTCACCATAAAAAAACTATTACAGTGGCAGGGAAGAAAACAACTATATAAAATCATTTACAACCAAAGCTTTAAAGCAAAAAATGTTAACTGGACAGAAGAAGCCTAACAAGAATTCCTGGAGGAGTTAAAGAAAATTATTAAAAGTGGCAGAAGAGGGGCGGCTGGGTGGCGCAGTGAACAGAGTACCAGCCCTGGAGTCAGAAGGACCTGAGTTCAAATCCAGCCTCAGACACGTAACACAAAAACTAGCTGTGTGACCTTGGGCAAGTCACTTAACCCCAATTGCTCTCCAAAAAAAGAGGGGAAGAAAAGAGGGGCAGAAGAAAAATTGGAAAAAGAAATGAGTATGATGTGAGAAAATTAATATCTTGGTAAATGAGGCACAAAAAAATACTGAAGAAAATAACCTTAAAAAACAGAATTGGCCAAATGGAAAAACGGGTACAGAAGCTCACTGAAGAAAAGAATTTCTTAGAAATTAGAAAAAGGAAGAATTTTTATGGTGGATGGGGAAAATGAGGGAGAAGTAGGCAGTGTTTGAACTTCACTCTCATTGGGTTTAATTCAGAGAAGGAACACACACACACACACACACACACACACACACACACATGCCCAATCACACACACTCACACACACAGTTGGGTACAGAAATCTTTCCTGCCCAGTAGAGAAATAGGAGAGGAAGGACATGAGAGATTATGGAGGGAGGGGTGACAAAAGGGAAGGCAGATTCAGGGAGACAGTGATCAGAAGTAAAATAGACTTGAAGAGAGACAAGGCTGAAGAGAAGAAAATAAGATGGAGAAAATACACAGTAATCTTAACTGTGAATGGGATGAACTCACCCATAAAATGGAAATAGAAAGCAGAAGGGATTGGGAACCAGAATCCAACAATATGTTGTTTACAGGAGACTCACTTGAAACTGAAAGACACACACAGTTAAAATAAAGGGCTGGAGCAAAATCTGTGATGCTCCATCTGAATTAAAAAAGCGAAAGGCAGGAGTGGCAATCATGATCTCAGACAAAATAAAAGATAAAATAGACCTGATTATAAGAGATAATCAGGGAAACTGCATTTTGCTAAATGAGACAATGAAGTAATATCAAAATATTTTACAGGAGGTTTCTCTGATAAAGACCTCATTTCTCAGATACATACTGAGTATTTAACTGAGTCAGATTTATAAAAATAAGAGCCATTTCCCAAATGATCAAATGAATAAGCAGTTTTCAGAAGAAGAAATCAAAGCTATCTATAATCATATGAAAAAAGCTCTAAATCATTATTAATTTTTGTTTTGTTCAGTTGTTTAAGTCATGTCTGATTCCTCATGGCTCTATTTGGAGTTTTCTTGGCAAAAATACTGGAGTGGTATCCTTCTCCAGCTCATTTTACAGATGAGGAAACTGAAGCAAACAGGGTTAAATGACTTTCCCAGGGTCACACAGCTAGTAAGTATCTGAGGTCAGATTTGAACTCATGAAGATGAGTCTTCTGACTCCAGGCCTGGCACTTTATCCACTGTGCCACATAGCTGAGGAAAAATAGGTACACTAATAAACTGTTGGTGGAATTGTAAACTGGTCAAGTCAACCAAGGACAGTTTGGGATTATGTCCAAAGGGCTAGAAAACTGCATGCCCTTTGACCCAGTAATACCACTATTAGGTCTGTATGCCTAGGAGATCACAGAAAAAGGAAAGAGACCTATATGCTCAAAAATATTGGTAGCACCCCTTTTTGTGGTGGCAAAGAATTGGAAATTGAGGGGATGTCCATCAGATGGGGAATGGCAGAACAAGGTGTGGCCTATGATTACTCCTGTGATGGAGGACTGTTGTGCTGTAAGAAGTGATGAAGAGGGTGGTTTCAGAAAAACGTGACAAGACTATATGAACAGAGGCAGAGTGAAGTGAGAAGTCCTAGGAGATTGTTGTGCACAGTAAGAGCAGTGCTGTAATGATGATCAGCTGTGAAAGACTTGGCTATTTCAGTCAATGCAATGATCCAGGACAGTTCCAAAATGCTCCTACCTCCAGAGAGAGAACTGCTGAACTCTGACTGCAAAATTGAAGTACAATTTTTTTCACTTTCTTTATTTTTTTGTGATGTGGCTAGTATGATTTCACGTGTATAGTTTATATCATTTTGCTTGCTTTCTCAGTGGATGAGGGAGAGAATTTGGAACAAAAAATTTAAAAAGAAAAGAAAACCTAAAATAAGCAAATAATAGATTTTTTGTTTTTGTTTTTTTAAAGAGACTGTTTTGCTTCTGACCATTACCTCCCTTAATCCATGCTCCCTTTTGTCACCCTTCCACCTCTTTCTCTTATCCCCTTTCCATCCTACTTTTCTGTTGGGTAAGATATATTTCTGTACCCAATTTATAGTCTTCTCTTTGAACTAATTTTGATGAGAATGAGGTATAGGCGTTGCCCCATTTCCCCCTCCACTATAAAAGCTCTTCTTTGTATGTCTCTTCTGTGTGAGATAATTTTCCCCATTCTACCTCTCCCTTCTTCCTCCTTTTTTTTTCTTGAGATCATCCCAACACAGTTCATACCCATGCCCTCTGTCTATGTAGACTCCTCCTAATTGCCTCATAATGATAAAGTTCTCAGGAATTATATGTATCATCTTCCCATTTAGGAATGTAAACAGTTAAACCTCATTGTGTCCCTTATGATTTCCCTTTCGTGTTTTACCTTTTTTTTGCTTCTGTTGAGTCTTATATTTCAGTATTAAATTTTCTATTCAGCTCTGGTCTTTTTATCAGGAATACTTGAAAATCCTCTATTTTGTTAAATATCAGCGGTTTTTTTTCCCCTGACAGATCATACTGTTTGGGGCGGGCTCTTCTTGGTTGTAGTCCTAGCTCTTTTGCCTTCTGGAATGTCATATTCCAAGTCCTCTGCTCCTTTAACGTGGAAGCTGCCAAATCTTGTATGACTGTGGCTCCGTAATATTGAAACTATTTCTTTCTGACTGTTATAATATTTTCTCTTTGAGCCGGGAGCTCTGGAATTTAACTATAATATTACAGAAAGTTCTCATTTTGGGATCTCTTTCAGAAGGCGATTGGTGAGTTCTTTCAGTTACACCTTGGATCTAAAATATTGGGGCAGTTTTCCTTGATAATTTCTTGAAGTATGACATCTGGGCTCTTTATTTTTTTAATCATGGTTTTCAGGTAGTCCAGTAATTCTTGAATTATTTCTCCCTGATCTATTTTCTAGGTCAGTTTTTTCAATGAGATATTTCTCATTTTCTTATTTTTTTTATTCTTTTGATTTTGTTTCATTGTTTCTTGGTGTCTCACGGAGTCAGTAGGTTCCACTTGCTCAGTTCTGATTTTTAAGGAATTCTCTTACTCCACGAATTTTTGTGTCTCTTTCACCGTTAGGCTAGTGTTGTTTTTTAAGGTGTTCTTTCTTTAGTATTTTTTGTGCCTCTTCTACCAAGCTGTTGGTTCTCTTTTCATGATTTTCTTCCATCACTCTCATTTCTTTTCCCAGTTTTTCCTCTACCAGTCTTATGTCTTTCTTTGACTCTTCCAGTAATTTTTGTTGGACTTGGGTTCAGTTAGCAGTTTCCTTTGAGGCATTTGTTACAGCTAATTTTTTGTTGTTGTCTTCTTCTGAGTTTGTGTCTTGGCCTTCCCTGGCACCATAGTAGCGTTTTGATGATCAGATTCTTTTTTTGTTTTCTCGTTGTTCCGGTCTATTTCCTGTCTTTGGATTTTATGTTAAAATTGGGCTCTGCTCACCTGGGGGTGGTGAGGCTCTGTGCCAAACTTCTGACTCCTTCATGCTGCTGTTTTCAGAGCTAGTTCTGGGGTGGGGGGTATCTGCAGGTTTTCAGTGCATCCACAATTGGTGCGATCCTGGGAAAAATGTGGTCACTGCTCTCCTGGTCTACACTCTGGTCTTTACCCAGGAAGGTACCCCTTCTCTTGCAGCTACAAGTGCTAGTGCCCCTCTTGGCCTTGGAACTGTCACCAGGGCCCCTGTTTCCTTGTGACTAACCACAAATGTTCCTGTCCTCCCTGGAACTGAGACTCAGAACTGCATATGGGCAATAGAGCTGTCAGATAGCAACAGGCCCTGTACCCAGTAACCCCAGAGTGTCTCCTTTCGTCTTTTTTTGACCAGGTGCCCAATCCCCTTCCCATGTTTGGGCTGAGAGTTCCTGAAAAGCTGCTGCTGCCATCACGGCCACTTTTAAGGCCCACTCCTTGTTGTTGCCACATGTGCTCCGGGTTGTTCCCCACCCCAGTGTCATAGATCTCTCCTCCTGACTTCCTTAGTTGTCTGAGGCTGGAAAATGTCTCACCCAGACCTTTTGTCGGCTTTGCTGCTCCAAAATTCAGTTGGAGGCGTTGTTCTAAGTCTTTTTTGCCAGGGATTATTGAGAGAGTTTGGCTGCGTGGCTACTCTGCTCCCTCCCCCATTACTGTTGTTGTTTTTTTGCTCTAAATATTTTATTTTTTTCTAATTACATATAAAAATGTTTAACATTGTTTTTTAAAAATTTGAGTTCCAGATTCTCTCTCTCCCTCTACTCCTCCCTCATCGGGAAGGCAAGCAATTTCATATAGGCTATACATGAACAGTCACGCAAAACATTTCCACGTTAGTCATGTTGTGAAAGAATGCACCAACCCCCCGCCAAGAAGAAAGAAAAGAAAGTTTTAAGAGTCTGTTTTGCTGCACGTTCCAGGTGCCGTCAGTTCTCTCTCCGGAGATGGGGAGCATTTTTCACCATGAGTCCTCTGGAATTGTCTTTGATCGTTGTATAGAGAGTAGCTGGGTCATTCACCATTCTTTATCAGACAGTACAGTTGTTACCGTCTTCACTGTTCTGCTGATTCTGCTTACTTCCTTTTTCATCAGTTCATGTAAGCTTTTCCAGGTTGGCCTGCTATTATTTTTTAAAACCCTCGTGGCCATATGGTCCAAAAAGAAGAATGTGGTCTTTCTTGTTTTGCTTAAAGTCAACTGCAGCTGTAAAAATAGTGCAAAAATGCCACTTTCTTTTGTTTATTATTTAAAGTGTTTTATGGTCAGAGAGAGGAATTATGAACCTCATGCTGATAGCACATGCCTGCCCTCAAAGTGTTAACGAGAAGATTCATCTTTGCATGATAGATGGATCCTGATTGATCACTGCTCATACTTATGTGGGGCTTTACGTATGTTATCTGATCCCCAAAATACCTCTGGAGGCAGCGAGAGCAGGTGTCACTATCCCATCTTTCTAAATGAGGAACCTGAGGACCAGTGATGTACACAGGGTTTCATAGCTAGTGATTGTCTGAATTGGGACTAAATCACAGGTCTTCTGATTAAGCCCAGTTCTCTTTCCACTCTGTCCTGCTTACCTTCTTTAGAGTTTCTATACCTTCTGAATAACTGCTTGTGTACATATGCTTTTGACTCTGAGTTAGATTTCTCTGTCATTGCTAAGTGAGTTAGTGGAGTGGTATACCTTCCCTTGCTTCCTCTCAATGTTCAACATATTCTGTTGTAGATAAAGACTATTGGGCTGTGACGTGAACACCAGCTTAGATTTGGAATGGAGTTCATATTGGGTTGGGTTGAAAATTCTGTGTGCATTCTGACTTCTAAATACTAGAACTTGTTAGGTACATAATTACCTGTTTTAAAATTACATCAGTCAGGTTCTAGTTCTAATTCTCTCTTTCCTCCCCTCCTCCAAGGTAAGGATAACTTTATCTCCTATTTAAGTCTTTATTCTACATCACTGATAGCGTGGTTGTTTAATTACAATTTGAGTTTTCAGCAGTGAACTTCATTGTGTTCCTTTAGTGTTCGTTTTAAAGTTCTCATTTCAAAAATATTTTTAAATTTAATTTTAAAAGATTAACAAAAATTTTGTTTTCTTTCCCTCCCTTTACTTGCTCCTTCATTGAAAAAGAAAAAGAGAACCCTTGTAACAAATGTGCACAGACAAGCAACACAGATTTCTGCACTGTCTGTCTCCAAAAAATGTTTGTCTCAATCTGTGTCCTGAATCTACCACTTCTCTGTTAGGAGGGATTGAAGGCTTCGTCATGGGATGTCTGAAATTGGTCATTGAGGTGATCAGAGTTCTTAAGTCTTTCAGAACTGTTTGTCTTTATAGCATTGTTATAAAACTCCTGGTTCTGTTTGCCTCACTCTAAATCAGTTCAGACAAGTCTTCCCATGTTTCTCAGAAACCATCTCCATCATTTCTTACAGAACAGTAGAATTCCATTACATATTAGCACACCATCATTTCTTCAGCTTTTCTGTAATTCCAGTTCTTTGCTGGTTATGTGTAGGTCCTCTTCCTTTTTTCTTTGGTCTCTTTGGGGCATAGATTGAGTGGCAATGTCACTGAATCCAGGGTGTGCACACTTTATTAACTCTTGGGCCTTATTTAGTATAGGGAAACTGATGCCAGTTGATAACTCCGCCACTCGTGGATCAGGTGCCTGTTTTCCTCAGACCCCTCCAACATTTGTCGCTTTCCTTCTTTGCCAGTCTGCTAAGTGTAAGCTAAGACTTCAAGAGTTTGTAGGTTTCTAATTACTAGGGATCTGAAGCATTTTTCCATGTGGCTATGGAGAGTTTGGATATCTTCCCTTGAGAAATACCTATTCGTGTCCTTTGGTCATTTATTTTATGTTGGGGATTGGCTCTTATTCTTGTAAATTTTGATCAGTTTCTTAAAACGGTCTCCCTGTATATCTTGGAACTGGTGAAGCCCTTAACAGAGAAACATATTGCAAATATTTTTTTCTGCCTATTACTTGTTTCCCTTCTAATTTTGGATGTATTGGTTTTGTTTGTTCAAAAACTTTTAAATTTTATGTAATCAAATTTATGATTTTTGCGATTCTGAGATTCTTTCTATTGCTTCTTTAGTCATCAACTCTTCTCCTGCTCATAGATCAAGCATCTCATTTTTCCCTTGCTCCCCTAATTTGGTTATGATATTATCCTTTATGCCTAAGGCATATATCCTTTTGGAGCTTGTCTTGGTATGTGGTGTGAGACATTGATCTTTAGACCTAATTTCTGCCAGACCACTTTCCCATTTTCCCAGCAGTTTGTGTCTGATAGTGAATTCTTAGTTTCATAGCTTAGATCTTCAGGTTTATTTTAAATTGTCTTTTAATGTAAATAAATTAGAAGCTCTTAGAGCTTCTTTAGCCTGTGGATGTTCTTTGAGCTAACATTAGGAGTTACCTGTCAACCTCCTAGACTAGAACGGTGACCGTAACAGCACATGTCAGTGGCATTTTGATGATAAAAATACTCGCTAACATTTCCAGAGTGCTTAAAAGTTTGCAAAACGTACTCTGTCTGTTTTCTTGGTGTCTCCCTGTGCCTCCTCCAAGAAGCCATGGCCTCTCTGGCCTAACCAATTGTTGCATCTTCAGCTGGAAGCAGTTGAAATTTGCTGACTATAACAATTTGTGCAGATCTTTTAAAATGTGACTAAAACCTTTTGATTGAGTTGGACCTGACACAGGCTCTTCTTTACTTGCTGTGCAGAATAAAAAGGGCACTGAGCTGCTGCTTGGAGTGGATGCTCTGGGCCTCCACATCTATGACCCTGAAAACAGACTGACCCCCAAAATCTCCTTCCCTTGGAACGAAATCCGGAACATCTCCTACAGCGACAAAGAGGTAGGGTGGGCATGCACCGTGCAAGACGTTCTCGTCTGTCCCGCCTGCCTGAAGCCCCGAGGTACAGATGCTTCCTCGGAGGGCAGAATTCCTCAGGCCTCAAACAGCGGCTTCTGGCTTTTGGGTTTTGCAGCCTCTGATGCTTTGTGCAAAGAGAATCACCCAGCCCCCCTGCTTAGGAGGCAAGAGGCTTGACCTGGCAGAGTTATGTATACCATTAAGTACAATGGAAAATGAACATTTCTAACTAATGGATGGATTCTGAGCCTGGTTGAAAAGGCAAGAGCTAGAACTTACTGAGGGCTTTTCCTGTGCCCAGTCTTTTGCTCTGTGGGGTCTAACATGACAGTAGTAACTCACTGCCCTGGAAAGAATGTCAAGCATGGAGTCAAGAAGACTAGTGTTTGCAACACACATAGACACTTATGGGGCAGTGTGACCCTGAGCAAGTCATTTACCCTTTCTGAGTCTATTTCCTTGTTTGTAAAATGGGGGTACAAAATCATTGCAATACTGACCTTCCAGGGTGAAGCATTACAAGAAGGGGTATGATTCTTATTTAGTGTTTTTCCTATGACAACCCTGTGAGCTAGGTTGTATAAGGATTACCGTGCCCATTTTATGGATGAGGAAATTGCGGCACGAGCACATTGAGATTCATGTCCATGGTGGTGTAGGTCAGACACGGGGCCCATAGGCCTGAACCACATTAAAATGTCATTGGGAAATACTTAACAAAGCACAGGAAGGTACAGCAGGGATCCTCCAGATGGCTTCGTGTTCCTGTTTCTGTTTGAGTTGGAGCCCACTGATGTAGGTGATGCTTAGAAGAGTCAGGAGTGGCCTTCACCCATGGTGCTTAGAGCCAGCAGATGTGGCAGGTTTGAATCCTGCCCCTGACACTTACTTGTCCTGTGTCCCTGGGCTAGTCATGTAACGCCAGAACTTTCTCATCTGGAAAATGGGGCTGACAATGCTTGTGCTCTTGATCTCATAGGATTGTAGATATTAATTGTTGTCATTCAATCATACGGTTGTATCCAGTTCTTTTTGACTCCTTGGACCAACTGCCTATGAGATTTTCTTGGAAAAAATACTGGAGTGGTTTGTCATTTCCTTCTCAAGTTTTCTTCAGGCAGGGGTTAAGTGACTTGCCCAGGGTCATACCGCTAGTAAATGTCTGAGATCGAGTTGAGCCCTGGTCTCTCTGACTCCAGGCCTAGCACTCAGTCCACTGAGCCATCTAGCCCCTTTGTAGATATTAAAGCACTCTGCAGATATGAGTTGTTATCATCATAATCAAGCGGACTTTGTCCTCACAAAACTTAGAAACTAATAATGAAGGAAAAACTAGTGCTCCCTAAGCAGTTAGCACATAATTAAGTCTTAATAACAGAGATGTTTGGTCTCGGAATTTAGATCTCTTCCTGCGGGAGGATGACCCAGATTTCTCAGCCATTGTAATTCATTCACCAAATATTTATTAAAAATATCCTCTGACAATAACCGACAAAGCATTACAGAAAGTCTTCGATTTAACAGGCTTTTATCACTACCCAAGGCATCATCTTAGACAGTGGAGATAAAAAGACAAAAGAAGATAGTCTTTACCCTCAAAGACAAGAGGCCCACGTGGGTCACCATCAGGAAGGGATGAGGGCTGAGCACGAGGCATGGTAACCGGGTGAGGTCCCTGCCCCGATGGCTGGCCTGGCATCGTGGGCCCCTGTGTCTACGGGGCGGGGCTTGGGAAGTTCTCGTTTCCTTTGTTTATAGAAACCAGAGGAAAAGAGGCCTAGACCTTTGATATAGGACTGTGTTGGTATCAGACAAACTGAACCTTGTAATTGATTTTGGAAGTGTTGGAGAGATAGAGACCAAAAGATGGGCTTTTAGGTGTTTTCCTTCTAAAAGCCCTTTAGCTAGAAGCCCACATTACTCAAGCATTTGGTTTGCCCCACTGTGATAATTCTTCTCCAATTTCATAAAAATGTTTACTGCACAACCTTGGGTTGGAGCACTAAAAGCTCCCCAAACCCTCATTCTTCAAAGAACCCAAGGATTAAAGTCTCCCCTAGTGAAGCCAGATGTCATAAACTCTAATATAGCTTCTCCAGGGGAATGGAGCCATCATGCTCCATCATGTCCATAATCTACGTAATAAGACAAGCCCAAGCTGGCTTGACATGGGGCTAAGTTAGTTGTCTTCATAGTTCTGGATACGTGACAGCCGAGCTGTCAGAATGGAAAGGTTCGTTTATTGTAAGTGATCCATTGATCCCGGGACTGTTCTTTAGTGCTGAGACTGTGGTCTTCTCTGCCGTTTGTGGTTTACCACTGACAGCTCTCCAGGTAAGTAGCAAAAAGAGCTCAAGAAATGATGCTCTCGAGCTGCCGGGCCAGTAAGAGGCCTTTGCCCAGGTGACTGAAGGATTCTGGGTGTTTTTTAGCTTGCCTGGCTCTGCTAATGACCTTTTATGCCGTTCTGAGGGCTGGCCCCCCACATGGTGGATGTGATGTGTGTGTTTAAAAGACACCCCTGAAGTACTGGATCAGCTCGAGTGACTGAATGAGCAGTGAAACTCTGCTGGCTCTCCCGGAGGACCCTGGGCTGGGGGAGTGATGGAAAGGTGGGGAGGGGTGGTAGGCCACAGGCTCCACCTGCAGGAGTCCCGGGTCCTTGCTCTGTGGGCCTGTAGCAACTCCAGCCAAGTTTACAAGGCTCTTTTCTTGTGAACAGCCCTTTGAATTGAGTGGTATGAGCTTCATTGTCCAGATTTTATTAATGAGGAAAAGGCACAGCCCTTCTAAGTACCAAAGCTACCAAGTTGGGCCCTGGTGGGTGTGATCCCAGGCTTTGGAATGACCCATTGAGCCATTCTGTGCCCAGATCACTATTTCGGGAGTGCCACCAAGGAGGCTGGCCAGGGAGAGTCTGTTGAGGGCAGACATCCATTTCAGCTGCGGGCAGGGAGTAGGGAAGACTTTCTGGAGGAGGCGGACTTAGAAGGTCTTCCTGACTGAGGCCTTGAAGAAAGGGAAGCAGAAGTCCCTTGGAGAGCCCATTCCAGCACATGGGCCTTCCTCAGAGTAGAGGCGTAGTAAATGCTTTCTGCATGGAATTGAGGCATGGGCAGATAAGCCATGTGATCAAAGGAGAGATGACCGAGGAGAGTGCAGGAGGCGAGCTGTGAGCAAACGTGGGCCGTAATGTGGGATGAAGTCAGCCTCGGGTGGGGGGGAGCCTGGGGGCCGGTCGGCAGCGAGGAACCGTGCCGTGGTCTTACACAGACTGTGGCAGTGTCCTTCCTGAGGACTGCCGTGCACAGCCCCAGGGTGCAGGAGACACAGGAAGACATTACACAGACTGGCCGGAAGGATCACTTGGGGGGCACTTGTCATGACAAGAGGAGAGAGGTCCTCGGCACAGTGTGGTTGCCATGGGGATGGTTGGGATAGGGAAGGCGTGGATGGAGGAGAACCTGCCGAGGGAGAGTATAGGACTTGACAGCCAGTTGGATTCAAGGTGAGGGAGGGAGAAGAATGCTTCAGAGATGAGGCCGGCCTTGGCTGCTGGAGTGGACGACAGTGTTGCCTTCAGCTGGAATCAGATGACTGCAGGAGTGCGTGGAGTACAGGCCAGCAAGTCAGGAGATCTGCCCTCACCACTGGCTGGCCGCATGACCCTGGCCAAGTCACTTAACCTCTTTGTAGAATTAGATGTCAGTAGCACCTCCCTCAAAGAGTGGATTGGGATCCAATAAGGTGCAATAGCAACACAGACGATTCCGATCCCACCTCGCCCTACCCAGTTTGTATTGATAGAGGCAGTGAGGTGGCGCAAAGGCTGGGACCCTGCACCTGGAGTCTGGCAGAGCTGGATTCAGACGTGACAAGGGCGATCATTTAATCTCTGTCTGCATCAGTTTCCTTATCTATGACATGGTCGTAATCCTGCCTCTTAGGGGCTCGGTCAGGATAAAATGACGTATTTATAAAGAGCTCTGTAAATGCTTCAAGAGCTAGCTAAATGCCTGTACACACTCTCTCTCCCTCCCTCCCTCCCCCTCCCCCTCCCTCCTTCTCTCCCTCCCTCCCTCCCCCCTTCTCTCTCCCTCCCTCCCTCCCCCTCCCCCTCCTCCTCTCTCCCTCCCTCCCTCCCTCTCTCTCTCTCTATCCCCC
>CM053580.1:581712103-581771872 GCA_028627135.1 Pseudochirops cupreus
CTGGCTTTGTTAGCACTTAGGAGAATTATGTTGAAGTGACTGCTTTGCTTCCTTACTCAGAAACCTTGAGCAGCTTCCCTTTTCCTGTTGTGTGAAACTGAAATCCCAGCCTGTCTGGGCCCAGCCTATCTCTCCACGGCTGTTTGCCACTGTTCTCCTAGCCCATGTGCTGTGGCTCAATCTCACCCATTCTCTCACTGGTTTCCACAAAACAATTCTACTCTACCCACATTTGCCCATCTCCCCCGACCTTGCCCTTCCTTTTAGCACCTGCGTCTGTCCTGTCCTGGCCACCCAAGGCCTCCCCGGTGCTTCTTCTGGCTGAAACTCTATGAGACTCAGTCTCTGTCACACAGTCCCATGTTGGTTTCTTCCAGAACATCTTGTACCATTAGTTGTTGCTCTGTGTGTACTGGGCTCGGCTCTGCCAAGTTGGGTGCAAGATGCCTGGGGATAGAGAGTGCATTCCCCTCCTCCTCTTGGTCTTTTACAGTGTCTGGCTCTGAGCCACATGGTTTGTCAGTTGTCTGGCCTGCTCTCAGCTTGATCTGGCTGCCTTTGAGGTCCAAGTGGGCATGCCTGGGCAGCCATGACCCTGCCAGCCCATCTGCCAGGTGCCTGCACCTTGTCAGGTCTTCAGATGCCTTGGCTCCCGACTGGCAGCACCTTGAGGAAGGTTCCCCCATCCCCACCCCTGCCACATTGAAGAGGCTATGGTGACTATGCCCACAGCAGTGGCTGCACCTGTGGCTGTGGCCGTGGCGGCAGCCCTGTTGCAGAGCTCCCTCTGGCCGGGGGGCACCAGGCAGCATGATGCCATTTCTTCTTCTTGTAGTTCACCATTAAACCTCTGGACAAGAAGACTGATGTCTTCAAGTTTAACTCCTCAAAGCTACGTGTTAACAAACTGGTAAGTGGAGGCTCAGATTTCACTGCTCTGCTACATAGCTGGGGCTTCAGGGGGGAACAGTGAACTAGAGTGTCATGCTTATGAGCCAGAGGGGCGTGCCAAGTGGCACACAGCTTTTACTTCTTTTGCCTTATCCTTGAAGAGTCAGACTTAAACTCTGCTGCTATGGAACATTGAACTATATCTGGAAGGAAGGTGAGAGACTTCCTCATCCTGTCCTCCTTCGATTCAGGTTCTCTGCCCACCCACGGCACACCTGCTCCAAATGTGTCCTTGTGCAGGTCCAGGGACTGAGAAGCCTGGAGGAGGCTAACCCATTTTCGGTGTCAAAGCCCCAAGAGGTCTGAAAAGATCAGACACACCCTCTTCTGGGCTGCCTCCGTCCCAGCTTTCACACACCAGCTTCTCTTTTTCAAGTTTGTTGACCCTCCAGATGTGGCCGCGAGGTGCCCATGCACAGTCATGCTTCTTGTCTCACTCACACAGATTCTGCAGCTGTGCATTGGGAACCATGACCTCTTTATGCGAAGAAGGAAGGCCGACTCATTGGAAGTGCAGCAGATGAAGGCCCAGGCCAGGGAGGAGAAGGCTAGAAAGCAGGTGAGTGGGATGGCCTGCTGTGGACGGATGGCCTTGCCCGCTGGGCAGAGGAGTGGGTGGCAGTTGGTTATTTGTGTCCAGGGCAGGTGACCTCCTGGATCTCCCAGACGGCCCCCCCTGCTGCCCACAGCAGATAGGCTCGGGCCAGGAGATCCAAGTTGTGCTGCATAAACGTGTCCAGAGTCATTGTCACTGCACTCTGTGTCTGGGCCCCAGCTGTAGGGGAAGTTGGGGTGTGTGAGTGATGAGGGCGATTGGCAGAAGGCTGGCCTCACTCCTTTGCCCAGCATCCTCCTTCACTAAATAGATGGTGATGGAATGCGTGGCAGCATTTCAGAGCTCACCGGCAGAATGCTGATCAGGTCCTGGACTTGCTTCTTCCCTGCAGGCCAGCCCCAGCGCTGGGCATAGCCCAGCCCAGGCAGCAGCGTGGAGCCAGTGAGCACACGTCAGCAGACTGGGTTGTCTGAATCATTGTCTTGTGCTTCTGGACCTTTTCCACTCCCTGAAACCCACACAGCTGATCTGAGCCCTGCTACTCAGCATACCAATGGCATCTTTAGCCAGACCCCTGGGGAGCAGCAGCCACTAGCAGCCAGGGCTCATCCTGACCTGGTACTCTGCCTCACGCAGATTGGGGTCCCCTAGAAGGGGAGAGGGGGGTAGCGGCCAGGGCTGGAATTGAGAACGGAACGCTGTGTTGGTTCTTGTGAGTGTGGGGCATTGGCCGTTAGGAGACTTGTGCCTCATCCGCCTTCACCTTGGTTTCTGGAATGGTAGTGGGGGCTGTGCTCTTGGAGTCATCCCCACTGGGGTGATGGGGCAGTGCTTGCTGTCAGGTAAGAAATGCAGTGACGTTCTTCCAGAGGCACCCAGTTTGCCCTCCCTTCCTGTGGATGGGGCACAGGAGTGAGAGGAGATTCCAAGAAGAAAGCAAGGGGAGGCTTCTCAAAGTCACAGTGACCCCCCATCAAATGCTGTGCTCGGAGCAAAGACCTGAGTTGTTAGTGTGTGGGGTGGGAGGGCGGCGGTGAGGAGTGAGTGTTGGGAAGTGAGATTGGGAAGTGTGTTTTCAAGGTGGAGACCATTGGAAGGTGCATGCTGCCAGTCCTGGCTTTGCCTGTGGCCAGCGGCTGTGTGAACTGGGGCAAGTCCCTTCCCCTTCTCCAGCTCTGTCTGCTTCCCTCTAACCCAAGAGGACCAGGTTAGCTCTCCCCTTGGGTGGAGCCGAATTTTCCAGGGTGCCCTTGGGCTTTTTTGTAAGACAGAAACTGGGAAAGCCTGAGCACCATTTGGTTCTTTTTCTGTGGTCTTTCCCTTTTTTTGCTTAGAGTTTAGGAGGAAAAGGCAGCCTCAGAATCATCTATCGGTGTTTTCAGTACATCTGCATATCGCTGCCTTCTGTCTTCATGTTAGATTTGTTTCCAAGTCTGCTCTCAGCAGAGAAGTGCTCCTCAGGACAGAGAGTAAGAGAAGGCAGGGGGAGAGGTGGGAGAGAGAACGACCCCCAGCAGAAGGCTCTGAAAGGGCCACGCCAGGGGGGCCTTGTGCTCAAGCTTCTCTTCTTGGCTCGAGATAGATGAGTGTAATCACACGGCGTTACGTCTTGGGAATAGATTGAAGTAATAATCCTAGCTGTGCTTTTAAAGAAGATACAGAAAATAGCACAGTGCTCCCCTTCTCCAGTCAGCCAGGACCCCCAGATCACAGCATTTAGCCTGTGCTCATGGCCATTACGCAGCTCAGCATGCAGGCCGGTCAGCAGAGTAATCCAGGACGAAGGTGGGATGGTGTCTGTAAGAGAGCCACACGGGTGGTGCCTGTGTTCCGGCCAGGCTCCCTTCTGCCAGGCCGCTGCTTCTGGGTCCACGTGTGTGTGCATGGTGCTGCTGGGGACCCGGGATGCATACGGAGGTGCTGACTCCTGGGGCTTCAGGTGAATCAGGCTGGTGAGCTGTCAGGGCCTTGAGGCTTAAGCCTTTGTGGGTGTCTGTGCCATCTGCGATGCTGGCCATGTAGGAGAAGAGCAGGGCCTCTGTCCTGTGGCATGGCAGCTGGTGGCATCTGCACGAGGTGTGTGTCCTGGGAAGCATCTCTCTGCTCCTCCAAGGGGTAAGGAGATCTGGTTTGTGTTCCAGCTTGGCCTTTTATTCCCTCTGTGACCTTGCACAGATGACATGACTGTGTTCCTCAGTTTCCTTACCCATAGAGGAATTGTGATGATATTTGTGCCCTCACCTCTCACGGGGTGCAAGTGATGGGGTGGGGTCACGAATTCCACCACGTCATTGGTGTCAGCAGCCTCGGCAGGAGCACGTGGTCCTCCCTCACTAATGTGTTCACTGGGGGTTTGGCAGCTTAGCATCTTGGCATGTTGTGGGGGATGCTGAGCTATTGGATCACTGGCCCAGACAGACAATATGTTTGCAGAAGTGAGGCTTTAAACCAGGTCTTCTGGATTTCAGGGACAGCGCCCTCTCACTCTCTGTCTCTGTGTCTCTCTGTCTCTGTCTCTCTCCCTTCATCTCTTTCCTTCTCTCTCTCCCCCTTCCCCCCATTTCTTCCTTTCTCTCTATGTCTCTCCCCTCCTTCCCTCTCTCTCCCCTCCTCCCCTTTTCATCTCTTTTCCCTGTCTCTGCTTCTCACTATAAATTCTGCTGTATGTCAGGATGGCAGTGACCTGTGATTTGTGAAATGACAGAACTGCTTGCACAGTGCAGATTTCTCCACATCTCTTCCCTACCCTATTCGAGGGTTGTCTGAAGCTTGTTGAGCCAGTGAAAGCTGCCCCTCCCCACAGTGCTGGGCTCTTTGCTGTATGGCTTCTGCTGCAAAGCTCAGCCCTCAGGCCACCATCCTGCACTCCTTCTCACATTGTACTGCATCCGTGTATTTTAAATTACGGCACAATTGAATGCCACTATCACGTTCTGCTTGGTATTGTAAATCTTGGGTGTTCTGCATAACCAGAATATGTACCTCAGAAAAGTCATAGCCTCTGCCAGAGATGACAAAGCCCATAGATGTCTCCAGAGCATAGGAACCCGATTAAAATGAAATTGAGAAATATTTAACAAAACAAATAAAAATGTGTTGCAACAACTTCTGAGGCACTTAAGCAACAAGATGAATGACCAGAAAGTTTCTCTGGTCCCCAAGACCTCTCTAAGTCTCTCCAAAGCAGAGATTCTATGCCAAAAATAACTCAGTTTCAGCTGTTTCTATGGTCTAGGGCAGTGGTTCTCAACCTTCCTAATGCCAACCCTTTAATACTCATATGTGGGTGTATCTGCATGTGGGCGGACCCTCCTGGAGACATCTCGGTTCTCACCTGGTGTCTCAGTTCCTAAGACCATTGGAAATATGTGTTTTCTGATGGTCTTAGGTGACCCCTGTGAAAGGGTCGTTCAGCCCCCAAAGGGGTCGTGACCCACAGGTTGAGAACTGCTGGTCTAGGGCAAGGTTAAAAAAATTTTTTTAAACCCATAAACTGATGCCCTCTGACTCAGCTCATTCAGCACCTCTCCCCCAGCTTCCATTCACAGCAAGGCTGCACCAACAGACCCAAGGACATGACACGGGCCTATATCAAAGCTCACTCTTATGTCCTGGGCCCCTTCCCCCTGCTCCAAGCTGTGAAAGTTCCATTGGATATCAAAGCAAGCTTGGCCACAGGAGCAAAAGCCTGCTAGGGGCTGCGGTATGGAAGCAACAATGCTGGGGAAAGCAGGATCTGCTGGTGCTGGGCCAGAGACCTGAGGAACAGAAGGAGCAGGACAGGAGACCAAGACAGGACACTGTACATGTAACCAAGACAGGACACTGTACATGTACTCCACCAAGGCTGAGGGAAGAGCCCAGCATCCAGCGGGAGCTGGTTCTGACCACCCAGAAATCACCAGCAGGCGCCTTAGCTGGGGACTGTAAATTGCTCAGTGTGGGAGGAGGCTAAGATGCTTTGAGATTCAGCCCCAAAGAAACCAGAACCAGAGGGGAAGGAGTCGGGAAGTGAGTGATGGGGAATATAAGGGGAAGAAAAGACTGAAATTACTAAACGTCTCAGAAAGAAGAAAATCAAAAATTCCTTGAACATAATACAGACAAATCAAAAGGAAATGTAGCATCTCAATCTGGCAAATGAGTTCAGGATTCTGTGAGTGAATATGATGCAAAAGAAAGGGAAGATGACACCACACTGGATGAGACGGAAGAGCCTGTGGGACTGGAGAACACGGACCCATGGCCCATTGTTTCCGACTGGTTAGAAAGAAGCATGAGGGTTATGGGAGCAGAACTTAAGACCTGCACATAAATGCACACACGCATGTACAAGATGGGGGTCTGCTGTGGCAAGCCTCTGCAAAGAAGCAAGAGAGAGCAATCGACTGGGAGTGTGAGTGCACAGAAGTGGAGGACGATCTAAGAGAGAAGAGGCAAAGAACAAGAGCATTTACAGGAGATGTGCTCATTATGCAAGCAAAATATGTGTGTCTCGAAGACCTGTAAGTCTGAGCTTCACCACACAGGCAGAACTCAGTAAGAAATTCAGTGACAAAGAGAAATTGGGAACATAGAAACAAAAAGAGAACTGAAAGAGGCTAAGGTATTTTTTAAACACTCCAAACAATAGAAATGCAGGAGGGAAGAATAAATGCAGTGAGGAGGCCAGGGGTGGCACCCTGCCTACAGGGGTGTGTGTGTGTGTGTGTGTGTATGTGTGTGTGTGTGTGTGTGTGTGTGTGTGTGTGTCTGCACATGTGTATGTGTGTCTGTTTGCGTGTCTGTGTACGTGTGTGTGTATGTGTCTGTGTGCGTGTCTGTGTGTCTGTGTCTGTGTGTATGTCTGTGTCTGTGTGTCCGTGTGTGTGACTGCTTCCTAACATAGGAGGCACATGATGGAGGTGGTAGGAAGCGATGCACCCATGTCCAGTCAACACATAACAATGAGGGGAGGTGACCCCTGGATCTCGCAAAGAGAAGAGCCCACGGGGAGTGGGTGGGGAGGGGGGAAGCTTGAAAAGGAAGGGAGGGGTGAGGAGGCCTTATTTTGAAGGTGGAGGGTTCTACTGACGAATGTTCTTATGAATGAAGAGAGGTGGGCAGTGAAGGGAAATGAGGACCTTACACTGTGTAAGGAACAGGGGATTTGGTGCTTGAAAAGTCCACGTGCATTTAGGGCTGCGGGAGAAGGAAGAATGTTGGGAACTCTGGAGGTCCCAGGTGGCACTGGAGGACTGGGAGAGCAGGGACAGGGGAAGATGATTTTCAGGCAAACGTAGACAGCAAGATCAGCAGGAAAGGGTACAGATAAGTAGTGGATTGCATAATCAGGAATGTGGTGGGGAGGGGCCCCACCATGGATGGAGTACCAGACCTGGAGTCAGGAAGACCTGAGTTCAGATCTGGCCTTAGATACTTTCTGGCTGTATGACCATGAGCAAGCCACATAATCTCTGCCTCAATTTCCTCATGTGATAAAGGGGGATAATAACTTAATAATAATTGTACCTACCTCCCAGGGCTGCTGTGAGGATAAAATGAGATGTTTGTAAAGCGCTTAGCACAGGTCCTGGTACACAGTAAGTACCTGATCAGTGTTGGCTGATAATATTATCACTAGTAATACATTAACATATTATGTATTTGACAGTATTAATGGTAATTGGCATTGCTTTGGAAAGGGAGCACGGTGGAAAAGGGGAATCCATAGGGTGAGCCCTACAAGGCAGTGGCAGAAAGTACCTCGAGGGGAGAGCTTAGAATATATTCTTTCAAAGCTTTGATAGCGTAAGAGAGAGACCAGAGCAGATGATAGAGATCATGAGTCAGAGAATAAGGGTCTAGAGTGAACAGAAAGAGAAGGGCATAATGAGAATCAGAGAAATCTTTTTTTGGAAAGGGGCACAAAAAGAATGAAATTTAAAAACTGAGCTGAAGGGGATAACGGGAGAGGCATATCAGGTGAGAAGAGGGGATCAAGGTGAGGGGAAGAGAACTGGGGGAACAGGGCCACCTTAAAGACTAAGTGAAGTAGCCAGAGGAACATTAGACTGTGCCCACAGCAGAAGAGGGAATGTGAACCTAAAAAGCTTCTGCAGAGACAACATTAATGCATTGAGCATGAGAAGGGAAGTGGTTGAATGGGGAAAGTAGTGTTGTGTCATATTTTTCTGATAAGGCCTTGGTGTCCTAAGATGCATAAAAAATTAATAATTATGTGACTAGTAGCCGTTCTCCAATACCGAAGTGATGAAAGGATATAACAGTTTCTGAAAAGAAGAACTGCAAAATGTTCATGACCACATAAAAAGTTCTAAATCACTAGTCAGAAGAGGAATTCAGACTAAAACAACCTGGAGGCTTCACTTCACACATGGCAGATTGACAGAAATGGCAACAATCAGTGATGGGAAGGATATGGGAAGATTGGCACACTAATACATTGTCGGTGGAGCTATGAAGTGGTTACAGCCATTTTGGAATTATGCAAATAGAATGACTAAAATGTCCTTCTCGTTAAACCAAAGACTCCATTATTGAGCTATGTCCCAAGGAAGTCCCTATATAATCCAAAATATTGATAGCAGCATTTTTTGTGATGGCCAAGAGTTGGAAACAAGGTAGATGTCCGTCAATTGGGGGATGATGAAACGAACTCTACATGAATGAAGGGAAATAAGACTGAGCTGTAAGAAGTGATCAGTGTGATGAGCACGGGGAAGCCTGGAATGATCTCCATGAACCGATGCAGAATGAAGTCATCAGAGCCAAGGAAGTGCTATGAACGTGAATGGGAATAATGATGATGCACCGAAAAGCCAGAAGTCAGAGTCAAAATTCTAAAACTTGAGCGTGGCCGGGATGAAGAGAGATGAGAATCCTCCCCCGTCCTGCCCCTTGTGGAGGTGGCAGAGCCACAGCTATTGCACGGGGCAGAGAGTATCGGACTTCCCCAATGTATCAGTCAGTTGTGCAACTCTTCCTTCTCTAAGAAATACTGTTTGTTACATGGAGGGGGGGATGGATACTTGGGATGCTGTGCTGATGTAAGAAACAGAAAATGTCTGTAAAACTTACGTGCTGAATGAGTGATGCGATGTGCCATAGATGGTGTCATTTTGTGGTTTTCCATATG
Organism: Pseudochirops cupreus; assembly: GCA_028627135.1. Taxonomy (NCBI): domain Eukaryota; kingdom Metazoa; phylum Chordata; class Mammalia; order Diprotodontia; family Pseudocheiridae; genus Pseudochirops; species Pseudochirops cupreus. The sequence goes on from CM053580.1 coordinate 581,720,749, forward strand.
GGTCTGCAGGGGTTACAGAGATCTGCTTGTGGGCGGGATTGGTCTGGATTCCTCCTCACATGTTATCATTATCAGTCTTTTTGTCCCTCACCTCCCTAGATGGAGCGGCAGCGTTTGGCTCGAGAGAAGCAGATGAGGGAAGAGGCTGAGCGAACGAGGGATGAATTGGAGAGGAGGCTCTTGCAGTTGAAGGAGGAAGCTACTATGGCCAATGAAGCTCTGGTGAGTCCTTGGAGAGACTGCCCAGTGTGATGGAAAGGAGAGGATTAGAGCCTTGAGGACCTAGCTTCTAGTCATGCTCCAGTTTCCACCTATCTGAGATGGAGTGATGGGCAGCAGATCAACAGAGGTAGACTGGATGGCCCTTTCACCTGTAAATCCTGGGTTTCTGTCACTGTTGTCATAGGACATTTTTAATCAGCATGAGAATTGAAAACCTGTGAGAGTAGAAGAGGCCATTGGCATTCAAGAGGACCTGCCAGCTCTGGGATTTCGCTTTGAGCCTAATAACCCTCCTTTTGAAGACATTCTCTGAGGGGGAGCAGTTAGAGCCAGCATCTCTCTTTCTACTCTCGTTTTGCTGTATATCTGTATTTCTCATTGTTACTATCAGAAGCAGACTTAGATGGAGTTCTCAAAGTTTTCTCTCTTCTCATTGACACCTTTTCTCATCAAACTCATTACCAGCTCTGTCTTTTTCCTGCTTCCCCACTTAGAGAGCCAGTGTGTTGTATCAGAGAATGAAAAAGAGGGCACAGGGCAGTTCAAAACTAATCGACAAATCACCCGTGTCTGAGAGTGTGTACAGTATTCTGTACCTGCAGTCCCCCACTTCTGCAATGAAGGGAGAGTAGAATTTTCTCAGCTCTGCTCTAAACTAAAGCTTGGTTATTATAATTTCACAGTATTGTTTTCTTATGGTTGTTGTTCAGCTGTTTAGCCTTGTCTAGCTCTTCATGACCCCATGGGACATAGCATATAGGGTCTTTCTGTCCTCCACTGTCTCTGGAAATCTGTCCAAGATCATGTTCATTGTTTCCATGACACTCTGTCATCTCATCCTCTGCCTCCCCTTTTCCTTTTGTCTTCAGTCTTTCCCATCTTCTCACTATGTGGCCAAAGCATTTAAGCTTCACCTTCAGTGTTTGACCTTCCAGTGATTAATCTGAATTAATTTCTGTAAGTACTGATTAATTTGATCTCCTTGATCCCTCAGAGACTCTCAGAAGTCTTCTCCAGCATCACAATTCAAGACTCATTGATTCTGTGGCACTCAACTTTCCTTATCATCAGACTCTTACAGCCATACATCGATTGCTACTGAAAAAAACCACAGCTTTGATGAGATGGGCCTTTGTCAGCAAGGTGATGTCTCTGCTTTTTAGTCTGGTGCCCAGATTTGCCATAGCTTTCCTTTTAATTTCATGACTACAGTTGCTGTCTGCAGGGATCATTGAGCCCACGAATAGAAAATCTGACACTGCTTGTATTTTTTTCTCCCTTTGTTTGCCAAGATTTTAGGGTTTTTTCTAATGTTAAGCCAGCTCTTACACTCTCCTCTTTCATCCTCATCAAGATGCCTGATTCTTCTTCACTTTCCGCCATATTTGTCTTCATCATATGTACTGGTTTTCCATTTTTCCCGCATAATTTACTCTTCATAAGTTCATATAAGTCTTCCCACACCTCTTTGAATTTGTAAGCCCATGGTTCCTTATAGTGCAGTAACACTCATTACATTCATGCCCCACGGTATGTTTAGGCCTTTTCCAGTGTGTGCTTACCCACTTTGTCTCCCATTTTTCAGTATGACAGAAATGCTTCTGTGTACATTTGGGGATGTATTAGACTTTTTTAAAAAATCTTTGACGTTCTTGGAGTTAGACTGAGTTTAAATAATGACATGATGAGACATTGCAAGTCAAGGCAACAAGTATTTTAATCACCTTCATGTACCAGTTGTGGTGCTAAGCACTGTAAGCCCTGTGTATGTCAAGCTTCACGGAAGTTACAGGTCACCAGGGTACAGTCCATGTAAAGTAGGCAGAGGAAACTTCATGAGGCAGAGTTGTTTTATTTCCCTTACCCCTCATTGAAGAGGCAAGAAAAACATAGCCCATTACAGATGTGTGTAGTCATGCAAAACAGATTTCCTCAGCAGTCCTACTGTGAGAGGCAGACAGACAGGCAGACAGACAGACAGGCAGACAGACAGACAGGCAGACAGACGGGCAGACAGACAGACAGGCAGGCAGACAGACAGACGGGCAGACAGACAGGCGGACAGACGGGCAGACAGACAGGCAGACGGGCAGACAGGCAGACGGGCAGACGGGCATGGGGGCGGGGAGGAACAGAGGCAGAGAGAGGCCTTCGGTCTGAGGGCACCGGCTCCCCGTCCGGAGGTGAGCAGCATGTTTCACCCTGACTTTCTTGGCCACGTGGTGGGTTATTACGTCACTCAGAGTTCGTAAGTCTTTACAATATTGTTAATTGTATAAATTGTTCTCTTGGCTCTGCTCGCTTCGTGCTGTATCAGTTCATAAAAGTCTTCCCGGGCTTTTCCGAAGTCTCCCCTCTCATCATTTCTTAACAGCACAGTAGTATTACATTACAGCGAATGTACCATAATTTGTCTAGCTGTTCCCTAGTTAATGGACACCTCAGTTTCCAATTCTTTGCCACCACAATAAAAAGGTACTATGAATATTTTTGTACAAATGACTCTTTTGCTTTTTTCTTTGATCTCTTTGGGGTGTAATGATATTGATGGATCAGAGGTGATGCACAGTTTAATAGCTCTTTGGACGCAGTTGCAGATTGTTCTCTAGAGTGACTGGACCGGTCTACACCTCCACCATTAGTGTGTCTGTTTTCCCGCGTCTCCTCCAGCCCTTTGTTTTATCTTAGCTAATCCGATGGGTCTGAGGTGGTACCTCAGAGTGTTTTTGATTTGTATTTCTCTTTCAGTGATTTAGAACATCTTTATATGATTTGTTGATGGCTTGAATTTCTTCCTCTGAAAACTGCCTATTCATATCCTTTGACCCTTTGTTAATTAAGGAATAGCTTTTATTTGTTTAAACTCGAATACGTTCCCTATATAGCTTAGAAATTAGACCTTTGTGAAAGAAACTTGCTGCAAAGATTATTTCTTCTACTCTCCTGTTTTTCTTTCAATTTTGACTGCATTGGCTTTGTTTGTACAAAAATTGATTTTATGTAATCAAAATTATCCATTTTACCTCTTTTGAACATATCTGTCTCTTATTTGGCCATGAACTATTCCCCTATCCATAGATGTAACAGATAATTTCTTCCATGCTCTACGAATCTGCTTATGAAGTCACCTTTTATGTCCAAATCATGTGTCCATCTCAAGCTTGTTTTCATAGAGTAAGATGCCGGTCTATGTCTAGTTTCTGCTAGGCAGCTTTCCATTTTTCCCAGTGGTTTTTGTTGAACAGTGAGCTGTTGCCTCAATAGCTGGGATCTTTGGGTTTATCAAACATTAAAATATTGTGTTCATTTGCTACTGTATATTATGTACCTAATCTGTTCCATTGATCAGCCTCTCTATTTCTTACCTAGTACCAAATTGTCCTGATGGGTACAGCTTTGTAGTATAGTTTCAGATCGGGTCCTGCTAGACCTCCTTCCCTCCTTCTGTTTTTGTTGATTCCCTTGATATTCTCAACCTTTTGTTTTTTCAGATGAATTTTGTTATTATTTTTCCCAGCTCTCTAATGTAATCCTTTGATAGTTTGATTGGTGTGGCCCTGATTACATAAAGTGTCTTGCACCTGGTACAATCCCTGGCATACAGCAGATGTTTAACGAATGCTTATTGACTGACTGGTGGTGTCATTTTTATGATGTTGGCTTATTCTACCCTCTAATCATTACTATTTCTCCAGTTGTTTAAATCTCTCTCTTTGGGCGAGGATTATTTCGTAATTGTGTGTGCCTTGGCAGGTTGACTCCCAAATATTTTATGTTAGCCATAATTATTTTATTATATTATTTTTTTTGGACTGGGGAACATTATTATTTTAAGTGGAATTTTTCTTCTGTTTCTTCTTTCTGCATTTTGTTAGTAATTTACAGAAATGATGGTGATTTTTTTATATTCTACCACTCTGTTGAAGTTATTCAGTGTTTCGATTAGTTTTTAAATGAGCTGTTTAGGTGTCTCTAAGTAAATCATATCATCTACAAAATTTGCCACTGCTTATTCTGTTCAATTCTTTTTTTCTTGTCTTGTTGCTTTTTTAGGATTTCTAGTATAGAATACTAATGGTAATAGTGAACATCCTTGCTTCACTCCTGATCTTATTGGAAGGATTTCTAGCTTGTGCACGTAATAGATAATGCTTGCTTTTGGTTGTAGATGCTACTTATCATTTTAAGGAAAACTCTGGACATATTGTAGAGCCAACATCATGGGGTACAGGTTGGGACCCAGCTCCTAACATTCCCTCCCAACATTCCGCTCCAAACAACTTGAAGATAATGCCTTAAATAAAATTTTGGAGCAGCAGAACCAACAGAAGGTCAAAGGGAGACATTTATCCAGGCTAAGACAATTTGGAGGTCTGCAAGAGAAAGATGGGCACCAGCTCAAAGTGTGGCAAGACCACCAGTGCTGGGCCTTCGAGGTGGCCACAGCAGCAGCATAGTAACAGCTTTGGAAGCTCTCAAACCAGAGACAGTAAGGAGCTGAGACAACTAGTCAGAAAGAGATTACAAGGGATCCTTTGCTGGCACTGGGTGCAGCTGGTGCTGATTAGAAACTGTTGCCCATAATCAGTTCTGGGTCACAGGTCCAAGATAAAGAAGAATGCTTGTGATTGGTCACAAAGCAGCAGGGACCATAGTCACAGTTTCAGGGCCAAGAGGAACACAAGCACTTTTAGCTGCAAGGGAACAGGGACCTTTCCTAGGTAAAGACCAAAGTATAGACAAGGAGAGCAGTGACCACATGTGTTCCAGGATCACACCACCTTGGAAGCACTGAAAACTTGCAGACCTCTAGAACTAGCTCTGAAAACAAGAGCATGAAAAAGCCTGAAGTTTGTAGCAATGCCTTCCCTCCCCAAGGTGAGCAGAGCCCACTTTAATGTAAAGTTCAAAGTCAAGGAATAGTCTGGGAAAATGAGCATATAACAAAAAAAGAATTTGACCATAAAAAGCTATTGTGCTGGTGGGGAAGTCCAAGACATAAACTTAGAAGATGACATTGAAAAATATCTACAAGCAAAAGCTCAAAGAAAAACACTAATTGGACCCAAGGCCAGCAAGAAGAATTAAAGAAAGAGATAAGTGGTAGAGGGAAAAGATGGGGGTGGGGGGGTAGGGCGAGGAATGAGAATGATGATGCAAGAAAATTGTGAAAAGAGAATCAACAGCTTAGTAAAAGAGGTACACACACACAAACACACACAACCTCAAGAAAATATCACCTTAAAAAAAACACTTTGGGGCGGCTAGGTGGCACAGTGAATAGAGCACCAGCCCTGGAGTCAGGAGGACCCGAGTTCAAATCCAGCCTCAGATACTTCACACACACACACACACACACACACACACACACACACACACACGCCGTGTGACATCACTTGGGCAAGTCACTTAACCCCAACTGTCCCGCCTTCCCCCTCCAAAAAGCAACAAAAAAAAAACCCAAAACAAAAAAAACCCCAGAATTGGCCTAATGATAAAAGGCACGAAAATTCACTGAAGAAAAAAAAAAAACTCCTTTAAAGCAGAATAGGCCAAATGGAAGGAGAAGTACAAAAAAAATCACTGAAGAAAAGAACTCCTTAAAAAGCAGAATTGGCCAAATGGGAAAAGTACAAAAGCTTACTGAAGAAAATAATTCCTTAAAAATTAGAATTGGGCAAGTAGAAGCTAATGACCCCCTGAGATATCAAGAAACAATAAAGTCAGAAGAATGAAAAAATAGAAGAAAATGTGAAATATCTCATTGGAACAACAACTGACCTGGAAAATAGATCAATGAGAGATAATTTAATATTTGATGACTTGAAAGCAATGATCAAAAAAAAAAAGTCTAGATATCATATCATATCATATTAAGGAAAACTTCCCTGATATTTTGTATCCAAAGAATAAAATAGAAATTGAAAGGATCTACCAATCACCTTTTGAAATAGATCCTAAAATGAAAACTTCCTGGAATTTTATAGTTGAATTCCAGAGCTCTCAAGTCAAGGAGAAAATACTGCAGACAACCAGAAAGAAACAGTTCACATGTGGAGCCACAGGCAAGATCACACAAGTTTTAGCTGCTTTCATGTTAAAGGAGCAGAGGGCTTGGTATATGATATTCTAGATGGCAAGGGAACTAGGATTGCCACCAAGAATAACCTACCCAGCAAAACTGAATATAATCCTTCAGGAAGAAACTGGATATTTAACAAAATAGAGGACTTTCAAGCATTCCTGATGAAATGACCAGAGCTGAATAGAAATTTTCATAATCAAACACAAGACTCAAGAGAAGCATAAAAAGGTAAACATGAAAGAGAAATCATAAGGGACACAATAAAGTCAAACTATTTATGTTCCTGTATGGGAAGATGATACATGTAACTCATATGAACTTTATCTTTATTAAGGCAGTTAGGAGCCTGCATAGACAGAGGGCATGAATGTAAATCAGTTATGTTGAGATAATGTTCCCCCAAAATATAAAGGGGTGAAAAAGAAGGATGCACTGGGAGAAGGGGGAAGTGAAAGGGAAAGTGGGGAAATTTTCTCATCAAAGAGAAATGCATGAAATAGTTTTTGCAATGGAAGAGGAAATAGTCTGATCAATACAATGATCCATGACAGTTCCAAAGGACTTGTGATGAAAAAATGTTATCCACCTCCAGAGAGAGAACTGATGAAATCTGAGTGCAAATTGAAGTATAATTTTCTCACTTTATCTTTTTGTTTTGTTTTGAGATATAGCTTAATGTGAAAATATGTTTTGCATGATTTCATATGTATAATTGTTTGCCTTCTCAGGGTGTGAGAGAGGGTTGGGAAGTACAGAGAGGGGTCTGGAACTCAAAATTTAAAAAGAAAAAACACTAAAAATTAATAACATTAAGAAAAAAAGGAAAATACTGTTTATTTCCTATGCTAATGTTTTTAACAGGAATAAGTGTTGTATTTTGTAAAAAGCATTTTCTACATTAACTTAAATGATTTTTTGCTTTTATTATTAATATGGTCAGTTATATTTATAGTTTTCCTAATATTGAACCATTCCTGTGTTCCTGATCAAGAACCAGCATTATCTGTAATAAAGACAAGTTAGAAGCGAAAATGTTTATTATCACCATGAGTATTCAGTATCCAGCATTGTCATAGTGATGGTCTTTGTGATATATTCCTGTAGTTTCCTTGCTAATATTTTATTTTAAAATTTAAAGTATAATTTAGTTTAAAATTAAGGAAATTATTCCATTGTTCTCTGTTGTGATTTTCCACAGTTTAAATATCAAGATATATTTGTGTTACAGAAAGAGTTTGGCAGGATCTCTTCCTTATCTGTTTCTTTTTAAACACTTTATATAGTATTAGAATTAATTGTTCTTTAAATCTTTGATAGAATTCATTTGTAAATCCATTTCATCCTGGTTGCTTTTTTTTTCCTTGAGTGTTCACTTATGGCTTATTCAGTTTCTTGTTCTAAGATAAGGTATTCTATTTCCTGTTCACTTGGGCCATTTATATTTTGGTAAATATCAGTCTATTTCATTTATATTGTCATGTAGGTGAGCAAAATAATTCCTAATAATTCTTTTTATTTCTTCATTGGTTGTGAATTTACCTTTTTCACTTTTGATACTGGTAACTTGTTGTTTTTTAATTAAATTAGCTAATGGCTTATCTATTTTAAAATTTTTTTCAAAATTTAGCTACTAGTTCATTTATTAATTTATTGAGGCTTTTCTTTCTTTTTTGTTCATCTCCCCATCAATTTTCAGGATTTCTATTTTGGTTTTTAATTGGTTGACTTTCTAGTTTATTTTAGTTTTATGCCCAATTTGTTCCTCTTTTTCTATTGATGAAAATGTTTCAAAACACAAATTTTCCCTAAGTACTACTTAGACTGAATTCCAAAATTTGAGGTCATGGTTGCTACCTCTATTTTTTTTCTTCATCTAAAGTGTAATAGATTCTGCTCCAACCCCTTATTTAACTCTCCGTATCTTTCTTTTTCAAGTATGTTTCTTATAAACAACATATTGTTGGATTCTGGTTTCTAATCCATACTACCGTCTTCTTTTATATAGGTGAATTCATCCCATTCACATTTATAGTTAGGATTACTGACTGTGTATTTCCCTCCATCTTATTCTTTTATACTTTTCTTCTTTTTCCCCCCCTCCTCCTCTTTATGAATCTGTTTTGTTTCTAATGCATTCTTTAACTTACCCTTCCTCTTATTTGCCACTTAGCCCCTGTTTGATGGGACGTATTTCTTTTTTTATTATTTGTTTATTTACTTTTAGTTTACAAGATTCAGTTCAATAATCTCTTGAGTTTCAAATTTTCTCCCTCCCCCCCCATGGCAGTATGCAATCAATTATTGGATCTGCAAATACATTCACATTGGACATTAGTCTGGTTGTATAGAAGGGTTGTAATCAATGGAGTGAACAATGGGAAAAAAGAAAGAAAACCAAACATGGAAAAGAACAAGAGCACGTAGATTGCTTCAGTCTCCATTTAAACTCTGGTCTTTCTAGAGTGTAGATGTAGTATGTAGATATGTATGATATGTAGATATGTATGATATGTAGATATGTAGATATGTATGATATGTAGATATGTAGATATGTATGATATGTAGATATGTAGATATGTCCTTGCATCCTGAGACTTGTAGAGTTGGCTTATAACTGTGCGTTGCTGAGAAGAGTCCAGTTTATCAAAGCTGGTCATCACACATACGATGTGTCTGTGATTGTGTACAAATTTTTCCTGGTTCTGCTCTTCTCACTTAGCATCAGTTTGTATAGAAGTCCATCTCCTCCCCATTTCTTATAGCAGAATAGTATTCCATTACATTTATATACCACAACTTGTTTAGCCATTCCCCAGTTGATGAGCATCCCCTTAATTTCCAGGTTTTTGCCACCACAAAGAGAGCTGCAATAAATATTTTTGTGCACACGGGTCTTCCTCCCACTTCTGTGATCTCTTTGGGATATAACCTCAGAAGTGGTATTACTGGGTCAAAGGGGATGCAGTTATTTATAGCCCTTCGGGTATAGTTCCAAATTGCCCTCCAGAATGGTTGGATCAGTTCACAGCTCCACCAACAGTGCATTAGTGTTCCAATTTTTCCACATCCTCTCCAGCATTTGTCATTTTCCTGTTTTGTCATCTTAGCCAATCTGGCTGGAGAGATGTGGTACCTCAAAGTTGTTTTGATTTGCATTTCTCGAATCAATAATGATTTAGAGTGATGGGATGTATTTCTGTACCCAGTTGTGTGGAATTGTATTTTCTTCCCTTCTTTAGCTAGTTGAGATGAGAGTGCAGTTCAGGTCTTATCCATCACTGCCACCTTCTTGTAATATAAACTTCTTTTTGCTCACCCCATTTGGGTGAGAGAATTTTCCCTGTACTTCCTCTCACTTCTCCCTCTTCTCATGCATTCTTCTTCCTCGCCCTTTCTATTCTTCTTTAGAGATCATTTACCATACCAGAATCACACCAAGCCCTCTGATTAGATTCTTTCTAGGGCTCTGGTGAGGATAAAATGCCAAGGGACTACATCTATCATCTTCCCACATAAGAATGTGTACATTTTAATTTTTAGTCCAAGGATGGGGAGCTTGCCGCCTTGAAGCAGGCTCCCCACCCCTGTTTTACTCCCTTGTCATTTCTCACTTCCGTTTATCCTTTTATCCCTCTCTTAACTCCTATGTTTATCAGATTATCTGCTCAGCTCTAGTCTTTTCATCAGGAATGCTTGGAAGTTGTCTGTTTTGTTAAAGATTCATTTTGTTCCCTGGGGGAATTTTGTTTTGTTGAATAGGCTATTCTTTTTATAAGCCTAAATCCTTTGTGAACTATATGAAATGTCATGTAATAAGCTCTCTGTTCCATTATAGTTGTGGCTGTTTAATCATGTGTGATTCTGACTGTGGCTCCTTGGTACTTGAATTCTTTCTCTTTGGCTACTTGCAGTACTTTTTCCCCCCTTTAACTTGGGAACTCTGGATTTTGGCTTTAATATTCCTGGGAGTTTTCATTTGGGTGTTTTTTCAGGAGGTGGAATCTTTCTATTTCTACTTTGCCCTCAGATTGTGAAGTATCAGATAGTTTTATGATTTTTTGAATTAGAATATTTAAGTTCTTTTTTTTGTTTTTGACTTTCAGGTAGTCCACTGGTTCTTAAAATATCTCTCCTCAGTCTGTTTTTTCAGGTCAGTTGTTTTTCCCGTGAGAGCTTCCAATTTTCCTCTATTCAGCATTTTAATTTTGCTTTATTATTCTTCAGTATCTCATGGAGTCATTAGCTTCCACTTGGCCAATTCTGACTTTTAAGTAGATAGTTTCTTCAGTAAGGTTTTGTACTTTTTTCCCAAGCTGTTAATTTTCTTTTCACATCTTGTTTTCCCAGCCTTCCCATTTTTACCTGTACTTCTTTCTTTTGGTTTTTAAAATAATTTTTTAGCTCTTGTTTAAACTTTTGCTTCAGTTCTTCTAGGTAATCTTGTTGGGCTTGTGTCCAAGCTGCACTTTTCTTTGAGGTTTTGTTTGTAGATTTTTTGAGGGGAGGGAGTATTCTTTTCTTCTTTGTTTGTGTCCTGAGCATCTCTGTTGTGATAATAGTTCTTTATTGTGAGATTCTTTTTTTGTTTGCTTATTCTTTTAGCCAATTTCTTGACTTTGGACTTTATGTTAGTGCCAGGCTTTGTGTACTTCTGTTGGGGAGATGTTTACCTTGAGCTTCTGACCTTTTATATCCATCTGTTGCTTTCACAACTCGGGCTAAGGGCCTGAAAGCTTTCAGTGCCCCCCAGAGTAATGTAATCCAGAGCAAGGTCTGCTCACTGCCCTCCTCGTTTGAGCTCTGCAGGTTCCTAACCCAGATTGGAATGTGTTGGCTTGTCCCTTATTGGGAGTTTCAGCCACCTGCTACTGGAGTCAGCTACTGTTGTTATCCTGGGAGGTTCTGTGGGTTCAGAGTATCTGACCTACTGATTCCCCTTTGGTCCCAGATGCTGCTCTCCACTCCTTAGTCTGCTGGGATCAGAACCACATAGCTGCTCTTTGATCCCCAGAACTTTTTCTTTGCTCAACACTCTAAGACTAACATGCCTATTTCTCTCCACCCTGCATCCATGACCTAAACTGGGTACTGGCCCACAAAGCTGCCCAATGGAACCATTTCCTGTACCTAACTCTTGCTCAGTGACCCCCTGGAATCACTTTCTTCTCTGCAACTTTCTGTCCCAGTGCCTTTTCTTGACCCTCTTCCAGTTTCTGGGCACTGGAATTCTCCTTGCTGCCACTGCTGCTTCTGTGTACACTCCTGGCCAAACCCACAGAACTCTGTCTCCCTAAACTGCCCTGGGCTGGAAAAATTGCTTCCTGTGGCTTTTTCTTGCATTTTCTGATCAGCATTCAGTCTGATGCATTTTCTGAATCTTCGTTGAGGTTGAGGTTGAGGTGGGGGAAGAGCTAGACTCTAATTCTTCCTTTTTATCCACCATCTTGATTCCTTCCTGCAGAGTTGTTTTACAGCTCACTTCTTTAATATAGCCTGAAGGTTCTCCTTTTCCCAGCAGGGCATGTGCACTTCCCCAGATGTTGTTCCTTTCAGTGGGGTAGAGGGAGAAAGCTGCCCTCCCATTTCCAAAAAGCTGATCACTCCATTTCTGTCTCCAGTAGCTAGCATTTCTGTAGAGTTTAAGGTTTGGAGAGAACTTTAAAGATCATCACAACCCTGGAGGTAAGTGCAATGATTGTCCCCATTTTATAGTTGAAGAAACCGAGGTGAACAATGAAATGACTTGTCCAGGGTCACTCGGCTAAGAAGTGTTTTAGGTCACATTTGAACTTGGGTTGGTGCTACCCCTTCAATAGAAGGGGTAGAGTAGGGTTGGCTCTTTGGTGGCTGTGACATCAGTAGTCCAGAGACCTGATGTCTGCTGTTGAGGTCATGTTATCTCTAAGGATGGAATCCATTCCTACCAGAAAACTTTTAACCTTTCAGATGCGGTCTGAGGAGACAGCTGACTTGCTGGCAGAAAAGGCCCAGATCACAGAGGAGGAGGCAAAGCTCTTAGCTCAGAAAGCAGCTGAGGCTGAGCAGGAGATGCAGCGAGTCAAGGCCACGGCCATTAGGACAGAGGAAGAAAAGCGCCTGATGGAGCAGAAGGTGCTGGAGGCCGAGATGCTGGCATTGAAGATGGCTGAGGAGTCAGAGAGGAGGTGAGCTGGGTGGCAGAGCTGCTCATCACCATGTGCTCCGCAAACTCAGAGGCCGCTAGGCTCCAAGGGCGCCATTTTCTTTGATGGATACATGGTTGGTCAGCCCTTGTAGCTTCTGCCTTATTCCGCTCGGGTCTTGGTTGCGGTTGGTTTCGAGCTCCTTATGATATTGTGGGCAGAGGGTAGCAACCTGAGTCTCCAGTTCTCCAGGTAGGGTGAAAAGGCCCAGGAATGCAGGGATCATCTCTTGGGGAGAAGGTGGCATTGGCTTGGAACAACTGCCACCTTTCCTGTAGCACTTTAAGGGTTATCCATCACTTTTTTCCTGTGAGATAAGCAGGTATCATTATCCCCAATTTACAGAGAAAAAAAATAAGACTCAGTGAGACTTGCCTACAGTCACAACTGGTATGTGACAGAAACAAAATGCAAAGCCCTTTCTTTTGGCACCAGACCCAGTGCTCTTTCCACCACGCTTCAGATACAGGGGAAATTTTTGCAAACCTCTCTCCCTCTGAAGTTCCTATTTGTTCACTTTAAAACAAATTTATTTTTATTCCAAATTATTTTCAGATTTACAGCTAAAGGAAAGTGTGTCTTTTTGTATGTAATGGGAGGAAATTCCCTTTCCCATGCACTTTGTAAAATGACCTGCTGAGTCTCAGAGCAGGAAACAGGATCTTTGGAAGTTCTGCTCATTCATATTCAAGAGTGCAGGTCCTAGCCTGGCACCCTTGCTCCCCTACAAAACAGTGTCTTTTCTTGTTGGTCCCCACTGACCACTCAGCGGCCAGGAGCTCCCCTTGGTGGCTGTGGCCTTTTGTCTTTTGTCTTTTGCCAAACAAGAATTACTGTGTGTCAGACCAGATGTCAAACTTTAGCATGGGCTACATAGGGCCATAGTCTCTTACAGCCTGTGCCAAAGGGAGGCCTCGACATGGCTCTGTAGTGCATGGAGCACTAGGCCTGGAGCCAGGAGGACCTCGGTTCAGTTCTCTGCCCCAGGCACTTTCTAGCTATGTGACCTGGGCACGTGTTCTAATAAAAGTATATTGAGAAACACTGAATAATTTGGGGGAGGAAGCATTTATAGCTGAGTGGAGTAGAACAGGCCTGGCAGTGGATACAGGAGGCAGGATGAACTCAAAAGGAAGCGAGGGAAGTTGTTAATACTCAGGTTCCCTTTTAGCATGTCTGGTACCTAGTAGTCTCTGCTCAAATGACCCATAATTTTGTTGCCAAATCTTTTTTTATCTCTCCTCTCTTAAGTAAATTTCTTCCTATCACCCACTCTGATTTCCAAATATAAAGTTCTGAACTTGGTTTTAAAAAAAACCAACTGCACCATTACAGAATGAGCAAGACAAGGTTAGGAAGCAGTCCATGTGAAAAAAGAGCTCAGGGTCTTTTCAAGATCAAAAGGTGTTAGTTTTGTGATATGGCAGTCAGAAAAGCTCATGCAGACAGGAGCTCATGGTAGTTTCTTTGTACTCTGACCTGATGAGACTCCCTCTGGGGCAATGCTTCCAGGTCTGGGCTCCACATTTGAGGCAGGACATTGACAACCAGAGTGCAGGCTGAGGAGAGGGGCTGGAGGCCGTGCCACGAGGATTGGTTGGAGGAGCCCGCACTTAGCTTCACAAGGCAGAACTAGAAGGTGAAAGTCACAAGGAAGCTGTATTAGTTCACTCTGACAGGGAGAGAATGTAGTGAGCCACCTTGGGAGGGTGAGGGGTGCTCTCCAGGCTCTCCAGATGGAGACCGGCTGCTTGCTTGTCAGCTACATCACAGAGCAAGATGGAATGGCAGTGAAAGAGAGAGGCTTCCTAGTTGTGTGGCCCAGCCTCTGAGCATAGATCAGAGAGGACAGGGCCTCCTGTGCTGCACGGGCTGCTCCAAGGACCCCCCCCAAGGACCCTACAGGACACCGGCTCTGCTGGGACTCTTGCCCCAGTTGTAGTTCTGCAGAGATGCAGAGCTAGAGGGGCCTCAGAGGCCATGGAGGCCACTGCTCTCATTTCACAGAGTGGGGAGTGGGCACTCAGAGAGACAAAGGAACTTGCCCCGGGATGCTTCAGTCTGAGGAATTGAGCTGGCATTCCAGTCTGGGTCTTGTCTCTCCCTTCACCTCCTGCTCCCCTGGAACTTGTGTCTCCTTTCCTTTCTGCCTCTCTCTTTCCGCAAGAGCGAAGGAGGCCGATCAGTTGAAGCAGGATCTTCAGGAGGCCAGAGAGTCTGAGAGAAGAGCAAAGCAGAAACTCTTGGAAATCACCACCAAAGCTTCCTACTCGGTGAGAGCCACGTGCAGGTGGGTGGCTGGACCGAGGGAGGGCTGAGCTGCGGGGCAGGCTCAACCCCAAGGCATCAGCTCTTCAGCTCTCAGCAAGAAGCAGAGCCCCGGGGTCCTCCACCTGCTTCAGACATGCGACCTTGGCTACTCACTGTGTTTTTCCCTTGTTTCCTCATTTGTAAAATGAAGAGAAGGGGCAAGGTGATTTCCACCCTCCCTTCTAGCTCTCCAAGCCTCTGGTCCTATCACTCTACACCCTGAATCCCAGATGAGGCCTTTGTAAGAGAGTTGAAGTGCTGAGCTGCTGGGCAGTGGGTCAGTGGCCAGAGACAGCACATGAGTGTGAGCTTCTGCATCAGCATACACACTTGCTCCTTGAGTTGCTTTTAGTAAAGGCATTGGTCAGCCTGCCTGGCTTAGCAGGGGCCAGCTTTGAGTCCTTGGCTTTTGAGAAGAAGGCAGAGGGTGCGAGCCCTGGTATCCTTCTCTTATCTCTCCTCTGGGGTTTATGATGTTGCTGTCAGTGGGAGCTTTTACTCAGGCTGTGTTAAGGGGTGATTGAATAGGATGGAACTCTTTGTACAGTCCAAGAGACTCACCCATTTATTCAGTCACCTTTTTACAAGCTGTCGAGTTTCTGTAAATGCCATTCTTGCCCGGATTGGGGAGTCACTGGAAGAGGAGGTGTCAGAGATGCTGTAAAAATGATGTCCAGGGCAGTCAGGAGGCAGTCTAGGCCATCCCCAGGTCCTGGCCCTTTCACCGCTCACTCCTGAGTCTTCCACAAACCCACAGTCCCCGTGATTGTTGCCTCTAGCCCCTCCTGCTGTTTGGGGCTTCCATCTAAACAGTGCTCTCTCCTCAGCCCCCTGTGAGCTCGAGCACCACAGCCCTGCCGCCCGATGTGCCTGGCTTCGGGCTCATTGGTGAGAGCCTGTCTTTTGACTTTAAGGACACTGACATGAAGCGGCTCTCCATGGAGATCGAGAAAGAGAAGTAAGTCCCTCACTCAATGTGGGGCAGCCTGGAAGGGGGGGTTTGGGTGTGAGGGAACAGTGCAGCAGGGCAGTCCTGGCTTCCAGGACTGTTCTCTTCTCACCTCCTGAGAGTGAGAACTTCCTGATCCCAAGTTAAAGGTGACAGATGCCCTTCCCGCCGTGATGCCACTGGAGACGAGCTGCCCTGAGGAGTAACTAGGGAGAGGACCGGGTAGTCAGACCGCGCCTTCCTCAGCCAATTGAATGATGACCCCCTCCCCACTCCCCGCCGGTGCGAGATCGATGCTTTTCTCCTAATTGCATTCTCTGGTGCCAGGAGGACCCCTCCAGACTCTTTGGAGGACTGATGGTCCCCGTGATTCAGGCTTACCTGAAGGGGAGATTCCCCTGGCCACAGACTGAACCCAGGCAGATGTCCAGGGCCTAGGTTGTGTCCGAAAGCCAGGGCTGCCCTTGGCCTGCTGTTCTCCATCCCCTCCTTTTAGGGCTAGGCAGGAGGCAGCCAGCAAACCCTGAGTGACTTGCCATGGTAGGGAGGCTGAGTCCTCAGGGCAGCCCTGGCTTGGAGAGGGTCTGCATAGGCCCTCCCTGTACTGGGGCTCTTGGAGTGCTCGTAGGGTGATGGAGCCATCCTTTGCAGCCCCTCATGCCTGCAGTGGGATGGGGGCACAGCCTGCCAGAAGGGGAGGCTAACGTGTGGCGAGCCAACCAAGAGGGTGTCTGGAAGGCTATGTCTGCCGGACTTCCCAAGGCTCCCCCACTTGACATCAGGCATGCCTGTTTTCCTTGGTTGGAGGGGAGGGCTCTGTTGGGTGGGGGCAGCATCACCAGGATGAGAAGCTGATCTGAGCGTCTCCGTGGGTCATGGGCGCCTTGGCCAGGCATGTGCCTCCCCGTGGCAGCTGAGCCATCCATCTCCTTCCTGGCAGAGTGGAATACATGGAGAAGAGCAAGCACCTGCAGGAGCAGCTGAACGAGCTCAAGACGGAGATTGAGGCCCTCAAGCTGAAGGAGAGGGAGACGGCCCTGGACATTCTGCACAGCGAGAGCGCAGACAGGGGCGGCAGCAAGCACAACACCATCCGGAAGGTGGGCCGCCTCGCGGGCTGAGGGCCACTGTGGAGGCTTGTGGAGGCGCTGGCTGCATGGGGGAGCCATCTGGTGTGAAAAGGGCCTAAGGACGGGGCAGCTAAGGGGGGGAGCAGCAGAGTGAGGGCGCTGAGGACCAAGCACTCTTTTCAGAGATGTCTGCAGTTGGGAGGGCCAGTGGGAAAGAAAATCCTAAGCTGCACGGAGTGTGTTTCTGCAGAGACCAGCCTGCTGTGAGAGCAGAGCTGTGCTCCTGCATCCCAGGGGGCTGTGGGCTCCTCTTCCCCAAGAAAATAATAAATCAAAGCCATGATTTACTACTTGGTTTTTCCTTTGGATTAGACAGCTCAGTTAGCCCCTGTTTTGTCCAGTTTGGTTGGATGTAGAGAGTCTGCGGTGGTGTCAGGAAAAGCCCAGGGGCCTGGCGTCTCCCTCCCCCAGGTCCCAGTGTGCCCATCGGTAAGATGCTCGAATGGACACCAGGGCCGTTGTGGCTCCGCTTGGCTTCAGTTTGCGCCAGATCTAGCATCACGTGTCCCTCCCTTCAGAACACTACATTATGTTTCTGTTGTAACTGTTCCAAAGCAGTGAGGGTGCGTTGCTTCGATCACAGCCCTGGGCCCAGCGGCCTGCTGCTGTCTTGCTCTGCCGAGGAAGGCCTCCCTTTCACTGTGTCTGTGGGAGCATCCGAGACCTGGAGCAGGAGGGGCCCCTGTGGCCAGCGAGTCCCACTCCGTTTTACAGGTGGGGAAACTGGGAAGTGGGTAGGACTTGTCAGCACCAGAGGCAGATTTTGAACCCAAATCTCCTGACTGCAGAGTCTGTGTTCTTTCCAGTATACCATTGCCTGTCTCATCCCACTGGTGTCATTGAGGTGATGACAGTCTGTAGTTTCAGTGTTGGTGCTGGCTAATGATCTGGAGCCCCAGCTCGTTAATGTTTGGCTCTTTATTGTGGAGTGGGGCAGCCAGGTGGCACCACAGTGCACAGAGCCCTGGCCCTGGAGTCAGGAAGACCTGAGTTCAAATCCAGCTTCAGACGCTTCCTAGCTTTGTGACCCTGGTCAAGTCACTTAACCCTGTTTGCCTCAGTTTCCTCATCTGTCAGATAGCCTAAAAAATGACTGAACACCAATAATCTTAGAAGATGTCTCTGTCTTGGGTATTTAAAACTGCCGTTTGGAAGTCCTGAGAGGTATATGTCAGCTGCTGGGGAAAGCTGCTCCTTCCCCTTGGGCCTGAGGGGGTGCTTCCAGCCAGGGGCTAAGGGGAGGAGGCTGACTCCTCTTCACACCTCCCTGGCCTTTGTCATTCCTTGTTCTCTGTTTTCATTTTATTTTGCTGGTTTAGCCTCAAGCCCAAGGCAGAAGACCTATCTGCATTTGAGCCCTCCAAGTAGGTTATTCCAAGGTACTTTGTGTGTGGTGATGGGACTGCCCTCTGTGACACTAACCTGTGCATGAGCTTGCCTGTCCTCGTGCTCCCCCAGGGCACTGGGCCCCGGGCCACTGCAGCAGCTGCATGCTTGGTGAGATCTGAAGTGTCCTGCCCCCCTCCCCAGAGGCGCATGCCATGGGGTCAGCATCCTGACCTCTCCTCTGGGGGCCCCAGCTGTGTCTGCTCTGCTGTATTGGAGAGTCCTTTGTGGGGGCAACATCTGGCATGGAAACTAGTCAAGGGGGAGCTTTACCTCTTCTCTGAGACCTTTCCCATGGGGAGGTGGAGGGTGGCCGGCCCAGCGGTGACGGAAGAGCCCACCCTTCCCTCCCATTGCTCTCAGAGCCTCTCCTTCCCAGCACGAGCATCTCCTGCCAGATGCTTTGAAACACACTCATCAAGTGGCCTCTGAGTTTGGGGGCCTTGGTGCCCCCACTAGAATTCCAGGGGGCATCTTCCCCAGAGCAGGGTGGGGAGTGAGCTTGTGCAGTTCTCAGATTGAGAACACGCGATCACTGTTAGTTCTGTGCAGGCCTGTGCACGTAGTAGGTGCTTCAGTGAAACGATCAGCTTATTTGGGCTAAATGATCTCAGAATCCCTTTCTAGCTCTGCAGGTCAGTGAGGCTGTGATTATGAACAAAATCCAGCTGTCTGACTTGGCGTGGGCCTGGGCAGTAGAGTAAAGCATTCCTAGTAAGCCGTATGCCTGGCGTCCTAGGGAAGGGGCAGGGCCCTGGTTTTTCCATCAGGGGCCTGGGTTCAGAACCTCTCTCTGTTACTTAGCACTTGTTTAGGCCTGGGCAAGACTCTTCCCCCTTCTGGGTCTGTTTTCTCCTAAGGCAGTGGTTCTCAACCTGTGGGTTGTGACCCCTTTGGGGGTTGAGCAGCCCTTTCACAGGAGTCACAGGGATCACCTAAGACCATCGGAAACACATATTTCTCATGGTCTTAGGAACCGAGACACGGCTCCTCTGTCTGTCTCCAGGCAGGTCTGCCCACCTGCAGACATGCCCACATACGAGCATTAAAGGGTTGCTGCATTAGGAAGGTTGAGAACCACTGTGCTAAGGGATAAGGCTGGACAAGGGGAGCCTTAAGCTTAAGCTCTGAATTCTGTGAACTGCCTGCCCATCTCCCCTTGCTCCCCTCCAGATGCCTGTCGGCTTCATTCACGCGTTCATGCTGGACTTGAGCAGTACGGAGGTTGAGGGGGACTCCAGTCCATTGTTGTCACACTCTTTATTATGAAGCAGAGTTTGTTGGGTTCTTCTAGAATCCCATGGAAGGGGAAGCAATTACTCAAGTACCAAAGAGACCTTACCATGTGTGAGGCAGCTTCTGTGGCAGACCCCCCCAGGACAGCCCTGTGGAAGAGCTGGGCCATTCAACCTCTAATCCTGGGTGTCCTTGTGGCTACAATCCCGTTGAGTGCTGTAGAGTGCAGGGTCAGGATAAGCCTCGCCATGCCCTTGATGGGCAATGGGCATGATCTGCTGATGCAGGGAAAAAGCCCAATTACCCACAGTGCTCTGGGAAGGGAGCGTCTTAATAAGTTTTCTGATTAACTTAAGGTTAAGTAGAAAATCCTTTTTGTTTTGACCCTCGTTGAAAAACCTCATAAGATAAATTCATCTACTTTTTTGGCTAAGTACAGTAAACAGAAGAAAATTGAATTTTGCTTTTTTTTTTTAATTGATGTAGGATCTTCAGATGCCTCAAGGCTGTGATTTTGAGTGTCATTGTTCCCTGGGCAGTGTTGTAGCTGCAAAAGGAATAAGGGAATAGACAGAATTTGTCTCTGATTTTATGTCGTGCTCCAGATAGAAGCTTAAAAAGGTATATAGAGTCAGCCCCAGTATGAACTGCTTGGACATTTGCCTCCTTCTGTCAAGATCAGGGTCACCACATGAAAAGAGGGTAAATCCAGCTAACTGGGAATTCTGGTTAATGGAGGTTTTACTGTTGCTTAGAAATGTGGGCCTGGTTCATATTTGGCTTAAGTTGCCTCATCATCTCTGATGAAATAATAGTTGTTTTGGCCACATCTGTGAAGTTTGAGGCTCTCTCTCCATTTGACGGGATCTGGCTTGGACTCTTACAACCCCACAGTCTGGGGTCAGAGTGGCCTCGCAGGCTCACCTCAGGATGACCAGGGCAGGTGAACGGAAAAGGGCCATTGGAGAACCAGGGACTTTTCTGGTGATCTCCATTAAAATCACCCCATATTGATTTTTTCCGTTTTTTTTCCTACCTGACCACATCTCACTGCCTGTTGTGCCTTAGACCAATCAATGCTCTCTGCTCTCTTGGGGGGCCCCTTCACTGGATAGTCAGAATGTGGGAACTTCTCTTGTCCATAGTCTTTAGGGAAGCCAGCAGTTCAAGGGGCTGATCTTTCTTCCTGAGCTGAGAACTGATTTCTTGGTGGTGGCCTCGCAGGAAAGACAACAGCTTCAGCTGGGGAAGGAGAAGGCATTTTAAAGAAGTGTTTCTCCCAGTTCACCCCTAAGTGGGAAGTGGGCATTCAGATATATAATTTCCTGGTTGGGTCTGAGTAAGGTAATTCAGTCTTGGAGTGCGGCCTGGGTCCTGAGAGATCTAGTACGTGGCCCAGGGCTACACAGCCCCCATATATCAAAGGTCCTCCTAACTCCAAGGCTAGCCCTCTGTCCACCAGTCTGCTTGGCCACTTGGATTTTAGGTTAGAAACTTTAAAAGCGGAGTGGGCATCAGGAGGGTGGGGAAGGTCAATCTGACTGGTAGTAATAGACCAGGATGTAATGGTCCTGGAGTTTGGTGGGTGTATTTTCTGTTCTCTTTGCCGTTCTATACCAGTTGGTTAGTATGACCATGTTGGCATTTCCATCTGAGTCAGAGTCATACTAGTAACAGTCTTGTTTGTGACAGCTGCCTTTGGGGAAGCTGCCGCGGCATCGCTATGAAGTGTGGGCTGTGTGTGCACAGCACAGCTTAGGGGGCAGAGCTAAAGGAAGTAGATCCCATGGTGTGGAAGGTGTGTCTGAGGGCTGGGTAGTGAGCGATGGGGGAGATAATGTCACAGTTTGGGCTAACGTATCCTGCTGGGCTGAGCTCTTCAGCAGTGACCCTGAAGCTCAGCCGAGGTTTTTGGAGAGAGGGCTCCCACCAGGATGGGTGCTTTCCCAAGGTTTGCACTTGGATGGATTATCTGAGTTTGCATGCCCACAAAATGGTCAGTGTTTTTGCATGTGTGATTTTTAATGGAGGCCAAAGTAATAGAATGAGTGTCCAGAGGAAAAATAACAGGGCTTCGAGGGTCAGAGGTTGATGGTAGAAGAGCCTCTTTTTAAAAAGCCAAAATGGTTTAAATTTCCTGGTTCTGGCTTGAATTAGGGTCTGCAGTTGTAGCGTAGAACAAGGATGCCTCAGAATCTGTGATCAGCCTCTTGTGGGCCAGGAAGACATAAAAACCCAACATCCTTTCTCACTTTGTTAGCATTCACCCCTTGCTGTGCCACCGTTGGCATCAAATGAGATGCTAGAACAGCTCAGGAAAGGATAAATCACAGAAGGGAAAGGGCATGTTCGTGCTGCAGCTACAACAGTGGCCAGAACCTGCTCGGCGACCTCTGGCTGCACAGCCCCCTCAGAGGCGAGTTGCTCAGCGTTTCATGCTCACTTAGGTGGTTAACATAAGAATCCCCCTTTCTGACCCGGAGTGGGCCACTTTGGGGGCCAGGACCAGCATTGAGCGTGGGCACCAAATTAGATCTGGCTGCCCAGAAGCCCCCTCTGGGCTTCCCATCTCCTCTGGCTCAGCGGAGGCCTCGGGCTTCACTCTCCCTCTTCTGGCCAGGGCACTTGGGAGCGTTAGAGTTTAGGCTGGACGAAGACTTCAGTTATTTCCTCAAGGCTACTTCCGTTTTAGAAGCCTCCCCTTCTCGAGACCTCCTGGCTGTCAGACCTGGCCTGACTTGGTTTCTGGTAGCTGTCTAGATGGCCTTAGTGAGGAGCCTTTCCAACAGACCCCCGGGGGGCGGGGCGGTCTCTGCCTGCTCAGACTGGTTCCTCGTTCATTGAGTGCTGTCTAGTCTCCTTTTTCTTATTTTGCTATATTGAACTGGAACAAGAAATTGCTACAATTTTTTTCTCAGATTTCCTCATCAGGATTTGGTTTGGTGCATTTTCTAGATTTATTTGGAAGAGATTTTTTGGTGGAAGGAGCTCACTCTACTACTCCCTGCTCCTCTGCCATCTTGGCTTTGCCACCATTGGAGCTTTCAGAGCAGGGTGGTGCTATGGTTAGACGTTGCTTTGGGAATACGATCTTGGCATCGGTGTGTACGATGGATTGGAGAGGAGAGAACTTTGATTCAGGGAGACCAATCAGAAACAGTTGTCGTGTTCTGGGCAAACTGAACCATGCTGTTCCATTCCCATGCTGCCCTCTCCCATGTCTGGGCCT
The DNA here is from genome assembly GCA_028627135.1 of Pseudochirops cupreus. NCBI lineage: Eukaryota > Metazoa > Chordata > Mammalia > Diprotodontia > Pseudocheiridae > Pseudochirops > Pseudochirops cupreus. The sequence goes on from CM053580.1 coordinate 581,743,478, forward strand.
TTGCTCACCCCTTTCCCTGAGCTGAGGACTCCTCCATCCCTATAGACCGTTTTCTGTTGTCCGCCTACACTCCGTGTCTTGGCAGCTTCTGCCTGTTTCTGACCCATGGGGCCAGGCAGAACCAGTTTGATCTTCCTTTACCATCCCAGCCCTTCAGCTACTTGAAGACAGTGCTCGTGGTCCTCAGAGGTCTTTTCTCCTCCCAGCATCCTGACATTGCTTTGCCCGCTCTCACGTTCCTCACACTGTCCTGGTCCCCCACTCTGAGGCACAACTCAGCTTGTCAGCGTCCCCCTGGGATGTGGCCTGCACTGTGGCCACAGGCCTCTTGTCTCCCTCCTTTCTGACCCTGTCTGGGCCTCACCAAGATCTTCCCCTGGCATCTCCTTGGTTGGTTGTGCTGTCACATTCTAGACTCATCCTGGGCCAGAAGAATTTTGCCTGATCTAGCTTGGCTGCACCCTGCCTTTGATTAAATTTTATCTCAATTTGAGTCGTTCTTGGGTCTAGCCTGTCAAGGCCTTTTTGGATCCTGGCTCTTATCATCCCAAGGGTTAGCCAGGCCTCCAAGCTTCATGTCATCTACGAGTCACTGGTCAAAATGCAGACCTGTGTAGGACCGGGGGGAGCTCCCTTGGGCGCTCCCTGAGGCACCTCCCTCTCAGCTGGCATCCCTGGCCCCCTGTGGCCCACAGCATTTTGTCTGGGTCTCTCTTTTTCATTTTTCTCCCTCTTCCTTGTCTCATAGATGTTCATCTGTTTATCTTTTTCCCCGTGGCATTGTAGGCGCCTCAAGAGCATTGCCCGTGTCATAACTATCTGTGTATCCTAGAGCAGGGCCTTGCATAAAGTTGGTACCTAAGAAATAAAATGTGTTGAATTGAACGGATAAACCTGACGGGAAAGTGCATTCCAGGCTAAGGAAGAACAAAAGCAAAGACATCAAGGATAGAAAATTAGGGGCTGTTTAGGGTCATAGCCAGTGACTGGGTTTGGAATGTAGGGGTAGATCACAGAGGGGCCCGGCCTCCTGGAGCCAGCCCTGAGGGTGGGCCACTGAGGCTCTCGAGAAGGGCTTCATGTCCTGGCGGTGCTGCCAAGAAGAGTCCAGCAGCACACTTGTCCTGGTTGACTTTCAGTGTCTGGTGCAAGGACCGGGAATTAGAGCCCCAGGATTCAGAAGTCCTTTTTACTGAAAACATATTCCAGTGCCCCAGGGTAGAAGCAGTTCCCAAGACAGTTAAAAGCAGTTCTGGACAATGTAACAGATAAATGCTGCCACGAAGGATGTGGAGGTTCCCTGCCAACTGGGGAGCTCCCTACCAAAGTCTTAAACACCTCTTTTATGTTCTTATTGCCCAGAGGGCCCACAATGGAGTGCCAAACCCCCAGGGAGCAGAGTTCACCCCGGCTGCCTCAGCTCTACACCAGTGTTTCATGCTGGTGATGTGAGCATGTGTGTTTGGGGGGCAGGGGTCAGCCCCCAGTTCCACATGTTTTCTGGCCTACAACCAAGTAGGATGGATGAGAGGGGGGAAACTGAAGGCAGAAAAACCAGTTAACACATGATTAAAATAGTCAAGGCCAACAGCTTGAAGTCCTGAACTGGGCTGGCAACAGCAGAAGTGAGGGGCAGAGCAGAAGGATAGGAGTGCAGGTGACGTCAAGGCTGAGAGAGGAGAGAAGGTGCGGAAGGACAGGGCTCTGGAGGAGGGCACTTGTGTCAGCCACTGGTGAAGAGCCCAGAAGTGCTGTCTGCTTGCCCGAGTCCCTTTGCTGCCATTTGGAAAACACCTTGGTCTGAGACACGAGTCCTCTTTATTTCATGTGGTTGAGGGGAAAGTGTTCAGCTTGGCGCCGCTCCGAGCAGCCGATGGTGGGACCACTGCCCTAGGAGGAAGGACACGGGCGGAACAGCATGCGCAGCTCTGCAGGAGCCACTGACTGGACCCTGCGGGTCCGAGGGGCTCAGAGAGCCATAGCTGTCATTTATTTCCTCACCAGCCTCGGCAAGTGAGTTGTTGGCATCGTCCCAGTTTTCAGCCAGAGAAACGGAGACAGTGTCTGTCACGTGGTAAAGGGGGGCAGTCAAAAACAGGCTTTGGGCCCACTTTGCAGAGGGGACCGTTTTGTCTCAGACCATCTTACCTCAGTTTCCTGCCTTTGCTGTGATCATTTAGCTTCCTCCACAGCCCTCCTCCCCAAAAGGGGAAGCGTGCAGGAGAGATCCTCTGGAATTTCCAGGGCAGCCTTCTTTCCTGGGACTGATAACGAAGATAACCCCAAATTCAGTTTGCTAATTAGGACAGAACTGGCTTTAAATTCTTCCTTTGACTGGGGACAGGCAGGTGAGCCATGGCCTGTGTGTGGCTTGTTCCCATTTGTGCGTTATGCAAAACCATTTCTCTAGATGAGACTTTGCCCTAGGAGAGGCTGGGGAAAGCTTAACCAATTCCTTTTAAAATGGAAATCCCCTCCTGCCCATCCTTCCTACCTAGTTTGGAAGGGGGATGTTTATCACCCCCTAAGCCCCGGATTATATTGGTGCTTAGGGCTGCAGGGTTTGGCTCAGTCCATGCTCTGAAAGGCCGCCTTCCTGGCAGGGCTGGGGGCTACGCATCTGTGCGCAGGACATTTTATGGATTCTCCCTGCCCTGCTCCTCAGTGCTCAGTGTGGGGAGGGGGAGAGGCGGCATAAAGGCATTCTGGGCATGCATTTCAATGCCATTGCATTGTGACAGGACAAGCAGAGTTCCAGGGCCTACGGGGTTTGCAGTGGTGGGGAGTCACTTTTTTAAGTGAATTAAATGGTGCTCCAGCTCCATCCAGCACCTTCCTGTTCTCTAAGGATTCAGGAATTGAGATGAGGCCCCCAGAGGATGATGGAAGGTTCTCCCAGTTAAATTGTAATGTTTCCTGTCTTCACTGAGAGCCAGGTGCTGGTGGTTGTCCTGCCTGCCTCTCCACCCTCCTTTGCTGTAGGAGCAAGATTATCACAATGCAGTCTTGTACATCAATTTTCTCTCCGCGCTGATGAAAATGTAATTTATTCTTAATCAACCTGCCTTGCTGCTGTAGGCTGCACCTTGCATATACATTTATTTATCTTCCTCTGTCACTTTGGGGAAGCCCTGGAGGGCCCAGAGGACCATGTGTAGCCCTGTTGTTCCAGAAGGAGATCCCCTGAAGTAAGGAGAGGCAGCCTGGTGCACAGAAAAGTGCACCGGGTGTAAATCTGGGCTCTTAGCAGCTGCTGTGACCTGGTCTGAGGTACTTCGTGCCTCAGAACTGCCTCCTTACTTGCAAGGCTGGTCTAGGTCAGCAGTTCACTGTTTCCAGGAGTCTGCAAGGTCAGAGCTCTTTGCATAAATATCAGAAGCCCTTTGGAAGGGAGAGGGTCCTGAGCCTCCAGAGCTGGAGAGCCACTGGCCTAGAGCATCACCAGAGGCCCTTCTGACCCAGCTCCTGTGAGCGCCCTAGAGAGTCCGAGTGAGAAGGGCCCAGGGCTCGCCTGTGGTCCTCATTCTCCACTTCACAGCCCTTTCCAGTGGCTCGGTCCAGCGGTCCAGAACACGTTCTTTAGACAGCTCTGGGAATGACCTGTTGAGGTGAATAATGTGAATGTTCTTCATCTTACGGATTAAGAAATGGAGGCTGTAAGGGGTGAAGCGGCTTCCCCAAGGTCCCGTGGCAGTAATTGTCCATATTCTGACTCAGACTCCAGTGTGCTTTCCTCTGTACCTCCCTTACAAGTCAGGCGTAGGATGCTGGGCTCGGTATGCCGCAGTAGTAGCGGGTGTCTTGGCCTCATCCTGCTCATAGGTCTGCTGTCTTTTGTCCCAGTGACCCTTTGGGAAGATTTTGGGAGAAACCAACAGGGCCAGCAGTGGGAGGTGCCTGCAGCTCTCCCTCAGTGAGCTGGATCACGGAGAGCCAGGTAGGCGCCAGCCACGTGACCGCGGCAAGGGGGCCTTTTGCTGCTGCGCACAACAGATGGACCTTCTGGGAGACTCCATGGACACCTGGCTTGAGTTTGAGGGGAGCCAGACTTAGTCTGATGGACATTTCTTCTTTGTGGAGGAGGCCAAGAGAGCCGCCTTCTGTCGTCCAGGCAGCCTTGGTCATTCACCAAGTGACCTAGGGATGCCTGCACCCAGCCTGTGGCTCCTGCTTTGGCAGCAGGGACACAGACATCTGTGTGAATTTTTCTGGTGAGGCCCAAGGGAAGGAAGATGAGCCTGGCAGTCTGTGTGGACCTCTGAAATACAAAGAGCGGCTTAGGGGATGGGGTTGGGGTGGTGACCAAACTGAGCGGTGGGTTCAGGCAGGAGGGGTGCTCTGCGGCCTACTCCTTTTCTTGTCTCCTGCTCCACTGGCCGGAGGGAGGGACAGCGGCCCAGTCAGAAGGACAGCCAAAGGGAGAGCTTTAGGCAGCCAGGGTGGAGGCCAGGGATGAGAACAGGCCACTGTTGTAGAGGCAGACAAAGGTCCTGGCAGCAATCCAGCGGCCAGCCTTCAGCACTGGCAGTAATTCCCTTGGCATTCTAAGGTTCCTACTAGAGTTGGAACCATGAGGACTTGGGTGGCGTGGTGGGGTGGGCACAAGCTAACAGCCAGGCCTGGCTGCAGGGCACATCTGTCACCAGGGAATCCTGGCTCCCCAGCATCAGGGCCGTCTTTCTCCCAGCCTGAGCACTTGGGCTCAGTTCCTGCTGGCCTACACTGTCAGGAGGGGAACGGACGCCTTGGTCCTCCTTTTCCACCCTCAAGAACCTTTGCCTTTGGCCTCTTCCTGGAGCAGAGGCTTTGCTTCTTTTGTTTCTAAGACCAAAGACCAGGTTGAGTCTTTGCAGAGGCAGGGATTGTTTGGAGCATATGCATCCTGCCATCACCGAGGTACTTTGCATATTAACCAGTACATGCTCCAGTACCTGGAATGTGGGGCCGCTCTGACTGCCAGGACCCTCCCCTCGCCTTTTGGGCACAGCCGGCCTGGCTCGTCATGTGTGGGATCCAAGAATTCTTGGATTTCAGCATTGAGCTCAGGAGCTCAGCTTTGGGAGTGGCGAGTCAGCTTCTTTGGAGGTCTGCACTTGTGGCCTAGACAAGGCCGAAGGAGCCTGTCCTGGGAGGAGCATGGATGGACATCTGCCCAAGGGGCTGCTGCTGGGGGCTTTGGGAAAGCCCGCTGGGCCCTCCTGCTTTTCTGCGAATGTTAGCTCACTAACTCTTGAAGGGAATAGGATTCAGAGTTGGCAGAGGGGGCAAGGAAATGTGATGCTAGCAGATAATAACTGTAGTTGGGACACAGGAGACCGCTGCGTGCTCTGAAGGCAGCCCTTAGAGCAGCCTCCACAACAAGCACCACAGTGATGATGGTTTTTTTCATTAGTCTAGAGAAGGCCCTTTCCCAGCACAGCGCTATCGCTGCTTCTCAGTCCCGGGGCTGGGGGAGGACATTGCCACCTCTCCAGATCTCCCTGCCCCAGCAGCTTGGGTTTCACCTCTGGCATTCACATGCCTCATGCTTGGGGTTTGGCTGATTCTGGGGAGAAATCAAAGAGCATAGCAGCCAGCCTCGAGTTTTCGTGGCTTGCACTCCATCCCAGAAGAGCCAGGCAGATCAGCTTCATCGAAGGTGACCATAAGAGCAGGGAGATGGTTTCAGAAGTGGGATGCGGCCTTCCACTCTGGCTTCCAGAGCTCTTCAGAGCCATGGATCGGCCTGGGTCCCATGATCCATTGCAAAGCGTCTGGAGTTGTGTGCTTGTGAGCCGGAGGCAGCTGCCGATAGACAGTGCACAGGCAGACAGATGGGCCGCCCCGGCTTCTTTCTTTCCTCCACTCTTCAGGGGCAGATTTGCTTCCTGCCTGCCTTTGGGTTCCCTGTGCACAGTATTTTAGCTACTGGACCCTGCACAGGAGCAGGAGAAGCACCTTCTATTTGGGCTGCTCCAGGAGGCAAGACTTAGGGAGACCAAGAGGCAGAATATCCCTCCTTGGGCAAGGAGCAGACTTCAGCTTGTCTGCCCGGGCAGTACCAGATGGCACGCACCTGGTTGAGCCTCCTCACAGGTGGGCTCTCTTCAGTCAGCAGTGTGAGAGGCACTGACTGAGAGCAGTACCCTCTGCTCTTTAAGGTGCCTGGGACATTGTGCTATCTGTGGAGAAATGGCCGTGATGGCATTTCTTTGCTAACATGCTTTTGCCCACTAGTCATCTCCAGTGAAGTGGCCGTGGCCTTGGGGTTTGAATTGAGAGGGGGGTGTAGACCCTCTGTTGGTGCTCTAGCATCTTCCTGAGCCTGGGAAAGCCCCCTGCTGGTCCCCAGCCCTCCTTTTCTGTCTGAACCACCTCCTGAGCTGAACCAAGACCAGCTGTGGATGGGCTCAATCCCTCCAGGCAGGGAGAGGCAGTCAGGCCCACCTTTTACTGTCTCCTCTCTTTTCTTGCAGCTCACCTTGCAGAGCACAAAGTCCCGAGTGGCCTTCTTTGAAGAACTCTAGGAAATGACCCAGCCATCCTAGGAGGGGCCACTTCTTCTGGGCCTCCAGCATTGGCAGGATTGACGGAAGTGATGCCTGTACGTGCTGGCTGGGTGATGAGGATCTCCTTGAACTTTCTCTGGCCAAGTGGTGACCCCAACGCCAACAATGTGCAATGGCCTTGAATTCCAGCCCTTCCAAGGATTTCTTGTGTGGGATTCAAGTTCAGCCCTATGGATTTTTTTAAAATATGCAGTCTCTTTTGTCCAGTGTATAGTTGTGATATCCACGTGGTCTTCAGACATCTTGGTATGTAATTTTTGCTAGATGCAGTCTCAGCCTGTTCTGCCAAGGGGAGAGGGGAAACTGATTTGAGGGAGGATATCCAAGCAGACAGGAGAGGCAAAGCCCCTGTGTAGACTCTCATCTGAGCGTTCTTGTGACACCTTCTGCTACACCAGGGGTCAAGAAGATTGGGGTGGGTTTGTGCCGCTGCCCCAAGCCAGAGTTTCAGGAGAATGAAAGATCGGCACTTGCTGGGCCTGTGAAGGAAATGCCTTTGTGCTGGTGCTGTGGAAGGCTCACCTCCCAGAGGAATGGATCTCTAAGCTCTGGAGGAGGGAGGCTGGGAATCTTCCCAGAGCTGGGCCATGGGCATATCCCAGCCATCAGGCCTCGGGTCCAGGAACCCTGAGGATGGGCTCTAGCTGCTAGACAGCCAGGTGCTAGAACAGTAGCTGTCTGTGAGTAGTTGAGGTCACAGCTGCAGCCAGGGGCCAGGCCTGGGAAGGAGCAGCCTCACACAGTGTCTATAGCCAAAGGGAGCGGTCGCCTCCAAAGCCTGCTCCACCTGCACAGCCTTTTCCCTTCTGGCCCTCGCTCCCTGTGCCATGGTTCACGTAAGACACAAGGGACCTGGTGTTTCTGGGGCCCTGAGACTCAGAGGGCTGTGGTTTCTGCAAGCACTCACCGCAGCTCCAATCTGCCGTCGATGGCAAGCCTTGCTTTGTCACTGATGTGTCCTGTGTTCTCTCTTGGCAGGAAACTCAACTGCTCTGGCTAATCTCTGCACTCTTTATCTTGAAACACACTGCTTAACCCTCACATCGTCTACATGTTTAATCTTGTTCCCCTGCCCAGCTCCCTTTTTAAAAAACTCCCTGTTGGACATTTGCACCCTTTTGTACTCCATCATGCACTCCATGTGCCTAGTACAGTGTTCTACCCCACTGTAGTGGGTGTTGAGTAAATTCTCTTTGATTGACTATTCTATGCTAAGTTGGTGGCTAAAGAAATAATTCTCCCTTGTACTTGGTTGGGTGCTGCTCCACCCTGACCAGTGTCCCTCCCTTGGGCCACCAGCTGCTGTGCCCAGTGTAACGTGGGTGGTCTTGTGCAGCTCCACAGCTTTGTCAGCTTGTCAGACTGAGAGGTGAAGGAAGCTGTCCCCGTAAGGTCAGAAGGAGCCATGGGCTTTGTTGTGCAACTCCTCTGCAGCTGCTGGTCTGCCCCCTGGACCTTGAGAGCCGAGCTCAGGGAGAGGAACAGGTTAGTGACTCTGGAGGGAGTCCCTGAGCCCTCCTGGTCTGACTAGGGGTCAGCTCCCTGCTTCCTGGCCCTGTTTCTGTCCTTCCTGCTGGCAGGAGGATGGCTGAAATGACCTCATGGTTACTTGTGGCCATTAGGCAACTAATGTGAATCGGGGCTTTGCTCTCTGTGGGTCGCCTGTTTTTGAATAATGAAAACACTTAGTCATCCAGCCTGTAGGAAGGCCTGGGATCCGGCCCCCCACCTCCTGATCTGCTTCATGGTACTGCGCTGTCTGTGGCACAGGCATCTCTGTTACTGGTTGGGGGACAGCCGGGAGGGGTCTGAGCTTAGCCAGGGGAAGTCTCTGGCTTTGGATTTCGCTCTCTGCCTCCTCTGGCTGCTGGGCACCAGCCTGGCTTGCCAGAAAACTTCAGTGTCTCAGCCTTCTTATCCCACAGAGAGATTGGAGAGAATTGTGAGGGAAGCGCCAGGCTCAGAACAGTCCTCCCTGTGGGGAGGGATGGAGCCCCAGGCCCAAGGGCACTCTGAAAGCCAGCTCCCGTCTCATGTTCTTAGTTTCCCACCCATCATCTTACCTGAATTCTTGCCATAAATACCATTGCTCCTCTTTAAAATCAGAAGACGTAGGGGGAAAGAGCTAACCCTGGAGGCAGGAGACCCCAACTTCGAGTCCTGCTTCTCTGACTTAATGTCTCAGTGCCCAAGCTACTTACTCCTGTGCAGAGGAGAGCCCCCATGTCGGGGAAATCCCAGATCCAGCCCCTGCCCCTACCAGGGTCACAGAAGCAAATGTCTAATCTGTAAAGACAGGAAAATGCCAAGCTTCCTTGGCCACAAAGGATTTAATGGCCATCTCTGCTTACGGGAAGGGAAAACCATGGAGAGCCAATGAAGTCAGCTCAAGAAGTACCCCTCTCATCTGCTCTGCTGGGGCCCCTCTGCCCGGCAGACCAAGCACCCTGTTCCTCGGCAGGGCAGGGCCTGAGGGCCGTCAGGCTCCCCCTGGGGGAAGCTGCTCTGTGGGTAGAGTTCTTGTCCGGAGGAGGAGGGCTGGGGCATTGGCATCTGGACGCTTGTCCCCCAGAGCTTAGAGATTGGCTCTGTTAGGTGTTTTTATGTCAATGAAGCGCATAACGTGTAACGTGCACCTGAACTTCTGACATGCCATTGGAGAGAAGGGCAGAGGCAAGACAGTTCTGAATCAGCAGTGATTTCACTGAGCCCAGGGCAGGCTTCTGGGGGGGGGGTGAGGGGGGTACGGGGGAGTGGTTTCCTGGAGCCAGGCACCCCCAGAAGGCTATGCTGGTGACCCCAGACTTCTACACTCCCTACCCCCGCTCCTGCATCCACACTGAGAGTCTCCCCGAGTTATATCATAGCACTTAGAAATATGTGGGAAAATGTGCCCAGCACCCTGAGCTGGACATCCCCACACTCCCCACACTTCAGGTGAAAGTGCATTTTGTAATCTGGCAGCAAGAGAGGCCCCTGCACCTCCTTCTTCCTCTCTGTCTCTATCCTTGTGTCTGTGTATCTCTGTCTGCCCGTCTGCACTCTCTCCAGAGTCAAAGCACATCCAGACCTCCGCAGTCCAACAAATCAGAATCATTCTCCAGCTTTGACGAGAGAGCTCAGAGCTCCCAGCCTGGGGAGTTTGTGCCAATCTCCCTGGTCTCCAGGGGGGTCAGCCCCTTCTCCAGCCTGATTCTTGGCAGGTCACGCCCCCAATATGGACATCTCATCCGGTTCCCTTTTCAAAGCAAAAGTTTGAGATTTGAATTTGTGCCCCCCATCTTGTGACTGGAGGGGTGGAGCCCCCTCTCCTATCAGGTCTGTTTTCTATTCTGGGAGATTGTTATACTTTAACTGATTGTTTTAATAAAAATTCAAAGCTGTAAAAGTCTGTGTCTGTCTGGAGAGCTTGCAGCTGGATTGGACATTCAGTCCCATCAGTCCTTGTGGGGAGGAGGGAGGGCCAAGTGGCCTGGATTGGAGGTCAGAATCCTGGCCCTGCGACTTCCTGGTCTGGGTGACTTGGGGTGAGTCCCTTCTCTCTCAGCCTCCATTTTCCTACTGTCTGAATGAGGCCTCTGAGAGCCGCCCCAACCCCAGATGTGGGGAATTCTGGGCCCAAATGACACCCCCACCTGAGTGCACATAGACTGAGGCCACGCTGCATCTCTTGGGGTGCATCATTTGGTGCTGGTGAAACACCCATTTCAAGGTTGATGTCAGCTCAACAAACATCTCCCACATAGGGCATCTGCTCTGCCAGGCAGACTAAACCGCCCGCTCCTCGGCAGGGCAGGGGCTGAGGGCTGCCAGTCTCCCCCCAGGGCAAGCTGCTCTATGGGCAGAGTTGAGCAGGAAGTAGCTGGCCCCAGCGAGGGTCTTGTCTGGAGGAAGGAGGGCTGGGGCAGGGGGCCAGAGACAAACACAGACTCGGTAACGTGAGCCCGACAGCCACATCACCCCAGAATGGAAGGCGTGCCTTAATGAAGAAGGTACAAGATTATCTATGAAGGAGGGGGCCAAGGGGAAAGCACCGGGCCTATGGGGAACATGGTGTGCCCTGAGAGTCACCAGGCCGAGGCTCTCTGCCAGCCTGACCTGGGCCAACCCAACCCCATTCCACAAGCACTGGCTGTGGCCTTGCAGCAGGAATACAGAGTCACAGCCTTTCTGAGACCCAATTCCTCTCCTCCTGAGTGGGGGGCTTCCACCTCTAAATCCCAGAGTGTGGGGGTGGGTTTGGGCCATCATTTTGCAGACAAACTCAGCCACTCTTGGGTGCCTCGATTCTGTTTTCCAACAGAGTGGTGCAGTCGGTAGGCATTTAGGAAGCGCTTGCTGTGGACCAGGCAGCGAGCTGAGCTCTGCGATACAGTGAAAGTTGAACAGCAGCCCCTGCCCTCGAGGAGCTTGTAGCATAATGGAGAAACGTGAAAACGGGAGAAATAAGTGACAAGTTGGAGGTGGTGATAGAGGGAAGGCATTACCTGCATCAGGGGAACAGGAGAGTCTTCTCACAAAAGGTGGGATCTTAGCTGGGGCTTGAAGGAAGCAGGGAGGTGGAACTGAAGGGCCGAGAGCCATCCAGGCTCTCCGGGGCAACTGGAGCAGATGCCCACAGTCTAGAGGCAGAGTGTGTTGTGCCAGGCAGACCCGGGTTCTAATCCTAGCCCTTAGCAGCTGGCTGGTCCAGCAGAGAGCGCCAGACCTAGAATAAGGAAGACCCGAGTTCAAATTCAGCCTCAGATACCTTCTACCTGTGTGACCCTGGGCAAGTCAACTGACTTCCCTTTGCCTCAGTTTCCTCAGCTGTGAAATGGACATAACACCAACCTCCCAGGGTTGTGGTGAGGATTAAATGAGACAATAATCGTAAAGCCCCTGCCTATAGTAAGTCATACATAAACATTATTAGTATGTTTATTGTTACCCACGGGCCTCGGACAATCAGGTAATGTTTCTGAGCCTGTTTCCCCCTTTGAAAAATGAAGAAATTTGACTAGTCTGGATGTTCTTAACCTTTTTGTGACATGGACCCCTCAGCAGTCTGGTGACTAATGTTTTTAAATGCATTGCAGTAGAAACCAGTGACTTTTAAATAATTAGCAAAATATTTTTAAAAGCTCACAGGTTCCAGATTAAGAATCCTGGAACTGGATGGCGTTTGAGTATTCCCTCTCCCTGTGCTAATCACAGTCCTCCATGCCCTCCCATTCTGTGGGATTCCTGGGTCATAGGAGGTATGTAGGTAATTAGTGCTGGCCTGATTCTCATCCATGTCCTGTTGGAGATATTCCATAGATAGAGGAAACCCAGAGAATGCTTCCATTCTCCATTCCCGCTCTTCCCACGAGCCAGTTCACCTCTTATCATCCTGCACAGGCACAGCAGCTTCACAAGAAGCAAGACCAAACAACATGGCAGCAATCCCATCCAGCAATTGGCTTGTGGCAACCGATAACTGCCACCAGCAGTGTCTGGGCACCACTTCCAGCTACAGCTCTTGTGGAAGGGTCAAGGACTCTGGGGAAGTGATCCCGCACCATCCTGGTCTCAAAATCGGACCATGCCAGTGGCAGACAAGCTTCCTCATTGGCATGTCTAGTCATGGCAGTCGTACTAGAATCCCCAGAGCACTCGGGAGCTTTCCAGGTCGCTCCTGGGATGATCACTCAGGACCTAGGAGGCCTGGAAGAAGCCACCCGTTGACAAGCCAGGCAAAACCAACAATAGACCTTCTGTATGACAGGCAGCGCCATTCCTGCTGGAGTTCACTCGACATCCATCAGAGAAAGTCCATTTCAACCCAAGCTCTTCTTTCCCTTCCCCCCAGCCCCTGTGATGGGGCAGGCTGCTCAGGGGGAGGAGTAGAGCTGTGTGATTTTTAAAGGAAAACAAAAGCTAAATCCCCGAAACAAAAACAAGAAACCACTATCCAAGTCAACTGTGGGTAACAGTTCCCAGTAACCTCAGTAATTCTGTATTTAATAGAAACTAGTCAGTTTAGAGCAGCCTTTAAAAGAGAGAAATTCTCCACAGAGAATCTACATTGTGAACTGGAATCCTTCCTCTTTCTCAAAAAACAAAAAAGACACCTGATGTCATCCTGGCCAAGTTTGGACGGTCCTTCACCATTTTGGCTTCAGGGTGGTAATATTACAGTTCCAGCAACTCAGGAAAACCTGAGCCATAGCAGGTCTTACTGACAAAACACAGAGTCTTTAAATTATCCAAGTACTTCAAGGGGCCTAATAGAGAACATAGGGCATCTAGATGGATAGTGGATAGACTGCTGATCCTGGACTCAGGAAGACTTCCTTCGTTCAAATGTGGCTTCAGACACTTACTAGCTATGTGACCCTGGGCAAGTCACTTCACCCTGGTTGCCTCAGTTTCCTCATCTGTGAAATGAGCTGGAGAAGGAAATGGCAAATTCCTTCAGTGCCTCTGCCAAGAAAACCCCAAATGAGGTCACAGAGAGTCAGAAACAACTGAAAAATGACCCAACAACAAAACAGAGATTGTGGACTCTCTCCCTTGGTTGTTTTCCTTTCCCTTCTTTGAAAACAAACATCCGTGAAGTGTGTGTGTGTGTGTGTGTGTGTGTGAGAGAGAGAGAGAGAGAGAGAGAGAGAGAGAGAGAGAGAGAGAGAGAGAGAGATCACTGTGGCTCCTCCTATACAACTCTGTCCCTGGGCAGTTTGAACTCAGGACCAGCGTTTTCCATTCAATCTTCCACCACCATGTTGTGTTGTTTGGCCACTGTTCTTGATAGCAACCCACCCCAGAGGCAACTGCCTTTAGGGAGCAGATGAGGAACCCCTCTGACCGGTCTCAGCTACAGCATCAAGAAGGGTCAGAGGGGAAGACTGCAGCTGTTTCGTCTGATCCCCCGCCTCCCCATTCACGATGCTCGAGAGGCAAACAAAGCTCTCCTTTGCAATCACCGCTTCCATCCCGTGCACAGCTCAGATGCCCTCGTGTCTTGCACACAGTAGGTTCTAGATAAATTTGTGGCACCGAGGCCCCTCCCAAAAAGAGAAATGAAGTGCCCCTCCCTCCTCACCCGTGATGGCAGTGAGCCTGACAGGCTTCGGCAGGGCATAAATCGGCAGAAGCAGACCTGGCTGCAAACAGCGAGAGCTGGGAGCTCGCTTACCGAGAAATAGGTAAGTCCCTCTTAGTAGTGACAGAAGCAGCCTGGAGAAATTAGAGTGACAATATATCAGAACAGGGAGAGGCTGCCGCTGACTCAGACTGAAATACCTCCTCATCTCCTGTCCTGGAGCCCAGGCTGTTTCAGCAGAGTAGCCCCTAATAGGCTTGTCTGATTGTGGAAATCAAGGCAGATCTAAAGAGATCTGTCTAGTGCTGAGCAGACCCGTCCCCCTTCCCTCCCCCAGCCCCCTCGGCAGCTGTCTTCCTGGCGAGCCGGGCTCTTTTCTCCTAAGCGGAATTGTCTTGTTAAGGCAGTGAAGGCTGCGGTCGGCCAGTGGAGGAAGACCTAGGCTCTTTCCCAGGCACCTGCCCCAGACTTGCTTATAGTGAGCCTCGGTTTCCTCAGCTACAAAACGGGAATCAATATCGCTCCTCCTCCCAACGTCAAGAATTGTGAGGGTCAAATGGATGATAACAGATGTGGGATATGCTTAGGAACGAAAGACGTTGAGAACAACAAAGCCACTAGACCTACGAGACATGGGAGTATTTCAATTGTAGAAGAGCGTGGAAAATAAAATCTTAAGAGCTGGGAGGATCCTTGGAGGCCATGCATCACCTGGGATCTGCAGAGTTTGTAATAGATATGGATATATATGTGTGTGTGTGTGTGTGTGTGTGTGTGTGTGTATAGATATACAATATTCTGGTAACTATTTCCCTTTGCAATCTCTGGATTTTGCGCATTTAAAAAGCGTGATTCTGAGAAGGGATTTATGACCGTCCTCTGAGGGAGGAAGGGGTCCCTGCATCGCATAGAAGCGTTCCTACCCTCGTGTTCCAGCCCCATGGGGCCCCTTAGGGGAGTTCAGCAGCTCACTAGATGGCTGGCCCCATTTTTGACAGCTGTAATTGTTAGAAAGGTTTTACTTAGCCAGTTGCTGGGGCAGTGGAAATCTATCTTCTCTGTAATTCTTCCTCTCCTCCCTCCCAATCCATTAACGTGCTAGTTCTGATCTCTGGACCTGCTCAGAATAGGACAGATCCCTTCCCCACACTGTGGGGAACTGAAGCAAGTTACCAAATTGGGGGTGAGGGTGGGGATTTGTGAGGTCCAAATCTGTGTCTTCTCTGTCCCCTTCCACCCCTGAGCCCTCTCTTCTCCAGGCTGAACATTCCCAATGCCTTAATGTTTGTTCCTGACTTATAGATCACCCTCCAACTGAAACTGGTTCCAGAACTGAGCACGGTACCCCAGGAATGCTCCAACCAGGGCAGAGGATTGAGCAGTAATAGAACTTCAAACTCACCTAGCTGATCACCATGTTTTACAGATGAAGAAACTGAGGCCCAGAGAGATTTATAAACGGAGTATCAAGTAGCACAGCTAGTGTTCAGACCCGGTCACTGTGATGTAATGCTCCTTTGACAAAATCTGCTCTGGCATTTCCTCAACGTGTGACCTAGGATGGGTACCCCTCCCTCCCTGGGCCCTAATTTACTGCTCTGTAAAATGAGAGGGTTGGACCAGATGTAGTCCCTTTCACCTGTAAAGTGAAGGAGATATCCCTATGTGGCTTCCCTGCTGGGTGCCATGATCCTATCTATGACTTCTGCCTGCCTCATCTTCCCCACCCACATCTCCTGCCCACACTCCGAGCCCCTTAATTCTTCTTGGCAGCCATCGCAGCCCTTCGCACTTAGCTTCCCCTCCCACCATAGCCCAGGGAAACCAGCGATGACTCCAGAGGGTGATGGGCTAGGAGCCCTCCAACAGTCTAGGATCACCCCATGCTCCAGTGAGCGACTCCCATCTGCCCAGAGATCTTAATGAGCTCCAGGTCTGGGTTGTTTATCGGTCTCTGTGTTTCCTTGGTGCCAAGAGAAAAGCCAGGACGATGATGTATCACCCTCAGCCAGGACGGCCTGAGAAGGACGGTCCTCTTCTGTCACATTTATCCTGGCTGTTCAGGTCAATAATTTACTGGCAGCCTGGCACCTTGGGAGTGCTACATAAATGTCGGCTAGTTTTGTGTTTATTTCCAAAGCAACATACAAGCAAGTGCAAACTACAGAAAACAATGTTTTTAATCTGGAAAGAAGATCTTTGATGTGAATGCGAAAAGCCCTTGTTCTCTGTTATATTTGTTTTCTATCTGTAGGCAAAAAAAAACTTAAGGTTAATTTTTTTTATTTGTTCAAATTCATTAATTTCTATCAAGCTGTCCTGGGTTTTTAAAATCCGTGTTCTCATTTCAAAAAATAATTTCCTGGCAGTTAATGACAGGAGAGAAGCTGGGTAGGCCAATCCCAGCCTCCTGAAACCTCCCTGTTTTCCTTGTTACAAGCTGGGTGGGTACCCTGGCTGGGGGTGGGGGTGGGGGTGGGGACCCGCTGCAGAAGACCGGAAAGGGAGAGTGCTGACCTGATTTCTCTCTTATCAGACATAAGGAGGGAGTCCTGGTGGAGATTTCTCAGTTTCCAGGATAAATAATGTAATTCTGTGCCCCCCCCAATCACCTAGCGCTTTTGGAAGAAGGGGGAGCCTTTGGTTTAAAAGAATTAAATCCAAAAACGAAGACAGAAGAGAGGTGCTTCGTTCTAGTTCCTGGTCTTTGTCTTCCCTCTCTCTCGACCTCCCCTGCCCCATGCCCATTCTTCCTCCCTGCCGGTGCAGAGTTCAGTTCGGAGGCGGTGGAGTATCAGCGAGGAAAGGGCTCCCCTGAAGAGTGATGGGGATAACCTCTCCGCGGTATCACCTCCCTGCTGTATCTCCCCAGCTGGAGCTGGCCCCAGGAGGCGCGCTGCCTGGCGGGAGCAGCGATGCCGGAGAAAGCTCCGCTTTCATCCACAGCTGAGCGCCGGTGACATTTGGCCGCCTCCTCAGACATGCCTGCGGCTATCAGTGCAAACAAAATGAGCTCTATTTATCTCCCCCTTCCCCTCTTCCCTGCTCCGTGATGCCATAACTCGCCTGGAAGAGAAGTAGCCAGTGGGGATGTTGGTAATCAGCTACCAATCGTAGCACTTAGCAGTTCATAAAACGCTAACAGGTTTTACAGCTAAAGATCGTGGGGCTTCGACTGCTTTTTAAAGAGGAGGAAGCCGAGACCCAGAGGAATTCCTTGGCCAGGCTCACAGAGCTAGGGATTGTGGGGGCGAGATCTGAAGCCCTGGTGCCTTCCTTTGAGCCTTGGGACAACCATGCAAGGGAGGCCAGGCAAGTGTGTTTCCTTTTTCAGGTAAAGAAACTGAGGCCCCAATACTCAGGGACAGCTGAAGGTCCAGGAAGAGAGGAAAGACAGGGAGACCGCCATAGCTCTCCCTAGGGGAGGTCACTGGGGCTAAAAGCCATAGGCATTATCCCTCCCATTTGTCTACAAACTATTTCCATGTCCACGACCCTACTTCTACCACTCAGCAACCCTTTAAGACCCATAAGATAGTATTTATTCCCATTTTACAAGTGGGAAAACTGAGACTTAGAGCAAGGGGTTCACTCAAGATCATATATCAGACAGCAGAGTGAGTTCAGGGGTGTGCTTCTCCGGTCACCTTGCCTACCAGGAAGCTGAGGGAGCAGCTTCATCCACCAAATAAAACAGTCTCCGAGAGAAGAAAACAGGGCTGGATTTGAACTCAGAGGACCTGGCTTCTGCCATTGGTCACCTGTGTGACCTTGAACAAGTACCTTTCCCTGGATGAGCCTGCATTTTCTCCCTCTGTCAAAGGACGTTGAGCTCTAGGTAGGGGGCGGTGGGGGTAGGGAGCCCTAAGATGCTAGGGTGACATTGGGTCTCCTGGGACAAGGAGGGCAGGGGCATGCCCGGAGAAACACAAAGAGATGTTCATACTGCTGTGTGGAACAGAGCTCAGCCTCCCTCCAGTCTCCAAAGGAACCAGCAGCAGCCAGCTCCTGTCAGAACTGAGACAAGGGGGCGCATCACTGGCCTGGCCTGGCCTTTTATGACAGTTTCTCTGTCCTGAAATCCACAGGGGACTTCCTCCTCCTCCCCTTCTGCCCCCCACCATGCTCAGCTCCCTCCTCCTCCTCCCTGCACGCAAGCTTTCCTTTCCCAGGTTGGAGAGTTGCCGTTCAGTGAATCCATTAAGCCCTTCATATTAACTGGCAAGAAAAAAGGGGGAAGCACAACAGCCCTCTTTCATCTTAACTGTGGTGTATTTGCATTAACACCTGGGGAGTTCTCCCGGCCTGGAGAAGGTACATTGCTATTCTGCAGAGCACACACACAGCTGAGTTACTTGGAGTCTCATCTCTTCCCTATATTAATATTATAGCCTGACTCTTCTCTCCCCTCCCCACCTCCACCTCTCTGCCTCTCTCTCTCTCTCTCTCTCCTCTCCCTTTCCCTCTCTCATGTCTCTCTGTCTCTCTGTCTCTTTCTCTCCTCCCTCCCTCCTTGTATCCCGCCCTCCCTCTTTCTCCTCTCCCTTTCTCTCTCTCTCTCTCTCTCTCTCTCTCTCTCTCTCTCTCTCTCTCTCTCTCTCTCTCCTTCTCTTTCTCTCTCCCTCTTCTCCCTATCCTCTTACACACTCGGTCTCTCCATCTGTCTCTCTTTTTATCCCTTCTCCCTCCTTCCGCTTCTCTCTCTCTCTCTCCTCCCTTCCCCTCTTATATATCTTTTTTCTCCCTGTTCTCTTGCACTCTCTTTTATTTCTCTCCTTTTATCTTTTCTCTCTCCCTCTTCTTTGTCTCCCCCTCCCTCTCCTCTCTCCCACTCTGTCTCTCTACTCCCTCCCCTTCTTATGTCTCCCTGTTTTCTTGCATGCTGTCTCTCCCATCTCTCTGTCCTTTTATGCTTTCTTCCTCCCTCTCTCCTCTCTTCCCCCTCTCTCTTTTCCTCTTCTCTTGTACTCTCTCTTTTTCTGTCTTTGTTCTCTTTCTTATTCACTCACTCTCTTTCCCCCCCCCACCCCTCCCTCTTTCTTCCTCCCTGGCACTGGGGATTCCAGACTGCATTCGGAAGGTGTCTAATCTCCCTGCAACCCAGCAGAAAATCCCCAGGGATGCTGGAGGTGGGAGGAGGTAGTGTGTCAGGTAGCTGAACTGGCAAACTTCCAGATGGAAAGGGACTTCCTCTGCTTGGGAACTATCCCCTCAAAGGGACCCTGGGGAGCAGCAGTGGCCCCAGAGCACAGAGAACAGGGCAGCACAGGGCCTGGCCCATGGTAGACCCTTAAGAATGGCTTAGTTCTTGTGTTAGTCATCCAAAGCAGTGTGTGTGGGAAAGGACACCCTATCCTGGATCTTCTGACCCACATGCTCATTCTCCCACCTCTCCAGCTCCATCCAGTCTGCCACCATTTCACTCCCCTTGCCTGAGAGCAGGCATTGTTGTAGCCCTTGTCCACACATGTCAGTTGCTTCTGTTTCCCAGAACAGGGAGGTGATAAAAGAATCATGGGGGACTATTTCATAGATGAGGAAACTGAGGCAAATCATCTCTTATGGCCTGCGTTTCCTCCTCTCTAAAATGAGGTTCAGAGGATCCTGTTTTTAGAGCTGGGAGGAATATTAGAAGCCATGTAGTCTAACCCCTCATCTGCCAGAAGACTGAGGCTCATAGGAGTGAGTGAGGGGGTGGGTTACTTGACTTAGCCAAGATAACTTGTAAAGTTAATACTTGAATCCATATCTCAGATCCCAAAGTCGATGCTCTTTCTGAACCAACAGACCAGGGGATCTTCAAGGTCACTTCCAGATCTAACCTCCTGGTGACCTTGATCTTCAACCTCCAAGAGATGATATACTCCAAGTCACCCAGCCAGGGATGAATGAATGAGCATTTATTAAGCATTTACCCATATGGTAAGCCCAGGGTTAAGTGCCAGGGGCACATGAGGAGAATTTAGCCAGTCCCTGCTCTCAAGGACAGAGAGGGGGAACATCACCCATGGGAGGTCTCAACTGTAAGCTAGATGGAAAGAGCCAGTGGTCCTTAGGGGACTGCATGTGGTAATGAAATCTTTTTAGCAGCTTTTTCATGAATAAAACCCCATTTGTCTCAATCCATCTGATGGTGCCAAGGACTCCAATGGTGAGAACTTTCTTTTGGGGGGTCTGCAGTTGATGCAGAGATGGCTGCTGGGTTCTGTTTCCACAAAGTTGGCTTCCCTGGAAGATTGTGGCTGGAGGGGGCATGACAGTTTGACTGCCCCTTGGGTTGGTGCTTAGTAGTTAGTTGCTTCTGGTGGTCCCCTGAATTCTGGCTGGAAGCAGGCCCATGGTCTGAGGACTCTTGGATTTAGCTGACCTACAAATCAGTGCTAAGTGAATAGCTAGAATTTGAACCTAGGTGGTCTGACTACACCCAGCATTTTTTTAGGGTGATAAAAAGGGCTTTATTAAACTAATAGCACATACTGGAATGGTGTGCCATTTTGTTCTATGTAGATCAGTGATCTACTTTGTCAGGGTGGCTGGAAGCCAAGTTAAAGGTCCTCTAAAATATTGCATTGGATGGATAGCATGCAAATCTCCCCCAAAGGAGCCTATAAATTGTTCCACCTTGTCACTGGACAACTTGTCCTAGTAGGCACTGCACCCTTTTGTTCCCATTTGGCCCCTCTATGGTCTTAGGTCAGGCTATGGTTAGCTCTGGTTTCCCCTTTCCATCTCTACCCCACTGGCTTCCATAGTGACTCTTGGCACCATGGGATGAGTGGGACAGGAGGCAGCTAGGTGGTGCAGTGGCTAGAGCACTGGGCTTTGAATCAGAAAGACTCACTTTCCTGAGTTCAAATCCCACCTCAGACACTTACTAGCTATATGACCGTGGGCAGGTCACTTCACTGTTTGCCTCAGTTTCCTTATCCATAAAATTAGCTGGAGAAGGAAATGGTGAACCATTCTAGTATCTCAGCCAAGAAAACCCCAAATGGGGTCACAAAGAGTTGGAGGTGACTGAGATGAGTGAACAACAGCCAAAAAAAAAAAAAGGCTGGGACACTCAGAATCCCAGAATTTCCAAAATCTCTATACCTGGTCTGACAAGCTCTCCATAAAGGTCTCCAGTGACCAACAGTCTTCCTCTCTGCAGCCTCTACACATTGCTCTCATCTCTGCCCACTAGGGCCAAGCAGAACAGACTTGATCCTCCTATTTAGATCCACTGGATCCCATCCCCCACCCTCCTTTTCCCCTCCCCCCCACCTGCCCCATTTATTCCCTGCTGAGATGTCCTGGTGTGAAAACAGTGGCTTGGGCTCCTCTGTGATCTGGCCCCCAGTAAGGACCCTGGGGGGTAAGTGGACTCTGATCAGTGCCAATCCCATTGCCAGGCACCTCCTCCCCACCCCCTCATTAACTGCAGAAAGCAGTAAAGATCTGGAAGGCTGCTGTACCTGAGAATTGTGGCAGGGGCATAAACCAGGCATCCTTAGATGGAGGCAAAAGGGAGCCGAGCTGGCAGGCTCCACCCCCCCCCACCCCCACCCCATCCTTGCCTCAAATACTTTGCCCAAGTACCAGGGACCCTTTCAGCTGAGAATCAGCCCTGTGGGCTCAGCTATTTGGTCTCTCAGAATTCTCAGTGCACCAGAAGGAGCTTTGAGGAAGGTGGGGAGAGAGGCAGGACAGGACAGGGGCTGTAGATAGAGAAAGTCCAGAGAGGCTGTGCCCGCCCAGGACAGAGGGGCTTGGGTCTTCCCTTGGCCAGGGCCAGGGCTCTCCGCCTTCTCTTCTCCGTACCCTGTCTCTCCTCTCCAACCATCTCCATGGGAAGCTGGGACTCCTCGGCCTCCTTGGCTTCCAATAGCTTCTCTCCTTGGGTGGTTTGCACACATTAGAATGTAAACTCCTTGAGGGCAGGGACCGTCTAGTTTGTGTATATTTGTAGGCTGAGGCCCTAACATACAGCAAATGCTTCTCTCTCCCTCCTCTCTCTCTGTCTCTGTCTCTCTCCCCCTTTCTCTTTATCTCTCCCTTCTTCCCCCTCTCCTTTTCTTTCTCTCTCTTCCCTCTCTCCCTCCCTCCATCTATTCAGTTCTCTACCATCTATCCATCCATCTATTTATCTATCCATCTACCTGTCTGTCTGCTTATCTGTCTATCATCTCTGTCCATCGGGGCGAATTGCTGGAGCAGGGAGGGATATGTTTGAAAATGAATGTAATATTCAATGAAAATAATGAAAAAAATCCATGAGAATAAAATAAAATGCGGACCGTTTGGGAGGCAGGATGGCCTAGTGCATGGAGCGTTAGATTCCCAAGCAGAAAGATGACGCGGACACTTAACCCGCTGCAAGAACTTGCATATGTGTGTGTGACAATATGCACACATGTATATGTGCATATCTACACGTGTGTATGTATAGATTTGTGTACACACATATCCCTATACCTCCACATATGCATTTACTTATACATGTACACACGCGCGCGCGCACACACTTGGCCTTGAATTTCATGCTTGTAGGGAGCTTCCTGTGAGGAGCTTTTACCATTTCGGGTTCGCCAGTCTCTGTGGTCTTAGAGTGGCCTCGCCCGGGAAAAGGAAAATGCAGAAATAGAACGCAGGTCTTTCTGGCTCCGAGGCCTTCCCAGGTGTCCGCAGGGAGCTGCCTTACGCGGGCAAGAGGGCAGAGGGAAGCCAAAGTGGTCGGCAGGTCAGGGCAGGAAGGGGCCGAGCTGAGATGCGCCCGGCGTCTCCAGCGCTCCCCACACCAGCCCTGTGGGCCGGGGGCACGCTTCCCACAGGGCAGGACAGTGAGAGAAGAGAAAGAAGCCGGGGCTGGAGAGCTCTGGCCGCCGTGATGGGGAAGGAGGAGTCCCGAGGAGACACATTTCCCTCCTTCCCAAGTTCAGAGGAGCCAGTCCTGTGTATAAAGCACGCAGGTTCCTCTTCAGTGCTTTGGCAACAGTGGCTCGTACACATGAAGTATTTAATAAGTGCTCGCTGCCTGCGGTCTGCCCGCGGGGTGCTTAGAACGCCGCGTGGGGGAAGGGGTGTCAAAGGAGCTGAGACCTTGCCTGAGCCCCTTCCCATCTCCCCCACCGGTTTCTTCACCTGTAGACCTCGGGGAGGGTCCAGCTGGCTTAGCATTGGTGCTCTGGGGTCTCACTCCCTCTCAGCCCACCCTGACCTCCCCCGGGCTTCAGCCCCAGGGGAGAGAATCTGGGTTTTCCCCATGGAATAAAGGAGTTAATGTTTAGAAGACAAGGTGAATGTCCGAGGGCTGAATGTCCGAAGCAGGTTGCCATCAGCCCCCCCAGAACATCCGCTCCATTTTTCAGACGTGGAACCAGGGGATTTGGTTCCCAGTCATGTCTCTGCCCCTTGCTAGGCCTGGAAGGTTACGCCTTTCCCAGGCCTCGATTCTCCCCTCCGCAAAAGGGGTCCATAACCCAATCCCACCTCGGGCTTTCTTCCAGCGTCCTCGGGAGTGAGCGGCTCTGTAGACCTTGCCACCCTTGGCTTAAACCTGCATCCGGGAGAAGGGATTCCCCCGCATCTCCTCTCCCTTTCACTACCAAAGTCCTGGACAAAAGGTCGTCTGTTCCCTTATTCCCTTTCCTCAGCGGCCATTCATTTGTCAAGTTTGGCTTCTGACCCCGCCGCTCCGCTGGAGCTGTTTTCTCAAAGGTTGTGAGTGATGTCTTAACTGCTGAACTCCCCGGCCTTTTCCTGGCTCTCATCCTCCCTGCCCTCTCTTCTCCGCATCAGCACTGGCCACCCCTTCTCCTGCAGGGGTTTCTCTCCCTTGGCTTCTGGGAAATTGGTTCTCCCTCTTGAAATCGCTTTGCATTACTGAGCGGGTTTTGTTGTTGTTCAGTCCTATCTCATTCTCGGTGACCCCATTGGGGGTTTTCTTGGCAGAGATCTTGGAGTTCCACATTTCCTTCTCCAGCTCATTTGACAGATGAGGAAACTGAGGCAAATGGGGTGAAGTGACTTACCCAGGGTCTCACAGCCAGTTAGTAACTGAGCTCACATTTGAACTCGGGCTCTCCTGACTCCAGGGCCGGTGCTCCATTCACTGTGCCACCTAGCCGCCCCCATTTGAGGTTTTCTTGGCAAAATAGTGCCATTTCCCTCTTCAACTCATTTTACAGATAAGGCAACTGAGGCAAACAGGGTTAAGTGACTTGTCCATGGTCATACAGCTAGTAAGTATCTGAGGTCACGTTTGAACTCAGGAAGATGTCTTCCCAACTCTAGACCCAGTGCTCTGTGCACTATGGCTCCACCTGGTTGATTATGGTCATGCCCTTGTTCAAAAGTCTTCTGTAGCTCCCTGTGCTTTCCACCAACCTTTCCAACCTCTTTTCATATTACTCTCCTTCACATATGTGGTGCTCTCCACACTTGATACTCACAAAGCCATCCTGCAGTCCTGGAAGAAATAGGAAGCTTCTCAAGATGGGGAATTATGATCAGACTACCTCATATATCCCATATATATGTATGTGTATGTATACATACATACATGCATATGCCACAGTTTATATATTATATAACATAATATATAAATATAACAATAAATTGTCTATTATATAATAATATAGAAAAATTTAAATACATATTTTAGTGAAGTCTTGACCAAGGTCACAGAGGCAGTAAATGGTAGAAGGGGGTGAGAGCTCAGGTTTTCTGTTCCCCTTCCAGGCTTTCTTTCTGGGACAGGGATGTGCTCACTCACCACTACCCCCCTCCCCCAATCCCCTTTCCCGAAGCAATGACTCCTCACTTCAGGCTTAATAGGACATGGTGAAGTTAACTGTCAGATGTTTAGCCTGGAGGAGAGAAGGCCCAGGGGAGACACCAAAGCTGTTCTCAGGTCTTTGAAGGGCTGTCCCACAGAGAAAGGATTTTCTGCTTGGTCCCAGAGGGCAGAACCAGGAGCCATCAGTGGAAGGTAGCAGATTTCCTAACCAACAGAATTGTCGTCTCAGGAGGTAGTGAGCTTCCCGTCACAGTCTCCAGAGAGCACGGGGCAGGGGGAAGGGCACGCATTACAGAATGGGGCTCTGATGCATCTGAGGAGCCTTTGGGTCAGCCCGAACCAGCCTTCCTCAGGGTGGATTGTACAAGGAGCACTTCCCAATAAATTTCTCCCCCTCCATGCTTTTGCCCACACTGACCAGCAGGCAGCTCCCTACCTGTGTTAACAGGGAGCTGGCAGTCTGAAGGGAGGGAGTTTCAGATGGGGAAGGGGTGGATGGCTGTGGGTCCCTTCGTCCAGGACAGAGCAGGGAGGGGGTGCCAAAGACATCAGCATTCCAATCACAACCCTTCACCACACGGTCTCCTGCAGGAGTGACATTTATTGTTCCTGGAAGTGACCACTGAGACATGAAATCACTGCCGGCCCCAGGCTACCCTACTTCATTAGTAGCTGCCTGGCCCAGCCAGCTGAGGTCAGTACTCAAAGTGCAGGACTGACTCTGTCCCCAGGCGAGGGCACTGAGGGTGGGGTAGGGATCGGCAGGCAGAGCACAAGGGGCTCCAGCTCACCGTTTCAGGCCTTATTTCCCCCTCCACTAGGCGACCCTTCAAAGATACATGGGATTTTAGAACTATAAAGACCTCAGAGGCCATCTAGCTCCTCTCATTTTACAGATGAGGAAACTGAGTCACAGGCAGGTCACAGAGCAAGTCAGTGGCAGGAATCCCCACTAGTATCCAGGTGTCCCGGTCCAATCAGAATTCTTTCCCCTTGACCAGGGATTCTTTTGTTCATATTTTTTGTCTTTTTTTTTTTTGGAGGAGGGAAGGCACGGCAATTGGGGTTAAGTGACTTGCCCAAGACCACAAGGCTAGTAAGTGTTAAGTGTCTGAGGCCAAATTTGCACTCAGGTCCTCCTGACTCCAGGGCTGGTGCTCTATTCACTGTGCTACCTAGCTGCCCCTTGACCAGGGATTCTTTGTGAGACCACAGCCACCTTTGGCCCAAGCCCCCTTCTCAGAATCATGTTTTTCAATGTATAAAACAAAAGACATGAATTCCAAAGGAAATTCTGCTGAAATATAATCATCCAAATACAGGGGGGAATGTTGGAGGATCCAGATTCCATGACAACCTAGTTCTTGACCCTTCCTCTCCTTCTCCAGGTCTCCCCACAGCACAGCCTCATCTCCTGCCCTGGGTCTCCTTCCTACTCCCCAGCTGACCGTCAGGCCCCGGCCTGTTTAACCGCAGCAATGCTAAGAGCTGACATCTGGAGGGCAAGCTCAGGTTTGCCAAGCCCAAATAGGTTTTGTCTCAGCCGAGTTCCCAAGGACCTGGAAGTAGCTGCTGTGGGCTTTATCTCATTCACCTGTGGATGAAGACATTGAGGCCCAGATTTGTTGTTGCTCAGTTGTTTAAAGCAAGTCCAACTCTCCATGGCCCCTTTTTGGGATCTTCTTGGCAAAGGTACTAGATTGGTTCTCCAACTCATTATACAGATAAGGAAAAAGGGTTAAGTGACTTGACCAGGGTCACACAGCCAGTAAGTGTCTAAGATCTGATTTGAACTCAGGAAGATGAGTCTGGCGTTCTGTGTACTGTGGCGCCACCTAGCTGCCCTTGTTCTCATTTTACAGATGAGGAAACTGAGGCCAGCAGAGGTGATGTGACTTGTCCAGAGTCATACAGCTGGTAAATGTCTGAGAACAGATTTGAACTCAGGTCTGCTTGACTCCAAGCCCAGTGCACCATCCCCTGAGCCTAACTGCCTAAAGGAGATAATAATATGAAGGGAACATTCAAAAAGGCCGGCCCAAAGGCACAAGTCACTGCCGGTTGGCTGGGGAGTGGTTTTGGCCACTGACTACTTGCAACCCCTGAAAATCCACAGAGATCCTTCTGCTTATAGAGGAGAAGCCAGACAAGCTGTAATTACCAGTCAGGCCCATGGCGATCACTCAGCCACAAGCCCTCGGGCCAGGGGAGGATGGGGCCTTCTTCCAGCTTGGCAGCTCAGGCCCCAGCCAGCCATCCATCAATGTCTCCTTCGCCCCCAGTGGCCGCGGCCTCCAATTAGCCGCTGGCTGCCTTTAATGAGGCGGCTTCAAGCCTCTGCTGACGCTGCTGTGGTGTCAGAGGAGGATCAGGTGAAGGAGTTGGGCTT
Source organism: Pseudochirops cupreus (assembly GCA_028627135.1). Taxonomy (NCBI): domain Eukaryota; kingdom Metazoa; phylum Chordata; class Mammalia; order Diprotodontia; family Pseudocheiridae; genus Pseudochirops; species Pseudochirops cupreus. The sequence goes on from CM053580.1 coordinate 581,770,261, forward strand.
CTGGTGCCCGGAGGGGAGAAGACCTCCGTGATCAATCTTCCTTGTGTATGGATGTCTGTCACTCCCCTGCTCCACCGCCTCTTTTGGCTCCCTGGTGCCCAATGTCTTGCATTTGTATAAGATGAATAATAACAATGGAGCTGTCTGAAGGGCAGCATGAGAAGGCTACCACAGGCCACCAGCGATACTGAAGGGGGTATGAAGATGAATAGGAAGCCTGTGTCCAGGAAAAGAGGGACCAAAGAGGCAGTGAGGGGGGGATGGACAGCCCTGATGGAGAGACCCCCAGATCAGCCCCCTGGGGAGCGAGCCCCTCGGCAGCCACTGGAGGAAGGAGCCCAGTCAGAGACCACGGGACCAAAGTGGGGGACAGGGGACATGGTGGAAAGAGACCCTGAATCAGGCGCTGCAGGCAGCAGAAGAGGTTTTGAGTGAGAGGACCCAAACTCCACGGGGCTGTGTGACTTTGGGCCAGTCCATTCCCCTCCCTGGACCTCAGTTTCCCCATCTGTGAAATAAGGGATTAGGATTAGAAGACCACTCTAAGCCTGAGGACCTTTGTGGTGCTTTAAGGCCTATAAAGCAATGGATGGATAGTGATTATCTCATCTGATTTTTGCAAAAAAAAATTACAAAAGTCATGAGGGGAGCATTATTGTCCCCATTGTACAGATAAAGGGACTGAGGCCAGGGAAGGGGAGTCACTTCCTCAAGGTCACAGCTGACAGTTGTTTGTCAGACCATGAAGCCAGGTCTCCTCCTCCAAGCCCAGGGTCCTGTCCCTTGTACCCTGAGACTCACAAATTAGATTCCAGCTCTCCTGGCACTGCCAGCCCTCCACCATCTGGTGCCAGTTTACCTTTGGCCTCTTGTCTCCTGCTACTGTCCTATAGCTTCCTACCTCCACATTCAGAGCTCTGAAGCTGGGAGAACCTCCAGTACCCATCTAGTCAATCAATTAGGAAGTAGTCATTGAATTGAACCTACTATGTGTCAAGAACTGTGCTGGGCATTGGAGCTATATAAAGGCAAAGAAAGAGAGAAAGGAAGAAAGAGAGAGAAAAGAAGGAAGAGGGAAGGAAGGAAGAAGAAAATAAAGAGGAAGGAAGAAAAAGGAAGGAAGGAATAAAGGAAGACATACAGAAATGTGAGGGATAATTTACAGTGAAGTTTCCCCATTCTGAAAAAAAAATCAAAACTTTTAAAGGGCAGATGAAATCATTTTTTTAAAGATCTTTGCAAACATGGAACTGATTTTAAATGACTGTGCCAGCCTATATCAAGTCAGAATTATCTGGTAACCCCTGGGCAGGCAAGGAATTGGATGTTAATAGACATTGGTAACAATGAATCTGTTAATTGGTGTGGTTTGTGTGTAAGTTTTCTTGATTACCTTGGTGACATGTAATCACCCTTCTAAAAGCTAGTATACTGTGAGCCATCTAAGAAATTTAATCTGTACCTGACTTAATGTAAGCATGTAACTTTGTAAAATTGTGAGAAAGGCTTATTGTACTGCCTAAGCCTAGCCCTGAGTGGCTAAGAAAAACTGTACTATTAAATTGCACTGTTTGGACCTAGTCTTGCATGGCTGGGAAAACTGGACCTTTAT
>CM053580.1:581772372-581918210 GCA_028627135.1 Pseudochirops cupreus
AGGGAGGGAGGAAGGGAGGAAGGAAGGAAGTAAGGGAGGGAGGGAGGAAGGAAGGAAGGGAGGGAGGGAGGAAGGAAGGAAGGGAGGGAGGAAAGAAAAGACCGTCATCCTCAAGGAGGGAGAGACAAGATGTGAATAGCTTGGTTCCTGAAGGATACATACAGTGTTGTAGTGTGATCTCAGTGGAGAAGGCACTAGCAGTGAAAGGCCTGGGAAGGCCTCTGACAAAAAGTGGGATTTGAACAGAGCCAAAGGAAAGCTAAGAGGGGACAGTAAGGAGGAAGAGCCCTGGGCATGGGGGGAAGGCACGTAAAGGAAGAGAGACAGGGCTTGCTTGTGCAATGGTGAGTAAAGAAACCAGTCTGGCTTGACTGTGTGAGTTGCCTGGAAAGACAGGAGGGGGCTAGGTTACGAAAGGCTTTATATGCCAAACAGAATTTTATAGTTGCTCCAAAGGCAATAGGGAGGCACTAAAATTTATTGAGAGGAGTGACCTGCTAGGATTTGTGCTTTAGGAAAATCACTTTGGGGGCTGGCCGGGAGAGACTGGAGGCAGGGAGCCCCCCGCCCCTGCCCCAGCAGCTATGGCAGCAGTCCAGGTGGGAGGGAATGAGGGTCTGCACCAGGATGGGGACAGTGTCAGAGGAGAGAGGAGGGGACATGTGTGAGACAGGCTGTGAGGTGGAAATGACAAGACTAGAAAGGTGGGTCCAAGCTAGAAAGAAGTGGAGAATGATGGGAAGGTTCCAAGCCTGAGTAACGGAGAGGACAGGGAATGCCCTTGACAATAACTGGGAAGTCAGGAAAGGAGAATTTGGGGTCAAGATGACAAAACACTGATGAAATTCATGCAGACACGTTGGTTCCTGGGGTCAGCTCACTTCTGGTTTAGAGACTCCAAGTCCAAAGGAGAGCCAGCTCCTAGGGCTCTCCAGCATCCTGTCCCATCATGGCAAGCCCATCCTGGAATTATGAGATACCTAGAACCGCTTCCCTCTCCCCATCCCCATTAAAATCCTGCACAGCCTCAAAAGGCTTACTCAAATCCCCCCCACTTCATAAAGCTCTCCCTAATCACCCCCATTTCCCACACCCCAGTCAGTAACTATCCCCCTTTGGATCTCATATAGTCATGTTTAAAAATATGTACTTTGAGGTCTCTGACTTTTTACATTCTAGTCCTTTCCTCTCGCTGATTCTTCCCTGGTAAGAAAGGAGAAGTTGAACAAAACTGGGTGGCTAGATGGCACGGTGAATAGAGCACCAGCCCAGAGTCAGGAGGACCTGAGTTCAAATCCGGCCTCAGACATTAACAGAAAAACTAGCCGTGTGACCTTGGGCAAGTCACTTAACCCCAATTGCCCTCCAAAAAGCAAAAAAAAAAAGAAGCTAAACAAAACCCAGTTGACAAACAACTCCATGGAACAACATGAGAGTTTTTCTGTACCAGGAATCCCCTACCTTGTCTCCTGGGGGAAGGGAGATATGTTTCATTATTTGCGCTTGGTAGACCAAGATTGCTCCATCCTGAGCTCTCAGTTTGCATCTGTCTTAAGCATCTAGTTATTATTTTGTGTTATCATTTAATTACCCATTTTTGTCATTTGCTCCTAGACTATTAATTCCTTAAAGTCAAGGACCATTCCTTATGGGGGATGGCCGGTGCAAAGGTGAATTTTCCTATGTGCAAAGGTGAGATAGAGTGTCATTTGTGAAGGAGGTAGAGGGATGTGGACAGATGGGACAGTGGCAAGAGCCCTGGATTTGGAATCAGAAGACCTGAGTTCAAATGCTGCCTTTTCCATTGACTCTGTGTGACCTTGGGTAAGTTATTTAACCTCTCTGGGCTTCATTGTGATATGAGAGAATTGGTCTAGAAGTTCCTTCCAACTCCAGTTCTGTTATCCTACAACTCCAGAATCTGGGTCCTGGGCCTCTGATCTCTTCCTCAATCCCATCCCAGGATGGCAGCTGCTCCAGTTCCCTGAGCTGGAACATTCCGGCAAGTCACTCACCAGATCAGCCTGGCAGTGTGTCCTAATAATCACAGTAACTTCCCTGTCTTGAGAGCTTAAATGTTACAAAGTGTTTTGCTCACAGTAACCTTGGGAAGGAGGTAGAAGAAAGAGCCCAAAGACCCTGGGTCTGAGCCCTGGCGCAGGGTCTTACTGGCTGTATGACCATGAGGAAGTCATTTCCCTTCTCTGAGACTCGGTCTCCCCCTTTGTAAAAATGAGTGGGTTGGACTCTGTTGTCTCTAAGGATCTTTCAGATTTGGTCTCTGCCCCAACCTTCTCCATGGTCTCAGTTTCCTTTGAAGGAAGAATTCATAGGAAAATTCATAGGACCTAGAGTTGTCAGAGACCATGGAGATCATCCCACACAATCCACTTATTTTATAGACTTGTGTGAGTGACTTGACCAAGGCCATGCAGTAACAGTCAGAATTCACACCTGGGTCCCCTCATTCCAAAGTCTGTGCCCCATGCATTATTGGGATTATAAAAGTCAAGTTGAAGGGACCTTTTCTGGTTGGGGGGCACTATAAAGGCCCTTCCTCATTACCCCAGTTTACCTCCAACATTCCCCTCCTCTGCTCCTCCATCTCTTGCTCTGACCTCTTTCCCCTCGGCCCCCCTTCCCCCTCTCCAGTGTGATGGATGAGGCTCTGGGTGATGTGGGGGGACCAGCTGTGATGCATCCCAGATGTCAGCGGTGTGATGGATCTCCTCTCCCCATCTCTCCCCCTCACTGGGGGGCCATGGCTCCATCTGGCTCTGCTGAGTGCCTTAGCTGATGGATGGTTCCTGCACCCTGGCCCTGAGATGCTTTGGCTGAAGGAAGCTGTCCCCCTTTGCACCCCCTCCCTCCCACCAGGTTTCTGGTATCTTGTGGAGAGTTCTCTTTTCCATTCCTCCCCAGCACCTGTCCCTGCCTCCCAGCCTCCAGGGTGCCAGGGCCAGGCAGGGCAGAAGCTGAACAGTCCACATTTGGATGACAAACACCCCCCTGACCAAGGTCCAAGGGAGATCCCTTGAAGAGAGCAAGACTTGGAGCTGGAAGACCTGTGTAATAACTGTGTAACCTTGGGGATGGATTGTTGGCTGCTTAGAACCTCAGCTTCTGAATCTGTAGTTTGGTAGGGGCATGACATGTGCAGTGCAGGGTTGGAGGAAGATTACAAGGATGGATGAGGGGAAGGAGGAGTGGATACGGCCATGGTCTAAGGGTGTGCTAATGTGGCAGTGCCAGACAATGGCAAGAGCCCAGGCACTGGGGTCCCAGGACCCAGGTTCATATCCCGGCTCTGAAGAGGACATCCTGTGTGGCTCTGGTCAAATCATCTCCCATGTGGGGATTTCAGTTATCTCCAAATGGGTCTCATGTGGGATGGGGAAATGTCAGCTCAGATTTCTAGGCAGAGAACTGGGTCTGAATCCTGGCTCTGCCTTTCACTGCCTTTGGGACCTTGGTGAACCATGGCTCCCCTGCCTTGGAAGAGTCCCAAGGCTCTAAGCCTGAGCCTTATGAGACTCTGAGGTCCCTTCAGATTCTAGAACCATGATCCAGTGACACCAGGCTGATAACTGAGTGGGAATGGAAAGGAGACAGATGGGAACTATATAAATGGAAGCATCTGTAGCTTCCTTGACAATTTGATGGTGGGGGCAAGAGTGAGTGCCCAGCTTGGTCACCCCCTGCCCCCCCTGACACAGTCTGCCCTCCCTAGGGCTTTCTAGGAGGCGTGGGGCACAGAGGAGCCCAGTCCCAGGGGATTCAGTTCTGCTCTGCCTGGAGCCCAAAGTCCGAGGTGTCCCTATCCAGGCCTCTTGGGCACCAGGAATCCAAGGGCACCTTCTCTTTGAGCCTTGTTCAGGGAGGCAGCTGCCCCCTCCACCACACACAGACTCCTGGGGGAAAAATCATGTCATTAAAATGATAAATCCTCTTGTTAACTCCTCCTGAAGGCCTGAGTCCCTGGCTGGGATTCTTTCTGCTTTGGATGAGTTGCCAAGGACCCCTACGCCCATGAGGAGATGAGCAGGGCCCAGGCAGGAGGTGGCTGCCCTCCAGCCCTCTCTCAGAGAAGCCAGAGCCCCTTTGCCTCAGTACAACTCAGCTCTGGGTACCTGGGGGGGGCCACTCTCCATCCCCTGTTCCATCAGAGGCATTGGGACTTAGCAGATGGACCCTGCGCCTGCAGTGGGAGAGGACTAGGATCCAACCCATTCTGGGACACTAACAACTAGGGGGTGACCCCTCAGCCTCAGTGTCCTAATCTGTAAAACATGGCAGTAGTTGCTACCTCTCGGGCTTGTCCTGAGGCTCAGATATGATTAGGGCTATAAAGCAATTTAGAACCCATATATTTTGAGATTGGACAGTGATTGTCATCATCCTTATCATTCCAGGGGCCTCAGAACAACCCTCAAATCCCTCGAGAAATGGGGGAATCATTCCTCCCTGTCATTCATGTGCGTTGACACATTGCAGATAATCTATGGAGTCCCATACATTCAGGTGCACACCTGGGAGTAGACTTACCATCTGTTCATTGTGGCGTAGGAGAAAAGGCGCTGTGCCTAGAATCAGACGATGGAGGGTTAAGTCATGGCCAGGCCTCCCACTAGGCAGGTGGCCTTGGGCCAGTCAGGTGCTGTCTCCTTCTCTAGAAAAAGAGGTTGGACTACATGAGGACCCCAGCCCCAGCCCTGCCATCCCCTGTTCTAAAGCCCCTCCCAGTCCTGACATTCCCAGTTCTGAGGCCCCTCCCAGCCCTGACATCCCCTGTTCTGAGGCTCATTCCAGCCCTGACCTCCCTTGTTCTAAGTCCCTTCCCAGCCCTGACATCCCCTGTCCTAAGACCCTTCCTATCACTAAAGCCTTTGCTCAGATAGCCATAATACTCCTAATCCACACATGAGCATATATAAGTACCTGCACATGTTTATGTGCATCCACAGATACACACACACACACACACACACACACACACACACACACACACACACACACACACACACACCAGGTATATCCCTGCAAAGACTCCCACAAGGCTTGTCCTGAGACCTGGCCACCTCTGTCCCCCCTGCCTTCGGTAAAGGGCTCAGTCCTAGCCTTAGCCCTTTGCTGGTCCTCCCCCTATAGGCCCAGTGAGGTCAGTCCCGCAGCCTGGGCCCCAGTTTTCCTGCAGTGACCCCTCCCCTCATTCCCCCTAGACTCCTCTTCCGCAGCTTGGCTGTCACTGGTGAAGGAAGCCCTGTCCTCTGAGTGTCTGTCCAAAGCACCTTGGACAGAGACAGCAGTACTAGGAGAAGCTGTCTGGCACTTCTGTCTTAGAGAAGACTGGATTTGATCTTTCATGCCCCTCCTCCTCCCCCTTCCGACAGCCCAGAACAGTCCCAGTCTGTCCTTCTGGGCCTGAGCAGCTGGCACTGTCACAAGTAGGGTGGATATAGGTGCCATGTGGCCCTTAACTGGGGGATAGGGGAATAAGAGTTATCTGATGGGGGGAGGGCACAGCCACTTGAGGCAGGGCTGGCAGAGCCCAGGAATCCTTCACACACCCCTCACCCATTTCCCAATGTGGGCCAGACTCCCATCCAAGCTTTGAACACAAAAGATCTCCAAGCACCAAATATGTCACTTAAGGGGATAGCCCTTCAGGAAGGATACCCCCTACCCCTCAAAAAATGGGGTATTACTTCCCCCTGTCTAGATAGCAGGCCTCCAAGGTAAGGGCCTGTCTCTCCCCAGGAAGCTAGACCACAGTGAGCGGGAGTTCAGACTGGTATCAGGATAAAGTGAGAAGACTGGTCTGGGAGGCAGGAGAAATGGGGGAGATAATACCTAAGGCAGAAGGGGTGGCCAAGGGCCATTGTGCAGGTGGCAGATCAATGACAAGATGTCCCAGGAAGCTTTTGTTGGCAGTTTAGTGGATCCAGTGGGGAGGTAGGTATGGCCCTTGGAGGTCTGGGTCTAGAGGATCATTATTCTTGGTGGAGAAAGGGACCAACATCAGGGGAAATGGCGCCATGCTTGGGCTGGGGACGTCCCGACATCCCAAGAAGGATGTCCCAACATCCCGAGAAGGACGTCTTGTGCTAATATTCTTTATTCTCTGTTCTAAGGCCCCTCCCACCTCTGACATCCCATTCTAAGGTGCCTCCCAGCTGTGATATTCTGTATTCAAATGTTCCTTCTAACTATTAACATTCTAAATGTTTCTATGCTCTATACTTCTCAGGGACAGGCAAAGTAGAATAGATTCTCATCCACTATCCTACCTTCCCCCCACACTCTTAGACCCAGAAGAAATTTCCTTCTGCCCTCTAGGATCATCTTTCCTGGCCATACAACTGAGGCAGGACAGATCAAGGTCTGTGGAAAGAAGCAGAGACCTTAGAAAGGAGGAAATGAGAATTGCCAGTGAAGGCCAGTCAGGGTGCAGGAGAGGAAGGGCCTCAGGAAGGGGTCCACATTGACTCTTCCTGGAGCTGAGGACTACTGAACTCCTGGGAAGATGGGACTGCTCCAGGAGTCTGGAGGTGGCCATAGCTTGGGGAGACCCCCCTGGACAATGTAAGACTCTATCGTCTATTTCTGCCATCCCCCTACCCAACTTCACCACTGCCAAGAGTTCTCAGTGTCCCATCAGGATCAGTTAGGGAAGCCAGAGTGGACTGTTGACTTTGCTGAGTAGGACGGGGGCTGCGTGGCACCCCAAGAGCTGGCCAGGGCCTGCTGGGAGATGGCTCATGGGGCAGAGAGAAGGCCAGGCTTGGTGTATCCCAAGGCTGGCACTATCCTGCCTTGCATACCTGCTCCTTGCTACCTCTGGTACCTTGGACAATTCACTGCCCAAGTATGGGCCTCAGTTTCCCATACCGAGTAAAAAATGGAGGAATTCTGTGACCCTTCCAGCTCGTTGTCCTATGAATCTCCAAGATCTCTCTGCTGGCACTTACCCAGCTCACCCAGTGGGCCATGGGTGCAGTGGAGATCACCTACATTTCCTTCTGACTCCCTGGGGTCCTGAGGCTCCATCCCTCTGGTGAAGGAGAGGGGTTGGGACAGGAACAGAAAACCAAGGTTCCTCCAGCACTCAGGCCCAAGATGGCCAGCACCTGCTGCTGGCCTCAGAGACCGCCTGTCTGCTGGCACAGCTCCCCTTAATGGTCCCCATTCATCTTAACTTCCTGGCATTGTTAACCAGAGGCATACATCACCTGGAAAGAGCCCTGGAGGCAGCTGGGCCTGGGGAGGGGAGTTAATGGGGAAGAGCAGGAAGATGGCCCTGGGGGCAGGGGGAGGAAGGGATGGGTACTGGAGGGAGGGAGAGGAAGGAGGGCAGAGGAGGAAGGGGTTTGAGGAATGGGGCGGGGAGGGACAGGAGAGGGGACAGGGGAGGAAGTCAAGCTGCCTGGGAGCAGGGCTCTGGTGGAGTTGATCTGATAGGGTCATTCACATTGGGGTATTAGGTCTAGAGCTGGAAGGGGCTGGAGAGGCTCGTTCCTCTCCCTTTCCCCTCTCCCTAAGGGCGCTCCTGCCTACGCGTGCCCCCAGAGCAGGAGGGGAGGGCTGGAGCCAGCCATACTTGTGGGGAAGGTTATCTTGGGCGAGCGAGCAGGTGAGGAGAACAGGAGGGGGGAGGTCTCTACAGAGAGCGCCTGAGGGAGGATGGGCTAGACGATCAGCAGGTGTGTTTGTGCTGGAGAGATGCTGGAGAGGAAGGGGGAGGCAGCGAGTGCCAGCCCAGTGCCCAGCGCAGCGGCAGCCTGAAGGGTAGGGGAGGTCACTTTTAATGGAGTTCAGGAAGGAGCGGTGCCCATGCTCAGGAGGAAGGGGGGAGGTTCAGCACTTCCCCTTGGCAGGGAAGATGGTGATGTTATCTCCCCCCCAGCCCTACCAGCATCCCCCATTAACTGGCTAATTTACTGGGCAATTTGTCCTTTGTCAGGAGGGAGCAGAGCCAAAAAGGGAGGGAAGGAGGGGCCTGACTGGCCTGACTGGTGATAGAGCTTGGAAGGTCCTGGGTTCAAAGCCCAGCTGTACCACTGGAGGACTGGGAGCAAGTGACAGCCTGTCTGGGCCTGATCTTCCTCCTTTGTAAAATGTATGGCAAAGGCTCTAAACCCAGGTATCCCAAAGGGAGACCCCTCATCCAGACAGACAAGGCCCGGAAGGCTTGTTTTGCCCACTGTCGCATACCAATTGAATGTCTGCTGCAGGATTTGAACCTAGCACCATATCTACACCAGGTACGCTGGAAAGACCTGGTCTGAGGCACAGTTGTGGAGTGGCCTTGGGCTGCCTTCTGCCTTCCCATTGGTCATTTTCAGATGTTTCCCTCCAACCACAGAAAGAAAACTAGGTCAACACAACCAGGAGATACAGATGTGCAATAGTGTATGTGTCATCAGGCACCCAGAGCGCCTCACCCCCTTAAGGTCTCCCTTTCCTGCACTGTCTCTCATCTGCCCCAGCCTGTCTTCCTCATCCCCTCTTTTTCCCTGCCCTGCATCGCACTCCTTCAGGACTTGGCCCCCAAGGGTCACAGCCAGTCTGAGAAGCCCTTACCCTTTTTCTCTACCCCGAAGGGAAGCTGCAGGGGCCTTAGAGATCATTCAGTCTACCCCGTCTTCATTTGACAGCTGAGGAAACCGAGGCCGGAGAGGGGAAGTGCTTCGCCATGGGTAGACAGGCAGTAATCAGCAGCTCTGGGGCTCAAGCCGGACTCCATTCTTTGCTTATGGACAGTAGCCAGCTACATTTTAAAAAAAATCTTGCTCCACTTTATTTTGATTGTATTTTTTACCAGTGTCTTTTGTTTTTATCTCATCACCATTTCAATCTGTTTCCCTCCCCACACAGTGATCTTTCCCTTGTAGCAAAGAAAACTAGGTAAGCAAAACCAGCAGACACCGATACCAGTCCAACAGTGAAAGCAACATTACACACCCCTTGTCCCACCCCAAGAAGAAAACATGGGAAGTTCATTTCCCCCCCCCCCCTTCTTAGCATTAAGCCCAGTCATTACAAGGACACATGATCCTCATTATTTTACTGGCATTGTAATCATTCTGTATGTTGTTTCCCTGGTCCCACTCACTTCCCTCTGCATCAGTTCATAAGTGTTTTCCTATGCTTCTCTGATTCTTCACATCTATCATTTCCCAAAGCACAGTGATGTTCCATTACATTTTCGTACTGATGAGTACATGCTTTGCTTCTGTTTTTTTCTACTATGAAAACTGCTTTTATGAATATTTTAGTGTATATGGGACCTTTCTTTGTCTTTGACTTCTTTGGGGGATATGCCCAGCATAGGGATTTCTGAGAAACCAGCTGTATTTAATAGCTTTCAGGATTCAGCACCCCCCAGCTTTATAGTCTAATACTAATGGGGAAGGAAGCTTGTTCCTATTGTCTATACTGGGGCAGGCTAGGGGAGCAATATCTTTGGGCAGGTGGGTGCTTGTGGCCCTTCATGTTGTACCATGCAGTTTCAGGTATAAGACCTAGGACACTAACATGGGAGGTGGGGCTGCCCCTTATTCAGCATAAAACAGCCACTAGCTTTGATCTGCATATGATCTACCTCTACTTTCATCGAAGTCCCCAGGACAAGGATGGTGAGGGCACTCCATCCTGGGAGACTCCTTGTGCCCACTTGGCTCTGTCTTACTCATAGCCACTCTGCCAAGGCAGAGGGTGAGGGGCAGGACCATTACCAGTGGTTTTTAACCCTTCAGTCATCACTGCAAATTACAAAAATGTAACCCTACTGGATTAACATCCAGTAATAGGATAGACATGTTGTTTTTGTAATAATAGTTCTTTGGCTGGGGAAACTGAGGCAGTAAGACATAGTGGATCAAATACTGCACTTGGAGTCAGAACATGCATGGGTTCAAATCCTGCCTCTGCCCCTTAGTTGCTGTGTGTGTAACTAGACAAATCACTTAATCTCCCTGTACCTCAGTTTCCTCATCTGTAAAGTAAATTGGGGTCAATTGTACCTGTAGTCCCAACCTCATTGACTCAAATGAGAAAACAAAGCAAGCTTTGCAAGCCTTAGAGCCCTGTAGAATCAGCCATCTAACCAGCTTTTATTAAGTGCCTATTATGTGCCAGGCAAATAAAAGTCTCTCTCCTCATGGGTTGACATTCTCTATGCGTGTGGATCTGTTGGTTTCTTCCCTACTGATGCCATAGAACAAACTCAAACCTCTCCTCACCCTTCAAGACACTGCACTAGACCCTTCAGTCACCCAACACTTTGGTCCAGTATCTCTCCTCCCTTTCTCAAACTCCTGGGGAAAAGCTGTCTGCACTCAGTGCTTTCCTTTCCTCTCCTCTCCCTCACTCCTCAACTCTCAGCAATCCAACTTCCAACCTCACCACTCGACTGAACCTTCCTTCTCCAAACCTACTATCTCTTGATGGCCAAGTCTACTGGCCTTTTCTCAGTCCTCATCCTTATCCATCTCTCTGCTTCATTTGACATTGCTGACTCCCATTTCCTTCTGCACTCTTTCCTGGTTCTCCACCTACCTATATGGTGGCTCCTTCGATCTCCTGGGCTGATCATCTCACACACACACACACACACACACACACACACACACACGCACGCACACGCACATACACATACATACACACACCCCAAATATGGGTATCCCTGAAGGCTCTGTCTTAGACACTCTTTTCTTCTCCCTCTATACTCTTTCCCTTGAGGGACCTCATAAGCTCCCATGGATTCCACTCTCATCTCTTATGCAGATGACTCACAAAGCCCTAGTCTCTCCCCTGGATCACCAGTATCATGTGTATCCTGTATCACCAACTGCCAATTAGACATCTCAGACTGGATGGCCATAGACATCTTAAATTCACTATGTCCAAAAATGAACTCTCTTTCCCCCAAACCCCTTTCCTCTTCCAAGTTTCCCTATTCCCACCAACGGCACCCCCATTTGTAACCTCAGCATTCTGGTCTCCTCAGTATCTCACACCCCACATATCCAATCAGTTGCCAAACCTTGCTGTTTCTGCTTTACAACCCCTTTGGCCTCTGACCCCTTTTCTCCATCCATACAGCTACCACCTTATCTCAGGCCCCATCACCCCTTGTCTGGACCATTGCAACAGCCTCCAGGTCAGTCTTCTTGCCTCACCTCTCCCCACTCCAGTCCATCCTTCACAGCTGCCATAGTCACATTCCTTAAGCTCAAATCAGACCACATGCCTCTCCTACTCCTTGTTGCCTCCAAAATGAAATATAAATCCTTCTGTTTAAATTTTAAAGCCCTTGCCTACCTGGCCAGAATCTATCTGTAGAGCTACACTGAACATGACTTCCCCTCTTGAATCCTGTGATCCAGGCAAACTGGCTTTTTCTCAGTTCTTCACTCATGCTATCCTCAGCTCCTTTGCACTGGCTGTGCCCCATGCCTAGAATGCCCTCCCTCATTCCCTCTTACTCCCAGAGTGACTCTTCCTTTAGGTTCACCCCAAACAACATCTTCTACATGAAGCCTTTCTTGGTCCCTCCAGCTGCTACTGCCCTCCCTCCCAGACTACTCATACTTAATGCTACGTGTGTGCGTGTGTGTGCGTGTGTGTGTGTGTGTGTGTGTGTGTGTGTTGTTTCTCCCGTCAGGTGTTAAGCTCTTCCTGAGTGGGAAATGCTTCATTCTTCGTATTTGTATCCCCAGTGCCATGCACAGGGTCTAGTCCATAGAACACACTCACTGAATGTGCTATGGATTGTTTGCTACAACTGCCCTATAGGGCAGAGGGCTGAGAGTGTGTCGTAGTGGAGAGAACCTGGGACCTCAAGGCAGAGGCCCCACTGAGTACCCTTCCAATGATCCTTCCTTAGGTAGAAGCCCAGAGGGATGAGACCCTTCCCTCCTGGAAAGTCAAGAGGGGTGTGGGTTGAAAACCTAGCTTGAACAGAGGAAATTATGTGATGCTGCCTCCCTGACCCCTTTTCACCTCTCCATGAAATGGGCATAGTGCCTGTAGCTCCTGCCTCATAGGATTGTTATAAGGCTAAAATGAGACGATCTATGCTAAATGACTTAGAAACCTTAAAACACTGCATGAATTCCAGGATGTCATCACTCATAGACGGGTATGCACACGTCTGCATATGCAGACACATGTGCACACACATGAAGACATAAACATGGTACATGCCGTGAGGACATGGGGCAGGGAGGCGGGGAGAGGAACTCACTGCCCAAGCTTTGTACCAGCTTTGAGGTCACATCTGCTCTTGAAGTCAGAGCTCAGAACCAAGAGAGAAAACAGAAGAAAGGCAAAATTAGGCATGGGGTCCCAGACTCTTGGGAGGTGGAGCGGGTGGCCAGCCCCCAGATTTGGAGGGCCCAGTGACCTGGCTTCAGGTGAGCTGTGGTGTGCCAGGGGCCAGGCCTGGAGCTGGCATGGCTTCTCTTGGCCCACTGGCCCCCTAGCCCCCTCAGGTCCCCAGTTTACCCCAGTCCCCCCTACTGTGCCTCTAATTACATGGTCATAAAGCTGAAGACTCTAATGACCCAATTAGTCACGCACTTACTGCGCTATCCAGGATTAAAATGACCAATTAAAGTGCTGTCGATTTTATCATCACTTACACCCGACATGAGCAAGGAGCCCACAGACAATGCGTCCGTTAGCTGAACTGCAGGCAATCAGGGATGGGGGGAGAAGGAGAGGAGACCAGAGCAGGGGAAGGGGCCGGCCTCAGAAGGAATCCCTGCCACCCAGCACGGCCTGATATGACTCCCTCCTGTCCCTCACCCAAGTTCCAGTGGGACCCCCACACTGTACTCCACCTGGCTACACCTAGGAGTCTGTCCCTATCAGCTTATAGCTGAGGATCCAGGAACAAGGCATGTTACAGCCCAGGGGTTTCAAATTCTGAACGTTAGACCTGGTAGGACCTTAGAATAGAGAACATCAGAATCAGGAGGGACACTGGGAGAGACCTTAGGATACAGAATGTCACAGCTGGAAGGGACCTTACAAGAAAGACCCTCAGAGCTCCAGGATTCCACGATGCTGTGCCCCAGGATTGAGTTCTGTCTCTGCCACTTACTGGCTAGACGACAAAGAGCAGCCAGTCAGCCAGGTCGATAAATAGATACATCGATAGATACATAGATAAACAGACACATAAATACACGGAGAGATACATAGAATATTAAGGGATTACTGTATCAGGTACAGTGCACTGAGGACCACATAGGGGCAAGGAAGACAAACCCCCGCCCTCACTGGGAAATTCCCTTCCAATGGGGAATGACAAGACATAGAGGGGAGCTGGAAAGGGGGGTTGGGGAGCATTCTCCCCAGAGACCTAGCCAGGAAAGGACATGGATGCCTGCCTGGCTCTAGGCAAGAAAAATGAACAGCACCAGCCACCCTGGGTGAGCTCCTCTATGGACAGACCCAGTCTGTGCTCCTCCTTCCATTTCATTGTCTTCTTTCCTTCAGTTTCTGTTAAAGACCCTTTGAAAAATCTAATCTCTTGTCTTGGCAAAGACAGGGAAGAGAAGAAAGGCAGCGTCTCTATGTAGGGCAGCGGAGTGGGGGCTGGGAATGTTCAGGGAGGAGGGTCAGGATCCCTGAAGGTTGGGTACTGACAGGTGGTAGCAGAAGAGGCACAGAAGGGGCCCACCCACTCCTCCCACCCCCCAACAGCTCTGGGGGGATGGCCTACATTAGAGTGCAGGTAAAGAAATCCCAGGCGGGCCTGAGCCTCGATTTGGAGCTTCCCACCCCCACCCACCCCCATCCTCACCAGCTTTGCCTTGGCATCTTGGCCAAGCCACATGAATTAGAACGAGCTGTTCTCAGCAGGAGGGGAATGATGGCAACTCCCTCGGGCAGAAGGACCAGACAGCAGGCTCTTAGACACCCCAACCAGAGTCCCACCAAACACCTCACGGGGCCCTGACTGGAGACGACCCCCCCCCAGGCTGGGGTTACTGGCCACAGTACCTCCTTAGGGATGGGCTGTTCCTACTCAGACAGGCAGCCCCTTTCTGTACAAAGAACATTGTCACTGGAGTCAGACAAACACCATGTGCTTCCCAGATTGGCTGCTTACAACTGATGAGACCTTGGGCAACTCACTTGACTTCCCTGAGACTCAGTTTCCTTGTCTGTAAATGAGGGACAATGGACTAAATGACCTCTAAGCTCCCTTTGAGCTCCAAATCTATCGTTCTATGATCTCCATTTCAGAGATGTGGAAACTGAGGTTCCGAGGTCCTATGTTCAAGGTCATAGAGCCAATCAATGTCAGAGGTGAGGTCTCTCCTCCCCATTAACAATGATGAAAGAAGGGAAAGAGACCCTAGACAGAGACTTTAAGGTCTGTTCCTCAACATCTCATCAGGACATTTCCCCTCTGTGTTCGTTATCCCATTATACAGATAAATAAACAAAGGCTCCACCTGTTCCAGTGCTTTACTCAGTTACAAGGCTAGCACGAAGCAGGGGGAGTCTTCTGACGTCTTTTCACTGTTATTCCAATTAAGGCTCAGATTGTACAAATCTGTGCCTAAGCTAAGGCCTAGAACATCCAGACTTGGGGTATAACATTCTCATCCTTCCCAGGTCTTAGAGAAATGTGTGTTGAATGGAACGGAATAGACCTTGGGCGCCTCTTGTCCTCACTTCTCCAGTTGAGCCCTAAGGGATGGATCCAGAACTGAGCAGAGTTTAGCCAGCTCTCCTCTGGCTATAGGATGGACCCCACCCCCATCTACATTTCAGCAGCCACTTACGGGTCAGCTATCTGTCCTCTCCCAGTCCTAAGCCACCTCCTTCTCCCCAGATTCATTTGGTTCTACTGATCCAGTGCTGGGGAAGGCTCTCTCCTGTTCATGATGAGGCAGCATGAGTGTAAGGGGGTGCAAGGAGACCACTGGCCCAGGAAGCCTGGGCCTGAAAGGAGCCAGGTTGAGCAGAGCTGGGCCAGGAGAATGTCTACAAGGACAAGTCCAAAGAGCAACAGGGCAAGTGCCCTGCTTTGAGTGCTGGCCAGCCTCTGTGGAGGGCAGACCTCTGCCCTAATTTGAACCCACCACCTTCCTCCCAGGACCCAGCCTATCAATCTGCAAGCAATTCAGACAGCAATGACCCCCTGACAGACAGCCGCAGGCGGAGCCAGGGATGGCATCAGGGAACAGCTTGGGATGAAGTTGGGGTGTGGGGCAAGGCCAAGCAATTAGTCGGCTGGCCCAGGGCCAGCTCTGCAAGCCAGCTGCTCCAGCTGTTCCAGGAGAAATTGGGGCGCAGGAGCAGCCAAGGGGAGAGGGCCTGTTGGTCATAATAATAAGAATCTCTTTCATTTATATCAGACTTTCTATTCTCCAGAGCATTTTCCCATCTAATTCTTGCATCAACTCTATGGAGCAGGTGGGGCTGCGGGAGGCGAGTGGAGTATGTGCCCCATTTGATGAAAGAGAAACTGTGGACAGACAGACAGGGAAGAGGCAGAAGAGAGGAAAATGAGCTGAGGCAAGGATCAAGGTAGCACTCATTTGCCTGTCTGAGATTATGTGTGGGCTTGTCTATATTAGGGGTGTGTGTGTGTGTGTGTGTGTGTGTGTGTGTGTGTGTGTGTGTGTGTGTGTGTGAGTGTGTGTGTGTGATTAGAGTGTGGATGATTTTGTAGGTAAGTGTGAGCCATTGAACGTGTGTTTCTCCTTCCCAGGGACAGAGAATTGACATCAGAACATGCCCCAAGGGCTTCCCTCATTCCACCAGCCCCTTTGTGTCTTTGGGTCTGAGGTAGCTGGCTGGCCCCTGGGCTCTGGAGAGAGTACAGGCTCCCTTCCCACTCATCACCTTTCCCCTCCCTTCTTGTCCACACCATTCTCTTCCTTCTTCCATTCCACCCAGCCAGATTTAAGCTATAGTCTTCCAAAGCCAAGGCAAAGATTTTTCTGAGGCAAGGGGAAGGAAGGAAACCCAGGGGATCTGGAGGGTAAGAGCAAGTGGCTTCTGCACTCTCCATCACCAGTTGTGGGCTTCCACCTCAAGCCTCCCTCCTGCCATGGCCGCCCTCAGATCTTCCTGGATTACTCCTTATTGGACAGATTTCATTTCATCGTAAACCTCTTTTTCTCTTTCCATTTCTGCCATGCATTGAGGCCTGACTTTCTCCTTATGACATGGCATCCCTGGTCATCTGTTCTGACATTGGTGGCACTCTCACTCATATCCCTGACTCACGGGTGGGAAGATCAGAATGCTCCTTGCCCCCCACTGCTACTTCCAGCCTCCTCTATTGACATCACTCACTAACCTCTCTCCTCCTCCACCATTCACATCAATCTCCCCATCCAGACTCTGGCAGCTATTATCTATTGACTCCCCAAATAGTCTCCCTTCTTTCTCAATCAGCTCAGCACCTGGCTCACAGTTTCCCTCTTCACCTCAGCTCCTGCTTTCATAATAGGAGACTTTCAAATACATGTTGATGCCCCTCCAAATACTTCCCAGGACTTCCCAGTCCCTCAATCCACTCACCTCCACCACATGCAGCCACACATAGAACATACCTTTCCTCTTGTCACCATTCCACAAATGTCCCACTTCCATGTTCAAGAACTCCAAAATTCCTTTACCTGATTGTATTCTCTGATCATTCCTCTTTCCTTATTCCTTATGACCCCATCACCTTGTTCATCATCCTTATCTCTAACCCTTCCATCCCTTCATTTTCTCCCAGCTCTCCTCTCTTCCCCATCACGACCCCATAGTGAGCCACAATATCTGCTACCTTACCCTTTACCCTCTTGTCCAATTAGTGATCAAACCTTACCAAATCCCAACCTTGGGTTCCTCCCATCATGCACCTTCTTTATTCCTAATTACATGGTCTTGAATGGGGGTAAAGGAAGTCATGAAATGGTGCTTCCTGGGTCTCCTCCAAGTTTACGTTATCTAATTCAAATGGGCCCTCACTGCAGCAAGGTAAGCCATGCCTAATTCTCCCTAATCAAGTCTCTACCCCACTCTCCACAGTGTCTATTCCAAATTCCCTTTTCTCTTCTCAAGTCACTTATAACACCCTATTACACCTTTCTCAGCTGAGGACCTCATGCTACACCAAAAAATGAGGCCATCTGATAAGAGGTCCCTCCTCTTTTCTCTGCCCCATCTCATACCATTCAGGTGTCTTCCCCCTGCTATATTCCTTCATCCTAGCCTCTGATAAAAAGGCAGTCTTTCTCCTTGCCAAGGCCAACCCTTCTGCATGCAACCTTGAACCTGTCTATTCCCATCTTCTCTAGAAAATTGTCTCCATTATCACCTCCACTTTCCCCTGTCCTCAGTCTCTCCCTGTACCCTGCCTCCTTCCCTGCTGCCTATTTATATATCATGGCTCCTCCATCCATAAAAAGCTTTCACTCAGTCCCAACATCCCCAATAGCTATTATTCCCCATCCCTTCTTCCCCTTTCAACTAAATTCCTTGAGGAAAAACAAGACAAACAAAACCTCTGCTCAGCTTCCACTCTTCTTAGTCTGCAGTCTGGTGTTTGACCTCATCGTTTAAGAAACTGCTGTCTCCAAAATCATCAATGATCTCTTAACTGCCAAATAAGATCATAGGATTGGAAATCTAGAGGTGAAAGGAACCTCAGAGGCCAGATGATCCAAGCCCCTTAATTTACAGATAAGGAAAGTGAGGTGTGAAGTGATTTGCCCAAGGGTACACAGGTAGTAGGAATCAGAGGTGGGATTTGAACCCAGGTCCTCAGATTCCCAAGCCAGTGCTCTCTTCACTGTACTATATTGCCTTTCTTCCATCTAAAAATATTTCTCATGGACCTCTCTGCAGCACCTGATACCATTAGTCACCTTCTCCTCCAGGGCACTTTCAACTCTATTCGTGTAGCTCCTACCTATCTGAGCTATCCTTGTCAGTTTCCTTTGGATGGTCTTTATCTACACCATGGCCCCTAAACTATGGAGGTTCCCCAAAGCTCTGTCCTTCTTCTCTCTTTTCTCTATCTATAGCTTTACATTTGGTGATTTGGCAACAATGCTGTCATGGGTTCAATTATCATCTCTATTCTGGTGATTAGAACTCTAGACCCAGCACTAGTCTGTCCCCTGAGTTCCAGTCTAGAATCACCAGTTGCCTATTGGACATTTTGAGCTAGATGCTCCAAAGGTATCTGAACTCAGCATGTTCAAAACAGAACCCATGAAATCTTCCTCTACATGTCCACTCCTCTTCCAAACTTCCTTCTTCCTATTGAGAGCACAACCATCCTCCCAGTTACCCAGATTTGTAACCCATTCTCCCTCACCTCCAATTAGTTTTAAGTTACATCCTCATCACTTCACTCACAAGGCCACTACCCCAGTTCAAGTCCTTATCACCTCTCACTTGGACTATTGCTATCACCCCCTATTTCATCTCCTTGCCTCAAGCCTCTCCCCATTCCAATTCACCCTCCACTACACTGTCAAAATGGTTTTCCTAAAATGTAGCTCAGATATTGTCAATGTTCTTTCTATTTAGCAATCTCAAGTGGCTACCTATTACCTTTAGAGTCAAATATAATCTCCTTTTGTTTGGTATTTAAAGCCCTTCCTAATCTGGCTCTTTTCTACCTTTCTAGACTTCTCTTTTAAAAAATTCCTTAAATTTTATTTACAGCTCCAAATTTTCTCCCTCCCCTTCTCCTACCCTTTTAGAAGACAAGAAAAACAAAACTCATTACAGATATGTATAGCCATGCAAAATAAATTCCCACATTAGCTATGGAGAAGAAAGAGAAAGAGAAAAAATATGGCTCAATCAGTTCTATCTGGAGGTGAGTAGCATGTTTCATTATGAATTGTTTGGAACTGTGGTGGGCCATTGTGTTGATCAGAGCTCCTTTATCTTTCACAGTTGACTAACTTTACAATATGGCTGTTATTCATTTAGTATTTCCCCTGACTCTGCTCACTGTACTCTGTATCAGTTCATATAAATCTTCTCAGGTTTCTCTGAAACCATCCCCTTCATCATTTCTTACAGTGTTCCATCACATTCACATACCATTTAGGGATGGGGAACCTGCAGCCTTGAGGCCACATGCGGCCTTCTAGGTCCTTGAGTGCAGCCTTTTGACTGAGTCAAAGTTTTACAGAACAAATCCTCTTATTAAGGGGATTTGTTCTGTGAAATTTGGATTGAGTCAAAGGGCCACACTTGAGGATCTAGGGTGTCCCCACCCCTGCAACCTGTTCAGCCATTTCTCAACTGATAGATATTCCCTCAGTTTCCAATTCTTTGTCACCATAAGAAGAACTGCTATGAATATTTGTGTACATATGGGTCCTTTTCTTCATTCTTTTATCTCTTTTTTTAGGGGATAGACCTAGCAGTAGTTTTGATGAATCAAATAGTATTCACAATGTAATAGCTATTTGGATATAGTTCCGAATTACTTTTCAGAATGATTGGAACAAGTCATAGCTTCACCAATAGTTCATTAGCCTATCTGTTTTCCCATATCTCCTCCATGCTTTTGTCTTCTGACACAAACTGATGGGTATGAAGTGGTACTTCAGAGATGTTTTAATTTGTAATTCATTATTAGTCATTTATAACATTTTTTCATATAGTGCTTGATAGCTTGGATTTATTCCTCTAAAAACTGTCTATTTGACCCCCTTTGACTACTTATCAATTGGAGAATGGCTTATTCTTGAAAATGTGATTCAATTCCCTATATACTTAAGAAATGAAACCTTTATCATAGAAATTTGCTACAATGTTCTTTCCCCAGTTTCCTACTTTTCTCCTAATTATAACTGCATTAGTTTTGTTTGTAAAGATATATTTTTTTATTTTATATAATTAAAATTATCCGTTTTACTTCTTTGAGCCTCTTTCTCTCTCTCCTGTTTGGTCATGAACTTTTGCCCTATGCATAGATCTGACAGGTAATTTCTTCCATGCTTTGCTAATTTGCTTATGATGTCACCCATTATGTCTAAATCATGTACCCATTTGAAGCTTATCTTGGAATATGGTGTGAGAGGCTGGTCAGTGCCTAGTTTCCTTTCCAAGTTTCTTACATATTGTTCCCTTCTACAAACTCTATATCCAAGCCCTACTGGCCCACATGCTCTTCCTTAAATACAACATTCTATCTCTGCCTTTTCACTGTATGTCTCTCATGTTCTTCACTTCCCTAACTTCCTTCAAGACCCAGCTCAAATCTCACCTCCTAAAGACCTTCTCTAGTCCCCCACACTGTTCCCAGCTGCTAGTATCTTCTCTGAGATCATCTTTCATCTTCTCTGTCTATATCCTTCAGTACCTACTTAAATGCATGTTGTCTCCCCTATCATAACATGAATTCATTGAGGGCAGGGGCTCTTCCCTACCTCTCCCCTTCCTGCCTTCCAAGGCTTCTTACACTTTACTATCCTCCAGAAACCCTACATGAAAGTCATACTGGCCCACTTGCTAAGTCCTCCAGCAAAATCATTATTTTTGAGGCAGCTGGGGGTGCAGTGGATAGAGTGCTGGACATGGAGTCAGGAGGACCTGAGTTTGAATCCTACCTCAAACACTATCTGTGTGACTCTGGACAGACACTTAAAGTCTGTCTGCCTCAGTTTCCTCAACTGTAAAATGGGGGTTACAGTAGCACCTGCTTCATAGGGTTTTGTGAGGGTCAAGCGGGACAATATTTGTAAAGCACGTAGTACAGTGCCTAGATACAGTAGGTGCATAATAAATGTTTAATCTCTTCCCTCTCTCCAGGGAGATGGTCACATGGGGGTCCTGTGTGAATTAGTGCTATTTTCTCTGCCCCCTTGACTTCTAATCTTCCCACAAGCCTCAGTCCTTTTCACTTGTATTAGAAAGCACCAAGGTCAATGAGAGTCAGGTGCTTTGAGACCCTTAAAGGAAAGTGAATGGAGTGATGGGCATGGGGGGAAACCTTGAGAGTTTAGCATCTGCTTAGGTGGGGGCAGGGCTCCCACCCTTTCCTTCCATCTGCTCCAATTGGACACAGTAACCTGTAAACTCCATACTCATCAAGGGAAGGTATGAGTTTGCCCCAGCAGTGAATATTTTATTCATTTCCAGACACTGTCCCCAGTGAGCTCTTGAGACAACATTGTCCCTGAGCCAAGAAGCCTGAGAGGGAGAAAACAGACTCCTGGTATCTGCCCCTGCTTCCTAGTCCCCATCAGGGTCACTGACCTTGAATTCCCATCCTCTCCCCTTCACCTAGAATCAGGGGCTTAGAGCATGAGGGCTGGGAAGAAACAGAGAGGCCATTTAGTCCAACCCTCCTCTGATTTTCCAGTTGAAAGAAACTTATGCCAAGAAAGAAAAGGTGACTATAAGAATAGGGTGGAAACTGCAGAGAGGCAGATTTTTGCATTTGTGTAAGGACAAACTTCCCAACAATAAGATTCGTCCTGTCCCCACATGGAATGCCTTGCCCTTGGAAGTGGTTGGGTTTGTAATATAGAAAGGAGCTTCAAGTTGAGGCTGGAAGACCACCAGTTAGGGCAGGGATGTAGAAAGGTGCTTGTTCAGGTGGGCAGTTGGACTGCATGCTGCTCATGTCCCTTCTCTCTCTGCAGCTCTGGGATTCTGACTTAGCCAAGGTTACATAGGAAGTTAATGATGGAGTAATCAATTCCCCAGGGAACCTGTTTCCTCTCTCCTCAGGGTATCAAGTCCAATATCTTCCCAGCCCCCAGCCAGCCAGACTGTCTTTATGTGCCCTTTCCTCTCTTCCTCTCCTTTCTTTTCTCCCTTCCTCCTCCTTCTAATCCCCCACACGTTCTGCCTCTCTCTCTCCCCTTCCTTCCTCCTTCCCTCCTTCTGTCTCTTCCCCTCCCTTCCTCCCTCCCTCCCTCTCTCCTCTCTCTCTCTCCCCCCCTCCTCTCTCTCTCTCTCTTCCTCCCTCTCTCCTCCCTCCTTACTTCTCTCTCTCAATCTCTCTCTCTCTCTCTCTCCTCCTCTCCCCCCCTCCCCATCCCTCTCATGCTATTTCCTTCCTTGAATCCCCAAAGCTTAGCACAGTACCTAGCCCATAGTAAGTTATTAATAAATGCTTGTTTTCTTCCTCTTAAGCCTCATGTTCTCCCCCTCTTCCCTCCTCTTCCTTCTTTCATTTCTCCCCTGTCCCTCCTCTCCACCCTCTTCAGAGCTGACTACCAGCTCTGCCAGGCCCTGTGAAGCCTCCACTTTGGTCCCCATATCTAATCTGATACCACGCATTGGGAGTCAGGACCCTTGGGATCTAGATCTGGCTGTATCCCTAACTTCAGTAGAATATAGGGACAGTCCTTCAGGATAGGGTCTGTTGTTTCCTTTTTGTCATGGTGGCACACAGTAGGTGTTTACTGAGTCTCCATTCAGTCACATTGAACTAGCTGCCTGCTTCAGGCAGTCCCCCTTTCTCTGGGTGTCTGGTCTATCACAGCACCAACTTGGCCAGTTCACAGACTCTCAGAGCTGCCCCCAAAGATCACTGTGCCCACCCTCCTCATTTCACAGGTGAGGAAACAGACACGTTGAGATTGTGACTTGCTCAAGACAGACAGGCAGCCTGGGAGTATGCCAGCTTTCCTGAATCCACTGATTCCAAGGGCGGTGTTCCTTCCACCAGCACCCTGGGACCATAGGACGTTTTGTAAAGTATAAAATGTCTTGCCCTAGATGACACTTTCTAGAAGTGATGATTTGGGGAAATGAAAGGCCACTGATACACAGTGCTGCTGCCAATATTCAGCCTGTCCCAGCCCCCATTGCCTCAGCTCATCCTCCCCCCCCTTTTACTGTCCAGCCCCAGAACTCAGTGCTGGAGCTCTCCTTGGTGCTGAAGTGGAGTCCAGGGCTGGAGCTGCGTGCCTGAAGGGGGCAGTTCTAAGGCTAAAAAGAAAAGCTATCTCTTGACATTAGGAGGATGTGATCATAGGATCACAGAATAGCTGAACTTAAAGTTCCCTTAGAGACCTTCTAGTCCACTGCCATTTTACAGATGGGGAAACTGAGGCCCAGAGGGGGGGAACAACTGCCCCAGTGTCACACAAATGACAGAGATAAGACCTTATAATATAGAAAGGCAAGTGTGGAAGGGCCCTTATAGCTCATCTAGTCTGACCTTTGGGTAACATTGGACAACTGAGGCCTAGAGGTACAAGGTGGTTTGTCTAAGATCAGTCTGTTAGTAAGTGGCAGGGCTGGGACCTTAGAATAGAGAATGTCGGAGTTAGAAGGGCTCTTAAAATACAAAACATGCATAATTAGACCTTGAATGTGCCTCAGAACCTAGAACAGAATGTTAAAGCTGATGGGGCAGGAGTTTGGAACATCAGACATGGAAAATCAGAGCTGGAAGGAACCTCAGAGCTAGAACATCAGAGCTGGAAGGACCTTAGAACAGAGGATTTCAGAACTGTGTCAAGTTCTAACAACACATGATTTATGTTCTAGGACCCCTTCCAATTCTGACATTCTGTATTCTAAGGTCCCAGCTCTGCCACTTACTACCCACATAACCTTAGACAAATCACTTAGCCTCTTGTACATAACTTCATGCATTCAAATCTGGCCGCAGACACTTCCAGGGGGCTAGGGAGTGTCACAAAGAGTCAAGACTGAAAATAATTGAAAAACAACAACAATCTGGTCTCTGAGTGGCGAAGTTGCATGCCTAAGGTCACACAGGTAGCAAGTAACAAAATAGTTATAAAAGTTTGCGTTGGTGCGGTACTTTATAACTTATAAAGAACTTCCTTCAGTGCTTGACCTTGGGATATGGGAGGTACAAAGACCGTTAGCCCCACTTCCCAGATGAAGAGATTGAAGCCCACAGTAGTTACGATGGTTTGGACTTCGAAGAGTTTGGTTCAAATCCTACCCGTCCTGACTAGATGTATGACTCTGGGCAAGTAGCTTATCCTCACAGACTTAGTTTCTTCCTCCGTACAGTAAGGAGGACTGGACTGTGAAGAGCCCCATGATTCTGGGACTTCCCCAGAGTCACACAGCCAGAAGTGTCAGAGGTGGGACAGGAGACCCCTTCATTCCAGGCTATGCCACAGCACTGTCTCCTTCAGCAAAGCCGACTTCTTAGCGCCTCATTAATTAATAAGCCATGCTTCACACTCATTCCTAAGCTTTCTTTCTGCTTGGCCCCTATAAAAATGTGCTCTCAGGAAAGAACCTGATTAACACAAGAAGCTACTAATAATACCATTGATAATCACTGATATTTAAGACTGCAGAAGAATAGATTTACAGCTAAAAGGAACTTCAGAGCAAATCTAGTCTAATGCCTTCATTTTACACGGGAGGGAACGGAGGCCCAGAGAAGTTAAATGAAGACTAGTTAAATTAGTCTGAGGTTACTCAGCTAGTAAGCAGAAAGAGACAGGATTTGAACTCAAGTCCTTTGATGCATAATCCATATTCTTTCCATTGTGCCTCCCACCCCCACCTCCCCACATAGCCATTTTCAAAGTGTTCTATGGTCTTTATCTCATTTAAGCTTCACAGTTACCCTTCAAGGTAAGTAGTACAAATTTGATTATACCCATTTTACAGATGAGAAAACTGAGGCCCAGACCAGGCAATGTGGTTCAGTGGTGAGAGTAGTGGCTCTGGAGTCAGAGATGCTTGTTCAAATCTCATCTGTCATGAATGCTGCCTGTACTTCCTCATTGGTAAAATAAGGGGATTCTTTGATCTCAGGGTAAGAGGTGACATGACAGTCTGGGTTATATAGCTAGTTGGTGCCAGAGCTGGGACTCAAACCCAGCCTGGGTTTTTTTTAACTCATCAGATGTAAACTTCTTCTCATTGATCATAATTCTGTTTCACGTACAGACAATACTTTGCAGCTTCCAGAGTACCTCCTAATGTTTTATTATATTCACTGCATTCTGGCAGGGTTCTTTTCATGTCAAAGGACTGACTCAAATGGTGAAGTTTTAGGCATCACTGAAAACTATCCTGGAGAAGATATTTTGTAGGGATGTGGGGGTGCTTAGGGAATGCTCCGACTGGTGAAGGCCATTAGGATGGTGAATGAAGGGCCTCCAGATCATGCCACAGAAGGATGATTTTGATGTTTATCCTAGAGAAGCCTCAGGGCCAGGGGGTATGTAGTTGTTCTATCAAGTATTTGAAGGGCTCTCTTGTAAAAGGGGGGTGAGATTGTTCTCTGCTTGGTGTGAGGTATGAAGGCCATAGACTGGATTCCAAGTCAAACTTCCTACCCATGAGAGCTTTCCCCAGATAGGATGAGCTGCCCCAGGAGGCAGTGGGCTCTCCTTCCTCTGAAGGCTTCCAGAACTTGGCATGCGTGCTACAGGGGAGGCTCTCAGTCTGGCATTTCAGACCCTCTTTAACTGGGGTCCAACCCAGTTCCTACCAGTCTGGCCTGGAGCTGATCCCTGTATTTCACAGGCCGTCACCCGTCCCGGTCTATGTGTTTCCCCTAGCTGTCTCCCATGATGGACATGCACACTTTCTCAGCTCAGCCTTTCCAAATCCTCCTTTTCTTTCCTACCCAGCTGACTCCTCTGGGAAGCCTTCCTTGATTAATCCAGCTTTGAGTGTTCTCTTCCTTGCTGTGCTAGATCTTGCTTTTCACTCCATCTTATTAATTTGAGTACATATTCTCCCCCCCCATTAAAATATTCATTGCCTGAGGGAAGTGACAGTACCAATTTCAAGGTGCCAAGAACCTCCATCTGGAGCTGGTAGGGACCTCAGAGGTCACCTGGTCCAACTCCATCACTTTACAAATGAGGAAACTGAGGCCTATCAAAGTGAAGGGATTGGACAAGGTCACACAGATAGTGAGTGTGATTGTCACTGACCCGAGTCACTGCATGAAGCTGCACCCTTGCTGGTGCCTTGCACCAGAGGAAGCGTTTTTGTGCATGTTTGCTGAGTCTAATTGAATAAAATGAGTGAGAGCATTAAGGCAAGAAAGAAAGGAGGGCATATGTGATGAGGCTGGACAGGCAGACAGTCAATCACAGGCACGGGACTTCATGGTTAGAAGGCACCTTGCAGATCTTGTCCAATGCTCTCGTTTTACAGCGGGAAAGAGAATGGAGATGTTGTTCAATTGGAGAATGCCTTGAATACCAGGCAAAAGCATTTGGACTTGAGTCATTCTGCCCTGGGGCTCTGGGGCTCTCCATGATTCTTTCTCACTCAACCCCAGCCTACCCAATATGGTTCAGGTCCAGGACTTTATCATTAATTTAGGAAGCACATATTGTGTCTCCTATGTGCACAGCACTCCGATGAGTCCTGAAGATACAAAGCTAACACATGAGCCAACCCCTACCCTCAAGGAGCTCCCGTTCTACTGGGAGAAAATGACATATAGAGTTATCCCTTCCACATAGCAACTTCCCCCATCTGGGTTTCCATATACCCAGTCGGCATAAGAAATAAAATGGAAGGGGCCACTAGGTGGCGCAGTGAATAGAGCACTGGCCCTAGAGTTAGGAGGACCTGTGTTCAAATTCCACCTCAGACACTTAACACAAAACTAGCCATGTGACCTTGGGCAAGTCACTTAACCCCAGTTGTCCTACCTTCCCCCCTCCAAAAAGCAAAAAAAAAAAAAAAAGGAAATGAAATGGGAATTTGGGGGAAGTTTTGTGGAAGCTGCAGATGACATATGAAGGTCAGCAGACTAAATGAAAAAGTTTAGAAACTCAGAAATGCAGAACATTTATGTTCAGTATTGTATAATATCAACCCAAATTTCACAATAAGGTACTGTAAACACCCCATAAAAGGAAAAGAAGAAATTCAGATTTCTTCTCTGGTGTGAAGGGAGGGTCCAAAAATTTTACTCTGATTTTCCAGATTGCAGGGGTGCCCACGCACCCCTAACCCCCATGACGTGGAAGGGATAACAGTAAACTTAGCAGTAGTATGTACAAAATAACAAACCAAGGATATGCCTACTGCTTTCCAGCAGGTAGCAAGAGCTAACAACAAAAGGGCTCTGGAAAGGGCATAGGTAAGAGGTAATGAAGGAAGGCAGAATGAGAGGGTCTGGGCTCCAGGCATGAGGGACAGACTGGGCAAAGGCAGAGACCAGGGATGGAATGTGTGAACCTCAGGTCTAGGATCAAATAGAAACTCATTTGGTGCTGAAAGCTCTTCCTAATTTTATGCCTTTCCACATTTCTAATCTTACACTTTACTCTCCCCAGTATGCTCTATAATCTAGATATGCTGGCCTGTTTACAGTTCCTCTAATGTGACACCTTGTCTCTCATCATCAGGCCTTTGCTCTAGCTGTGCCACATACCTGGAATGCTCTCCCTCCTCACCTCCATGTCTTGGCTTCCCCAGCTTCCAAGCCTAAACTCAAATCAGTCCCACCTTCAGCAAGAGACCTTTCCTAGTTCCTCTCCCCGCTTTAGAGGCTAGTGCTTTCCTCTCTGAGATGAGTTGGCACCATCATTGTCACCATCATCATCATCACCATCATCATCTCCTCTCTCTGTCTCTCTGTCTTTCTGTCTCTCTCTCTGTCTCTGTTTCTCTCTCCCCATACACACAGATATATAGCTATAGATCTACAGCTTGTATGTGTCTAGTTACTTTCACGAGGCCTCCCCTATTAGAACGTTCGATTCTCAAGACCAGGGACTAAGTGGTTTTTTAAATTACTTCTCTTTGTATCCCTAGTATTTAGCCCAGTGCCCACACTCCATCAACGCTTGTTGACTGACATATAGACACAGACACGCTGCTGGGAAGCCTTGGCCTTGCCTTGAATCTGCTAGGAAAACATCTCCCCTCTTCTTCCTCTCCTCCTCTTCTTCCTCTCCTCCTCCTCTTCCTCTCCTCCTCTTCTTCCTCCCTCTCCTCTTCTTCCTCTCCCTAATCCTTCCCTCCTCCCCCTTCCTCCTCTTTCCCCCCTCCTCCTCTTCCTCCTCTTCTTCAGCCTACACCCCCCCCAGGGTGGTTGCAATGCCAGGAGCTTTCTCTAGGCCAGTTTTCCCCACAGGTCTTCCTCCCCTTTAGCCCAGACTAAGGCCCCTCATCTCTTCCCTCAAGCCCTCCCAATCTGTGGTTCCCGGGTGGAGCTGTGATTAATCAGTGACAAGGCTCAAAATAAGAAGAAAAATGTAATCAGCGAGGGGAAGGCACGAGCAGTAATTGAAAAAGCGCTTTGGAGTTAAGATCACTTTAATCAGCTCCTTTCCCTGCTGAGGGCTATTTGATGTTGATTTCACCCAAAAGCTGGGAATGGGGGAGCTGGGATTGGAGGGGGCGGAGCCCAAAGCCAGGAGTGGATTTATGAGTCCGGGAGGGAGGGAGCTGGACGGTGTCCTTGGGGCATCCATCCCATAGATAGAGCTCTATGCATACATATATGTAAGTGTATGAGAGGCAGGACCAGGGGTGGAGTGAGCAGGGGGAGTCCACAGGACCTCACTGGCTTAAGTCCTGACTCAAGCAAGCCCAGCTATTGGACCCTGGGCAGGACACTTAACTCTCAATGCCCTGGTCAATTCTTAAGGCTTTTAATGACAAACAGTTGTCAACGTACATTAGTGGGGCGAGGGAGTTTTCACCCTGGGGGGTCCCCACACTAACTCCGGGTACAGATTCATAGGTATAAAAATATATAAGTGAGTTCATGTATGTTAAGTGCTTTGAAAGCCTGTACGTGCTGTAGTAATGTCGGTGGTAATATGATATACAGAGATGAGGTGCAAAGTGGTATGGAATCTTGACCAGGCTCTGTAAGCAAGGGTTTGGGCGCCAGGATTAGAGTAGAAAGAACTATGTTCCGATCGTACCTCAAGCATTTCCATGAGAAGGGACTTTGGAGGCCAGTCTGTGCAACCCCCTCATTTTATGGAACAGTGGATAGAGTGCTGAGCCTGGAGTCAAGAAGGCCTGAGTTCAAGGTCTGCCTCAGGAGCTAGCTGTGTCTGAGCAGTGTTGTTGGGAGGTTGAAATGAGATCATATTTGTCAAGGTGCTCAGCACGGTGGCTGGCACATACCAGCAGCCATATAAACGCTCATTCCCTTCCCCCTTATTGAGGAGGGAACTGAGGCCCACAGACAGGAAATGACTGTTCCAAGATCTCCCAGTTGGAGGTGGCAGAGCAGGGTTTTGAATCGGAGTTTTCTAACTTCCAATCCTGAATCATTCTCCTGAGCCAGGCTGCTGCCTTCTACTCCTCGTGACTGTTCCCCTTCATTTTTCTGACTTAGAAAGCTTTGTGTTAATTCGAGCTTGTCTCCGGCCCATGGGAGAAAGAGGAGTTTCCCCATGTCAAGGACTGAAGGATTGGTGAAATCGTGGGACCCTGAGGAATGGGCAGCTGGGGGAGGGGTGTCCGCCGGTACCAGAGGTTCCCTCACTGAGATTCTCCCGGTTGCAGAGGCAGTGGAGAACGGCGCAACCCGCTGGAACGCGAATGTTGGTTCGCCGCCCGCCACCCCCACTCTGCGGGTCTGTGTTGGGAAGGCTCGGGGTTCCCCTTCCACTGCTCCCCTTTCTTGTCTCCAGCTGTGTGTGTGCCAGGGGGAGCTGGGAGGAGTAAAGGGCGGGGGAAGAATAGGGGAGTCGCGGCTGGCCGCTGGTTCATGGACTTCCTATCCCAGCACAAATCAAAGGAACTGGGACACCAGGCGGACAGGGGGCTCTTCTTGCCCCGTGCCCTCCTCTCCAGGCTCCAAAGGACACAGAGACCAAACCTGCGGCCAAAAGAACTGGAAAAAAAGGGTTTCGTCCCTTTCGGCCAGGACAAGAAAAAAGGCCCCCCGTGCCGGGAGCCAGGATACCTGCCCCGTGGGCCCACCCGCCTGCACGGCCATTGCTTTACCTGCTTCCCTTCCCCCAGGGTGCGAATATCAGGTGGAAGACACTTAGAGGGCCCTGGAGAACGGAGCTGCCAGCCCTACTGGTGCAGGAGCGGGTGGGCGTGGAGAGATGCCCCCGTGCCCGAGGGCTCTGGGGCGGGAGGCCGGCAGGGCGGGGGACTGGGCAACCTGAACTCCACAGAGCCCTGGCTCAGCCTAGGTCCAGATCCCCGCGTCCAGTTCTTTTTGCGCTCGGGGGTCAGCCTTGGGGCTCCCCTTTCCCGGGTACTTTTCCAGTTTTTCTTTCGTCCCTGGTTGGGATATATATATGTGTTGGGCATTGGGGGGAGCGCGTGTGTATTGTACGTGAGAGAGCGCAGAGAGGAGAGGGGAGACAGGGGAGAGCGAGAGCGCAGAGGGGAGAGGGGAGAGCGCTGAGAGGAGACGGGAGAGAGCGCTGACACACACACACACACACACACACACACACACACACACACACACACACACGCACACACACACGCACACGCGCACACACACTCGGAGAGAAACCAGAGACACTGGGAGGGAGGACGGCACCGAGAGCCAGAGCCAGAGCCAGAGCCAGAGCCAGAGCCAGAGCCAGAGCCAGAGCCGGGAGGGAGGGCGAGCGCCCGAGCTGGGCCAGAGGGAGCCGGCTCGGGAGCCAGCCAGGCAGCCAGCCGGGCGCACCGCACCACGCCGCGCCGTACCGCACCGGCCCGGAGGGCGCGGAGTGGGCCGGGAAAACTTGGGCCGGGAGGGGGTCGGCGGCCGCGGGCCAGGGCCAGCTGCCCCCGGCGGGCGCCATGCGGCCCTCGGGGCGGGGGCTCCGGGCAACCCCGACTGGGGGCAGCGAGAGCCTTTGAGCAGCCAGGAGCGGCCCTTGGGAGGAGACTGAGTGCCCTGGCTAGAGAGCGGGCGGAGGCGCTCAGGAGGCGGAGGTGGAGGCGGGCGGGGGCGGGAATGGCCCGGCGCCCAGGGGCGCGGGGCTCAAGCGGGCAGTAGCCAGCCGCCACCGCGGCCCGCGGCTGTCCCTCCCTCCCGCCCTCCTTCTCCCCCTCCCCCTCCCCCTCCCCCAGCCCCCGAGAGCGGGGGGAGCGGGGGGGGGAGGGGAGGGGAGGGGAGGGGAGGGGTGGAAGCGGAGCCCAGAGCCCAGAGCCCGAGGAGCCTGAGCCGGAGGCGCGGCCGCGGCCGCCGCTGAGCCAGCTGTCCCTGTCCCCGGGCGGCCGGCTAGGCTCGGACACCGTCCCCGGTGGCCCCCAGCCTCGGCTCCTCCCCGGGCCCGCTGCCGTTCCTGCCTCTGCCGCCCCTGGCGGTGCCCCTGCTCCTGCCGCCCCTGCCCCTGCCCCTGCTGCCGCCGCTGCCCTCCGGGGGGGTGGCCCGGCCCGAGCAGTCCATGCGATTCGGGATTAAAGTTTGCGCTCGGCGCAGGAGTCCCCAAGATGCCGTTCCACCCGGTGACCGCCGCGTTGATGTACCGGGGCATCTACACCGTGCCCAACATCCTGTCCGAGCAGCGGCCCGTGGAGATCCCCGAGGACGAGCTAGAGGGTGAGTGCGGGGGCCCTGGAGCAGCCCTACCTGTTTGCCCGTCTCTGAGCAGCCCGAGTTGGAACCGCCGCCGCCGCTCGCTAGGGGGGCTCTGGGGACCTTGGTCCCCCCTCCCCGGGTGACCACTGGAGAGAGGGTCTGCAGGTGCAGGGAGACAGGTGGACTCGATCTGCGGAGCGAGTAGGAGGGAGCTCCTAAGAACAGGTTGGGGGGTTCGAGAGGGAGAGGACCCGAGCCCGGAGCCCAGACACATTCCCAGGACCTGGGCGGGGGGGAGGGGGAGAGGGACTAGACCCAGAAGTGGGGGTAGTACAGCCTTCTTCCATCGTCCCCCCCCCCTGCCCAGGCTCAATCTACACTGGTTTCAGATGGTTGGAGATGGACAGGGGGAGGGGGGAAACTTCCCCAACCCCCTCCCCTAGGTCCCACGGGTGGGTGAGGACTCGAAGCGTTAGACAGAAGTAACATTGGAGACCCCCCACACGCTACGGGCACCAGCTCGGAAAACTTGCTAACCCCCTCCTCCCTCCCCAGACCAGGCCGGGAGCCCTCCTCCCCGGCTCGCCTTCACCCCCCCCTCGGTAGCGGTAACCGTGGCACTCACCCCCAGGGGAGGGGAGAGGGTCGTGGGGGTCAGCATTCCCATGGTGACAGTGCGGAAATGGGCGAGGACCGCTGCGGCCCGGGCAGGGGGCGGGGCTCAGAGTTGGGGAGGAGCCCCCCGCCCCAGTGAACGCGGGGCGGGGGAACCTGCGCGGTGGGTGGGCTCTCCTCTCCGCCGCCCCCCTCCCCACCACCCTCGCGGTTTCTAGCGTAGCTAGCTGGTTCTGTACTGAAATTGACATTCCAGACGTGTCGCTTTAAAAATCCAATCTATTTGGGCCGGGAGAGGAGGGGAGAGGGGGGACAGAGATGGCCGCCGTGCTCTCCTCCCCCTTTCTGCCTACACTCCTGCAGAGAGAGCCCCCTCCCCGTGAAGGCAGAGCCGATCCCGGGGAGCCACACAACAAGTGGATGGGGTGGGGGTGGGGGTAGGGGCAGACAAGTGCCCAGTGATCCTTCTCTCCTCCTGGCCTGGTCCTTCTATCCTCTCTAGTCTCTAAGGGTCCTCCCAGGCTCACAGTGCAGCCCACAATCCGGAGATGTGTCTGCCACCCCTTCCCCCCACCCGCTTGAAGCCTCTCCTCCTTCTCTCTCCCTGCATCCCTAAGGCTGTCCATGCCACTAGTCTCCAGACACTATGTCCCTCCGGGACACCAGCCTGTCTGTTCTCTGTTCTTCCTTCAAGTGTCCTCACCTCTCCTAGGGGCACCAGGTGGCAGCTGAGCCCAACTTTATCTCCTCCCATGCCCCAGGCCACCCTGGCCATCCTTGGTTTCTCAGGACAAGGGTCACCCATCCACCCACCCCTGAGCAGAGCGAGGCCCTTGTTCTAGGATGGAGTCAGGAACTGGGGTGCTCAGGGATCTGCTTGTCCCAGAGTCCAGCATCTGGTCTGAATAGGAGAAGGTGGCCACAAAGTACTGCAGTGCTAAGGCTGGGCCTGGCCCACCTCATCCACTTCCCAGCCTCCCCCTGGCTTGCTGTCCACCAGCATGGCTTGGCCTATATCCATACTAGCTGTTGCTTGGGGGAATTGGCAGAGGCTGAGGAGTGGGGCCTGGGTG
This sequence comes from Pseudochirops cupreus, assembly GCA_028627135.1. Taxonomy (NCBI): domain Eukaryota; kingdom Metazoa; phylum Chordata; class Mammalia; order Diprotodontia; family Pseudocheiridae; genus Pseudochirops; species Pseudochirops cupreus. The sequence goes on from CM053580.1 coordinate 581,805,484, forward strand.
TCTGCAGGCTAACAGGCCTGCTCCCCCATAACCCCTGTGGCATGTCCTTCCCTCCTGGGCTGCCTGGGGCAATCTAAAGTGGACAGGTAGATGAAGCTGGCAGGCTGTGCCAAGCTGCAGGGAGAAGGTCCTTCTGCTGCCAGAGGCCAGGGGAGGCAGAAGAGACCACAGGAGAGGCTTGAGCAGCTCCCTCTTAAGACATCCTAAAACCTGAGTCCTGTAAGAAGCCAAGGGAAATTGCCCTGACCAGCGGCTGAGACACCAGCGCCCGGATCACCAGTTTGCCCTCTCTAGCTAGGAGTAGCAGACAAGTCCCTTGACCCTCTCTATTGGGTAATTGGAAAGACGAACACTGGGCCATTAGAATAGGTTGGTCAGGTGCTTTGAGATCACGAGAAGAATGCAGTGACTTTCCAGGTTGGGGGGGGGGGATGACCCATAGCTGTGAGTGTCCCATGTCATCATCCGAGGGTGGCAGAGGAGAGGGGAGCTCCCTACTGCAGAGGGGGTGCAAGCTGCAGCTGCCCAGGCTAAGATCTGCGTATGTTCTGAACAGCTGGGAGATTGGGGGTGCTGGTGATGATGACAACTCCATCCAGGCTCTTTGGGGGCAGGGGAAGCTGGGAAAAGTAGGAGGCTGGACAGATATGCCTTCTGTCCTGATCTTTTGGGGAATCTCAGAGCACTAGAACTGCTCATAGACCTGGAGTCAGGACTAGTCAGGGGCAAGTCAGAGGGTCCCCTTCATGGCTCTGGCTACCCCTGGGGGACCCTCACCTGCCACAATGCCTTGGGAGGGTTAAGTTGTGCCTAGAGATACTTGATGCTTGAGGACTTGTGTGTGGGAAGGGGAGATGTACTGAGAGCCAGAGAAAGGAAGGAGGGCCAAGGAAGACCAGTCATGTCAGAGGTAGGATCCAGACCTAAGACCTCTGAACCCAAAGGCATCTTTCCACTATGCCCCCAACCTCCACCAGGCTAATCCCTTGTTTTAGCCCATTCTGGCCTCTTTCCCAATCCCTCCCCTGGCCTGAGGCTGAATGGAGCCTCACCAGACCCCACACTGCACCTCAAGCTCTTCTCAGCTCTGTTTGAGAGACAGCAACAAGAGATTGGGGTAGAGGAAGCACTGGGCCAAGGTGGTAGGGAGGTGGAGGAAGCAGCGGGTTGGATGGGCTAGGAGTATGGCTGGGCTGGTTTTAGGCATGGAGGAGAAAGTGATGGGGTAGGGACAAGAGCTATTGGATAGGGAAAGGGAGGGAGAAGGTAAATGAGGACTTTCCCTTTCTGTCCTCTTTCCTCTCCTTGCCTAAGACTTCCATACCCCCAACTTCCTCTCCTGCCCTCTCTTCTCCCCTCCTCTCCTCTCCCCTCCCCTCCTCTCCCCTCTTCTCCTCTCCTCTCCTCTCCTCTCCTTTCCTCTCCTCTCCTCTCCTCTCCTCTCCTCTCCTCTCCCCTCCCCTCCCCTCCCCTCCTCTCTTCTCCTCTCCTCTCCTCTCCTCTCCTTTTCTCTCCCCTCCCCTCCTCTCCTCTTTACATTCCCTCTGCTACTAACCCCCCACCCTCTCTGTTTTTGCCAGCCTGGCAGTCCCTAAGTCTGCCAATATATTTGCCGCTGGCAGCAGAAAGGACCCTTCCTGTCTGCCTCTCCTTGTTTCAGTATCCAGTAGCCCTGGCTCCCAAGAAGGGGCCCCCTCCCCATCCTCTCTCCCTTTTCCTGAATTCCCACATTTCTGCTTTCTGCTTCGCTCCTGAACCTGGACCAGGCATGCACCTCCCCCCCACCCCCCCACCCCCACTCTGGCAGGCCTCCTCTGGCTTTCTCCTGCCTCTTTCCAGGATGGGAGGGGGGGAAACTCTTTCCCTCCCTGCTTTCCCATTTTTCCCTTCCAAAGGCAGGAGCCTTGGCTTGGGGTGTGGGAGTTTTCTAGTCCTCAGCCTCCACAGAGGAAGAAGAGAGGCAGGGATAGAGTGAATCCAGGGTGCTTTGCAGATAGGTGAAGGAAGGGGTACAGGTTCCTACAGAACCTTGGGGCTGGAGCCTGCACCCCCCTTCCCCAGGCTCAGCAGCTGCAGAGAGGGGCTCTGGCCCTCTGTAGACTCACTGGCAAGAGACCAAAGCTGTATTAGTCAGCGGCCAAACCAAATGTCACCCCCCAACTCAGAAGTGAAACCGAAGGTGTCTGGGGCATCTGAACGGCAAGGCCAGGCCAGGTAGAGCAGGTAGGAGGCCTCAGTATTCCACAGTGGGAAGGTGGAATGTCCAAAATGGTCCAGGGGGGCCCAGGGGTTTATACGCTGCAGATCTCCACGCAACCTATAACCCCTCTTGCTGTCCTCTCTGAGGAGGAGATCTGGAGCCTAACTGCGCCTTGCTACATATCCCCTTCCTGCCTTCCCTGGGTCAGCTCCCCCTAAAGGTGGTCACCTTTTAGCCCCCAGGTGCTATTCCCACCCCCAAAGATCCTAACTTGGCAGAAAGGTGTCATCATAGAGTCTATAGGGGTTCTCCCACACCAGGAGGGAAGGTGGGATTGGGGGCATCAGAAGCAGAGGACAGAGCTGATTCTCATTCGTCCTACCCCCTCACCTCCACCTGCACCCTCACAACTTACTGGTTCACTCCTGGAGCCTGAGAATCCTCTCTAGAAAGTTTCCTTCATAGTATGGTGTGGTAGAGTGGGCTGACCCTTTCAGAGGAGCTGACTCAGAATTAGGGTCCTGCAACCTTTCACCTAAGGGTCCTGGGGCCAGTCACTAGGCCGCATGTGCCTCTTCTGCAGAACAACAGGCATGAGACCTTGCTCTCTCAGATCCCTTCTGGCTTTGACCTTAGCAGAGGCCCACCCTCCAGGAAGGCTGGGCCCCCACCTCTCTGAGAGAGCTGCGAATGCCCCCAGGGCTCCAGGAACCCCCAAGGGAGCCAAAGCTCTCTCTGCCCATAAAAGGAAGAGAACTTAGCTGCCACCATTAAGAAGTAGATAGTCAGGTAGGGGCAGGTGAGCTGGACCCTGGGACAGCTGCAGAGGGGTTGCTCTGGAAGGCATCAGCATCCTGGCTGGGACAGGGACTGGCTTTGTGACTCAGGCCAGTGGATCCCTCCTAGTCAGAGCTGACATTCTTTGTTCTAAGGGCCCTCCCAGCCCTGACATCCCCTGTTCTCAGGCTCCTCCCATCTCTGACATCCCCTGTTCTAATTCTGACTTCCCCTGTTCTGAGGCCCCTCCCAGCTCTGACATCCCCTGTTCTAAGGCCCCTCCTAGGCTCCTCTCAGCCCTGATAGCCCCCATTCTAAAGCCTGTCTCAGCTCTGACATCCCCTGTTCTAATTCTGACTTCTCCTGTTCTGAGGCCCCTCCCAGCCCTGACATCCCCTGTTCCGAGGCCTCTCCTAGTCCTGACATTCTATGCTCTACAATTCTTCCCACTCTGGCATTCTGAGATTCTATCAGACACTTTACCATCTCTTGTTTCTGTTGTCCTTTAAAGGTTAGAGAATGTTCTCACAGTCATCGAGTGAGATGGGAGGTAGGGCCAATAGCATGATGCTCCCACTCCTCCAACAACACCATTTCAGAGGGAAAGAACAAATTTTGGACAAGTCAAAGTGACTTCCCTAAAGTCTCCCGGCTAGGAAGTGTCAGTGAGGGGCATAGTGTGTACTTTTGAAAATTGGCCCCTGGGGAATCCTCCTGGGCATCGGATGCTTAATGGAAGGGAAGAGATTCCCACTGGACCTTGAAGGCTGGAAGGATTTGGGTTTTGTCAGAGGAGAGGGGAGGATTCCAAATTGGCTTGTGATATGGGCAAAAAGCTTGGGGGTGAAGGAAGCCCATGTCCAGGGGGAAGGGTAGCACCTTGACTTGGTTTGACCAGAGTGAGGGTTCAGCCAGGTGACTTAGGGGAGGTCAGATTCCAGAAGTAGGCTAGGACCGTCTCATAGTCAGCTGTTCCCAAAGCTCTGATGACAGGTCTCAGGTGGGGTGGGGGTGCAGGATGTGCCACAGGGCCTCTACTCCTCCTCAATCCACCCCATCTGTAGGGGAGAAGCTGAGCCAACTGAGACAGAAAGAAGCTGGAGTGGAGGAGGATGGGATCATTTATTCAGGACTGTAAGGGACCAGAGAGGTCATTTTGTCTGACCTTCCCATTTTAGTCAGGAAACTGAGGCCAGTGAATCCCATCAGATCCACTGTGCCATTAGCGAGTTGTGGAAGCAGGATTCAGCCCAGGCCCTTTCCCTGCCCCTCCCTGCCTCCACTCTGAGGGCCGGTCCCACGGCAGAGACCCCAAGAAAGGAAAAGCTTTTCCAAGATCACCAAGTCAAAAGTGGCCGTTGGAAATCTGACCTGGTTCCTCAAGCCCCTAGCCAAGGGAAGTGGAGGCTTCCTGAGAAGGTGCTTGGGGCCCTTAGAGAGTTTGATGTGCCCCCACACAGCAGTAGGAGGGGCCTGGGAGGTGCTGAGTGCAGTGAGAGGCGGCCCACCCCTAGCCCCCAGCACCGGCCTTAGCCATGTTCTGAAATTGAACCTGTCCTTAGCCAGAATCCCCGAAGCAGGAGAAAGACAGAGAGGCCCTAAGGGGCCTCTCAACCCAGACAGTGAGCAGAGGAGCTCCAGGGCAATTCAGCTCCACCTGAATCAGGGCTTGGCCCCTCCTGGGCCCTTCAGGAGAACCTCAGAGAACTTGCTGGTGTCTAGAATGTGGCGAAGGGACGGGCAGCCTTGATGGATGACAGACAATTAAGAGAATGGAATTTGAGCAACCAGGCTAACCGCTGGGGGAGCAGGAGGGCTGGGGCGGGGCGGGGGGCGGGGGGGGGGGGAAGAGTGGAGACTCTGGATTGATGGTGAAGAACACCGACTGAGTCTGTGAATGAGGACCGAGCTGGAGTCCTGGCTGAGGTGGGCAGGAGAGGGAGCGAGGTGCTGGCACAGGGCTGTCTGTGGCCAGGCTGGGGTCCTCTTCCCAGCCTGTCTGTCAGGCTCCCCTGTCCTTCCTTTATTTCTTCCCTTTCAAGCCATCAGTCATCCATCCAGGGCTAGCTTTGGTGACCTACCAGCTGGGGGCCCAGCCCAGAGAGATGGCAGAGAAATGCAGACTGAGGACGAATCCCTGCCAAGCCCTGCCAAGAGCCGGGCAGCTCTCAGGCTGGGAGTCTAGCAGATCCGGGTTCTAGTTTAGCTCAGGCACTATCTCCTCCTGTGACCTTGGGCCGGTCTCTGCCCCTCTCCAGTTCTGTTTTCTCATCTGTGAAAACCAAAGGGTCAGGGCACAGTGATGTCACAGATTCCGGGCAGCCAGGAGCTCCAGACGGTCGAGGGCAGAGGAGCAGTCTTGCCCTTTGGTCTCTAGTAAGCAAGCCAGCCTTGCCAGACTGGTACTTGGGGCCAGGTGCTTCTCTGAATGCCAAAATGGTGAACAGCTGTTCCATCCCCAGGGACTTCTGGGGAAGCTGGACTTTCGTGGAAACCTAAGGCTAGAAAAAGGTGGGAGTCACTCCCCCTCTTCTCAGGGCTCTAACCTGGGACCCAGTGCCCCCATTGGACAGATGACGAGACTGAAACCCAGGGAGGGGAAGGGACTTGCCCAAAGTCACTGATTGACTCTAGTACCCAGCTGGGACTTGAACCCAGGACTCTTGATTCCTGTTCTGGAGCTTTCTTCCATTACAAACATGTTGTGGGGCATGATTGTGAGTGTGTGTGCATGTGTGTGAATGTGTGTGTGTGTCTATGTGTATGTGTATTATGTGTGTGTGAATGTGTGTGAGTGTTTGTGAATATGTGTGTGAGTATGTGTCTGTGTGAGTGTGTGTGTGTATGTGTGTGTGTGCTTTAACTCATAAGAAAGAGAAGGAGAGAGACAGAGATCAGGATATACTGCCATGGTCTAAGCCTACACAAGCATTTGGAATTCCCTGTGATTTGGGTCTGCCGGGGAGCGGTCCTGGCTGGAGTGATTTCAAGGGTGAAGCTGCTGTACCAGCATGTCCAAATGACCCTTTCCATCCCCACTCCCCCCAAACTCCCATCCGCACTCACACACACGTGCTCCCACGGGGTCTCCTGTGGCCAGGGAGATAACTCTTATCTCAGTATGTCCAGGGAGCAGTCTCATTTACTGGGCCATCTCTGGGGACAGAGATAGAGAAGTTCTGTAACAGCTGATGGCAATTCAGAATTCTACCTTCTCCTTGAGGGAAACCCCTAGTGAGCAGAAGAGACCTGGGGAAGACTAGTGGTGGAGCCTGTCTCCAGAGGACAGGGCTGGGATAGGCTGGGGGATTCCTCCCCACCATCTCTGCTGGGGTTCTGAGCCCTGAGCTTGGGCCCTCACCTACAACGATGCTGAAAGCACCCCCTCCCAACCACTGGGACAGAGCCAGCCCTACTGCTCATCTAGGACGGTGAGGCACAGAGAAGCTGATTGCCCAGGGTAACACAGCAGAGCAGGATCCAGTGTCTTTTCTGAGGTAGTAAATCCAATCCAATCAGCATGCATTAAGCGCTTACTGTGTGCCAGGCCCATAGATACAAAGTCCAAAATCATTTATTAAGCACTTAATGTTTACCAGGCATTGTGCTAACTGCTGGAGATACAAAGAAAGACCAAAGATGCAGTTCCTGCCCTCAAGGAGCTCCCAAGTCCTCTCCCTCAAGGAGAGACAGCGAGCAAACAACTCTACACCAACAAAATGTGGCACTAGGGCAAACTGGAAATAATCCACAGAGGGAAGGCATTAGCTTGAAGGGGGAATGGGGAAAGGTTTTTTGCAGAAGGTGGGGCTTGCGGAACCTTGAAGGAAGCTGGGAAAGCAGGGAGGCGGAGATGAGGAGGGAGAGCATTCCAGGCCGGGAGAAAACACTCCTGAGGGGGAGAGAGAAGGGAAGCAGTCTCTGCCCTCAGGGAGTTTACTTTCTATTTCAATTCAATGCCCCAAGCACTAAGCCGGGGCTAGGTGCCCGCCCCTGGGCTGGAGGACTCTGGAGGTATAAAAACAAGAGAAAGGAGTCTGGTCCACAAAGTGCCGATACTCTGCCCGGAAATACTTGTGGGCTTGGGAGGTGGCCGGCAGTAACGAAGGGCCTCCAAGACTGGCTTCCTTCCCTTAGGACAGCGGTTCTCAACCTTCCTAATGCCATGATCCTTTAATACAGTTCCTCATGTTGTGGTGACCCCCCCAACCATAAAATTATTTTCATTGCTACTTCATAACTATAATTTTGCTACTGTTATGAATCTATCTGATATGCAGGATATATTTTCATTGTTACAAATTGAATATAACCCACAGGTTGAGAACCGTTGCCTTAGGAGATCTGATCTACTCTGTGAAGGAAGTAAAGGATTCTCTGAGTGAGGAATGGAAAGAGGGAAAATATTCCACACACAGGGCACAGCCTGTGCAAAGACCTGGAGAGGGGAAACAAAATGTTGTGTACCAGTATGAAAAAATAGAGCAATTTGGCTGGAACGTAGAGTTTGTGGAGGGGAAGGACTTTAAATGCCAGACCGTTTGCATTTTATCCTATTGTAGTAGGGAGTCATTGAAGCTTCTGGAGCAAGAGAGTGACAGAGACCTGTGCTTTAGAAGTTAAGATCTTGGAGGAATAAGCTATCTCTCAAAGAATCCTCTAGTTGGGGGTCCAGGAAAGGGTGCTGCTGGAGCTCCCAGAGAAGCATCCAGAGACCAGGAAAATGGGCAAGTGTGTGGTCCCGAGCATAAACACTGGAGGAACTGGGGGGATGGGGTGGGGGTGAGTGACCAGGGGAGTGTTAACTTGGAGGAGTTGAGCTGAACTTCATAGGATGGGGAGATTTGGAGAGTGGGGAAAGAAATGGATATTAGATGGAAGGACCATGAGATTTAGACATAGGCAGTCTTTTAAAGAGCATCTAGTCCAAGAGCTGGTTTTATAGACAAGGAAACTGAGCTCAGAAAGGGGAAGCAATTTGCCCAAGGTCACACAGGATATACAGGGAAAACCAAGATTTGAATTCTTCTTCTCCCTCCATAGTACACAGGGCTCTGGGCCTGGAGTCAGGAAGGCTTGTATGTTCAAATCTGACCTCAGATACTTACTGGCTGTGTGACCCTGGGCAAGTCACTTACCCCCAATTGCCTCCACAAAAAGAAAGAAATCAGGGGTCCTGGCAAATCACTTCCCTTCTTCGGCCTTGACTTTCTAAGGCTGGAGGGCCTAGTGGGGAAGTACTCTGCAGTACATCATCTAGGGTCAAAGGACCTGGATTCAAATCCTGCCTCTGCCCAAGTGAACCTGGGCAAATCACTTTCCTTTCTTGGGCTTAGGTTTCCTCCTCTGTTTCCAGACCCTTCCCCCTGATTTTACAGGGAAGGAAACTGAGCCCCATTGAGACAGAGTTCAGTCAATGAGCAAGGCTATGTAGCTGAGTGTCAGAGTTAAGACCTGAACCTGGGTCTTGCTAAGCCCAGCGTCTAGCACTCAAGTCCCCGTTTATCCAAGCTCTGTAAAATGAGCACCTTGGACACTCTGCCCTCCAAGGCCCTTCGAGGCTTGAATCTATGAGCCTGTGACAGTGATCTGTGAAATGAGGGGGTCTCTGCCAACACTAAATTATCCGATCCTCCCCTTCCCACACATAACAGGCTGACAGCTGATCCATCTCAGCACCAAAGGACAGGGAGAGGAGATAGCTAGGCCCCATCCATCACAGCCCTGCTTGATTACCCGGTCCCTGCTTCCTAGAAGCTGGAGGAGAGGTGACCAGACACAGGCCCCAGGACTGCACCGAGGGCCGAGGGGGAGGCCTGAGCTTTGCCGTGTGACCTTGAGCATGGGATTCACACTCTAGGTGACTGTCTCCCTTGACCTGCTGGGTAGCTGGGAGAATCACATCATAGCAGGAGGCCCCCACCCACATTAGACGCAGCCTAGCAAAGGGAGCCAGGACCTTGTGAAAGTCTTCTCAGGGGGGGAAAGACTAGAGCGGCCGGCGGCCTCTGAAGGCCCTTCCTGCTACAAGGCCCTTCCCATTATTCTTGGGACTCAGTCCAGACCTGAGAGGTTTCTCCAGTTAGCCTTCTGGAAGGAGAAGCCTCATTGAGCACCAGGCTGGCTCCTCTTCCCTCTCCGGGCCTTTCACAGACTCTGATTTCCCTCCCTCCCGGACTCTGGATCAGACACAAGACAGGAGACACCAGCAGCTGAGAATGACTCAGGAGCATGGGATTTTTTATAGCTAGAAGGAGCCTCGGAGACCATCTATCTGCCTTACCCTTTTATTGTACAGATGGGCAAACTGGGGCCGCTAGGTGGCGTGGTGGGTCGGGTGCTGGGCTGGGGACCAGAAGACTCATCTGTGGGTTCGAATTTGACCTCAGAGAGACCCCAGACAAGTCACTTCACCCTGCTTGCCTCAGTTTCCTCATCTGTAAAATAATCTGGGGAAGGAGATGGCAGACCACTCCAGTATCTTTGTCAAGAAAACCCCAAATGGGGTCATGGCGAGTCAGATGTGACTGAAAAGTGACTGAACAACAGAGATGAGGGAACATCCAAGTCATGCAGGTAGCAAGTGGCAGGCCTGGGATTCCAGCCCAGGCTTCCTCCCACCACACCACAGAGGGAAACCCTGGCCATCCATCTGTCTGTTCCCTCTGGCTGGCCAAAGCTGGGTCCTAGGTCATGGAGAGCTAGAAAAGACATCTGAGACCATTGAATCCAACCCTCTGCTCCCCATTTTACAGAGGGAGAAACTGAGGCAAAGACTTGCCCAAGGTTACCCAGTGTCAGAGGCAAGGGTTGAACCCAGGTTTTCCAAGTTTAGCACTAAAACCCTCTTTCCTGTGCTTTTTTACCCAAGCTAGTAAATAGCCACTGAACCACCCCCCTGCACACACACACACACATATGTATATATCTCCCCACATATATATATATATATATATATATCTTTCCCCATCCTAGAAGGAAATAGGTCTCCTTTATCAGGACTGGGCTGATGAGGCTGTCAGTGACATGAAAGGGGACATTCGTCTTCCAGGCGAATAGTCAGAGTCCACTATGGGAAGAGAAAAGGGTGGAAATCAGCCCTAGGGGAAGGTCAGGATCCAGTTTAGGCAGGATGGACTCGATCTAATCCCTTCCAGGGATTCAGAGCACTCAGATGGGGATAAGTGTTTAGGTGTTAAGAGGAGAAGGAGCCCAACTCCACCCACCCTCCCTCACCCACTGTCACTGCCAGATAGGGAGGAGGAAGGGAATTAGGATGGAGCGGGAAGAGCCCTAGCTTTGTGATCGAGGGTCTGAGCTCAAACACTATTCCTGCCTCTGCCTACATGTGTGACCCCAGGTAGGTCACCTCATCTTGCTGGGCCTTTGTAAAATGAGGGAACTGGATGAGATGATTTTCAAGGTCTCATCCAACTCTAAATCCACCAACCCATGATCCTTTGTGGGTGGAGAAACTGAGGCCCAGTGCCATTAAGAGACTTTTACAAGGTCACACAGTAAGATGGCAGCAAAATAGGAAGTAAGACCCAAGAGTCCAGACTTCTTCTGTTTGCTCATTGCTGTTGCTTTAAAGTTTTTGCAAAGAGCTTTACCCGGGTTCTCTCATTTAATCCTCACAGCTGCTCTGGGACCGAGGTGCTGTCATTAGCCCCATTTTACAGTTGAGGACACTGAGGCAGAGAGAGGTAAAGTGACTTGTCCAAGATTCATACAGAGAAGAAATAGAATTTGAACTCAGGTCTTCCTGCCTCCAGGTCCAGCGCTCTGCCCCCTGTGTGACTTAGCATTGGTCAGAAAAAGTGGCCTGAGTTAGGATCAGTTCTTCCTCATACACCTCTTGTACCCATTTGACAGAGGTCAGGCTAGAATCATTCTGTTCCTGGTGATCCCCCTCCAGCTTTGGGCTGGTTCTCTTCCCAAAACTAGGATCTGGGTTCAAATCCCTTCTCTGCATGCCTCAGTTTCCCCATCTACACAGTGAGGAGGCTGAACCCCGGGGCTTTTGAGGTCCTTTCCAGCTCTAGGATCCAGTCACTGGTCAGTCTGGGCCTCCAGGGAAGGTGGCGAGGTCCTTGTGAATGGCTGGGGGTGCAGTAGGACCTATAGCCAAGCTGAGCCTTCCTGTGCCAGAGGAAAGGGGAGCCGGCAGCCAAGGGCAGGGGAAGTCACAGGATCTGGGTTCAAATCTTCCTGCCTGGGTGACTTTGAGCCAATGCCTTCCACACTCTGGGCCTCAGTTTCCTCCCACGCACAGGGATGGAGATATTTGGACCTGACTGTCTCTGAGGCTCCCCCTAGTTCTAGGACTCTGATCCCTCTATAATTCACTTGAGATGGAGCCAAGTTCAATTCAATTCAGTTTAGCAAGAATTATTAAGCAACTACTATCCACCAGGTCACATGTTGCAGGGGTGGGGAAGCTGCAGCCTCAAGGCCCCAGGTGGCCCTCTAGGTCTTCAAGTGCGGCCCTTTGACTGAATCCAAACTTCACAAAACAAATCTCCTTCATAAAAGGGTTTGTTCTGGAAAACTTGGCCTTGGTCAGAAGGCCGCACCCAAGGACCTAGAAGGCCACCAGCTCCCCATCCCTGAGTCTAAGGAGAAGGTAATGCTAATATAGATGAATGAGTCCAGTGGTCAAGTGCCTGGTGTTGAGAGCAGAGTTTTGTGGGGCGAGTCCTTCCCAGGAGCCCTGAACCAGGCTGCCCCTGCCCCCGGACCCAAGCATGAGGACCCTGAGGCTCAGGGAGGGGAGCTAGGAGCTGAGAGCCCCAGAGCTCCTGACTTCACATCTCAGGCACTCTGGCGCCCTCTAGCACGTTAGGTCTCAGAGTGACTCCCCTTGAGGGTGGGGGTGGGAGTAGGCGAGTGCTTGGGGATCCTGTCTTACCCTGTCTACCTTGGGGAGTCTTCAGAGACCTGCAGGAGTGGGGTGTCTTTGCCCTGGGAGCAGCCAGCCTCAACTTGGGAATTGACTTGGGGTTGGGTGATGAAAGCCAAAGGCTTGGGGTGGTATGATGGAGTGGTTGTGAAGAATGGGGGCCCTCATCACTCTCCACAGGGGTTACAGAAAGGCCTTGCTGTGTAAGCCTGGGAAGAGGAACCTTTTCCCAGAAAGCTTGTGGACGATTCTTATTATTGAAATTTATAGTGATGGAAATGGTAATCTTGGGGAATGCTGACCAGGGCTGGCCAGTAGAACCCTCGTTTGCCAGGCTGGGGGAGGGGGAGCCCTGAAGTCTGGCACCAGCCCCTCTATCCCTCTCATCTCATGCCCCCCCCAATGTCCTTGGGAATAAACGGCTGATAGGCAGCCCAGTGTCCTCTGAGCAGACGCAAGACAGGGAGTGGAGGGCAAAGAAGCCCCAGCACTCCACCAGGCTCAGCCCCACCATTCTCAGAGCTCGCCAGGTGACCTTGGACAAATCTCTGTTTCCTCCTTTGTGAAGGAAATTGGACTCGATGGTTGCTTCTGGGCAAGGAGTTGGGGACCTGGGTTCCTGTCCCTACTGTGCAGCTAGCCACCTAGGGGCTGTTGAGCAATCGCCTTCCTCTCTGTGGACTCTGTTTCCTCCTCTGTAGAAAAAGGGGCTCAGCCAATCTCTGGATCTCTAAGGGAGGAGGGGGGAGGGGGTCCATTAGTATTTCCTGTGCCAGACCTGAAGCCATTCTCTTGGAAGGATTCTCAGTCCTTGAGAGCTCCAGAGTTGGCTCAGAAAAGATGATCTATGGACAGCTGTCAGGCTGGGGGACCATCTCCAGGGCCAACTGCCCCCCTTCACCCAAAGAGAGCCACTTAAAGAGATTATATCCTTTGGATAATGGGGTAAGAGAGAGAAGAAGAGAGGAGGCTGGCTGGGGGACAAGGCTACAGGGACATTGTCTATGCCCCTTCTTTGGGGGCAGTCATGTCTCCTGCCCAGTATCAGAAAGGCAGCATCTTGGGCCAATCAGAACCCTGGCTGGGGAGTTTGGAAACCTGAGGTCTTTGCTAATAATATGCTCAGTGAGTCTGGGCCAAGTAATTTCCCTTCTCTGGGTCTCAGTGATCTCAACTGCAAAATGGGGGTATTAATGGATGCCAAGTAATGCCTCATCTCTCCTCTCCTGGGGCTGTGGTGAGTGGCTTGGCCATTGTGGGAATGTGGGAGGGGGCAGAGTTGTCCCCCTATGGACCAGCCTAGCAATCCTGTCCAAGAAGGAAATGAGGTTAGTCTGGCATGACCCATTCTGGGTGGGGCCAGACTCACTCTTGAGCTCCAAGACCTAAGATTTTTCTGAACTCTTCTGCTCTTTGTAGGCTTCTCTCTTCACTGTCCATCCAGACCAGCCTGGCCATCTTGATTACTGAAGAGATCCTAATACAAACAGCCAGTGTCCTCAGCCATTCCTTCACCCCCTTACAAACATATAAGCTCTGCCTGTTCATACCTCAGATCTCAGGTTCTTTCCCCTTCCTCCAAGGGACTTCTCCCTCTTCTCTACTTGAACCTAATCCTCCCAGCTTGAATGCCCCCTGCCCTGTGAAGCCTTTCCTCACCAGCCATTCCAGAGTTCTCTCTGAACCCAAGGTTAGTACCCAACATTTAAGCACACATACTGCGCTCTGTCTCTGTCTGTTTCTCTGTCTCTCTCTCTGTCTCTCTCTCTCCTGCTACGTGCCAAGTCATTAGCCCAGGTGAGCCCTGGAGCCCCAGCTAGACTGACCCAACAGACAGGTCATGCCATCTAATGCCTCTTCATCTCTTTCACCCTGGCCAACAGGGTCCGGTACACAGAAGGCACAGGGCAAAGCAGACCAAGCTCAGAGTCATAAGACCACACTTCAAATTCTGCCTCAGATTCTTCCTTACCATGTGACCTAATGCAAGTCATTTTCCATTGAAAAAAGACTGAGTTTCCTCATCAATGAAAGAATGATTCTTCTCCTCTCTCTCCTTCCCAGAGTTCTTGTGAGGGGAAAAGTACTTCATAAACACAATAGCACAATGCTTAGCTCATAGTATTTAAAAAATAAATGTGTTTTTTTAAACAAAAAACAAGTTCTTACTGCTATTTTCTGTTTCTTACATCACCATAGTATCCCATGTATCCCTTCCCCTCTCCCTCCCAGAGAGCCATCCCATATGACAAATAGTATTTTTTGGAGAGGAAAAAGTCAGTGCAACTGAAAGATACATTGGAAAAGTACAAAAACGTGTGTCATGTGTCACACCTGTGGACCTCCTGCCTCCCCAAAGGGATAGGTTGGGCCTGTCTTCTCATCTCTCTTCATTCAAGTCCCATTCACTCTTTATGATTTTGTTACATTCACTTCTGATTTTTTGGTGTGGTGTTGTTCTTTCTATATACATTGTTGCAGTCGCTGTTTACGTTGTTTCCTTGGCTTTGCTGACTTCCCTCTGCATCATGTTCATGTAACTCGTTCCAGGCTTCTCCGTATTCATCACACATCTCATTTCTTACAGCTTAGTCGTATTCCCTTACATTCACGTACCACAATTTGTTTAGCCATTCCCCAGTCTGTAAGCATTTACTTTGTTTCCAATTCTTAGCTTTCACAAAAAATACAGCTATAAATATTTTGGAGCATATGGGGACTTTTTTTTTTATCAGTGGCTTCCTTGGAGTATAAGCTCAGTAATAAAATTTCTGGTTCCAAAGGTATAGATGTTTTGGCTCCTTTGTTTGAATGATTCCAAGTTGCTGTTCACAATAGTTGCACCATCTCATAGTTCCACCAATAATGTATTAGTGTGCCGACCCTTTTACAATCCCTCCGACGTTATCGATTTTGGTCGTCTTGGCCAATTTGCCATGTGTGAAGTGAAACCTCCACATTGGCTTGATTTGCATGTCCCTTATTATTATTATTATTCTTTTATTATGTTATATATTATTTTCATTATAATTATATATTATTCTCTTATTATTAGTGATCTGGAGCATTTTTCTTTTTTTCTGTCTTTTACTCAAACTTTGATCAGCTTAGTACATTTTTCTTAAGTGTTTCTGTATTTCATACAAGCTTGAGTCTTTTGCATTCCCATATTCCTAAAATGCAAGGGTAGAAAACCTTAATAACTGTCATTTTACAGATATTAAAATTGCTGGACACTTCAGGTTGAATATCACTGATAAAGTTGTAAGAGGAACTGTATTTAGTGCCCAGCACAGCCCTGTCCACGTGAAGAGCTTGAAACCTGCACAGGGCTCTGTCTACAGTGGATTTTAACAACTATTTAAAAAGAGGAGAGAGAAATAAAAAGGAGGAAAAGAAGAAAGAGGGAGGAGACAGGAAGAGTGGGAAAGATGAAATAGGAAAAAAGGACTGGAAAAGGGGGAACATAGGAAGGGGAAAAGAAAGGGCAATGAAAGACCTACATCTATGCCTATGTTCTTTAAAAATCAATTAATTAATTAATTGCCTTTTAGTTTTCAACATTCACTTCCATAAGATTTTGAGTTTCAAATTTTCTCCTCCTCCTTCCCCTTCCCCCACCCCAAGATGGCATGCAATCTGATATAGGCTCTACATATATATTTATATTAAACATTTTCACGTTAGTTATGTTGTAAAGAAGAATTTAGAACCAATGGGAAGAATCATGAGAAAAAAGAAACAAAAAAGAGAGCAAATAGTATGCTTCAATCTGCATTCAGACTCCGTAGTTCTTTCTCTGGATGTGGATAGAATTTTACATCACGAGTCCTCTGGAATTGTCTTGGATCATTGGTTTGCTGAGAGGAGCTAAGTCCATCAAAGCTAATCATCACACAATGTTGCTGTTTACTGTGTACGATGTTCTCCTGGTTCTGCTCACTTCACTCAGCATCAGTTCATGTAAGTCTTTCCAGATTTTTCTAAAGTCTGCCTGCTCATCATTTCTTATAGCACAATAGTATTCCATTACATTCATATACCACAAATTCTTCAGCCATTCCCCAACTGGGGATCTCCTCAATTTCCAATTCTTGGCCACCACAAAAAGGGCTACTATATTTTTGTACATGTGGGTCCTTTCCCCATTTTTATGATCTCTTTGGGATACAGACATAGTAGTGATATTGCTGGGTCAAAGAGTATGCACATTTTTTGAGCCATTTGGGAATAATTTGGATCATTTTTTTCCCATGTGATTGTGAATATTTTGCAGTTCTCTTGAGAATTATTTATTCATGTCTTTTGACTTTCAATCTTGGTTTTATAGCTATTGGTTTATTTCTATATGTATATATGTGTGTACACACATATATGTACATGCATGCATTCATGCACAAATACATGCACTTGTTTATATATCTTGGATACCAAACCCTTATCAGAGAAATATGATACAAAAATTTTTTTCCCATTCAACCACTTCACTTCTCATGCTCAATGAATTAATGTTGTCTGTGCATAAGCTTTTCAGGTTCGCATTCCCTCTTCTGCTGTGGACACAGTCTAACACTCAGTTACTTGACTTAGTTTTTGTTTCAGGTGGCCCTGTTTCCCCACCCCATCTTCCCCTCACTCCATCCCCTATTCTCCTTTGCTATTCCCTCTCCTCTCCCTCCTCTTCAGCTAGTCTTCTTCCTTAATTTTACATTTTCCTTCTTTTGCACCACTTCTCAAAAAGGATTTCTCTGATTCTGCATTATCCCATCTTCTCTTTCTGCCTACTCTAGACCCTCATTCTCTAATTCTTAACTCCTATAATTATCCATCTTTCTCTTCTCCCTGTCTTCTTCATGCTTTCAAAGCTTCCAATGTATCCATTCATTCTAGGCTCTCCCCTCTAGGCACTTTCTGCCGCTGCCTAAATTAATGCTTTTTCAATGTAAACCTTAAAATAATATTGGAGCAACGCCTAGTCTTACCTGCTAGCTTAGTGAAAAGGGTGGCTATTGCTGGGCAAGGATGGTCCTCCAAGTCTGATCTGCTGGAGATTCCTGGGCACTTCTGCCTGGTTCTTTTCTCTTTAGAGTATTTCCTCCAGACCTACCATCCCAACACTCTGCTCCCTTACTCTAGGATGCCACATGTGGGCTCCTGGCTTCAGAATCTGGAAGGAATATGAAAGAGGGTGAAGGGGCCCTCACTAATGGGGAACATCAGTCCCCTGAGCCTGCTCAGTGTTTCTAGAGCAGAAAGCTCTCACAATAGCAATTAGGCATTCACTAAGTGCTTAAAACCCAAGGGCAAATGAGGAGAGGAGGAAGGAAGGGAAGGATTGGAGAGAAGACAGAGGCAGTATAGGACAGTAAACAGAATTTCTCAGAAGGAGGCAAGAGGCCTGGGTTCCAGGCCTCCCTCTGACACAGACTCAGAGCCTTCATTACAAACTCTAGCACATAGGGTAAATTCATTTGAAGGTGTGGGAGGGTGAGTTATGAACAATGTTCCCACCCTGTGTGGGAGCGGTCTCAATAGGGGAGGGAAGGCTCTCCCCAGACAGTGTAGCCTATGACCCCATGGCACCACTGACCACTTCTAGGAGGAGATGGGGAGTGAGATCATGGGGGAGAAGGGTATGTTGGTGACAGGACCCTCAAGGGTAGCAGGCTTCCCTGGGTCAGGATTCTGGGTTATTTGGAGGAAGTAGGAAACCTAAGGTTGAAAATGTACCCCTGGATGTCAACGCCCTAGGAAAGAGACCTTACTGTGTGGTAATTATGGCCCTAGACCAACCTACTGTGATTGATAAGTCCTCTCTTTGCCAGTATATATATGGGCAAGGCCCTGGGCTGCTCATTCTGGGGGCAGAGAGATGGATAAGACCTGGTCTCAGGAGTCCACAGAATCTTTAGAATTACAAGGACCCTTAGTGGTCTCTTAAACACATCTTAGGGAAGTAAGGAATGCACTTGGTCAGTCAACTAGCATTTTTTAAAAGCACCTACTATGTGCCAAGTGGTGTGCACTGGAGATACAAAGAAAGACAAAAGATAGTCCTGGCCCTCCAGAAGTTCACAGTCTAACGGGGAGACAAGATTTATGTATAAATGAGGTCTGTATGGGGGCAGATAGAAGGTAATCTAAGATAACAGTGGAGAAGGACCATGAAAGGCATCTTACAGAAGGTGGGATTTGTGCTGAGACTGGAAGCCAAAAGGTAGGATGACAAGGGAGAGCACTCCTGGCAGGGGGCACAGCCAGGGCAAATGCCTGGAGTTGGGAGATGGAATGTTTTGTGTGTGGAACCGCAAGGAGGCCAGTGACCCTGAATTTTATATTTGATCTTGGAAGTAATATAGAGCTGGGTAGGGGAATGACATGGTCAGACCTGAGTTCTGGGAAGACCAGTTTGGTAATTGAGTGAATCCATGTAGATCAGGGTCAGATGCAATGTGCCATTAGGAAAGGCACAGAATGTTGTGGAGGTCCACTCTTCCTTCTGGGTCTCAGTTTATGCATCTGTATAATGGGGAGTACAGACTGGATGACCTCCGAGGTCAGTCAACCAGAATTTATTGAGTGCCTACTGTGTGTGTGCCAGGCACCCCTGATGGGGGTTTCAAAGACAAAAGCGAGACATTTCCTGCTCTCAAGGAGCTGGAATTCTTCTGGGGAAACAGCATGTTCCCAGAGAAGTGAATCAGACAAACGCTAGCTACAATCACATGACTGGGAGGTTTAACTCATTTGCTTGTGTGGAAGGAGCTCTGGTCTGAAATCAGATTATTTTGGGGGGCCAGCTGGAAGGGACCTCGGAGGCCATCCAGTCGAATCTCTAATTTTACAGATGAGAAGACTGAAGCCCAGTGGCTTGCCCAAAGTCACTCAAGAAGGACAAAGCAAAGCAGGCCTCTGGGGTCCTCTGACTCCTGCCCTCCATCCTGGGCTCTTGCCCTTACAGCTTTTCCTCATGACCTGGGTTTGAATCCTGGATGTGCTGCTAACTCCTTGTATGACTCTGGCTAAGTATTTCATAAGCCTGCTCTGGGGTCCAGTTTCCTTGTCTATGAAATGAGAGGGTCTGAGCTGATGATCTCAACTATAGCAATACAGTGAGGGGAGAGGTCCTGGGTTCCACACCCACCACTTTCTCACACATCTACCCTTAGGTAACTTACCCCTCCTTTCTGTGCCTCAGTTTCCTCCTCTGTATAATGAGAGGGGTGAACTAAAGGGTCTCTAAGGTCTAAGAACAAAGAGGGGGCACCATAGTGCACAGAGCGCCAGACCTGGAGTCAGAAAGACTTGTCTTCATGAGTTTAGATCTGGCCTCAGACACTTACAAGCTGTGTGACCCTGGGTAAGTCACTTCATCCTGTTTGCTTCAGTTTCCTGGTCTGTAAACTGAGGGGGGTGGACTAAATGATCTCTAAGGACCCCTCTGGCTCTCAATCTGGAAAGAAGTTTAATGAAAGGAGTGGGGACAAAAGTCATCATGAAACATGATGACATCTTTGTTCTGTTTGGATTTCATCTGAAGAATATTCTGGTGTTCAAATTCTATACTTCTTCAACTCTCTTTCTGTTCCTGTCTCTCTCTGTCTCTGAGTCACTGTCTCTCTGTAAAAATGTATTCAGATGTGATCAAGGAGATGGAAATAAAGCTGGCCTCAGAGTCAGGAACACCTGGGTTTAAGTCCCACCTATGACATACACTAGTTGTATGACCCTGGGCAAGTCATATGCCCTCAGTGCCTTCAGGAAGCTCTCCAAGACAATCTTAAGTTGCAAAGGACGGTTATCTGCATTGATGGAGTTTCCTCACCTTGGAGAATCTTATTCCAATGAAATCATAGGTTCAGTTGTTAAAATTGACAGCACTGATTAATACCATTGGACAATCCCATCCAACCTCAGTAATGAAGTACTCAAAGAATGGCCAGTAAGTGAGTGTGGTGAGAGGAGGAAGAACACAGTGGGAGGGTGTTTAGGCTCAATGAAAGGAAAACTCTCTCACCAGGGGAGCTGTCCAACAGTGGAAGGTGCTGCCTCAGGAGGGAGGTCTTCCCCTGTAAAGATGAGTCTTATTCAGGTCTGGGTGGTGCTCAATATCCTTGAGCCCTCTTCCAATTCTGGAATCTGTAATTCAGAGTCTTTCAAACTAGAGAGATCAGAATTGCCGAGCCTTGAAGGAGAAGTAGGATTTAGAGAGAGAGAGAGGAGAGAGCAGGGGAGAGGACCCAGGGAATGAGTGGAGCAAGGGGGTGGAGGTGGGAAGACCCAGAATATCTCTGGGGTCACTGAGGCAGTCAGCCTGGCTGGAGCAGAGGGCTTCTGTAGGGAGCAGCAGGAGGGGAGCATGGAAGCACATCGAGTCATTGCAATTGAACAGATTTTTAAATTCCACTTGGAGTCTGCTCTTCCAATGTTTGAGGTTTCTGGTCAGTGTCTTCCTTCAATGCCTTATGGCAGTGTGGGGGTGACCCTGGCTCTCCAAGCCTCTGCCTGCAGATCCTGGGTTCTAAAAGACTCCATAAAGCTAGAACTCTTGGAGTATGTCTGGTAACTGACTGGGCGTCTCTTATTTCATTCCTGTGGGGAGGGTAGAGAGATGTGGATTACACACGGATATAATAATGACTAGTATTTGTCACACTTTAAAGTTTGCAATGCAAATATTACCTCCCAACAGCCCTGGGAGGCAAGTGCTGCTGTTACTTCAATTTTACACTCGAGGAGACTGAGATGGACAGTGGCTAGATGACTTGTCCAGGGTCCCATAGTTAGAGGTTAGATTTGAACTCGGGTCTTTCTAACCACAGTCCCAGAACTCTTACCTGGCTGGATGGCCAGCGTAGTTGTTAATGGTGCAGGGTTAGTGTGATGGGAGCTCTATAGTGGAGTGCCCCAGGGATCTGTGCTTGGCTTCTTGACATTTGGCATCTTAATCAATGATGTAGGTAAAGTCAGAGGTGTCAGGCTCATCAAATTTACAGGTGACGCTAAGTTAGGAGGGAACACTAATGCCCTGGGTGACAATTGGGAGCCAAATGGACCTTGCCAGGTTAGATCATTGAGCTGAGTCTAGAAAGATAAAATTCAGTAGGAGTAAATATAAAGTCTTGCACTTGGTTTCAAAAAAATAAATTCTACCCTAGAAGGTGGAGTTATTCTGAAAAGGGTCTGAGGATCTTAGTGGATACCAAGTTCCCTCAGGGTCAGCAGAATGATGTTGCTGGCATAAAATCTAACTTGATCTTGACTAAATCCAGAGGGGTAGAGCTTCCAGGGCTATGGTGGTGATGGTCTCACTGGGTTCTGCTCTCCTATGACCTTATCTGGAGTCCTGGGTTTGATTCTGGGCACCATGGAGAATGACCACGATGGTGAAGAGCCACGGGAGGATGGACTGAAGGAAGTGGACATATTTAACTGGGAGGACATGAGATCCGTCTTCCAGGCTGGAAAGGCTGCTCCAGGGAGGGGGGAATTAGCTTTGTCCTCTGGCCTCCAAGGGCAGAACCAGGAGCAATGCATGGAAATTACTGTGGAGGCAAATGAAAGCTCAGAGTTAGGAAGGACACTTCCTACTCAGGAGAGATGCCCCAAAGCAGAGAAGTGGTGGGCCCCCCAGTAGAGTCTGGGTGACCCCTTGGGAGATGCATCATAGATGAAATTCCTTCAAGTATAAGTTGGACTAGATGAGGCAGCTAGGTAGAAAGAGTGCTGGACCTGGAGTCAGGAAGCCCTGAGTTCAAATCTAGCCTCAGACATACTTATGTATGACCTTGGGCATGTCACTTTCTCAGCCTCAGTTTTTCAGCTGTAAAATGGGGGTGAGCACCAACTTCACAGAGCTGTCATGAGGATTCAATGAGATGATAAGTGTGGAGGGCTTTCAAAGCCTTACATTGCTCTCTAAATGCCTGTTGTTATGACTGTAGCCACTGAAGCCCCTTCCTCTCTCAGACTCTGTGATTCTGTTGCCTGAAGACCAGCCCAGCAGTGCAGAGAGCCTTGTCATGAGGCTAGCTGCAGCTTAGCAGCAATCAGGCTAGAGGGGTTGGGGTCCCCATCAGTGGGGATGGAATTGTGGGCAAGAGTTCTGGAAAGGGAGCCACAGGATCTGGGTTCAAATCCTGCCTCTGCTGCTTACCACCCATGTGACCAAGTTGCTGCCTCCTCCAGAAAAGGAGAGGGTTAGACTCAGTGACTTTCTGCTTTTAAATCTCTGATCTTCAATTTCCCAGGACCTTTGGATGTTGAGGAACTTTGGGTTTGTCTATTTTTTTTTTTAATGCTTGGTTAGGTTTGTAATGAGGAAGAGACAAGGGCTCCAGCAGGTCTGGCAGGTTACTGCACATGCCTCAGAGACAGACCCCAATGTGGTGGGTGGGGGGCTATGGGGCAGGGAGTTCAGAGCAGGGCCTAGGCCCAGGAGGGCTGAGGAAATGGTCTCTGGGCCTTAGTGAGCCAGGCTCCTTCTCCCCACAGAAATCCGTGAGGCCTTCAAAGTGTTTGACAGAGACGGTAATGGGTTCATCTCCAAGCAGGAGCTGGGCACCGCCATGCGCTCCCTGGGTTACATGCCTAACGAGGTGGAATTGGAGGTTATCATTCAGCGGCTGGACATGGACGGTAACCCCCTGCCCCCCCCATGGCCCCCAAGGGAGCCGAGCCTTGCTATCTGCTCCCGCCCCCCCAAGTTTCCTTTCCTTCTGTCTCTGCTCCTTGGTGGGGCCGGGAGACCCTGTGTCCCATCTTTCCTCTGAGCTCGCTGCCCATAGGACCGTGGCTCAGTCACCTCTTGCCTTTCTCATTAGTGCCCATTAACTTTCTCATGTTTCCTCTTCCTTTCCCTCTATCTCTCTCGTCATCCCTCTTAGGACCCCTTCCCCCAGCCAGGGCTACACCCCCTCCCCCTCCAATGTTTCTCTCTCCATCCTCCCCTTGTCATTGTCCTGGCCCCTGCCCTGGACATCCCTGCCCCTGTGTTGTCCCTTCTAGACCTCTTTGCAGGCAGACCTAACTAAGGGGAGCTCCTGGTAGGGAATGTGCCCTGGCCAGTGCTAGGCTGGGCCTCCTAGGAAAAGGCTAGGCTGGGGAGGGGCGTGTGGCCCCACTTATTTCTCTCCTCCCTAGTTTTACCTGGTCTGCATTTTGTCTTTAATGAATAAGGGCAGACCTTTGTGTTTCTCTCATAAAATGAAGCAGTTGCCACAGATAACCCCCAGGTCTCCTTCTCTGCTCAGTTCTACAATCCTATGCTCCTAGAAGAGATGTCAGGGTGTGGCAGAGAGCCCTGGCTGTGGCATCAGGACACCTGGGGCTGAATTCTAGTTCAGATGCTCAACCATCCTTGGACCTAGGAAGGGTGAATCCCTTCTGCTCCCTGGGCCTGTGTCTGCTCCTCTGATAAAACCTCACCCTCCACAGCTCAGTGGGATGTTCTGAGGGTCACCAAGTGCCAGAGCACCTAACTGTGTGACCTTGGGCAAGTCTCTGGCCTTGGTTTACATTATAAGTGAAGAGGGGTAGAAGAACCAGCCAGTGAGGTTCACTTGCGCTGAGCTGGCATAACCACAGGAATACCAAGGGCCCCAATTTCTAGAGCCCCAGAAGGTTTGCAAAGCCCTTTTCTGACAACTACCCTGTGACCTGAGGGATGTGTGTGTGTGTGTGTGTGTGTGTGTGTGTGTGTGTGTGTGTGTAAGTGTGACTATCCCCGTAGTACAGATGAGGAAACTGAGGCCCAGTGAGGGGAAGGGGGCCTGCCTAGGCCCAAACAGAAAGTAAGTCAGAGAGTGGAACAGGTCTCCTCTAACTCCTGGGTCATCAGCTCTTTCTGTGGCAATGAAAACTGATGTGGGAAACTGAGTCACAGAGAGGTTGAAGAGTTCCAGCTGGCTCTGGTACTGTCTCAGATGCCTGACAAAACTCAGTGTGTGCCTTGTCTCCTTTGTTCCTTTCACATGGCCCAGTGAGGGAAGGCGTACCAATGGAATTATCCCCATTCTGCAGATGGGGAAACTGAGGAACAGGGAGTTCATTATCATGCTCATTTGTGTGTTAATTTATGGCCCACAAAGTGTTTTATGGATTTTATCTTATTTGATCTTCACATGAGAATGTTTTTTATCACCATTTCACTGACAAGAAAACAGGCTCAGTTCTTCTCGTACAACCTGCTGTCACGTCTCTTGGGCAGTGGGAGGTCCATGGCTGACCCCAGACGACCTGACATGGCCCAGTACTCTGCTCAGACACAGAGCTCATCCTTGGCCCGTCTGTCAATCCTCCATCTCTCCCTCATCTTCCCCTCCCTGTGTTCTGCGTCTC
Source organism: Pseudochirops cupreus (assembly GCA_028627135.1). Taxonomy (NCBI): domain Eukaryota; kingdom Metazoa; phylum Chordata; class Mammalia; order Diprotodontia; family Pseudocheiridae; genus Pseudochirops; species Pseudochirops cupreus. The sequence goes on from CM053580.1 coordinate 581,829,702, forward strand.
CTTCTCTCCCCCTCCCCTTAGGCCCCCTCTCTCTGCCCTGTCAGCTGAGGTTACCCATAGCGGCTCCCACACACTGGCCAGCTGAGGAAGGCGGCATATGGTAATTAAGTGGTAGGGCGTCTGGCCTGGCCCCGGCTGGCCCTCCAGGACTCTTTAATGTGCCTCATCATTAACTCAGCCTCCTCCCTGCTGTTTGCTGAGGAGCCCCCTGGCACAAGGAAGGTTGCACTGTGCCCCAGGCAGCCCTGGTAATGAGATGATCAGAGATGCTCACCTCAATGTCCATCCTGGAGCCAGACCTGGGGGTGGGGGGAGAGGTGTCAGGAGGGGGAGGATGGATTTGGGACACTGGAGGAATATGTGCCAGGCACTGGGTGGGTGGATGGGCTCAGGAGAGCTGAATCTAGATGGGAGAGGAGGGGAGGGAGGAAGGGAGGGAGAAAGGAAGGAAAGAAAGAAGGAAGGAAGGAAGAAGAAAAGAAGGAAGGAAGGAAGGACGAGAGGGAGGAGGGAGAGAGGAAGGAAAGGAAGAAGGGAAGGAGGGATGAAAGAAAAGAAGGGAGGAAGGAAAGAAGGAAGGAAGAGAGGGAGGAGGGAAAAGAAGGTAGGAGGGAGGAAGAGGAGAAGGAAAGGAGGGGGAGAAGGAGGAAAGGGGGAGGGAGGAAGGAAAGAGAAAAGGGAAAAATGAAAGAAGGAAAGGAAGGGAGGAGGGAAGGAAGGAAGGGGAGAAGGTGAGAAGGGGGAAAGGGAGGGATGAAAACAGAAGAAAGACTGACAGACTGGGAAGCTGAGGACCAGAACTATTAGACCAGGAATGAAGCAGAAGGACGGTGGGGCAGGAGGAGCCCCTGAGAGTCCTGGGGTCTATCTCCCCGACTTCTCACAGGCTTAGTTTCCTCATCTGAGCTGCTGAGGCATATTCTGGGCAGAGTGCTGGATTGAGGGCCAGGGACCCTGGGTTTGAATCCCACTGGACTCTTGCTGACTGGGTGATCACTGGTCAATTCCTTCCTCTCTCTGGGCCTGTTTCCTCTTTAAAATGAGAATTGGACTCAGTCTGCAAGGTCTCTCTGGCTCTGAATCTCTGAGCCCTCGTTGAGTCATTCCACAGGCTAGGTTCCTCCTACTGAGTCCAAGGCCAGAAGAGGCAAAGACAAGGAAGGAGATGGCCCCTGCCCTCAGGGAGCTCCCTTTCCCCCAGCTCTCTCTTCCCTAGAGCCATTTAGTCCCTAGAGCCCTGACTGTCCCCAAACCGTGCTCGGGCTGACCACAAACAACCAGGAGGGTTAACTTTTGTCCAGTTCAGGCCCCATCTTCCCACCTCCCCCATAGTAGGACCTCCAAGGGCTCCCCAACACCTGCCGCCTCAGAAACCTTCTTGTCGGCAATGATGACACCCCTCCCTCAAAGCCTGCCCCCTTATCATTCCCTCCCCTCCCCCAGCCTCTTTGGTTCCATGATGCCCAGCCTTGTGGTTTCTGGCTTTCAGGAAGTGCTTCTGATGTCTAACTAACGTCCCCCCACGCTGCAGCTGAGGCCACCTCTGACTGTCTCCTTTCCCTCTCCCTTGGTGGTCAAATGAGCAGCCATCAGTCAGCTGTGTTGGGGCGGGAGAGGATCATGGCCCTCAAAGCTGGCCTTCGAGATGACCTGAGACATGATCTGATCCCACCTTTGGGAAACTGAGATCCAAGGTCTCACAATAACTGGGAGAGCCAATCATGGCCTCAGTGGAAACTCAGAGCAAATGCTGGTTTTGCTCTTTAAGACAGTGAATACAGCAACCAACTAACCAATCAGCAAGCATCTGTTAAGGACCTACTATGTGCAAGTAGGTGGATGGAACACCTAGAGTCAGGAAGACCTGAGTTCAAATCCAGCCTCAGACACTGCCTAGCTGTGTAACCCTGGGCAAGTCACTTCACCCTGTTTGCCTCAGTTTCCTCATCTGCAAAAATGAGCTGGAGAAGGAAATGGCAAAACCCTCCAGTATCTTTGCCAAGAAAACCCCAAATGGGGTTGGGAAGAGTCAGGCATGACTGGAACAACTCAACCACAACATGTGCTAAGCACTATACTGAGTGATAGGGATACATCAGTAAGGCAAGAAGGGAGCCCTGCCCTCAAGGAGCTTACATTCTGTTTTTCCAGAATGATGTGTATACATAAATAATTATTAAAAGTAAGCGAATCTTCAATAATACACAAACAATGAGCATTAAAGGTAGATGTACTTGGTAGAACGGCAACCCCGGGTGGGGAGGTGAAAAGCAGGGAAGACATCCGGGAGGAAGCAGCTTGAGCCGAGCTTCGAAGGGAGCTTGGGAACCTGAAGAGGCTGGGATGAGGAGGGAGAGTGTTCCAGGCACAGGGAGTACAGTGTCCAAGGCTTGACCGTAATAGCCGTCAGGCACCTTTCCCCATTGGCGAGTTCTTCTCAGGGCCTCCAGGAGGGAAGATTCCTCTTCTGGTTCTGCTTCTGACCCCCCCGTTTCCCTTTTGGTCATTGTCTTCTCCTGTTAGAACGGAAACTCCCCGAGGGCAGGAACTATCGTTCTTTTTGCTTGCATTTGTAGCCCTAGAGCTTAGCGCGGTGCCTGGCATACAGTAAGCACTTAATAAATGCTTTTTGACCTACTTATACAACACTTGAAAATGTGCAAAGTAGATAAACTAGTGTGGCCTTAGGAGGAAAGTAGACTACTCCTGGATAGAGCTTCGTTTGGCGGACAAACTGAAGTCTCTGGTATGTTAATGTCAGTATATCTGACTCCTGACTTCCCTCTACCCCTCCCTTCCTCTCTCCATCCCTCTATCTATTCATCCATCCATCCACCCATCCACCCATCCATCTGTCCGTCCATCCATCCATCCAACAACCATTGGGCCCCTGCTGTGTCCAAGGCCACACTTTAATTCAGTTTGTAATCCCATCTAGTATCTCGTTTGCTGCTAGAAGAGATCTGGTGGCATTCTGTATGCCCATTTTATAGATGGCAGACACGGGTCTAGAGAAGGGAAGCCACTTGTCCCCGGCTGACAGGCAAGAAGAGAGCCCAGATCTCCTGGCACCCTCCCCCCCCCAACCCGGGCCCAGCTGGAGCTGGTGCTCACTCTCTCTCTGTGGTTAGGTGATGGCCAAGTGGACTTTGAAGAATTTGTGACATTACTGGGGCCCAAGCTGTCCACCTCTGGGATTCCCGAAAAGTTTCATGGAACTGACTTCGACACCGTGTTCTGGAAGGTAGGAACTCCCCACCCTCTCCTGCCCCTTAGGCCTGTGGGGAGGAGACGCCTCCATGAGGAGTCAAGTGCCCTGGAGGCTCAGGGACAACCGAATCAGGCTCTGAGCCAGACTTAAGAAGGTAACTGAGAGGCTCAGTGAGTGGCCTTGTGAAGGGCCTAGGGAGGCGTCAATGGTCAAAGAGGGCTGTTCACATAGTAACTCCCAGAGCTCAGCTCTTTATCTGGAATGTCGAGCCTAGTACAGCCAGCCCTTGGGGTCCAGACCAAGGGGATGGAGGAGGTTAAGGACCATCCTCCCCATACTGACGTTTTGGGTGGGGGCAAGCAGATACAGGACCTAAGACCTTGAATCCTGTGCTCACCCAACCCAGGGAAGTGGGCCTAGCTTGTACGGAGTTTCACAGAGGCATAAGATGCCCACAAGACTCCTGCACATGACGAGTGTCCTTGGGGGATGTTGGTTGGTGTGATGGACCAGTTCCCTCTGAGGAAATCCACGGAGAGTGATGACCCTTCCTTTCTGCCACCGCCCATAGAGGCTTTGGCCTCTGGGGAAGTTGGGGCTTTGGCCAGCTAGCAGAAGGCCTTGCTGGGCTGACCCGTGACTTGGTCCCACAGTGTGATATGCAGAAGCTGACCGTGGACGAGCTGAAGCGGCTGCTCTACGACACCTTTTGTGAACATCTGTCCATGAAGGACATTGAGAACATCATCATGACGGAGGAGGAGAGTCACCTGGGCACTCCCGAGGAGTGTCCCGTTGACGTGGAGAGTGAGTGTCCCCGGTGCCCATGGGCAAGGCCACCAATGGCTGGGCCCTGGGGCTGGCACAGGGACCAGCAGACTGCCCAGAGAGTGCCTGGAGCCCCCACACATGATGGGCCACCCTCGAGGATGTCCAAAGCCCCCCCACAGCTCCCAGGAGGGGAGGCAGGCCAGGAGCATGGCCCCCAGGGCACCCCGAGACAGAAAGTAGCCCATTAAAGGTCTCACAGTGACCCCCATTCAGAGACCAAGTTCCTGTTGGGGGGTGGGGAGAAGGATGCTACCCCCGGTGGATGGGCCAGGGGACCTCCCATGTCTGATTTTTTCCCCCCTGATGTTCCATTCTTCTTCTCTCTTCCGTGTCTCCTGGACCATCACTCTGCCTGGCCCCTAGCCTGCTCCAACCAGCAGATCCGCCAGACGTGTGTCCGCAAGAGTCTCATCTGCGCCTTCGCCATCGCCTTCATCATTAGCGTCATGTTGATCGCAGCCAACCAGGTCCTACGGAGCGGCATGAAGTAGCTGATAGGTGGGGGCTGGGGATGGTGTGGCTGCCTTGGCCACACCCCCACCCCCCACCAAGCCAGCCTCACAGTGGCTGGGGCCTCCTGCCAGGCCCCGAGAACAGGACAGCGCTGGGGGCTGTCTGGGGCCACAGCTGGCCAGAGCATGTGGCCCTGGCCCCGGGGGCCCGGCCTGGCCCAGCCCACCACGCATGGCTGTGGTGCCCAGCGCATGTCAATGCATGGGGGGGTCCCTCCCCGGTGTAACTCTGAGTGATGCAATCCTGTGTGCCAATAGGATATATCCTACCATAAAATATAATCTCTCTCTATATATCTATTTATGATAAAAAGAAAACACCAAAACCATCTGTGAAGCAATACAAACCCCCTTCCCCTCCCCTTCTTTAACCTGTGGGCCTTGCATGGACCAAGGATGAGGACTAGAGGCAGATCCTCACCCGGGCCTGTGGAACAGAGACCCTGGCCCTCCTCCAAAGCCCTAAGGGACCTAGGAGAGGGCTCAGAGAAGGCATTTGGGCAGGGATAGCCGTGGTGAGGGGAGGCATTGGGCCCTGTACTGGAGAAGCTGAGCGGGGTTAGGCCTGACCACCCAGGAGGGCCCTGAAGTCACCCCCTCCTCCATTCCACCTCCAGGGATGGAGCCCTAGCGGATTCTGGGGGAGGACCCACTTCATTCCCCTGTCTGGTCCCTGCCCCTTCTTCCTGTATGTCTGTCTCCTGATGTGATTGCCGGTTCTCTAGCCTGTATGTAGCATCACCTTGTTCCTGTCCGTTTGGGGGTGTTCAATCTCAATAAAGATGGAATTTCTATATGGCTTCATAGCCCCAGAGATAAGGAGACGACTGTCCTTTCTGCATTCCTGGGCCTGTCTTCCTGAGCTGTTACCCAAGCAGCACTCCATCCCCATCTTTGTGGCCTCCTGGAACATCAGAGATGTCCACTATGATCTCCATTGGGCCTTGGGCCTAAGACTTGGGTCTATTAGCTCTGGGAATGGCCCCAGCAGGCTTAACCTCACTCCTTGCTAGTGGCATGGACACACTGACCAACCCTGGGTTCGACCATGGGTCGATACTAGGATTTATTTGCTTCGGGGCAAATATTGGTCTTCATTTCACTTCAACTCACAGAGGGTCAATCGATCCTGCTCCTGGTTGCGGAACAGTCGATACCACACTCTGCCCTCCACCCAGGCAGCTTGCATGCAGCTCTCCAGACTGCACCAGGTGCTCAAAGACTGCCCAGGAGGGTACCAGCCAGAGGGAGGTGGCAGGGGAAAGACGGATGGTGGTTTAACAGGGGTGAGGGGGCTACTGTCCCCTTCCTTTCTCCGTGACAGTCACAGCATTTCTGTGGCCTTCAGGATGGGCCTCCCAATCCTACCTGTAATTAGGAAACCATCTAGCACTTCCAGCTGGGCCAGGGCTGGGCCAAGGAACTCCAGGGCTTCAGGATTCATCTCCCCTGTTAGAGACACAGTCCAGAGTCATGTCACAGGAGGTATGAAGTCACACATCCCTAGAAGGGGCTCTTCTCTCTGAAGAGGAAGAATGATATGATGAGAGGTCTAGACCAGGAAGGGGCCTCAGAGGTCATCAGTTCCAAGCCCTTCATTTTACAGAAGAGGAAACTGGGTCCCAGAGAGAGGAAGTGACTTGCCCAGGGTCACATGGCCAGGAAGTGACTGGGGGCAGATTAGAACCTGGGTCTTCCCAACTCCCATTCAAGAGCTCTATCTACTACTCAATGCTAGGAAAGAACCTCTGGTGGGGGGGACAGTCATTTGTTCTCCAAGGAGGGAAGATCTGCCTGGATGGTCTACCCATTGGAAGAGATCAGAGGACAGGGAAACAGCACAGTCCCACTTAGTTAAGGCTTGCTGACTGATTGATGGGTTGGCTGGTCGATGACTCCCTGTTGAGGTGTCCTGTTTCCCTGGCATTCTCAAGAAAGGTCCCCTGGCTTGTGGGTGGCTATCTGTCACCCACACTGCCAGAAGGAACCTAGAAAGCTTCACCAAGGATTACAGACTCCAGCAAGAGGGTCACAGGTGGTGGATTCATCACTGCTACCGGTGGAAGGCAGGGTCTTTGGACAAGAAAGGCAGATCAGGAAAATGAAAGGCTGGTTAGGATACTAGGGTCCGAGCACAAGTCTTGGGTTTCTGGGTCCTCAGTCAGGGATGGAGGGCACCCAACAAGAACTAGATAGAATACGTTTGCTGATGTCTTGCAATCAAAGTGGCTTCCTGTCATCAGTTCTTAACCTGGGGCCCGAGAACTTGCTTTGTTTTTCCATTTTGATCATTCTATTTCACGATAATTAACTCCCTTTGTAATCCTATGTATTTAGAAATGTTATCCTAAGAGAAGAGTCCAGGAGCTTTGCTAAATAGCCAAAGCTTGTTTGTTTTTTGCAGTCTCTAGTGGAGTGCCCTAGGGATCTGCCCTTGGCCACATACTGTTAAACATTTTTAAATCAGTGTCTCAGATAAAGCCTTTGATGGCCTACATATCATATTTACAGATGACATAAGACTTGAAGGGATTAAGGATGCATTGGACAGCTGAGTCCAGATCCAAGAAGATTTTGATAGGGTAAAACACTGGGTCAGATCTAATTAGATTAAATTTAAAAGGGACCATGAAGAGAGGCCTCTGCCTCTAGTCCATACCCAGGGAGGTGTGAGACTTGCTCTTCTCTGGTCAGTCGTTATCTGGGGTAAGCTATTTATTTCTGTGGGCAGCTAGAGGGTACAGTGGTTAGAGCGCTGAGCCTGGAGTCAGGAAGACCTGAGTTCAAAGCCAGCCTCAGACACTCACTAGCTGTGTGACCCTGGGCAAGTCACTTAACTGTTTGCCTCGGTTTCCTCATCTGTAAAGTGGGCTGAAGTGGGCAAACCACTTCATATCTTTGCCAAGAAAGTCCCAGATGAGGTCACAGAGAGTCAGACCTGACTGAACAGCCACCATTTAGTTCTGGGTGCAATATTTTAGGAAGGACATTGGTAAATTGAAGAGAATTCAAAGAAAGCCAGCCAGGGTGGTAAGGAGGCTTGAGACCATGCCCCATGAAGACCCGTTAGGCTGCTCGATAGCCTCAATGGACAGAGGGTGAGTCTTGGAGTCAGGATGGCCTGAGTTCAAATCCTGCCTCAGGCACTTACTAGTCGTGTGACTCTGGACACTTTCAACATGTTATCGTGGGGCACTCTGAGGTCTCTCACTAAGATTCTGTGATTTGGTGCAATTGCTGCATTTCATAAAAGAGTAAACAAGGTCCACAGAGGGGAAGTGACTTTACCCAAGGTCTTGCAGCCAGCCAGGCAGTCAGTGAGCATCTACTAGGCACCTACTGGATCCCAGGCCCTGTGCTAAGCACCAGGGATACAAGGAAAGACAAAAGACATCCCCTGACCTCAAGGAGCTCCCAGCCTATGGAGGAGACAACAGGAAAATGACTCTGTACAAACAAACTGTAGACAGGATGGTGGGCGGGTTGGTAGAAGTTAATTACCAGAGGACAGGCACCAGCCTGAAGGGAGGCTGGGAAATTCTTCCTGTAGAAAGTGAGATTTTAGCTAAGACTTGAAGGAAGCCAGAAAGGACAGGAGATGGAGAATAGCAGGGAGAGCATTTCAGACATGGCAGCAGTCCAGAGCTGAGAGATGGGGGGTCTTGCTTGTGGAACAGCCAGGAGGCTGTTGTCACTGGATCCAAGGGCAGATGAGGGGGAGTGAAGTGGGAAAAGACTGGAAAGGGAGGACAAGGCTAGGCTATGAATGGTTTTCAATGTCAAACAGAGTGTTTTGTGTTTGCTCCTGGAGGTGACAGGGAACCACAGGAATTTACTGAGAGGGAGGCGACCTGATTAGACCTTTGGTTTAGGAAAATCATGTTGGTGTCTGCATGGAGGGTGGATTGGAGTGGGGAGAGACCTGAGGCAGCAGACCCCCCCCCCCCCAGCAGCCATTGCAGGTGTCCAGGTGTAAAGGGAGAAGGGCCTGCACCAGGGTGGGGTCAATGTCAGGGGAGAGAAGGGACAGTATTTGAGAGATGCTGCAGAGGTGAAATCAATAGGCCTTGGCGCCATATTGGATTTGGGGGCTAAGAGATAGCAAGGGGTCCAGAATGACTTCTAGGTTGGGAGCCTGAGGGACTGGGGGATTGGAGGTGCCCTCAGTAGTAATAGGAAAGTGGGGGGAGGGTTTAGGAAGGAAGATAATGAGTTCTGTTTTGGATATATTGAGTTTAAGATATGTATTTAAGATATGTGAGTGACTGAGGTGACCCAAGTGGTCAGACTCTTGCCACTACACCATGCAGAGCCCCCTCAGCCCACCCCTACCCTCTGTTCTGGCCTCCCCTGGCTGGCCCTGCTCAGTGCCAGCTGCTCGTGAGACCCAGGCCAAATGGTCCTAATGGGCCGTCCTCCCAGCTACTTCACACCTATGCATTGTCAGGGCCTGCCATAGGCATTTACTGAGGTTTCCTATGGGAGAGAAAGCCAGGTCCACACTCTCAGGACCCTCATAGCCAAGTAAAGGGCTAAGGATCAAATCCATTGATTTGAAAAGGTGATAAAGCCCTGCCAAGTGAGTGGTGTAGACAGAAAGGGATAGACAGGTGTAGACGCAAAAGGACCTAATGTAAAGGAAGGTGTCCTAAATGGAGAGTCAAGAAACCTGCCTCCTCCCTACATCAGTGTGCCCCCTTGGCCTTTCTGAGGTTCAGTTTCCGTCTTTGGAAAGTGAAAGTATTTGGGGGAAATAGTGTCTCGAATGCCCCTGCTAAGGTCTTTTCACAGCAGCCCAGACATATCTTTAGGAAGCCCAGGGGCTGCTCCTCCTAAAGCCTGGAGGAAGGTAGGGAAGCCCTAGGAGGGGAGAAGGCACCGTGGTCACCAAAGGGCCTCCTCCCAGAGTCAGGTCTGCTGGACGTTGAATGAGGGCTTCCTGAAGCAAGAGGGAGAGAGGAGGCTGGGTCCTCAGGGAGCTGCCACTCTGGCTCGGGCCAAGAGCATACACATGAACGAAATAGGAGAGGCCAGGTGAGGCTGAGGCACTTGGGAGCACACAGAAGTCAGAGCAGGGATTCTCAGGTGAGCCAAAAGGGAGGAATTGTGTCCAGGTGGAGGGAAGAAGAGAGGCAGCTAAAACTGTGTCAGCTGGTACCACACACACACAGACACACACAGACACACACAGACACACACAGACACACAGACACACACAGACACACACACACACACACACACACACACTCTCTCATTTACTTCCAGCAAAGACCTGTGACCAAGATTCCTCCAGCCTGTGGGGCCAGTGGGAGACCAGACACCAGGAGAGCAGAGATGGAAACCCTTGGCACCCGGCCCATTCTGTCACTGCAAGGGAAGAACAAGCGTGGAGTAAATCAAACCCCATCACTGGAGACATAAGGATGAGAGCTGGAGAGCAAGAGGGGGAGGAGGAGGAGAGAGAGAGAGAGAGAGAAGGAAAGGCTGCAGGGGCAGGGAAGACAGGAAATGAAGAGAAGGAAAAGAGAGAGAGGGCAGAGAGAAGAAGAAAGCAGGAGGCAGAGAGGGGGAAGGAGGGTGGGAGGGAGAGGAAGAAAGGGAAGGGGGAGAGAGACAGAGAGAGAGAGACAAAGAGAGAGAGAAAGACAGAGACAGAGAGAGACAGAGACAGAGAGAGGAGAAGAGAGGAGAGGAGAGGAGAGAGAAGAATGAGGGAATGGGGATAGGGAAAGAGGGCAGGAGGGAGATAGAGGGAAGGAGGGTGGGTGGAAAAGAGATAAAGAGGGATGAGTGGGGAAGAAGAGACAAAGTAGTCGAGAGGGAGAAAGAAGGACCAAGAATGAGGGGAAAGAGAGGAAGAGGAGAGAAGAGCTAAAGAAGAAGCCTGGGGGAGGGGAAGGGGGGAAGAGGGGAAGGCAGGAAGGGGCTTGACCAGAGGGTCCTGTCCTCACTTCTGGAATTTTGAGGTGGGGACCCTCCAAGGAGCTGCCCCCAGGCTCAGCTCTCCTTGAAATGCAGGGCAGGAGCCAACGCGTGCCAGCTCAGGATGTCTGCAGTGACAAACAAGTTCACTCAGCTGCTGCATCAAGCTGGCACCACCGGGCAACACTCATCCCCCAGGAACTGAGGCTTCCCTCCCTGGATCAGCTCTCCCCACCCACCACACCAAGCAGGCCTTCCTGAGGGCCAGGGAAGGAGACACTGATCTCGGCCCTCAAAGTGAATGAGGCCCAGAAAGACCCCTCACCCAGCCAACCAGGGGTAAAATGGGCCCTGAAGCCGGGCTGTCTCCCGGTCCAGGCAGGGCTTTAGGGCTGGTTTTTAGAAAAGGGAAAGAAGTAGAATCTGGTGGTGACATAGTCCAGCCAACTTGACTTCAAGTCTGACAAAACTTTGGACTACAATAGTGAAGGGATGGTTAGTGGAGATTTGGAAAAGAGGCAGCAGTTAGCACAAAGAACCAGCAGGGGTTCCCCCAGCCAACCTTGTTGCCTTCTCTGACTAGGACAGATCAGGAGAATGCTGCAGACCGTGTGCCTTGATCTGAGCAGAGAACGTGACACCATTTCTCTAATGTTCTTGCAGACAAAATGGAGGGATGTGGGCCGGTAGATTTGGGAGGGAGATTTTGGGCTTCCCTGAATGGGTGCACCCAGATCAATCAGTCAACGAGTATTTACGAAATGTCCACTCTGTCAGGCACTATGCTAAGCACTGGGGGTAGCATGAATCATGGTGTGAAGGTCTCTCATCTCATCTGTCCTTGGCCATGTGCTGTTTAATCAGTGACCTGCACCAGATGACAGGCTGAACAAATTTGGGGTGGGGGGAAGCTGGGACAGACCACCAACACACTGCAGAAAAGCTTGACGGAACATTGGGCCAAATCGAATAAGATAGATTTTCTCACACTTGAATTTTTTTAAAAATTCACTAATCACTTAGAAGGGGCAGCCAGGATAGTATTCTAGGCCTGGAGTCAGTAAGACCATTTTCATGATTCAAATTCAACCCCAGACACTAGTTGTGTGACCCTGAGTAAGTCATTTTACTTTGCCTGCCTCAGAGTCCTCATTTATAAAATGAGCTGGAGATGGAAATGGCAAAGCACCCCTGCGTCTCTGCCAAGAAAACCCCAAATGGGCTCACAGAGGGTTGTGATAACAACAAAAAATCACTTGGAACATGGGAGAGGGAGTTTGTCCGGAAAGGATCTGGGGTTCTCCATGCCTTCAACGTGGGCTCCCCTCCAGTCACCCTGAGTGGCCACCCAAGCTAACGTGATCTCAGGCAGCATCAAGCTAAGAGCCAGCATTTCTGCAGCCTTTCAAGCACTTCACAAATATTACTCATTTGATGCACATAGCGACCCTGGGAGGTAGGAGGTGTTATAATCTCCATCTTACAGATGAGGAAACTGAGGCAGAAAGGTGAAGGGACTTGGGCAGGGTCACACCATTAGTAAGTATGGAGGTGCTAGATTTGAACTCAAGTCTTCCTGACTCCAGGCCCAGCGGTCCATTCACTCCTAGCTGCCTGTAAGAGCCCTCATTAAGAGAAAGATGTGCGTCCTAGGGAGGTGAAGAAACAGGCCCAGTAGGCCAGGAAATTGGCCAGGATAGTAGAATTCAGCAAGCACGAAGAGTATGACTCCAGTCCCTTAAGACCGAAACTCTTGAAGGAAATCCTGCTGCGGCTCCCTCCTCCTGAAGAGCAAAGCATCCTTTGGCCCAATGAATAATGGATGCAGCTTCAGCCTCCCCTTTCAGGCAGGTAAAAGGAGCTCTGGGCCCTCCCCACCAGCTGAGGTGGGAGAGGGATGGAGACGTGGCTGGGCACTGCCCATCAAGGCCCCTTTCTCCTTCAGGCAGCCTGCTTTCCCCGCCAGAGTACCTCTCTCCATTAATGCACCTGCCCAGGGAACACCTGGGCTCTGGACTCCCCTCCTTCACTTGTGTCCCTCTTCATTGTCGAGAAAACAAAGGCTCTTCTGGGCACTGATGAGTTAATCAGATCCCTGATGGTCGCAGGTACTAGGAGAGAAGGAATAACAGGCCGGAGGCCACGTAGGGAGGAAAGAGCAGGACTGGGATTTGAACCTAGAGCCTCTGATTCCTCCAGCTCCCTTAATGTAGCTCAAAGACTGATGTCACCAAACAGACTTTAAGGAAGGGGACACATGGGGGACATCTGAAGTAGGATGACAGTCCAGGACGGGTGCCATTTGGGGCGCCTTCCCATTCCATTCCATTGAACAATCATTCATGTAGCTGACATCCCAGTGGGCTGGTGACCGGTCATGGGGGCTCTGGAGCTGTGGACAAGCCACACCATTTCTCTGGGTCTGTTTCCTCATCTGAAGATCTCTGAGATCTCTTCCAGTCCTGAGTCTAAATTCCCATGAACCCACCTAGACCAACTCTTGGTCACCCATGAATGCACAGAAATGGACAAAGCGTCACCAGGCCCTTCGATACAGGCCCTTCCCTCAAAGCGCTGCCATTCTGTTGGGTGGATCTCACAGACCTGGGGAGTTGGAGGGAGGGATACAGCTACCCCACACCCAGGCCCTCCCAAGGAGATGTGTGTTAGAGCTGACCAAAGCTCCCTGGTGGGGAAGCTTGCAGCCCACCCTCCTGGGGAGAGCACAGAGGGAGACATTGTTCAAACACTAATCACTCAGCAGCCAAGCGCGGCTGGTCCTCTGGGCATGCCCTGGAAGCTCAGGAGGCAGGGAGTCGGGGGCCCTGCTGCTCATCTATCCCCCTGTATGGAGGGCCTGTCTGGTGCTCTGCTCTGTTCAGAATGGTGTGATGGATGGAAGGCTTGATTTGGATGAAGTGTGGGAGATGGGTTCTGATTCTACCTTGGATGCTAAGCCCCAGCTTCCTCATTCGTTAAATAGAGAGGAGGATCTGAAGGGTTCCCCACTCCTCACAAGGCCGTGATGAGGCCTGGCTGAGATCCTGGATGCAAAGTTATAGAAATCCCAGGATTTTCCCACCTAGGGCTGCAGAAAGGGCTAGCAAGCCCCCAAACATCATCCAATGATCGCTGAAATTCTAACCCTCTGGGTTAAGTCTTGTCCCCTCCTGGCGATCCTTTACAAATACAAATACCCTTGGGGGAAGGGACTCCTGCAGGTGCATCTGTAAGGCTGAGTTTAAAGCTTCAAGGGACCTTAGCCATCATCGAGTCATTTTACAATCCCAAGATGAAGAAGTAACATCCCTAGTCACAAGGATTTGAACCCAGAAGGGTCTGTCCACTGTGCCACACTGCCTCAGGAGGGAGGGCTGAAAGAGGCCCAAACTGCACAGAGATATGAATGGAGCAGCACTTAGGGTGGGGCCATGAGGGCTTTGTCCCAGGGCAGAAAGTTTTAGAGGGCCACCCCCTCCTCAGTTCTTTGGAACACAGGAAAAAAAAAAACTTAAGAGATCAATCCATTTGGGATGAGCTTTCTCTCCTGCCCTACACTCCCAGTAAGGAGGGGTGCTTAGTTAAGGTTGCTGCTCCAGGGGAGCCCCACCCCAGTATAGATACAAAAATGGCTACTTACCTCTTGATGGAAAGACAAAGACAAACCCTAAAGCCTTCACAATCTGACTGAGAGCCAGCCCTTCCCATCCCAACCTGTATGGAGCTTTGTGATTCAAGGTTGGTTTTGTTTTAATTTTTTTTGGTCTTTTTTTCCCATTTCCAATTGTCCACCAGCAGGGAAGCCAGGGAGATGAAGGACTCGTGCACTGAAGCAGTCAGAGGAGAGAGGGTTTTGGAGGCCATCCCATCTTTTGCCTTCCCTCTCTGCTTTCCCAGAGCCCCAGTATCCACCATCCCCCTCTCCTATCCCCTCTGCTGGTCCTTGCTAGTGAGAGCTGGGGACAGCAGAAGTGGAACGTGAATGGATTTCATTTCTTTTCTCTGAAACCAGGAATGAGTAGAACTTTGATTAAGGTTGTTCCAGCTGATGGTTCTGGGGAGAAGAGTGGAGAAAGGGGAGATGAGGACCTGGCCTAGTTGTGTGTGTGCTCACGTGTGTGTGCATGTCTCCTTGGTTTCAGAACCACAGGGGTAGAGTCCCTGTTGCGTATATGAGCCCTCAGCCTCAATCCTGGAGGGGTGGGGGTCTCTGCTTTGTATGAGTGAGAGCTCTCAGCCCAGCCCTGAAGGGGTGGGGGCTCCTGCTGTGCATGAATGAGAGCACTCAACTCAACAAGGTTGGGGGCCCCTGCTGTGTATGAGTGAGAGCCCTCAACCCCAGTCCTGCAGGTGTGGGGATCTCTGCAGTGTATGAGACCCCTCAGCTGCAGCACTGCAAAGACTGGCTCTTGCCCAGTTCACTGTGTAAAAGCCCTGTGTCCCCAGCATTGGAGGCATGAGATCCTTGCTAGATTAGCTAGGCTCCTATCAGGCCCCCACCACTGGCCATGGGAAATGACCCAGGATCATCATGTGTTGTGAAGGGAGACAAGGAGACAGAAGAGAATCAGAGTTTTCCTTTGAGTTGAAGGGACCAGACCATCTAGTCTTGAACTGGGGGTTGGTGGGGAGAGTGAGGGGTTCTCTCTCACCTCCACTCCTGTTCAGGTTCTGTTGAGCTGTAGGGAAGCCATCCTTCCTTTTATTGTTGGCCCCAGAACATTCTGTTCGTGCCCCTCACCTGGGACCACCAGCAACAAAGGCAGGCAACAGCTGAACAAGGCCCCGCCCCCAAAGAATGCCCCCTAGGACTTCCCAGCTCAAAGGCAGCCACACAGCGGGGGCAAACCCTCTATCTCTCCCTGCTCAGACTGCCCACAGCATTCATTGACTGTACCACTCACTTGGGCACCAGATCAAACACAAGCAGTCTTTCATCTTTAAGTGGTTCACATATGAGAAGCTTGCCTCAGCACTAACTCTCAAGGGCAGAGATGGCATCTTCCCCTCCTTTAGGGCATCTGGGGCACACGATTCCCACAAGCACATGCTTTACCCACAGAGGCATTTGTAGTTACAGATTCAGAGCTGAAAGGGGACTACAGTAGTGCCCTCCTGGTCTGAGATCCCGAGAGCCCCCTCTTTGGGTCACCTAAGCTCCCCCAGGCCCCCTGACTCCTCATCTAGTGTTTTTTCTGCTATGAATGAATGATGAGTGGGCACCAAATCCAAGCACAGCTTAGAAAGGCCTCAGGAGGGCAAAAGATGGGTCATTTAGCTGTTAGTGTGGACACCTGCAAATGACAGTACAACCTGAGGCCAGACATGTCTCCTTGCCAGGCTGGCACCATTTATTGCAATCTAGGAACCCAGCCTGCCCCTGTGAGACGTCTAGAGGACCTCCTGTGGTAGGAACAGAGTGAGTCTTCTCAGCCCCACTGGACATTGGGTTGCTGGGACCATCCCCCAGGAGGCGGGGCCCGCAGGGATGGTGGCAGGTCCTGGATGGGTGGCCAGCCTGGTGGGTACTGGAAGACCACAGGTTTGGTTGACAGCGTGCTAGGAGAAAGGAACAAAGAATTAGCTCAGAGACTTGTACCCTGTGTCTCCTCCATCACTGAAGCCACCCAGGTTACTTGGGGAGTCCCCACCCTGGGAATCCTTCCCCCATCCCCCATACAGCCCTCCCTATATCCTCCAGCCCTTGGACTGGGTCAGCCAAACCAGCCCCTTCATCCAATGGTCTTCCATTGGCCACTTTACAGACTCACATTTCATCTGCCCAATCAGACTATGCTGGGCTCCTCTTATCAACTCACCTAAAGGGCAAGCCCCTTGAGGGCAGGGGCTGCCCTTTGGATTTCTCTTGTGTCTTGACCACCCCCAAACACTCCCCGCTCAGCTCTCCTTCCCTCTGCAGGTGAAGTAACTGAAAGGACGCAAGGAGGAGGGTGGCCAGAAGATGGACCACTGTCCTCTTTGGGACTGATCCCTGGGGAAGCCTGGCCTGGCCAAGGAGGCCAGAAACACTCCCTGGCTCCAGGTGGCTCTGGCTTCTTGGCACACAAGCCTGGGGAGAGTCCTGGGTGGCTGGTTGGGGCCCCCTAAGCCATCTGCTGAAAGCTCTTTCCCCGGGTGGGGTGGGGGACAGGCAGCCCCCAGCTCAGCTCTGGGAGGTTCTAGATGAAAGGCCACCGAGGAAGCAGCTGGGAAGGCCAGGAGACATGGATGGTCCCCCCACAAAGTCACCACAGCCCCAGGAGGTGGGGAACCGAAGCGTCATGTTTCCCACTTTACAGACAAGTATATTAGTAGCTCCCCTCTGTCCCAGGCTTTGAGGCTTGCAAAGCACTTTCTTCACAGCAGCCTTGGCAGACAGGAAGGGAGTGAAAGTCTCTTCTTCCTTATTTTACAGGACACTGAGGTCAGAGAGGGGAGGCCGCTGACCCAGGGTCACACAGCTAAGCCTGGGAGTGAGGATTTATACTCAGGCTTCCAACTCCAAGCCCAGGGCTCCTTCCACACCCCTGCCTCAGTTTCCCCATGTGGAAAAGGAGGGGGGGTGGCCATCTAGCTCTGAAGGCCTCTAAGTCCCTGGATATGTGTCCAGCTCCACCAGGGCCTAGCCTCTCCCCGCTGCCCCCCTTCATGCCTGCTCCTCTCCCCGCCTACTCTCCAGGCTCTTACTGCCGCAATTCAGGCTGGACGATGCGGGGATTCTGCCGATCCCACATTAGGCTGTAAAGTGCTTTATGGGCGTGATTTACGCCACTGAAGAGGCTTCCTAGGCTGTGCGCCCACAGAGTGGGGGCTCCTAAGGAAGGAAGCTTCCCCAGGGCCTCTCAAACCAGAGTACAGAAGGTGGGGCTGGCCGCCCAGCCTGGGGCTGCAGGGGGGCTACTGAGCTCCCAGACACCCCAAGAGGCGATGAGCTGGGAGCTCAGGGAAGGGAGAAAGGGAAGCTTCCCCCAGCCTCCAAGGCAGCTGGCTCGTCTGCAGGAAGCAAGGGTTCGGTCTGTCTTTCTCTTCCTTTGTAATGGAGTTGCCAGTGTCCAGCCGGGTGCTGGCTCAGTGCCCACGGCCGAGCCCCAGCAGGCACCTAAATGGCCACCAAGCCCCTCCTGAGTGCCTCTGCCCATATTCCAACTGCCTCCAATGCTCCTTGCCTGGCCAGGGCATGGAATCACCATCTAGGGGAGGCCCCCTCACAACAAATGAGGCTTCTCCATAATTTGGTCCCTCCACCCTGCTTGGATCGGATCCAAGGCAGACTGCTGCGGAGAGCAGAATTCTCCAGTTAATGGTGGTGCTGGGGCTGTTAATCAATCCTGGGGGTGAGCGCTGAAGCCAGATGTCCTGATAAGGTTGGGAGGGAGAGAAGGGAGCGGGGAGACACAAGCAGGGAATGTTTGGGGAAGGAGGGGTGAGACAGACACTTGGGTCCAAGGAATGAAGAAAGGCTTTAGATGGGTCATTTTCAAGGTCGAGGGGGGAGGTCAGAAAGGATCTAGGGCTTTCAGAGGAACAGTGTGGTCAGTCCAGGAGTCA
The DNA here is from genome assembly GCA_028627135.1 of Pseudochirops cupreus. Taxonomy (NCBI): domain Eukaryota; kingdom Metazoa; phylum Chordata; class Mammalia; order Diprotodontia; family Pseudocheiridae; genus Pseudochirops; species Pseudochirops cupreus. The sequence continues at coordinate 581,847,726 of CM053580.1, forward strand.
GAAGTGGAGCAGGAGGCTGGGGGAGCCTGGCTCTGCCACTCACTGGCTCTGTAACCTTGGCCACTAAGAGACCCCATTTCCTCACCTGTAAAGCCTAAAGATTCCTCTCTAGAGTCCATTCCAGCTGCATTATTCTCTTACAAAGTCTCTCTGGGGCCCAGAACTCTGAGCTTGTACAGACTGTCTTCTCTGAACCTCTCAAATGCCCCCTCACCCTTCCCCTGGCCACCCCCAACTCCCCAGCCTTCAGATCTGAGATCAGGAAGGCAGAAAAGAGGGGGAGAACAGAACGAGAAATTGTCAGGGCAGAACCATCTCCCTGATCAGATGGCAAGCCAGTCCAAGGGAGGCTAACAGAGAGGAACGCCAACTCTGGCAGAAAAGAAGAGGGAAACTGGGAGGGATGAAGAGGAAATCTGAAGGACCAAGCAAAGCAAGGTGAGTGGGTGCATGGCCACATCACAGGGCATTCAGTAGAAAAATACTACCACACTCCACGTAGGTATGTGTTTGGGGCAGGGGCAAGGGGGGCAACAGGGAGATGGAGCAGGGGTGAACGCTCAGGGTGGAACTTTAATCACCCTGGGACTGAGACAGGGAAGACCTAAAGGTTTGTGAACCCCTCTACTTCTACACCCATCCTGGTGCTGACCAACAGGTTGAAAACTCACCTGTGCTCTAGACCCCAAGACAGGCTGGGGCTGGAGCTCCCCTGAGAACCCTCCCCTCTGCACAGGTACACTGTGCCATCAGCACAACACCTCAGGGTCAGATGGGACTGAGTCCCCATTTTACAGGAGAGGAAACTGAAGTTCAGAAAGGTCAAGTAACTTGTATAAAGTCACAGTTAGTGACAACTCCAGGGCCCTGACCCTTGGTGCTGCACTCTGTGCTCTGAGGTCAAGGGTCCAGACATGCCTTCTACGGGTTCTACACACACACACACACACACACACACACACACACACACACACACACACACACACACACACACACACACACACACACACACACACACACATATACATCGAAGGCCAAGACTGATGAAGAACTGCCCAACCCATATGAGAAGCAGCTGCAGTTCAGAGTGGTCATTTGCTGCTGGGACCAGGAGGTAGGACGAGAGTTCCCTGGATCAAGTAACAGAATCTTTCTTGGGGAGAGGGAAGCCTTGTCATTCCCTGAAAACATAGGCTGCGTCATTAATGAAACTGCAGGCAGGGCTGTTTGAGAGAGAATGAGGAACAAAAATGGCCAAGGCTCCCAAGACACACATGGCATTCATCTATCATGAGAATGAGCCCCCACCGGAGAACGCCGGCTGGCGAGGGGCCAATCCTCCCCATCACCATTGCTATCATCATCAAAGTAATAGCTTCCCACTCAGTAATCCAGTTTTCTAAGATGGAACAGACCTTTAAAAACAGGAATTAATTCTGGCTTCCAGCCCCCTGGGGAAGCAGGCAAGGGAAGTGCTGGTGGTTGCCACTGGCAGCTGAGAAAATGGGGCACCCAGGGAGAAAGTACTCAGATTACTCAAGGTCAGGAGGCATGAGGAGCTGGAGAAGAAACCCAAGAGGTCTCCACACCCAGAGGCTGCTCTCAATAGTACACCATCCTGAAGAAAAGAAAAACGGGACTGGTCATTGGATTCCAGATTTCAAACTGAAAGAAACCTCAGAGGTCATCTTGTCTAAGATCACACACCTCAGAGCTGGAAGGGGCCTCGGAGGTCAGCTAGCCCAAAGTGCAGGAGGCCACAGAGCTAAAGGGCATTACCCAAGGTCATACAAGTCAGAAGTGGCAAGGTCAGGATTCGAATAGAGGGCTCTTGGCTTGGCTTATTCCTTCCCTCCCTGCTGAGGCCATATTTAAGCAGGAGTTGACAGGCCTGGGAATTGATCCTTAATAAGTAACACGAATAGCTGTGGGAACCGTGGATGTTTAGCCCAGGGAGGAAAAGACGTAAGGGAGAAACAGTGGCCACCTTCAGCTGCCTGACGGGCCACATCCTGGAAGAGGATGGGTTCATTCTGCCCTAGGAGCAGTGGGCAGCGGTTACAGGAAGGCAAACCTGCTAAATAGCAACGGACAGTTGAATTAGCACCTTCACGTCCCTGGAGACGTCTGAGCAGAAGCTGGGGACTCATGCTCCTTGGAGGTGTAACTCACTGCCCAGACATGGAGCTGGGCTAAGCCATCTAAAATTTAGGGTCCCTTCCAGCCCCAAGGGGTCTGCGATTTCACAATGCCAAGTCCCGTCCCCTCCAAGGGCACCCATTTCTCATCTCCTTTCTCTCTAGACCATCCCCCGTGGCTGTCACAGCCTTGTACCCAGTCACGGCTGCTCAGGACAAAGGAAGCTGCCGGCTCTCTGAAAAGACCACCCCTACCCCGGTGCCTTTTGGGTAGAAGCCCCTCCTGTCAGGACTGGGGAGGGGACCAGACCGGACCCTGCACTCTTGGAGACTGGAGGCACAAGGGGACCCTTGGGGCGGAGGCCTGGCCTTGCTCCAGACAGATAGGTTCTAGGTCCAGACCACCAACCCCCTCCATTCAGAGAGGATCATTTGCATTGGGACCAGACAAAGCCTGGATTCCCGGGCACTTGGTCCTTTCCTCAGATCAAGAGCTTTTGATAGCCAGAAACCTCCTGCTTCTCTGGGCCCACAGAATCACCTCCATTGTGCTCTCAATGCCTGGCCTTTACATGAGGGAGCTAGCAGCTGGCCTAGGGGAACCCCCTCATCCCCTCCCCATGGCTCATCCCTTTAAGAAGAGGTAGTCACCTGTTCCTGGGCTGGGGCCCACTCACAGAAGGGAGCCCAGGATTGGGAGGCCGAGGACCTGGGCTCAGACCTCAGCTCCACAGCTCAGCATCTCAGCTAGTGAAACAAGGGGCTGCACTAAAGGACCTTGGCATCCTCATTGGTGGAGACGGCGTGAAAGAAGAGGCATCACCACCTGCTTTGCCACTGGCCCCTGAGGACCATGGGAGCTTTCCCTCTGACTTGTCGCTGGGCCCTCCCTGATGAGCTCCTATGTGGATCCTCAGCCCTCAGCACAGCACCTTGGACGCAGACAGCATTTACTAAATGCTACATCCATCCATCCATCCACCATCCATCCATCCATCCATCCATTCATCCATCCATCCACCATCCATCCATCCATCCACCCACCATCCATCCATCCACCATCCATCCACCCATCCATCCACCATCCATCCATCCATCATCCATCCATCCATCTACCATCCATCCATCCATCCATCCACCATCCATCCATCCACCATCCATCCATCCACAATCCATCCATCCATCCATCCATCCATCCATCCATCCATCCACTCATTCCCGTCTCTAAATCTAGGTGTCCAAGGGGACAGAGTGCGAGCCTAGGAGTCGCAAAGACCTGAGTTAAAATCCAGCCCCAGACATTTAATGACTGTATTGCCCTAAGACAAGCCCCTTAACCTCTGTCTGTCTTAGTTTCCTCATCAGTAAAATGGGTATAATCATAGCTCCCTCCCTTCCCCTGGCTTGTCATGAGGACCAAAGCACTTTGGTCAATGCGAGATATTAAATCTGAACCCATGATCATTGCCCTTTTGTGAGGGTCCCAAGGCCCTGTGCGTCAGGAACAGAAGCAGGGATAAGGGATGGGGGGGGGGCCCACAGGTACTTGATTCACACAGATGAGAGCCAGGGCTGGGACACCCCAGCCCAGCAAACTTGAGGCTCCCCCCCAGCCAAGGGCACAGACCTGCCGCCAAAGGCTTTCTGCCAGGGAGGGTTCTGGGCTGGAGACCTGCCTCCTGGCTCTCCAGCTCTACTTCCCCTGACCATAATTCACTTCAGCCTCCATTTATCAGCCCCCCATTGTGGAATGGAACAGAGGGTCGTCTGCAGTGGGGGCCCAGTGGAAAGAACCCAGTGTCTCCTTGGGACTGGTTTGGAAAGCAACACATGGGGAGGCTGACCCAAAAATGCCTCACCGCTGGTACAAGACAGCAAAGCCAGGCCCAGGCTGGCCCGTACCAGAGGTTTGAGCCCTGCCTGGGTCACAGCTGCTGAGCACCTTCACTGGGAGGCAGGGGGTATTCTCAAGGGAAGGAGGAGAGGGTCCCCCTGCCCCAGGTTGGGTACCTGCTGCTCTGGGCAGAGCTCCGCCGCTTGGCCCGCTTTTCCAGCCAGTCTTCAATACCCCCCTCTGGCATTTCCACGATCTCCTGCTCTCTGGACAGTCTCTCCTCTGGGCCAGGGGAAAGAGAGAAGACAAGGTGAGCAGAGGCCCGTCCTTGGCCCGGCCCAGTAATCCTTCTGCCCCATGAAGCCCCAGGACCTTCTCCGAGAGCTGGTGACAGCTTCTCGGGGGCTCTTCTGCTCAGGGCACTGTGCCCACTCCCAGACACCTGTGTGGCCGGCTCTGCAACACAGCCCCGGCACAAGGGCCAGAGCGCCAGCCACACCGCTGGGGAAGAAGGTCAGACACTTGCTAGGAGGTTGGCTCTGTCACTAAGATGGGCAGCCAGCCTCCTCCCTCCAAGACAGAGTCCACCCTCAAATCCTGCTCCTTGTGACTAGTGGGAAAGAATCAGCCTGCCCAGCCACAGGGAGGGGTCATCTGAGGAAGGCCCAGAGTCTTGGCTCAAGAGCTCAGAGCCCCCTCATCTTACAGGAGAGGAAACTGAGGCAGGCAGTGGTGACATGACTTAACCAAGGTCATACAGCTAGGGTGTGTCTGGGGTGGGGTTTACACTTCTTTTCTGACTCTAGATCTAGTAAGCCTGTATTCACTGTCTCAGGCCACCTTTCCAGCCCTGTTCTGTGGCCCTCAAGAGGCTGACAGTGGGCAAGTCACTCCCCACTTCTCCCCCCGAGAAGACCAAAAGAAGCTGGGTAACTGGCTGGACCCAAAGAGGGGCCATGAAGGGTTGAATGTCAGTTTGGAAAGAGGTCTCCAGTCGGGTGCCCTGGAGATCTGTGTGCGGCCCTACCACACTCAACATTCTGAACAGTCTGGATAAAGGCATGGGCAGCATGCTCCTCACATGTGTTGAGACCCCAAGGTGAGGGGGAAAGCCAGCACAGGGGAGGAGAGTCAGGATCTAAAGAGAGCCATGACAGGCCAGAAAATAAGTGAAATCTAAGAAGAGGAATTCAGTAGGGACCCACGTACAGTTTTACATTTAAAATGCCTTAACTTCACAACTGCAGGGGGGAGGAGGCAGGGTCGACAGCAGTCTGACAAAGATCTAGGGGTCTGAGTGGACTGTAAGCTCCATGAGTCAACTGCATGTTGAGGCTGGCACAAGAGCCAATCTTGGGCTACAGGAAAGATGGTGTGGACTCCAGGAAGGAGGTGAGAGCCCCTCAGGGGGAGGGCTGTGCTCAATCCTGGATGCTTTGGCTAAACAAGAGCATTGCAAACTGCAGAGTGGCCAGAGGAGGGGGCCCAGGCTGGGAAAGAGCCTTGAGAATTGACACGGTAGGAAGGTGGCTGAAAGAACCTGGAGAAGAGAAAACTTGGGAGGTGAGAAAGGAGTGAGGGGATGGCTGCTGTGTGGGCTGGGCCAGGGGCAGTGTGGGCCTGGCAGGGGAGGGGGAGAGGAGGAAGTGGGGAAGGGGAGCAGATCCAGAGTCTGGCTCCACTGAAGGCCGTCAGGCACACATGAGCAGCTCTGGGAAAGGCGCCGGAAGCACCGCCCTGCCTCCTACCCCACTGCCAGCCAAACACCATCTGGCTACAAAGGGAAGCGACAGTCATGGAAAGTTGGCGCTTCAAGTGGGCCTCTGAGATCACCATATGCCCAATACGGCCCCATTTTCTAGATCAGGAGGGCGGAGGCTGAGGGGCTAGGAGGTGATCTGTCGGAGCCAGGCCCTCAGCCAAGGGTGCCCCGATACCTCCTACACTCCTCAGGGGGGGTGACGGAGTCTCTGCCATGGGGCTCATGAATATTCATAGGAGGAGGGGCTTATTTGCCAGCAGATCTTTTGGGGTGATCACTTGTCGAGGGAAGAGTCACAGACTTTCAGAGTGAGAAGGGATTTCCCACCCGTCCTTGAACAATGGTCCCCAGGCCCGAGGCCCTTCGAGTGGCTGGCTGTCTTCTGCTTAGGAAGCTCACAGCCACCCCCTGGAGAACAGGCCAAGGGGGGCCCCTGGGGATCAGTGGAGATGAGGCCCCTGCCCCAAAATATGAAGCAATCAAGGCTTGCTCCTCCCTGGCTGCCTGGGACCTCCCTCCCTTCTGTCATACCCCCTCCTCCACATACTCCATCCAAGCTGGACAACTGCAGGGATCCCCTAGAAGGGACACCCAGGCAGGCCAGGACAGGCCAAAGGATGCTGCCACGCCGGCCACTTTTGGCCAGGAGGGGGAGCTGTCACACTGAGCTCCCCAGGGCTGCAGGCCTCTAGCCCTAGAGAGCCCTTGGGAAGGCACAGGCAGGCAGCCTGGCATCATCAGGGCAGCTACTTGGCCCATCAGGGGTGGCGCTCCTGACCCCCAGCAGAATAGTCAACACTCCCACCCCACCCCCACCCCCTTTACTTAGAGCTGTGAGCCAGTGGGCAAGTCACACACGATTCAACGTAGCCAAGATCTGTTACTATGAAGCAGGCACAGAAGGCTCCCCGTGCCTCAGTTTCCTGATCCATAAAATAGGGCGACATCACTATATTTCCTGCCTCACCCGGTTGGCAGGAGAAACAAAAGTGTGGGAGGCACTTTGTAAACATGAAGGATGATGTTTCGGCCTCCGGGTCACTCCCAGGGCAGAGGGGATGGAAGGGAAGGAAGGGAGGCAGCCAGGAGCTTACCTGGGGGTGGCAGACACTGGGTAGGTGGGGGGTCTCGTGATCCCTCCCTGCTTCTCCTGTCCTGGTCCCTTCCCCCAGAGCCACCGCTGACCCCCAGTAGGGAAGGAGACCTTCCCTTCTCCCACTCCCCTCAGCTCCCAGGAAGCAGGAACCAGGGTTTGTGTCACAGAGACCACCCCCCCAACCCCTCCACCAACCGCCACAGACCCGGGTTCAAGTCTGGCCTCCCAAGTTTCACAGCCTGTGTGAGCCTGCCTGCATCACCTCTCCACCCTTAGCCTCAGTTTTCCAGCCACAAAATGGGCATGATAGCACTGCTACTCTCCTTCTCAGGGTGACAGTGGGGAAAGCCCCCATTAAGTCCTGAAGTACCCCTAAAATGGGAGTTGTTCTGATCATGCACAACAGGCCTCACTCACCATGTACCTGGGCCGCCAGCTGTTCCAGGTCCCCCGATGTCATGTGTGAGAATCGGCAGTTGGAGTCAAAGTCACACTGACCTACAATAGACAAGAGAAGGAGGGGGCCCCCTCAGGGAAGGAGGGAGGGATTGGGGGTCCCCAGGAGGCTGGAGGGAAAGGGAGGGAGCGGGGCCCCCAGGAGGCTGGAGAAGGGGGAGGGAGTGGGGCCCTCAGGCATAACAGTCAACCCTCCCTAACCGTCCCACCCCCCTTTACTTAGAGCTGTCCCCCCAGGGGGGAGGGGAGCTGTTCCCAGAAAGCCCCACCCAGTGGCTCTTCTGAGAAGTCTAGGTAAGGAAGCTGAGGCCTCCTAGAGGGGGATGGGTGAGGAAGGGGGGGAGGGAGGTATCCTGGTGTCCCCAACCCCTGGGTCAGCAGCTCAGACTTGGCTGTCCCGGCCTCCCCTCTGGACCCAAGGGGCTCTGGGGCAGCACCCTCACCTGTCTCCAGAAACTTCCTACAGGGCCTTTTGTTCTGCTCCTCCATCAGAATGGCTGCAGCATCTGCCCAAAGAAGAAGCCTATGAGGAGGGGGCAGTGGGGAGGACACCAGAGAGGGGGTGCACCAGAGGGGGAGGGGCACCGGAGTGGGGGACACCAGAGCAGGCCAGCTGGCTCCCAACATCAGCACCTGGGACAGCGAGGAGCTGAGGCAAGGGAGGCTCCATGAGCTTTGGCTCAAGCAGACCCCACATGTGGCCCTTGGCCCCTTCTAGGAGAGACACCACTGGGCTGAGACCCATCCAGAGGGTGGCACTCAGGACAGTGAGGGGACTCCACACATGGGGGATTCCAGCTCGGGCAGAGACTGCTGGGCTCTGTTGGGGCTCCGCAGGAAGATCCTGTGCCTCAGTGACAGCCAGGACAGTCCCTGGCCGCCACATGGGCAGAAGCCAAGAGGCATCAGGCCAGCATTTCCTGTCTCCAGGTAGGTCTCCTTGAGGTCCTCAAGGGCAGGAAGGGTCCTTGGTGTCCAAACTTGCCATCTCCAGGCCTGCCCCTAATGACCCCCCACAACATTCTCTTCTAGACTGCTTTCTGCCTATGCAGATCCCATAAATCTCCAAGGCCAGGCTCTGGCCCCGAGGCTCTTGGGTAGCTGTTCCCTAGTATGGCATACATGGGATCTTGACCTCTCAGAAGGCCCAAGATCCAAGGGCAGGGACACCAGCTTCTACTTCTTGTGTCCTCCTGCCCTGGTGCAGGACCCCAGGGGCCTCCCACAGGGCCAGGCCCAGAGCAGGACCCCAGGGGCCTCCCATGGGGCCAGGCCCAGAGCAGGACCCTAGGGGCCTCCCACAGGGTCAGGCCCAGAGCAGGACTCTCTGTTCTTGAGGTGCCCCTCCTTTCACCAACTTCCCACTGCCAAGACAGGTGGCAACATTCCTCTAATGGGGTGGGGCAGATGCCCATTCCCTCCTGCCAGGAGTCACCCAGGTTAAGGTGCTGTCATCTCTCACCCTGGGGGTGGCTTGATGGCTGCCTGGGTGGAGGCAGGCTCATGGGAGCCATCCCACGCAGCTGGCACCAGTAGGTGCCCACCTCTCCCAGGGATTACGCTTCTGAATAAGGTAAGCAATGTGCAAAGGCCACTTGGTCTTTGAGATCCTCCCTCCGCCGCAGACTCTTCCATCCAGTGACACTGGCCTCCTGGCTGTTTCCCACACAGGCCACTCCATCTCCAGACTCCAGGCATTTTTCTCTGGCTGTGTCCCCTGCCAGGAACACCATCCCTCCTCACTTCTGCCCTAAAATCCCACCTTCTACAGGAAGCTTTTCCCCCTTGAGGCCAATGCCCACCCTCTGCCATGTACCCCATAAGATTCTTGTCTGTACAGAGCTGAATACACGCTTCTCCCCCACTGGACTGTGAGCCCCCCAAGGGCAGGACCTGCCTTTGCCTTTGCGCCCCCAGCACTCGGCACAGTGCTTGGCACACAGTAGGCCTGGCTGCAGCAGCCAATCAGAGACAGTGAGTCTTGTTCAGTCGTATCTGAATCTTTGTGACTCTGGACCAGACTGTCCATGGCGTTTTCTTGGCAAAGAGAGTGGTTAAACATTTCCTTCTCCAGGGCAAACAGGGTGAAGTGACTTGCCCAGGGTCACACAACTAGTAAGTGTCTGAGGCCAGATTTGAACTCAGGTCCTCCTGACTCCAGGCCCAGCGCTCTAGCCTCTGAGCCACCTGGCTGCCTCTAGCCAGGTCCAGGATACATCTTGAATCCCTTGGCTGACTCATCCGCTCCTCTCGTCCACACCCACAGCCTGACCCTAAGCTCAGCTCCGGCTGGCTCAGAAACAATCATGGTAATACCAGCTCCCACAGATGGGATTTTCCAAAGGACTTTCATTCAAACAGTGTGTCCCAGCCCCTGAGCAGGGATCAGAGCTGGCCTTGAAGCCAGGGAGACCTGGTTGGGGTGCTGTCTCTGCCACATGCTGGCAGTCTGACCCCGGGCAACCTCTCAGAAAATTCTCCAAGACAAAGCCAGAAAGACAGTGGATAACCTGCTTTGGTAGAGGGACTTTCCTCCCCTGGAACTTCCCAATCCCAAAGAAATTGAATCCATCCCTATCAGTTTGCAGCAGACAGCCTGGGCCAGGAAAGGCCCCCTGCAGAGCGTGGCCTTATTCATCTGAAGCCCATGTCCTGTAGTCAGGGGCCAGCAGTTGCATGTTCTTTCCAAGGGTAGCACAAGGTGTTTTTTTGAGGCTAGAGAGCCCTGGAAAGCACTGTCCCAAAAGGTCTTTCTCCTACCCAGACACCTCAAGGAGGCTAAGTGAGGGGCACCAGTGTGGCCTGGGCCTGAAAAGAACACTGGGAGACACAAAGTTCTGGCTTGTGATTAGACTCAAAAATAGAAGGGGGCCCTCTGGAGACAGTGGCCCTCCTCAGCCTATATGAGGGCCTTAGCACCCAATGGAGTCTTGGCCTCTCCATCCTCAAGGCTGAGCAAAGCCACATCCCAGAATGGAGAGGCCTTTCAGGCCCTGACCAGAAGAGAAATACCCAAGGCAACGGCTGGATCCCCTCTGGACAGAGTGGCCGAGCCTCAGTCTGAGGGGCAGGATGATCTCCCTTGCACATGAGCTCTGACATGTACCAGGAAAGCCAAAGTATGGAGGGATGGTGGGCAGGAAAGTGCCCCAGGGACAGAGACACACAAAATGGGAGGCCTCCAGCTCTCTCTGATCCCCTGCTCTTCTCCCCTTGTCTGAAGGCACTCCCCTCGGGCTCTGGTCCCAGCCCTCTACACTTCACCTGCACGAAATACGGTCTCCCTCTCCCATGTACCCCCAAGATCATGCCAACAGCTCCCTGTTCCCCAAAGCGCTCCCCTCTTGCATCTTCTAGCTCTGAACTGGCCGGGAACCCAGCTCCCTGAGACCTCTGCCCCTGCCCCCTGCCACCATCCCAAACAGCTTTTAAAAGCCCTGTCCTGAGATGCTCCAGCCAACTGACGCCCGGCTCATCTCTGGGCACTGTCCCCCATGCTGGGCAGGAGTTCCAAGGGCTCCCGAGACCATGAACCTTTTCAAAGACCCCTTAGAACTGTCACACACACACACACACAGTCGCTCTCACACATGCACACTCACACACACACATGCACACTCACACCCACACATATGCACACATACTCCCACATACACCCATACATGCACTGTCTTACACACGTGCATATACACACATACTCACACAGTCACATACATGCATATCTGCAAGCATACCCACACACTTCCACACATGCACACTCTCTCACACATACCCACACATACACATCCGTGTGCACGCGCGCGCACACACGCGCACACACACACACATGTCCCGTGCTCAGGTCTGTTTCCATGACCCCACTGGCAGGTGATGGCTTCTGTGGGCACAAGGGTCCCCCGGCCGCCTGTATCCAAAGGGCACTCACCTCGGAAGAGGTCATACCAGACCTTCTTGGCCCTCAGATGCTGGACTCCATTGAGATGCTTCTTCCGATTGTGGAGGTTGTCTTGGAAGGAGCGGTCACAGTAATCACAGAAGTATCTCTTCCCCATGGGGACCCTGTGGAAGCTTCAGGGAGGGGCTGCTCAGACTCTAGGAGACAAGAAGAGACATCACTCAATGGCCTCTGGGCACTGTCCACCTTTGGGTGGGCTGGGAGCGGAGAATGGAGCTCTCAAGGTCCATTTTAATTTAGAGATTTTTGTGGTTCTCACCTACATTTATCTTACAACAGGGAAACTGAGGCACACAAGGGCAGGTGGCCAGCCCCCAAGTCACTGTGGCAAGAACTGGAAGAGGCCTATGGGGCTGTCTCTAGGTCACCTGGCCAAAACGGCCTCCTGCACACCATCTGGGGCAGCCTTCCCTTCAGGCCTCCCAGCCCGTTCCTCCCCTTGGAGCCATTCCTCCCGAGCTCGGCTGCCTGTCTGCCATGACAGGGCCCCTTCAAAGGCTGGTGCCCAGGCCTGGACTCTCTTCATCTCCTCTGTTTGATCCTCCCCTTCCCCCACAGCTCAGGACTCCCCTCCTTCATGAAGCTCTCCTGGATTCCCCTTTTCCCCCTCCCGCCCACCACCTACAAGTGACCTCATCTTGGGCCATTTCCCCCGGACCCTTCCCTGACCTCGTTTCAGGCTTATCTATGTACCTGAGCTCAAACCCCCCTCAGACACTTACTGGCTGGGTGACCCTAGCTAAGTCACTGACACTCTGTTTCCTCATCTGTAGAATGGGGGTGATAACAGCCCCCACCTCCCAGATGTTGTCAGAGGGTCCAGTGAGATAATAATCGTGAGGCATTTTGTTACATAAAGCCAGCAATCCTTATTGTAATGGTCACTCTCCTTTGTTGTATCCCTGCCCTGGCATGCCCATGAAGGCACAGAATCCCTGAGGGCAGGGACTTGTGTCCCTTCTGTCCATCTGTGTATACCCAGCATCGAGTCAGAAAGGCAGAAGGCACGTGGTCAGTCTAGAAAACCCGGAAAGGGCGGAAGGAAGAGAACAAGGGGCCTCACTGGCTCCCCAAACCCAGGCTGCCGGAATGGCAGGCACCCCTGGAAGACTCAGGCGGTAAATTTAGGCCCAACAAAAGAAGTCCTACTTTACCCAGCAGGCTCACAGAACAGAAGTGGGCCCCGCTAAAAATATCAGTAGGTTCAAAAGCGTTTTGGTGGAATATAGGATGAGAGGCCCAGAATGAGTTACTGCAGGTGGAGAGGATGTGGAGGGACTTATCACCGTCCGACTGGCCCGGGAGGCAGGCGGGCCTGCTGTGGTAACCTATCAGAGACCTCCAGGTCCACATGGCCAGCCCAAAGGGGCACTGCTTATGCCCAGAGGCACAAATCCATCCATTGACGGCCAGGAACAAGGCCTGCCCTACAATGTGCATGGTCTGGGGGGTCCAGACAGCAAAAATGCAACCAGGAGCCTCAAGTGAGGAGGGGAGGGGATGACGCCCTCAGCTCCTCCCTGAGCAGTCACCCTCATCCCCTCATCCCAAGCACCACCAGGGAGCACAGTGGTAGAGTGCTGAGCCCCAAGCTCAATTCCAGCCTCAGACACTTACCAGCTGCATGACCCTGGGCAAGTTACCTCACTGCCTGCCTCAGTTTCCTCAGCTGTAAAATGGGCATCTACTTCCCAGGGATGTCTAGAGGATCAAGTGAGACGTATTTGTAAAGTGCTCGGCACAATGCTTGGCACAGCCTTCCCTCCTTTCCTCCCTCCGGTCCCAGGCTTGTGTTCCATCTTGGACTCCCAATGGTCATCAGTGCAGTTTGAAATACCATGGTACAGCTTTGTTGTGCCTTTTTTTTTAAAGCTCTAGACTAGGAATCCCAAGACCTGGCTTCAGATTCCTGCCCTCTCGCTCAGCCATGTGGCCCTGGGTAAGTCACTTCCTTCACCGGGCCTCAATTTCTGCCTTTTTAAACAATGGCCACCACTGCCGAGGCCCTGCCCAACTGGAACTTTCTGAGTCTCAGCCCTTCTAAGGGGCTTAAGTATTTTTTTTGTAAATAGGATTTTATTTTTTCCAATTAGTTTTCAACACTCCATTTTTATAAGACTTTGAGTTCCCAAGTTTCTTCTCCCTCCCTTTTTCCCATTCTCCTTCCCCAAGACGGCAAGCAAGCCACTACAGGTCAGACACGCACAACGGTTCAAACCTATTTCCACATTAGTCATATTATGAAAAAGAAACAGAACGAAAGGGAAAAGGGGCACATGGTCGTGCTTTTAACAGAAATGTCACAGACTTCTCAAGAAATAAATCTCTAATGGGGGGATCCTGGGCACCATGAGCAGGCTGGCTGGGGGTGCTTGGGGGCTGAGGCTGGCCAGCAGCTCGGACCTGCTTGAGGAACAGCTGTCAAGGGTCTCCGCTAAAACACAGGGGAGGCAAGAGTGGCTCCCATCTTTAATTTCAGGGGAGTGAGAAAAGCAGCAGCAGCAACTTCCAGAATGCCATCCAGGTGCATTACTTTGTTTCTTACTCAGATCTACCCTGCCAGGGATGTCCAACAAACACTGCTCTCCCATTCGGCAGATGAGGAAATAAAGCCTTTGCAGGAGGTGCTAAGAACAGGTAGTAAGCTTTGATCCCAAGTGTCTCCTGGCTGGAGCCAGCAGGATCTGAGGTCCTTAGGGTCAGAACCAGCTGGAGATAAGTGATGGGGCCACCAGCCCCCAAACTGCTGCTGAACTGAGCCCACCGAGGGAGGGAGCCCACGAAGGGAGGGAGCCCACGAAGGGAAGGAGCCCACCGAGGGAGGGAGCCCACCGAGGGAGGGAGCCCACCGAGGGAGGGAGCCCACCAAGGGAGGGAGCCCACCGAGGGAGGGAGCCCACCAAGGGAAGGAGCCCACTGATGGCCCTTCTCCCTCCTCCTCTTCCTCCTCCCTCCCATACACCCCCCTTCAGGAACCTCTCCCAGAAGCCCTGGCTCTCTCTCAGCCCTTTCATGTTCAGTATCCAGGATATGAAGTAACCTCCCTTTGTACACTGCTTTCTGAGAGCACTCAAAGCCTGCTTCCTGTCTCCCTACCTACACAGGGACAGCACCTTCTTTTCGCTCTGTACCTTTCACAGCAAACCTCTCATCACTCTCCACGGCCTCAAGGCCTCAGTTGGGCACTGAAGGCTCTCCACATTCCGGCTCCCACCCCCTACCTACTGACTTTCCAACTTGGGTGTGTGGATTAAAAATCTGGGGGTCAGGGCGCCAGCGACCACAGACAGGAAGAGGTCCAAGAAGGGTCCTCCTGGTCCTGCCCACCCTGAGCCCTTCCAGACAACCCTAATGCCCAAGTCCCATCCATTCTAGCAGGGCCTTCCAATGGCTTGCCAAGGTGGACATGGCACTGACTTTTCCTGCTGGACCCCAAAGGGCAGGTGATACAGGAGAGGGTATTTGTCCTTCCTTTGCATCCTAGGCCCATTTGTCACAGGATTGCCCACTAGCCACACCCCTGCTCTGAAACCTAGTGATGCAATGGAGAAAGCACTGAGCCTGAGTTCAAATGTAACCTCAGGCTCTTCCTAGCTGTATGACTTGGGACAAGTCATTTAACTTGTGTGTTCTCATCTGTAAAGCGGTCATGCTATCAGCATCCACCCCCCAGGGCTGTTGTGAAAACCCATGGCAGCACCATGCCGACAGATGGGGCTGCCTTGGCATACCTAGTGATGGTCCCTGGTCAGGAATTGGAGCCAGAGGATTTTGACACCAGGAAGAGGTGGCTAAACAGCCAACTCAAGAGACTGGGAAGCCCCATCTCTCCCCAGTCCACTGACAACCACACCACTCTTCTTCTTCCCCTTCTCACAAGCCTCCAGGACTTACTCCCTTGGGCCTTCACTCAAACCCTCCCTGCCTCATAATGCAGGGAGTTTTGCCTTTGTCAGTCTTGTTGTTCCCCCCTGGGGAGCAGGGATTGTGTCACCCCAGTCCCACCAGCATCCAGCATAACACAAGAAAGGTCTGAGTGACCAAACAAATAGCCAATGGCAAGCCCTCTATCTGCAGGGCAAACACACCGACTGGGGCGACATCAGTGGGAATGAGCCTCGGGTCCGGGTTGTATCTGGGGAAAACCAAGGTGGTATCTTTGGAGGGTGGGTGGCAGCCAGAACATCTGATGCTCCGGGAAAGTTGTTCCTGACCAGGCAGAAAGAGACACCCATCACCTTAAAGTCTATAATGGGATCAGAAGCAGACAGTCATTCAAAATGAAAATATATAAAACCTCTCCCCCATTAGCGCTGCGAAGCCCCATCCCAGACACTGGGGCTTGATTTATTAAATTTGGCGGTGCTAATCTCACCATCTTGCCAATAAACTGATTAGAATTGAATTGAAATTGTAAAAGATGAACGTTTAACAGATGAGTGGTTAGCCAAGCTACTCACAGGGGCTCGCTGCGCTTGTCAGAAGCGTCACAGAGAAGAGGGTGTCCCTCCAGGGCTCTGGGAAGCTTCAGGAGACCGGTCATCCACACACCCCATCGAGCACCAGGAACGAGGTATGGCCGTCAGGAGGAGGGGGCGCCTTCTGCCGGAGCCAGCCATTATGCAGGACTGCCAAGGACTCCAAACTTATGGCAGCCAAGGGGACATGAGGCAGATGACCTATAGCTGGCTGCAGGCTCCCCTTCTCCCACCTGAGCTGGGAGGGTGCCCGCCCTCGGAGTTCTGCCTGAGTCTGCGCCGGCCCTCTCTGCACCAGACTTTTCACATGTACACAGATCCACGGCCAAGGTAAATCAGACCACGATTCTGTTCATGTCCTCAGATCCATCAGCTCCTGAGGCAGGTCCTGGACAATGGCTCAGAGTGCCCTGCTCTAGCCACCTCCCAGCAGCCACGGCATCACCCACCAAAGACCCTTCCACTAGCACACCGCAGAGCACTGTGGGCAGGCCACCGAGACCTGGCCAGTGCCTGGAGTTCAGGTCAGTTCTCCCACGTCCCTCCCAGATACTGGTACAATGGCCTTGGCCCTCAGCCTCTGCTTCACAGGCCCCACAGGCCCCATTTGTCTAGAGTTCAGTTTTGGCTCCCAGCCCTATTCAAGGCTGTTCCTGAGAAACAGGTCAAGCGCGGGGGCCCAAAGCATCAAGGTCGCCTCATAATATATGGTTACAACTGGGGTGTGGATGAGAAGTGAGGGAATGAAATGACAGAAATCCAGATGGAGCGGACACTTGGTGAAATGCCCACTGGGCAATGCATCCAAGCTCCTTCCAATCATATAAGCATTTACTGCGCATCAAGGTACTAGCTACTCCTCCTCCTCCTCCCACCACCACTACTACTACAACTACTACCACCTATTACTACTACTACTACTGGCTGCTGCTACTCCTCCTCCCACCACCACTACTACTACAACTACTACCACCTATTACTACTACTACTACTGGCTGCTGCTGCTGCTGCTACTAGTACTACTACTACTACTACTAATGCTACTACTACAGCTAGCTAGCTTTAAGGTTTACAAAGCATTTTACAATGACTGTCTCATTTGATCCTCACAACAACTCTGGGAGGTGGATATGATTATAATTCTCATTTTTCAGCAGAGGAAACTGAGGCAGGGAGCACTGAAGGGAGGATTCAGGTAGGCAGGATTCACGCTCACCTCATGAAGGCTCTCCCTCTGGGGCCAGGACCCTGCTTCTGTATTTCAGTGAGTCCACCCTGCGGACCTTGTGAAGCATGCCCAGGCCCAGATGGAGGGAGGCCATCCTCTCGTCCCAGCTAAGCGATCCCTTTCCTCCTCACTGCCCCACTGCACCCTCTGGAGTCATTCACCCCGCTCCTCCACCAGCCTCTTCCAGAAGCAGCTGCTGTGACCAGACATGAAATGTCTCTGTGCAGAGCCTGGCCTGCGAGCAG
This sequence comes from Pseudochirops cupreus, assembly GCA_028627135.1. Lineage (NCBI taxonomy): Eukaryota > Metazoa > Chordata > Mammalia > Diprotodontia > Pseudocheiridae > Pseudochirops > Pseudochirops cupreus. The sequence continues at coordinate 581,864,918 of CM053580.1, forward strand.
AGAGGGTTGCATCCATGAAGCTGCCCCCCGAGCTCCCAAGGGCATGCAGGTTTGGCTCCAAGGGGCTCCCCATTAAGTGCCCCATGCTTGTGGCCCTGGCATTTGGCATCTGTTGAAGGGACATCATGAGGAGGTGTTTGGCTCTAACCATTTTTGCCCAAGCCTGGCATGGAGGAGCCTCCACCAAAGAGCCAGCAGCCTTGGAGACGCTGGGGTGGGGAGGGGAAGGATGGCCAGCACCCCTGCCCTGCCCACCTGCTATGTGACCCTAAGCTGCCTCCTGGGCTGACTCATTATTCACCACCCACTCCACTGTACCAGCCTCTGTTGGGAACACAAAGGAGAGACAGAGGGATCCCTGGTCACAGGGAACAAACGCGCCGCTGGAGACTCCTGAGGGAATCAAGGCCTGGGCAGGGGTGGGCGCAGCTACCTGGCCCAGGAACCCGGGGTCTCCCCAACACAGCACAGGGAACACCTGACTCTTGATGGAAGCAACCAGTCCTCATTCATAAGCTCCCGGGGGAGGGTATTTGTCCTTCTTTTGCATCCTAGGCCCATTTGTCACAGGATTGCCCACTAGCCACACCCCTGCTCTGAAACCTAGTGATGCAATGGAGAAAGCACTGAGCCTGAGTTCAAATGTAACCTCAGGCTCTTCCTAGCTGTATGACTTGGGACAAGTCATTTAACTTGTGTGTTCTCATCTGTAAAGCGGTCATGCTATCAGCATCCACCCCCCAGGGCTGTTGTGAAAACCCAGTGATATCTTTGCACAGCACTAAGCTCCGTGCCTGGCACACAGCAGGCACCCTCCTTCCTTGGGAATCACAAGATCTGGGTCCATTAGAACATACACCTCTTGTGGACAGGGACTTTTTTGCCTTTCTTTGTTCCTCCAGACTTCAGTCACATCCACAAGCATTTATTAAATGCCTACTGAGTGCCAGGCTAAGCTTCACACAGCGCCCCATGCGTAGTGAGTGCTTAATAAATAAGTGCTTTCAGGCCAGTATCTCCTTGGCTCTGGCCCTTACAGACTTGGGGTGAGTCACATGTCCCACTTCTTGAGAAAAACACTTTGGAGACCATAGTGACCTACGGACACAGAGCTCATTTTAAATACTAGGCAGGTCTGGGCTGGAGGAGAGACTGAATCCCAAGAGCCCGAATTTTTACTTTACCCACAGCCCCTGTGCCTCCCCCCACCCAATACATCTGCCTTGTTCTCTGGCTGGCTAAAAATAAACAGGCATTACCGGTTCTGGCTGTGGAACCAGGAATCCCACTTTAATTACACAGGCCTCTCAGCCACAGAAACGGCCATTCTGCCGAAGCCTCTTCCTTCCGATGACCTTCTCTCTGAGCACGGGGGAGCTGCAATCAGCCAGGGATGCAGAATCCCTGAGAGGGGCAGCACCCCGAGCTTTTCAGCCCATATCAGAAACCCCGTAGAGGCTCCATTGGAGGATGTGGCTGGTCATGTTCTCAGGAGCTCCAAAAGGTCAGGGAGGTCCCCAAAACACACTAGTTAATGGGGGGAAAGTCCTGTGGGCACCTGGAGCCTTGAGAGACCTGCCTCTGACCCTAAGTGGTTGGGAGAGCCTGAGCTGCCTCATCTGTAAAATGGGCATTATCCTGGGTGTTCACCTCAGCAGGTTTCTGGAACATCAAGAGACATCATTCAGGTCTGGCTTTTTAATTACTTGTGGCTGTCACTAACTAGCCCATGAAAACTCATGCAAGTCACTTCTCTGGGGGCCTGGACCTCCTCGTTCATAAAACTCAAGGGATTCCTGACCTGGTCCCCATGAACTTGTTTTTAAAATGATTTTGAGAGCTGAACTGCAATAGAATCGGGTGCCTTTGCAATCTAAGCATTTAAGCACGTGATTTTGAGGAGGGGGCCCCAGGCATCCTTAGACTGGCTGCCTGAGGGGGCTGAGGTAAGAAGCTCTCTGAGGACCCACGGCCCCTGCCTTCCAGGCTGATGTTCCAGGCTCTCTGCTCTCTCACTGGCCCCACCACAGCTCCGGGCCTATCATGCATGAATTCTCCTTGAGCCTGTGGTGTGTCTTTGGGTAAAGAGTTCTGTAAGCCTGCTCCCCACTGGGTGAAGAAACAGATGGCAGACTGAAGAACAGAGAAGTCAGGGGACTTGTCCAGACACACAGGACACATCTGACTCAAGCTGACCTCTTGTAAACAAAAACCACAGGCGAATTTCAGACTGTCTGGACAGCTCTCTGCCCAGAGGGAATGGCCAAAATGACATTCTGGATCACCTAGAGAAGGAATGGGGAAAAGTACTGGCCCCTCACCCCACTGGGCTCAGGGCTTGGGCCTGCTGCCACCACAGAGCCTCGGTGGATCTGAGAACAATGATTCTTTTCATGATTTAGGGCCCGTGGGGAGGGAGGGAAAGGCTCAGTGAAAGGATCTGGTGTGGCCCTGAAAAGCCCCTAGAGAAGGAAGGAAAGGAGGAAGGGACTCAGCTCTATTCCCCCAGCCTGCTGGTTTAACTGAAGACAGAGAATGAGTGAGTGAGTGAGTGTGTGTGTGTGTGTGTGTGTGTGTGTGTGTGTGTACATACACCAGACTACAACTCAAGAGCCTTGGGTTTGGTGTCCACTCTGCCACTAATTGAGAGCAAGGGGAAATCCCTTCCTCTCTCTAGAGTCCTCGGTTTCCCCATCTTGGACACGTCCTCTCTCAGCTCCCTCCCACTTTAATTTGGGTCGATTCTCTAACATCTTTGGCAGGAAGCGATGTACGAGGAGCACTTTTGTGGGGGCAGGAGTGAGTCACGGCTCCCCAAGCTAGAGTGGAGGTGACCTTGGCTCATCTGCTTGCTAGGCGCATGCAACATGGAGGAGGCAGACTAGGGGGATCAGAAAGCACCTTCCAGCCTGACAATCTAAAGACTGTGAACCCAGTCCTACACAAAGGTAAACTGTTAGTCATCATTGCTGCTGTTCAGAGCACAGCAAGTGGAGAGAGTGCTGCATTTAGAAAGAGGAAGGGTTGGGTTCAAATCCTGCCCTAGACACTTGCTAGTTGTGTGATGTTGGCCTGGGCCTCGGTTTCCTTGGGAGGGCTGGACTCCATAACCCAGGGGGGTTCCTACGAGCTCTAGATTTGTGATCCTATGACCCCTTGGTGATGGACCTTGTGCTGCGGCTCTGGGAGGACAGGACAAGGATGGACCAGGCATGGCTGGGGTGCTATCTGCACTGCTGGAGGGATGGATGCACATGCATGTAGTCACCATTCCACTGGAATATTCCTGCTCTCATTATCACCATCATTGTCATTTGAGCCTTGAATGGGGAGAAACTGCTGGAAAAACTGGAAAGCTCATCTGTCAAATGGGCTGGAGAAGGAAACGGGAAAGTCAGTCCAGTATCTCTACCAAGAAAAGCCCAAATGGGGTCACGGAGAGTCAGACGAGGCTGACTGACTAAACAACAACAAGACACAGACCAGCATCTCACACCATGTGCCAAGATAAGGTCCGACAGTGCATGACTTAGACATGAAGGTATTATCATAAGCAAATTAGCGCAGCAAGGAATGGCGGCCCTATCAGATCTATGGAGAAGGGAAGAGAGTGGAAGACCAAACAAGAGAGAGCGAGCATTGTGATCCGTAAAACAGATCATTCTGACGACATGAAATCAAAGACTTTGCACAAACAAAAGCAATGCAGTCAAGGTTAGAAGACAAGCAGAAAACTGGGGGAAGTTTTTTACAGCAAGTTTCTCTAATAAAGGCCTCATTTGTCAAATACATAGAGAAATGAGTCAAATTTGTAAGAAGACAAGTCATTCCCCAATTGATAGTCAAAGGATATGAACAGACAGTTTTCAGATGAAGATATCAAAGCTATCTATAACCATATAAAAAAATGCTTTAAATCACTATTGATTAGAGAAATGCAGGTTAAAATAAGTCAGATACCACCTCATACCTATCAGATTTATTAATATGACAGAAAAGGAAAATGGTAAATGTTGGAGGAGATGTGGGAAAACTGAGACACTAATGCACTGTTGGTGGAGTTGTGAATTGATCCAACCATTCTGGAGACCGATTTGGAATTATGTCCAAAGGGCTATAAAACTGTGCATACTTTTTGATCCAATAATACCGTTACTAGAGCTGAATACCAAAGAAATTAAAAAAGAAAAGGACTTCTATGTACAAAAATATTTATAGCCGTTCTTTTTGTGGTGGCAAAGAACTGGAAATTGAGGGGATAGCCATCAATTAAGGAATGGCTAGAAAGTTGTGATATGTGATTGTGACTGTTGTGCTATAAGAAATAACAAGCAGGATACTTTCAGAAAAACCTGAGAAATCTTATATGAACTGATGCAAAGTAAAATGATCAGAACCAAGAGAATATTGTACACAGTAACGGCAACATTGTAATGATGATCAATTGTGAAAGACTTAGCTATTCTCAGCAATATAATGATCCAAGACAATTCCAAAGGACTCATGGTAAAAAATGCTATCCATCTCCAGAGAAAGAACTGGTGGGGTCTAAATGCAGATTGAAGCATACTTTAAAAAAAAACCAAACTTTCTTTATTCTTCTTGGGGTTTTTTTTTGGCTCTGTTTTCTTTTACAACATGAATAATATGGAAATGTTTTGCATAACTGCACATTTATAATCTATATGTTTGCCATCTCAAGTAAGGCGGAGGGAGAGAATTTGGAACTCAAAATTTTTAAAAACACATGTTCTATACATGAAATTAGAAAAAAGTTTTTTAAATAAAATAAAATGGTTTTAAAAAAGAATTTGAATGGGGGTCTTTTTGGAAGTGAAGAATGCTCTCTCCAATCCCCCAAACCCAGCCTAGCCCCTTCACTGTCTGATAGCTTTGAAGGCCATGAGAAACACCTCCTCCCAGAAGCCTTCCCTGACATGCAACCCCCTTCTCACCCTGGTTCATAACCAGGAAACCTCATTTTGTACCTTAGAGTCTGCATGGTGTCTACTTTAGTTAGCTGGGTTGGGGTCTTATCAATGGGTCCTAAGAATTGGAGCTGGAAGGGCCATCACAGGTCACGCAGGTAAGTGGTTCTCAAACTTTTGGTCTCAGGACTCCATCACACTCTCCAAGATAACTGATAACCTGCCCACCAAAGAGCTTTTGTCTCTATGGGTTCTATCCATTGATATTTTAGCATATCAGACATGAAAACAGATCCATTTTAAAAATATTTAATTCTTGAAAAATCACAAGGATAAACTTATTACCTGTTAACATAACTTATGTATTTTTTATGGAAAACAACTATATTTCCCCAAAAACAATTGAGCAGGAAGAGTGGCATCATTGCACATATTTTTGCAACTTTCTTGACTGTCTGGCTCACCAGGAGGCAGCTGGATCCTCCCCTCTACGTTTGCAGTTAAGTCTCTTGTGACCTGTTGTTCTGGCTGAAGTCTATGAAGAAATTCTAGTTGGTCTCATAAAGACACATAGTTGACCAAGGAGGTCTGGGGGAAGGCAGTACACAAATGAAGTCTTAGAACCATTAGGAAAATCGTTCTGACCCTGTGGATGCCCTTGAAAGAGTCCTGGGGACCCCAAGGATCTGAGGGCCCCATTTTGAGAACCACTGATTCATACTGACCCCTTCGTTCCATAAAGAAGGGAAATTAAGCCCAGCAAGGGGAAATGCCCTGACTAAGGTCACAGAGGCATCAAGCAGCAAAGCCCGCAGGGTCACTGGCTCAGGGACAGCAGGAACCTCAGAGCCCCCCTGGTTTAAAGAAGAATAAACTGCAGCCTAATGAGCAGAAGGTACTTGGTCAAGGTCACACAGGTGACAAGTAACACAGGTGGGAGTACAGTGGGGGTCCCCTGCCTCCCACTTCAGTGGCCCTTTCCAGAACCTGTGCTATAATCAGCTCCTGCTCCCTTATTCCCCCACTGAATGATGAGCTCCTTAAAGGAGCACAAACCTTGTTTTAGCTCCCATTTCTAACAAGTCCCCACTCCCGGGCATTGGCCTGTGAATACAGCAGGAGCTTAATAAATGTTTGTAGCTGTTCTGGAGAATCATGTCCAGTTCTGAACCCCACATTTGAGGAGAGATTAACAAACAGGACAGATTCTGATGAGCCAGCATGGAAATGAGGGGATAAGAGACGGTGACAGGGGAGAAGAATGTGTCACAGACAGAAGATGACTCAGGGAGAGTCTGGGAATTGTCTCTGAGTATCTGGACAGCTGTCTTGGGGCAGAAGAATTCACTTCTCTCGGTTTGGCCTCAGAGGGCAGTGAGCTGTCCAACAAGGCCTGGGGCCAGGAGGCAGGGGGCAGAACTCATCCCTCCTTTATAGTTCTTTGCTAACCTTGAAGGTGCTACGTTCATGCTAACTCTTATCATCATCATGGGATCACAGATGTACAACTGTCATGCCCTCTCCTCTCCCCCCAGGTCATGTGATCCAACTTCCTCAGTTCACTGATAAGGAAACTGAGGCTAGAGAGGTAAGTGATTTACCCAGGGTCACATAGTTACTAAGGCTCTCAGGTGGGATCTGAACCTAGGTATTTGGAGAAGAAGGGGCCAGACTAAGTGACCACTAAGGGGCCACACAGGGCAGGCAAGCCAAACTAAGTGAGGCAAGAAGCACCATGTGCCAGGAAGATCAAAGCCCCCGTACAACTCTGACACTCCTTCAAACCCTGATGGAGACAGCCCAGGACCCCAGAACCCTTGGGAACAGCCAGGCTTCCAGTCCAGCGCCCTCCAGCAGCATTCTGGGAAAGCGCCCTGGAGAGATGCAGCCTGGACTAGAAAGACCAGGGGCACTGTCCTTGGTGCTGTCAGACTGACCAACATCAGAAGCTGATCAGATTCTATCAGTGGGGATGATGTCAAGGAAGCAGCTTACCCTCTGCTAAGGACCACAGGACTTTTCCTCTGACTTGTAGCTGAAACCCTTTCAACATAATATCCTCCTCATCAGGAAGTGAGCTCCCGGAGAGCCAGGGCTGCCTTATTTGTACCCCCACTGCCAAGCATAGTGCTTTGTACACAGTAAATGCTTAAAAGCACTTCCTTCCTGACTCCTGGTGCAGTGCCCTATTCAGTGTTTGGGAGAGGGAGTACAGGAGAGAGAATCGTATGGTTACAGGTTGGTCTGGATGGCTTCTGAGGTCACAGCCAAACCAGACTCAAAATCCACTCATTGCTTCCCTTCTAGATGAAGCCCCTCATTTTTATACAGAGTGCTAGGCTCAGAGTTTGGAGAGACTTGGATTCAAATCCTGCCTCAGATCTCTGACGCTCACTAACCCTGAACTATTCATACAACCTATCCCAGCCTCAGTTTTCCCATCTATAAAAATGGGGCAACAATCACCCACCTTCCGGGGTCGTTGTGAGGATGAGAGATCATTCCTGGGGAAGAGGCTTTGTAAACATTAAAGAATTATGGGACTGGCCACTGTTATTACCATGAGTCATCTAAAGCAGCGTGGAGACAGCAATGTCAGTATTTTCCCAGGGATGTCCCAGGTCTTAGAAAACCACAAGCTTCAAAAGATTCAAGTTGTGAGTGACTCCAAGGGTGCTGGAGGCTCGCACTGGGGGCAAGTGACTTAAGAAAGAGCATCCAGGAAAGGCAGAACCAGAACAGAAGCGGGGACCAGACAGTTCTCGAGGGGAAGGGATTACACATGGGGTTGTGAATGACCTTTACAGGCCTCAGAGAGATGCTCCTGGAGGACAGAGGGAAAAAGCGGGGAAGAATCACCCCTGAAGAGAGAAGGCACGAGGGGGCTGCGATCAGCCCTGGGCCTCCTTGTCTAGTTCTGTGAAACGAGGGGGTCCCTTCAACCTCCATGGGGGAATGCCTGCCTCAAAAGACTCATCAGGCCCTAGATTTAGGGCCGAGAGGGCCTTCAAAGCACATCCAGGCCAAATGTCCCATTTTACAGAAGAGGAGACTGAGTTCTAGGGAGGTCTGCCTGAGGTCATACAGGGAATGAGCAGCAAAGCCAGGATTCCCATCCAAACCCAGGACTGATAGGAGTGAGGTTAAGGTAGGATGCAGATGTGGAGCCATGATATCTGGACCCTGGTAAATGACTAGAGAATGCAGGGAACAAATTGCAGAGGCCCAGGACAGCCCCTTAGGGCTCAGGAGAGGGATGACGATCTGACGGTCAAAGTGGTCAGTGGAGCACCAAAGGAGAGTGGCATCTGCCCCAACGCTGGGGAAAGATGGAAAGCATAGGGGAGAGGACTGAGAAAAGGACATCCTACCCAGTGTCACCAGATCACCCATGGCTGGCCGCTGGAGAGATGTGAGTTTCAGCTGCTCAGGGGCAGAAAGGGTTTGAGAAGTGACCAGGGCAGGGAGGAAGAAGAGATAACCAGGGCAGATGGATCTTTCTAGGGCTTTGTAAGGGACAGAGGGGATTCATCCCAAAGAGGACAGCAACACGCTCAAAAAACCAGGAAGTCTGAAGGAGGGGCGAGTGCATGGGGAGAGGTGTTTCCTTTCCGAGTTTAAGACGGCTATGGGCCAACCAGAGAGAGATGCAAGGACTCATGAGAGAGGTGAGGGCTGGAGACATGAACATTCATGAATGTATGTATATACACAGAGATATAACTGTGGACATGGATATAGACACAGATATAACCACAGACACGGCCACGGGCACAGAGATTGGGAGACAGAGAGGTAGGAATAAGGACAGACATGGTTTGAGGCGGATGTGGGTAGAATCACAGAATCACACAGACTTGGAGCTCAGAAGCCATCTGATCATCCATTTTACAGAGCAGGAAACTGAGGCCCAGAGAAGGGAGGTGAATTTCCCAAGTAAGTTTCAGAGCACAAATTTGAACCCAAGTCCTCCGGCTCCACATCCAACTGCTCAGCAGGGTCAGGAGGACCAGAGTTCAAATCGCACTTCTGACTCTTTTTGTCCATCCTGGTCAACTAGCCTTGGCCTAATCACTTCGGTCAGTGTCCCTGGATAGGGCGCGTCAACCAACAGACGGCCACTTTTCCCGTTAGAACGTAAGCTGCTCGACGGCAGGCACTGTCTATGCTGCTGTTAACTGGACTCTCGCGCTTAGCACCCGGTTAGCGCTTAACCAGTTCTTTTTCGTTCATTCATTCACCCCTCGCCCTCTCTGTGCCTCAGTTTGCCCCCCAGCCCCCACACCCGCACTCTGCAGCCCATAAAGCAGGCCCGGGTTCCTCTTACCTCCCCGTCGGAGGGCACTCAAGCTTCCGCTCCAGGGGACGTTCCAAGAGCGCGCCCCCCTCCGGCGCGATGGTTTGCCCCGCGTCTCTACCCGGGACCAGTGAGGACGAACCCAAGTACCCACTGAGAGAGGGGGAAGGGGGAGACCAACTCTCCAGTCGCGCGCCCCCGTTTCGGTAGTTTACCTGGTGTCAGGGTCCCGCCTGCTCCTCCCACGGTGCGCTCTGGGACTCGTAGTCCATCCCTCGTCTTCAGCCTGGGGCCAAGCCGCCCTTCCCAGAAGCCTATGGGTCTCGAAATAACGTGAATCTGCGGGGGCAGGAAAGAAAATGGCGTCCTAAAGGAGCGCGTTGCCCTCTGGGAGATGTAGTTCAAGTGCTCCTTTTGCCGACCTTGTGCAGGCGAATAAAAAAATTTTTTAAAGTTCACTTGGATTGATCTACCTAAAGCTAACGGAAAAGGACTCTTTGGTGAAATTTGAGACCAAAGGAACGTTGGGAAGAAAGTTCGGGGGGGGAGGGGGGTCTCCATACTTCTGGGGGAACTACAAGTCCCCGAAGCATCTCGCGAGGAAGCTGCCCCCTCCCCGTGAGGAGAAGTCTGAGGCGCAGGCGCGGGCAAGTCCGGGCCGGCGAAAGATGGCGTCCCCGTCTCTGCTCGGGCAAGTGTACTCACTCTTATTTCGCAGGACGTCCACCTTCGCGCTTACCATCGCCGTGGGCGTCTTGTTCTTCGAGCGCGCCTTCGACCAGGGCGGCGACGCTATCTACGACAGCATCAACCACGGGGTGAGGGCAGGGCTGGGGCCTGGCGGCCCCTGACCTTGGGCCTCGGGAGGGCGCGCCTGGGCTGGGGGGGGGGGGGGGCGGGAGGTGACCGCCTGACGCCTGGGGCCGGGCCGGGCGGGAGGCCGAGGCCGGGGTGGGCCTTGGGGGATCTCTGGGTCACCCCGGCATTGCAAAGGAGGAAACTGAGGCACGAAGCGACGCGCCCCTTTGCCCGGGGTCACAGGGTCACCACACGTCTCACCTTTGTTTTACGGAGGGGAAAACTGAGGCACGTCGCAGAGAGTGGCCCTCGACCGCGGTCGCATGTAGGGTCTGGAGCAAGAAGGACGTTGGGGCATATTTGGACCAGCCTCTTTTACAGGGGGGAAACTGAGGCGGGGTGGGGAGTTATAAGGGGAGACCCCCCCACCTGCAGAGAGGAAGCACATGCAAAGTGAGTGGGGGAGGGGAGGGGCCCTAGACAGACGCCCCTCCCCCGGGCCTCAGTTTCCCCATTTCTCAAAGAGACCACGGTGTGGTGTTAGATGATAGAGGCCCGGGGTTGAAGTTAGGAAGACCTGAGTTCGAATTCCGCCTTAGACGGCACTGGTGGCGTGACCCTGGAAAAACCAAAAACCGGCCTCCTTTCCCTTTGTAAAATGGGGGGGTTGGGGCCCCAGGACGGGCCAGTTCTTCATCCCAGAGGAAGAAACTGCGACCCAAAGAGGTTGTGACTTGAAACCAGGCCATCTGAGCTGAGCCTTATGGGAAATGGAGACCCTGGCAGTGAGGGGGGACCAGCCCAGGCAAGGCTCTGAGGGATGAGATGGAATAGATAGAGGGGTCAGGCCAGGCTAAGCCCTGGAGCCTTGGGGTTGGACTTGACCCCAAGGCTGAAGGAGCCATGAGTTTTCTTTTTTTCCCCCCGCTTTTTGGAGGTGGGAGGGCAGGACAATTGATGTTAAGTAACTTGCCCAAGGTCACACAGTTAGTAAGTGTTAAGTGTATGAGGCCAAATTTGAACTAAGATCCTCCTGACTCCAGGGCCAGTGCTCTATTCACTGTGCCACCTAGCCAACCCCCCCCCCACCCCAGCTTCGATGTTTCTTGTCCCTGGGGGAGGAAGCAGTAAGCCTGGGGTCTCTCAGGAGGGGCCTGGCCCCAGCTAGTCACTTACAGCTTGACCCTTTACTCGGTGCCCCGTGAGAGGGTCATTCTTGAACGCCCATTGGGGGTCCCAAGAGCCCGCCCACCTGCCTGTGGTGCCAGCGTGGATCAGTGCCCTGTAGAGGTGGCACGGCCACCCTCTGAGGCACTGCCCCTAGTGGCCTCGCCAACCCCTCAGCCTGTGTGTCCAGCCCGTGGGCTTCTCCCAGATGTTTCTTGGGCTAGGCCGCTTCCCAGTCTCCCCTTGTCCAGCATGGCCAGCCACCTCTGCCCGGGACCTGGGCTCAGCTGACCCGGAGGCCAGGGGCCTTGGGTTCTGATCCTGCTTCTGCTCCGAGGGGACCAAGGGCTCCCCCTCAGTGGCCTCGCTTCTACCCTCTGGGATGAGGCTTTGGGATGTGTCAGTAAGCCCATGCTCAAGGAACCTTTGAGGGTGAAAGTCAGCTAAGCCCCTCTGAGTACCCACCAGTCCTGGGGAGGAGCTTGGAGCCCCCAGTCTCCCTCCAGGGACCATGTGCCTCTACATGGGCCCCGTCCTCCTGAGGGTGCCCCCAGGAGCCCCCTGCTGTGTCAAGTCAGCGGTCACATGGGGGATGACAAATAGCTCTCCTTCAGGGGAAGATGGAGGGGCTCAGGCCGGGGTGTGACAGTGGGAGAGGGGACTTCCAGTCAGCACCTGGCGGCCCCTCCAGTCCCCACTGTGGCCCCATCTCCTTGGGGAGGGGGGAGGTTCAGACTGACCTTTGTCTCCGGATGCAGAAGCTGTGGAAGCACATTAAGCACAAGTATGAGGAGGAGGAGTAGCTGGCGCCAGGCATGAGCACAGGCTGCGAGGGGACCCCGTTGCGCTCCAGGGGAGGAGGCCCAGCCAGACGCTACTGCTGTATGGACCGGTCTTGGCATTTGTTCCTGCTCTTCTGCCCTTTCTGTCCCGAGAACCTTCAAATAAATAGGATGTGAATTATCTGTGACACCCACCTCCAGTTCAGTTCTGCCGCTGCTTCTCCTGCGTCCTGGTCACGGGGAGTTCCCGGGCTGGGGGCCTGATGGGGTGGGGGTGGGGCATCATCTGGCACCATGAATCTCACCCAGAGTCTGGAGTGACTGCTGCTAAATTATCCCTTGTAACTAGTGGAAGAGCACGTGGTCATTGCTGCCCTCGGGGGGCTCCTGTCCGGGGGGCACTCGGTGATCCCCAGGTAAAGCAGGGGGGCCAGTGGGTCTGAGAAGGCCTGGCCCAATGCAGGAGGGTCCTGGCTCAGCGGCCAATCAGCAAGCATTCATCAAGTGCATATTGTGTGCCAGGCACTGGGCTAAGTGCCCAGGATGTCAAGAAAAGGCCTGCCCTCAATGAGGCAAACTACAGGCGCATAAATAGATGGGTACCTAAAGTATCTGCAAGAGACAGAGGCAAGTGTCAGATGTGGAGTCAGAAGACCTGGATTCAAATTCCTGACAGGCTGTGTGACCTTGAACCAGTCACTTCTCTGGGCCTCAGTTTCCTCATCTGCAAAATGAATCTGCTGAGCTAGAAGTTTACTTTTTGCTCAGAATGAATTCTCTGGAAGTCCGAACTCTGCCACTGACTTGCTGGGTGACCTCAGGCAAGTTACTCTAGTTGCCAGCTCCTCAGTGATATTTCTGTTCCAATCAACTGGCCAACAGGGTAATTCCCTACATAAATACAGTAAATTATAAATTGTGTCTGTGTGTGTGTGTATACATACACATAAATATGTGCATATTTGTGTGTGTGTGTGTATTTACGTATAAAAATATGTAAGCTCCAGGGCTTCTTTACCCAACTTGCAGTCACAGACTCCTGTGGTCCTCAGCACTTGGCTACATCTCCCCATCAGGGTCATAGGGTACCATTAAGTGGTCAGAAGTGATTCTTTAATGCCTTTGGCACTGAGCCCCCACCAGTAGGCTTCCCCACCCAACAAGGTTATCAGTTGAGAATCAATTTAGTTAGCCAGCTGTAAGTTTTTTAAAACAATATTTACTAAAGGAGTATAGTCAGCTCACTGGTACGAAACATCCACCCAAATACTCAAGACTCGGAACACTCCCTCAAGGACCTCAAAAGTCTAGAGCAGAGTGGTCTCAAACTTAGCACATGTGGTGAAGGAGCCTCAGCTGCTGGAAGGTCCTTTTCTCCCATTTGTGGGGTGCTCAGGAAGATCCCCTCAATCAAGGTGAATCTACGCAGCAGATACTGCCCCCAATTGATCTGGAGTGCTATTTAGGATGCCAGTGGGAGATGGAAAATCCAATAACCTTCAGACCCTTGGAAGCAGGAATATCTTCCTCCAAAGGGGTGGGAGGTGGGGGAAGGGAGAGGAGAAGCAAGTCAGCCAAACCTAAGGCCAAGGTCTCTCCTTCCTGTGCATATGGGTTCTTGGCTGTTTAACATTTCTGTCATTGACTTGGACAAAGGGATAGATGGGAGTGCACATCAAATTGGGGGATGACATCAATCTGTGAGGGATAGCTAAGAAATATCAGATAAGAGGCAGGATCCAAAAAGATCCTGAAAGGCTACAGCATTGGGCAGGATCTAATTAGATAAAGTGCCATGGGGTTGATGGAAACTCTTGTACTCGGGTTCAAAAAATTCCCCTCTCAAGTACAAAATGACCAGTGTGAAGATGAGATGGGGGTGTTAGTGGACTTCAAGCTCAGTATGTGTTAGAAGAAAAAAAAAGCCAAAGCATTCTTTGGAAGAATGAGAGGTATGGCTTCCAGGAATAAGGACATGGTAGTTCCACTGGACCCTCCTCCGGTCCAATTTCATCTGGAGGGTTGTGATTCAGTTCGGGGGGAGGGGGGGTCACAGTTTTGAGAAGCACACGGAGAAGCCAGAAAGCATCCTGAAGAGATAACCAAGATGGCAACAGGCCTTGAAGCTGTGCCATATGAGATGAGGGGAAGGAACTAGGGACGTTTATCCAAGAGAAGAGGAGGAATGTGAGACCTCTCAAACACTGGAAAGTCCATCCCTTGGAGGAAAGATTACATCTCTTTGATTTTGCCCCAAGAATAATGGGGGAAGTGGCCAAATGATCATTTTGGTTTGAAATTAGACCTCAACAATCCAAGCTATCCCAAAGGGGGGGGAGCCTGCCTGAGAAAGCGGGGGGCTTCCTTTCACTGGAGCTCTTCAAAAAGAGGCTGAATGACTCCCAGACCAGTCAGGAATGTTACAGTGCAAATCCCTTTGGGCTATGGGTTACCCTGGAAGGCTCCTTCCAACTCTAATCCTGCCAGTTCTGAGTCTGGTAAGGAATGTTATCAAAGGCAGACACGGTTTCCCCTCCGCCCCTGTGCCAGGCCTAATAAACCCAGGCTGCCCCCAGGAGCTCAGTAGAGATCTGTTCAGTCAGTGCCTTCCTGAAGCAAAGGTCCCCAGACTTGGCAAGACCAACAAGCCAATTATATAACAGTGTACAGAGAGAATTCTCAGAGCAATTAATTTCCAATTTAGGTGCTGTTTGTTGTGTTTCTTTAATTGGAACTTGGCCCAGGAAGGTTGTGAGCATAGCAAATGATCATAATGCCTGGTATTGATACAGACAGCCTTGGAGGGTTTTGTTGTTCAGTCATTTCAGTCGTGTTCAATTCTTCCTGACCCCATTTGGGGTTTTCTCAGTGAAGACATTGGAGGGGTTTGCCATTTCCTTCTCCAGCTCAGTTGACAGGTGAGGAAACTGAGGCAAACAAGATTAAGTGAGATTTGAACTCATTTAGATGACTCTGACTCCAGGCCCTGGGCTCTATCCACTGAGCCACCTATATATGAGGACAGCTAGGTGGCACAGTAGATAGAGCACTGGGTCTAGAGTGAGAAAGATTCATCTCAGTGAGTTCAAATCCAGCCTCAGACACTTCCTAGTTGTGTGACACTGGGCAAGTCACTTAATCTTGTTTGCCTCAGTTTCCTCATCTGTCAGCTGAGGAGAAGGAAGTGGCTAACCACTCCAGTATCTTTGCCAAGAAAAGAGGCTGACACAACCAAAATGATTGAATGACAACAATGCATGATTGTTGGATTGACTTAAATTAGTCTCTGAGGAAGGAAAAATTCCTATATGTACAAAAATATTTTTTAAAACCCTTTTTTTGTGTGGCAAAAAACCCCTATAAACTGAGGAAGTGCCCACCCATTGGGGAACAGCAGAACAAATGTGAATGTGCCATTTGCAGCGCCCACAATCATGATAAAGACCGTGACTATAAGTATTGCATGACATTCGATCGCAAAATATGCCAGACTCTCCAGATAGTGGATAGCACTGAAAGATTTATTTAGACACCAGAAAACCGAATCCCAAAACCAGTAAGCCCATTCCATCATAGTACCAAAGATGTTCAGAAGCCATAATAATGCCAAGAGCCACAGCATCCTTCAGCCTTACAACAAACCATTACAAGATCAATATTTACTCAGAAAAGTTTCTATCTCCTCACCTAAGCTCCTCTGTCCCCAACTATCTCCAACTGTCTCGCTCTCTCTCTACCAGCTTCTCTGTGGGCTTTGCTTCTCAGCAAACTCCTCTCACCACAGGCTCCATGTGACTACATTCAGCCTATCAGGGGGCAGAATCCACCCTCACAGCAGGGAAGCTGTCTGTGGGCTCTAGGGGGCAGAGTTTATCTTCACAGCTGGGAAGCTTCAAACTCCCCCCCCCCCCCAGGTGTATTAAGGGGCAGGGAAGATCTTCAAATTCCCATTCCCATTACATTTGGCCCCAAGATCTTTCATGTCCCTTTCATAGCAAAAATACATTAACAAAAAATGAGAGTTTAGGGATAACTGGTCCAAAAGGTCCCATTAGAAAGGTCAGTTCTTTTTCCCATTCTCCTAATTCACTTACTGTGAAATCTTATCCAGCACTTCTGAAAGATGGTTCCCTATTTCACCAATTAGTAGAGTCAGAAGTAGGTGCTTATAAGCAGGAGGAGCTGTCTTCACCATGATATTTCCATGAGGACTAAGGGGATATAATGATATGTATCTGTATTTCCAACCATGATAGCAGTTTTCATTACTTCTTTCAACTTTCTCATGCAATCTCTAAGTGAGTAGCACCAGGGTCTGTCTCCACTAGGCCACATAGAATCAGTGGGATACATTCTATTGCATCCATCAGCAGCTAAAGCTAACAGATTGGTTGCATTGTTACCTCCTGCCAAATGTAAGTCTAAAAGCTTGCTGGACAAAAGGATTCTGGCAAATACTTATAAATTTCAAGCAGTCCACTTTATCTAGCAGTATCCAAGCAGCTCCTTCATCCATGATTCTTACCATCCAAGACACTGAGGATTCTCCCATCCTGTTGAGTGAAATCCTCCAATCTTCTTGAACACTGCTTGCCCTCACTGACTCTCCTGCCTTCTCAGTATGGGGCCAGCTTCTGCCCTTGTAAAGGCTTCACCATGAAACAATGTAACATTGGGTAACATTGTATCACCATTCTGTACAACACACAGACTTTCCTGGGAGTCCTGGTCATAGCAACTAGGCTCAGACTCTACCAAAGTTGTATGAACATTCCTCTGGTTACTTTTTTGCTTCTTTTTCCCAGCCAGATTTACAACAGCCCTCTCTTCTCCTAATTGAGACTCAGCTTGCCCTTCTAAAGGAGGGCTCCAATGCTGGCACTTAGCCAACTCTTGTAACAGCTTGTCTCTGCTTTTATACACAATATGGTAGCCTGTCAGTAAAACCCAGCCTCTTCTACTCAGTGCCTCCAGCTCTCTCCCAGGTTTTACTGGTATTCTTTGCAAACATGTTTCTAAATCTCCAAGGCCTCCGTCCTCTTGAAGTGAGGCGGGTTTCTTTGCTTCTTGGCTGCCCCAGTGGCTGAGCTATGAACCAGGGCTTGGTGACGCTAGCCCAGGGGAGTTCCAGGTGGCATCAGCACTAATTAAGCTGAAGTAATTTTCCTGGTAATGCTTGGGTGTGCCTGGTGCACAACAGGTGAGGGAAATTGGCAAGGAGAACACAGTGCCCCTCATTCGGGGGGGGGGGGGGGGATTAGCTGGTATTTCACAAGCCCTTAGGGTTGCTTGATTTGATCCCACCAGAAGGAGTCTCTGGTTTTCACTTGTGGGCACTGGGAAGCCCTAGTTATGCTCCTCTGCTGGCTCACCTCACAGCCAGCAGTGAGAAGAAAAGAGAAGGTGCAGCTTCAGAGCCCACACAGACTTCTGTAACTGGTTCTGGTCCTCTCGTCATGTGGATGCGGTCCAGACCTTTCACTGGCTGCTGAGATGAAGCATCCATCATTCAAAGGTGCCTGAGTCCTGACCAAAGTGAGTTCAGGGAGTCAGAATTCACATTGGGATTTGCTGAAGATGGAGCCCAAGTGGGTCAGCAGCAGAGACCCTGAAAAATGGCCTATGAGACTCAACCCATAGGTTAATGGGACCCAGAAGCTGAGTGACATTTTCTAAAGGCGGCTAGGTGGTGTAGTGGATAGAGCACTGAGCCTGGAGTGAGTTCAAATCAACCCTCAGACATCTACGAGCTGTGTGATCCTGGGAAGGTCCCTTAACCTCTCTGCCTCAGTTTCCTTATCTATAAAATGGAGCTAACCGCACCTACCTCACAGAGTTGTAAGGATCAAATGAGATAATATTTATAAAATGCCTGGCACATAGTAGGTGCTATGAAAAAACGCTGGTTATTCTTACTATTACAACTTTATCAACTACATAGCATTTAGAAGTAAGAGCCCTTATTAAGTCTGATCTTGTTCTCCTCAGGGACTGAGGTGATGTAGGGGAGAACATGCCCCCGGGTGCTGGGGAGGAAATGTAGCTTCTGTTCTCGCTTTGCCTTCCTTATAAATATTCCTTTGTGAAAGCTAATTGATGTTAATTGGTTGAATGAAACTGGGGCACTAATCCCTGGCAATTAACTTCTGGAGAACCCTTGGGATGAGAGCTCAAGCCTTAAAGATACTCCCTAAGCCCTGGGGGCACCTCTAGAACTCTGAAGGGAGGTCTCTGAGTGACCTCCTCCAGTTTACTGCCCACACCACCAGAGACCAGTGTTGGAGGGCCTTGCGTCTCCTCATGGATGCTCCCTTACCCACAGCCCCGTTTCAGCCCCAGCCAGGCTTCATTTAACTCTTTCCTCTCTGGCCCCCTGCTCCACAAAGCCAACCCCCATGCAGCCTAGAGGGTGCCCTTCACACGCACACGCACATGCACACGCACATGCACACACACTATCATACACACTCGCACACACAGTATCATACACATGCACACACTATCATATGCACGCACACACTATCATACGCACGCACACACTATCATACGCACGCACATGCACACACTGTCATACACACGCACACACACTATCATACACACATACACACACTATCATACACATGCACACACTATCATACGCATGCACACGCACATACACACTCATGCACACACGCACACACACTATCATACACACGCACACACACTATCATACACATGCACACACTATCATACACATGTACACACACTATCATACGCAGGCACGTGCACACACACTATCATACACACGCACACACACTATCGTACACACACTATCATACACATGCACACACTATCATACGCATGCACACGCACATATACACACTATCATACACACACGCACACACGCCCTTTCTAATTGTGTCACCATGAGCCATGATTAAATCAGTCATACCATTGCTTCTGGACGCACCAAGTCATCATCCCGATGACCTTCCAGAGGGAACAGCCCCTCCTTGGCCATCGCTCCTCACCCCAGGGATCCCAGTTTCCCCCATTAAAATGCACACTCTTTGAGGGGGACTTTCTTTACTATTGAATCCCCTGGATTTAACTCATTACTGAGCACATAGTAAAAACTTAACAAACAGTGATCCCTTCCATTCATTCCAGGGTTTCCCCCCTTCTCCAAATCTCCTTTTCTGAGACCTTTCCTTTGCTCACACTTGTCACTACTTGGCTCAGTGGATTAGAGCAAAGCCTGGAGTGTGAAAGATCAGAAATCAAATTCAGTCTCAAACAGACTGACTCGAACATATGACTCTGAGCAGGTCATTTAGCTTCTCTATCTGCCTCAGTTGCCTTAACTGTGAAATGAGAATTACGACAGCATCTGCCCCCCCCCCCCCCCGGTTGTGAGGATCACATGAGATAATCTTTGTAAGCACTTAGTCTAGTGCTAAGTGGTGCAGTGGATAGAGCACCTGGCCTGGAGCATGGAGAACCTGCGCTCAAATCCGGCTTCACATGTGTGACCCTGGGTGAGTCACTTTATCCTATTGGCCTCAGTTTCCTCATCTATAAAATGAGCTGGAGAAGGAAATGGCAAATCACTCCAGGATCTCTGCCAAGAAAAACTCAGATGGGGTCACAGAGAGTTGGACATGAATGAAATGACCAGACTTAAAACCTTTAAATACTTATTTCCTTCCTTCTTTTCTTCCTTCCTTCTTTCCTCCCTCCTTCCCTTCCTTCCTTCATTTCTTTCCTTCCTTCCTCTCTGACTCTCTTCCTTCCTGTCTTGTATTTTTTTTTTTGCTATGGACTTGTCATATTAGCCTGTTAGAATGTCTGTTTCTTAGAGGCAGAGACTGTGTCTTTTATCAAATCCCTGTATTTCCAGCACCTGGAGACATGGTTTGGTGCATCAGATAAAGGATTGGTCTCAGTCAAGAATACCTGGTTTTGAATCCCAGCTGGGACACCTATTGACTATGGGACCCTGGACTTAAGCTCTCTAAAACTCCAGTCATTCTCTAACGTGATAAGATGCAGAAGGGATGGTAGAAGAGATTTCCTTACTATGATGAAATCATTGTTGTGAACCAAAGATCCCCAGCTCTTAGCTCAGTACTTTGCACACAGTAGGCACTTCATGCTGTTGAAGGAAGGAGGACCACAGTTCTTGGGAAAGAAGAGCAAATGAATAGTATTTAAGCAAGAACCCAGTTCTCCCTGCTTTGCCGAATTTGCTCAGGAGCAGAAATAACTGTACAGACAAGCCTGTTCCAGATGGGCTTTTCCAAATAATTTCAAATTTCATAAATAGACGTTGTCAAGAAAAACAACTTTGAGAGACTAAAGAACTCTGATCAATGCAATGACCACCCGTCACTCCAGAGGACTGATGGATGGTGATGCATAGTACCTGACTCTTAGCCGAGAGGCAATGGGTTCAAGGTCCAGAAAGAGACACACATTGTGACTATGGCAGATACGTGGATTTGTTTTGCTCGGCTATGGTGGTGCAACAGGGGAGTGGCTGCTGAGCCGTGTCCTTAGGGGCAGATGCAGAGACCTTTTATGTGGAAAAGGCTGAAATCTGCTTCCAAAACTGCACAAGGATGCATGATGGAAGTGCCTTGGGGAGACTTTGGAGCATGTGCAGGCGTCACTAGCTGGCTTGATCTGCCAGCCACCTAACAGCCCATGAGATGGCAGTCTGCAAGCTGCCTCCTGCCTCCCCGGCTTGCTCCAGCTTTCAGCCGAAGTCCTTCTCAGCCCTTCTTACGCTTACTTTCCCTCGAGAGGTTTGTTGCTGTTCAGTCCTTTCAGGCATGTCCAACTCTCTGTGACCCCGTTTGGGGTTTTCTTGGCAAAGATACTGGAGCGGTGTTGCCATTTCCTTCTCCAGCTCATTTTACAGATGAGGAAACTGAGGCAAACTGGGTGAAGTGACTTGCCCAGGGTCACACAGCTGAGAAGTGTCTGAGGCTGGATTTGAACTCGCGTCTTCCTGACTCCAGACCTAGAGCCACCTAGCTGCCCTCTGAGATTACCGCTAATTCATTCTGTCTACATCTTATTTATATGTGTTGTTTGCATGTTGTCTCCCCATTAGACTCTAAGCTCCCTGAGGGCAAAGACTCTCTTTTGCCTTTTTTTGGTCCCCAGCACTTCGCAAGATGCTTTGGCACAATATTGTGCCAGGTAATTGTAGGTAAATGCTAATAAATCAATTAATTGGAGCAACATAGATGGAAGCGGGGGAAATTTCACTGCTTGGCCTCTTCCCTGCTCTTGGTTTTTCTGTCCTCTGTGGCTGACTTCTTCCTGGGACTGGTGTTCTGGAGAGAGAAGGGAGACGATGCTGTGGGGGAAGAGACTTCCAGCTCTCCCTATTTTAGGATGACAGGTGGCCTCCTGAATGCCTGCCTGCCTTCTTCCTCCCTCCTTTCTTCCTTCCTTCCTTCCTTTGTCCGTTTGTTTTTGCCGCAACTTTTGTCCTTTCAATCTGAGTGAAGGAGACTGATCTGGAAGTGATGACATTGTGAGTTTGGAAGGTCAGGAGAACGAGCCCCATGAGGTACATGACTGGCTTTGCAGCCCTAAGCTCAGCATCCATGCCTTAAGGATCAACCCTTGGGAGGAAGTCCAAGAGTAATTGAGACAATGGTCCATCTGGAAGTCAATAAATAGTCAATAAACATTTGTTAAGTGCCTACTATGTGCCCGACATTGTGCTAAGTGCTGCGGATACCAATGAGGGGGGAGAGACAGTACTTGCCCTCGAGGAGCTTGTTGTTTAATGGGAGAAGACACACACAGAAGGTCATAAAGAGTCAAATACGACTGAACAACGACAAATTTTTTTTAAAAAGGTAATTGGGAAATATTTTTTAAAATAAATGAAAAAAACCGCAGAACATAGAGGATGTTAGTGTGTGGTTTTCTAAGTCGGGATGCCGCAGGGGTCCTTGGCCGTGGCTCAGCGGCTCCTGGCTCCGTCTGAATCTGACGTCACCGGGTCAGAGAACCTCAGCGGTTCCTTCTGGCTCTTGGCCCACGACCCTGCGATCCCGAACCCTGGGGCCTCAGTGTGTGAAATGAGGGGTTTGGCCCCTGCAGCCCCGAGTGTTCTTATGACTACACAGAAGAGAACCGAAGGGCGCTCAGTCTGATCCCACTTCCACATATCAGTCAAGTATTTAGGAGCATCGGGCCACAGATTTAGGGTTGGAAGAGGTCCCAGAGGTCATGGAGCCAATTCTCCCCATTTTACAGAAGAAGACTTTGAGGCAATAGAGGTAGAAGAGTTCACCCAATGATGCCTGGCGGTCAGGGCTCTGTCTGGCTCCTGGGGCAGAGCTAGCAGCCCCTGGGGAGGGTGGGGCAGGGAGGAGTCTGAGAAAGGCAGGTTTTGGCTTGATCTAGGGGAGACCTTCCTCCCGAGGAAAGCCGCCCAGGCTGTCCAGGCCAGCAGCGTCCCCCCTTTGCTCTCCCCAGGAGATCTAAAAAACAGTCTTAGACAGGTACGATCAATCAGACAAAGCATAGTATAAGTGCCCACCACATGCTGGCACCATGCCAAGCTCCATGCCTCCCTCGGCAGGTACAGGATGAACTCAACGACCTTCCCAACTCACAGACTCCACGACTCTAACCCGGGCCCCCAAGGGGGTGCTACCCCTCGTTTTTGGAATCCATTCCTGACTGACCCATACACACACACACACACACACACACACCTTGTACCACCTGATAAGGAACCAAGGAGATGGAAGTGTGACCAGGGCCCCCCTATTCTTCCCCAATCTCATTTTAGTAGAGGTAGGGTGGAGTAGTGGATAGAACACTGGACTTGGAGTGAAGATAGACCTAGGTTCAAATCCCACCCCTGACCCTCACTTGCTGTGTGACCCTGGGCAAGTCGCGTCTCTGGGACTCAGTTTCCCCCACCTGAGAAACGAAGGTTTTGAGCTAAGAAACCTTGAAAGACCTTTCCAGCTCTAAATCTGTGATCCTGTAAAATTTTCAGGTGCTCCCTCTCTCCCAGGCTCCTTGGCTTTCCAGAGCCCTAGGTGGTTAGTGGACTCTCAGCTGAAGGAACTGGAAATGTAATTTAGCCTGGGGAAGAAAAAAAAAAACTTTGCTGAGAAGCACTGAGATCCAATCATCTGAAGGGCTTAGAGAAGAGGGAGGGAGGGAGGGAGGGAGGAAGGAAGGAAGGAAAGAGGGAGGGAGGAAAGAAGGGGGGGAGGGAGGGCGAAGGAAGGAAGGAAGGAGGGAGGGAGGGAGGGAAGAAGGGAGGAAGGAAGGAAGGAAGGAAGGAAGGAAAGGAAGGAAGGAGGGAGGGAGGGAAGGAGGGAGGAAAGAAGGGAGAGAGGAAAGGGAGAGAGGATCTTTTAAGCACCTACTATATGTCCCACACTGTGCTTTACAGATCTCATCTCCTATGATCCTCACAAGCCTGGGGGGAGGGTGCTATGATTATCTCCACGATAGTTATCACCATAACTATTATCCATATGTAGGGCAGAACTTGCCAACAACTGGAGCTGTCCAAAACCAAAATGGAGTGGGCAGCCTCGCGAGATGGTGAGGTCCCTGTCACTACAAGTCTCCCAATGAAGAACCGATGACCATTTTGCCAAGGCTTTTGTAGAGTGAGCTCCTGCTTCAGGGAGAGGGTGGCCTCTCAGACCTCTGGGATTCCTTCTGGTCTCTGATCCTTTGCTCTTCCACCTGTCTCTTTTCCCAGAGTGTGAGAGGCAGGCATTTTAAAAAATGTAGAATTTGCCCTTCTAAAAAGAAACTTGTCAGGAGACTGGCACTATCCTACAGATGAATCAATCAGCAAGTATTTATTAGGCACCTACAATGTGCCAGGCACTGGGCAATCCAATAATGTTTTTTAAAGCACCTACTAAGTGCAGAGCCCGGGGCACTCAATGAGGCAGAGGAAACTTGAGACTACAGAGGTGGAGAAAAAAACAAAACCAGTGGATTTAAAACGGGCCAAAGCAGGGTGCCAGCTCTGTGATTCCACCATGGCATGGAATTCTCGGGGTGGATGGTTACTCCTCTAATGCACCCTTGCAGTTGCTTTGTAATTTATGGTCTCAGAGAGTCCTCTGGGGCATTGGGATGTTCAGTGACTTGTCCACCATCATACCATCAGGGTGTGAGCTAGGCTCAATTCAGGTTTTCTTAGCTCCTGAGTCAAGCTCATGACTCCTAGCTCAGACTGCCTTTATGCCAAGCAGAGGAGGTGTGAATTCTGTGGCTGGGACTCAGTCGGTCAGTCCTTATGATAGAAGGGAGGGAGGCATATTCTCTACAAAAGGGGGAGGAGGGGAGCAAAGGTCAAGGAGATGGTGGGACTGCAGGGAGGTATGAGGGGAAATTCCAGGTCATGGTCACAAGAGAAAAAGAACCAGAGCAAAAAATCCAGGAGCAATGGCTTATCTTAACCTCGGTGCCCTCACAGGGGCCATTTCCTCCAGGTGGGATGATCAGTCATGTCTGACTCTTCATGACCCCATTTGGGGTTTTCTTACAGAGATACTGGAGTGCTTTGCCATTTCCTTCTCTAGCTCATTTTACAGATGAGGAAACTGAGGCAGACAGGGTGAAGTGGCTTGTCCAGGGTCACACAGATAGTAAATGTCTGAGGCTGGATTTGAACTCAGGTCTTCCTAACTTCAGGCCCGGCACTCTATCCACTGAGCCACCTCGCTGCCCTATCCACTTGGGACAGACCTCTGTCAATCCATACAGCCCCATCACTGAGGCTGTCCAAAGCAAAGTTCAAATGGAAGAGAGATTCCCTATGGATGACAAGATTGGGGTTCTTAACCTGGAGTACACAAATACATTTTAGGGGGTCCATGAACTGTGAAAAGTTTATTTTCATTGACCTTTGGTTTCCTTTGTCATCTTATCTATTGTATTTTGTGCATCGAAAAATAGTATTCTGAGAAGGGATCCATTGACTTGACTAGATTGCCAAAGAAATCCATGACACAAAACAGGTTAACAACTCCTGCTCTCCATGGTCCTGGAAACACACGGAGCCCTGGAAAACTCCTAAACAAAATCCAAAATCAAATCACCCCAAGGAATTCTATCTAACCATCTACATAGGAAAAACCAAGTGGACGAATAATGCCTATTGTGTAGACCAGTAGTACCAAATTCAAATAGAAAGGGAAGCCACTAATCTAAAATAAGGATCCCTGTGGGCTACACAGTGACTTAGTTTTAATATGTAATGTTATCTATGTTTTGTTATATTTTGTTAAATATTTCCCTATTATATTTTAATCTGGCTCAAGGGGCCACACGGTTGACACCTCTGGTGTAGACAATGGTAGCAACTGAATGGACAATCTATCATTCAAGTTTACTCTTTGCGTGGTCCAGCCCCAGAACTGAATGATAAGAGGAGAGCAGAATGGGTGGCCTTTGGCTTCAGTATCTCTGAAACAAATGAGACTCTTTTTTCATCATATTACTCTGGCAATGCTTCTTGGGTATGAAAAGCTGAAGGTTCAGGGTATCCACAGGGCACTGGGGAAGTGCCTGATGGGTACAAAGGGGCTGCAGTGTATTATCAATAAAGGATTGTTCAAGAGAAGTGGTGCCTGAGACATCATCACAGATCATGGGAACCAGAAAAAGAAGTAGATCAGATGTCCAGAGAACTGCTGGACAGACAGCCTGTGCATTTTCTTGGGGTCCACACAGTGGAGAGAGTTTCAGCTGGTAGAAGTTTGAGGACCACAGATGTAAGCTGGGAGGCACCTCAGAAGTGCCCAGCCCCTAACCGCCTCCCCCATCTTTTTACAAACGAGGAAGCTGGGGCTTGGAGACTTGGAGGGACTTCTCTAAGGAGTAGGCTGAAGAGCTTATGACTCCAGATCCATCCCTCTTCCACCTAACCATGCTGTCTCCCTGCCTTTATGGGCGGACAGAGAGAACTGTCCAGGACAAGTGCGTCCTTCCTGCACTGGAAGGAATATACCCAGTGGTTGTCACCAATCATAGACCATGATCTAAGAGAGATAATGGTGGGCTGAGGTAGTCAGAGAGAAAGGGGTGGTGGGATGGTAGGGCTAAGCCTTGAAGGATGAATGCATAAGCAGAAAAGAATAGAGACTTCATCTCAGTGTGAACGGAGGCAGCAAAGCACACAGCAGCTCACATTTGTAGGGCATTTTAGAGTTTGCAAAGCCTCTCTGTGGGGTATATATACAGGCATTATTATCATCTCCCTCATTGAGGGGAACTCACCACCTTTCCAGGCAGCCCACTGCACTTTGGGACAGCTGTCATCATTAGGATGGTTTTCTAGACATCAAGCCTCAATGTGCCCCTTCTGGAACTTTTAGTCATGGTTCCCTCCCCTATGGAGCAGTGCAGATGTCCTATCCTCCTTCCCCCCTGACAAATCCTTCAAATCCTCCTACATGATGACAAAGATGAATTTCATGGAAATCATTTCTTCTCCAGGCTGGATATCCCCAGAGAAGCTATCCTCCCTTGGCCCAGATTCTCGGGCCCTCCCTACCCTGGAGGTAAGGTAACATCATCTTCATCAGGGAAGGATGGGGCCTTTGAGATCCAATTAGTAGGAAGCCCTTCAGTCACTGTGGGAAGGGCTGTGAATCTAAGAGACGCCTTGAAACAGGTGATTAGTCAGGATTTCTGGACCACAGCAAGAGATGCCCCAGAGCCCATAAGTATGGGAAGAATAAATGAGTCTTTTGGAAAAGAGGACCGGAGGTAGAAAGGAGACATATATTACGTTTGTGAAAGCTGCAGAAAAAAGATAAGTGCTGCAAAAGAACACTGGAAATTAGTGGCACTAAAAAAAGAATGAAAATTAATTTTGCAGAGCACACAAACAGAAGAAAAACACCATGAAACAAAAGGGGATGGGGAAAAGAAACAATGAAACAGACTCACAAATAGCAGGGAGGGAGGAGGGAAGTCACCTCACCTGGACTCTCAAAACATTAGAACTTTCCACCCAAATACTTGCATATGACTGATGTGCTAATTACAAGTCATTCCTTATGGATTCATCAAAGCAGGCCCCCTAAGGACCTCTCCTGAGCAGTGCCAGTGAGTCTGATTTGACTAGAATCTTCAGATAATGTGATCAAGTCACTGTATGGGATGAGTGAAAACTTCTCAATTTGGGGTGGTTAACTTTTCAAATTGCTTCTGTCAATCACTTGTATCTTCCTTTGTCTGTTTTCCCGCCTTGGTGGGACCCTCCCCTTATCTTTCCTTGCTGTCCCAGTTGGGGAAGTATTTGGTGAAGTATGCCTCTCCACCAATGAGAGGGGAAACAGTCGGGGAGGGGTCTTGACTAAGTTAGGTTTTAAATTCCAGCACTACCTTTTGTAACTTGCCTCTTCTCCATGATGAGTCATGGGGAAGACCGCCCTCTTCTCCCGGGGAAGAGAATAAAGTCCTGTTCTTATCCTAAGAGATCTCTGTGTTTATTTCTTTTCTCTAAATTAAGGATGAAGGGTATTTTTCTTTCCAAACATCGGTGTCTTTGCTTAAGAAGATGATAGGACGATAAATTTAGGGCTGGAAGGGGCCTTAGATGCTATCAAGTCCAACCTCCTTCATTTTACAAATGAGAAAATTGAAATACAGAGAGATTAAGATTTTCCCTTAATAACACAGGTACTAAGGGGCAACTAGGTGGTGCAGTGAATAGAGCACCAGCCCTGGAGTCAAGAGCCCCTGAGTTCAAATCCGACTTCAGATACTTAACACTTACTAACTGTGTGTCCTTGGGCAAGTCATTTAACCCCAATTGAGAAGCAAGACAAAAATAACACAGGTACTCGGTACCTAAGGTGGGATTTGAACACAGGTCTTCCTTAATTCCAAGTCCAGAGTTCTATCCACTACTACTCCATACTGCCTTTGGAGGAGGTCAGTAGTGAAGTTGGGAGAAAGTGGGGAGGTGTCAGGTGAAGAAAAATTTTAAGCCTCGTTTCAGCATCATTGAGTAGAAAGAATTCTGAATCTGCTGTCAGAAGATCTGGGTTCTAATCCTGTCCCTGCTACTCTCTTATCAGTATGACTCTGGGCAAATCATTTCCTGTATCTTGAATTTGCTTATCTGAAAAAAAAAATAACAGAATTGCACTATGGCCCTAGGCAGTTTTGCACACTGGAAAGATCCCTGATTCTAAAGTCAGGGGACCTGGGTTCAAATCCTACCCCTGTCACTTTATTAGGGGCAGCTAGGTGGTGCCATAGTGGATAGAGTGCAGGGCTTGGAGTCAGAAAGACCTGAGTTCAAATCTAGCCTCAGACATTAGCTGTGTGACCCTGGGCAAGTCATTTAATCCAGTTTGCCTATTTTCCTCATTTGTAAAGTGAGCTGAAGAAGGAAATGACATATCACACCAGTATCTTTGCCAAGAAAACCCCAAATAGGGTCACAAAGAGTGGAACAAGAAGGAAAAATGACTGAACAAGCAGTTCCTTATAATTATAGGTCTATGATCATATTGACCTAAGCCTTCTTTGAGTTCTTGAACCTATGAGTATGCTTTTCTGGAATTTTTTCCTCATTCCCATATGGAGAAATTCTTCTATCCAGTCCAAATTAAGAGTCCTAGAATCTTTTAACTATGCCCTTCCAAAATACAGGTATATGTCAGACGATGGCTGAATTTCTCCCCAGGGTTCCTATCATTCTTACTTGAGCAACCAACTCCATCTTATTGGTCATAATCTGGTTTTATTGCTAGTAACATTCCTGAAATTCTGTCTACCATACTCTACTTTGTTAGACTACTGATTGTCTTCCTGTATTGTAGCTTCATAAAATGCATAGCTGAGTTTTTACCGCAGTCTGGGGTGTTTTGTGTGAGACTGTGTCCTACTGGAGACGTGACATCTGAGTAGGGGAGAGAATACTTCGCCCACGTTGAATACTTGTGGAAGGGTGGAGTTGGTTTGAGAGGTTGTTCAGGAGATATGTGATCCCAGACATTCTCCCAGAGAAACGTGGAGAGAGAGAAAAGATGTACTTACCCTCGTCGAGAAATTCAAGAGCTATTACCTGGATTCATAGACTCTCTGAGCTGGCAGGGGCCTCAGAAGAACCTGGCCAAGAATCCTCTCAAGCTCCCCAACCAGTGGTGATCTAGCCTCTGCTTGGATACCTTCAGTGAGGGGACCCCACAAACTTTCTCCAAGACTGCTCATGCCACTTCTGAGTAGCCTTAACACCCAACTGCCCACCCCAGCTCCATTATTTCCTTCAACTGACCTCCAAAGGGCATGGGCTGAAGGCTCTTCCACAGCCTGGTTGTCCTCCCCTGGACATTCTCTAGTATTTTGACTAATGTTACATGAGAGATTGTTGAAGGAATGAGGACTGTTTTACTTGGAGAAGAGGAGACTGAGGATGGCCATACCCTCAAGGGTTAGCAAAACTATTATGGGGAAGAGGGATTAGCTCCATTCTGCCTCCAGAACTCCGGAGAGATTTAGGCTGGATGTCATGAAAAGCTTTCTAAAAGAGCTATCCCAGAGTGGAATAGGGAGGTAGTGAGCGCCCTATTACTGAAGATCTTCAAGCAGAGGCTAGACTGGGGACCAGGACACATGAGAATCAGATGAAAGGACTGGGGGGATTTAGCCTGGAGACAAAAGAACTGAGGATGGGAGGGATAGCCACCTTCAAGTATTTGAAGGGCTTGTCCTGGGAAGATGGATTAGCTTTATTCTGCTTAGCCTCAGAGGGCAGAACTCAGAACAGCTGGTGGAAATTACAGAAAGGCAGATTTCACAGAAAGGAAAGGAAAACATTCCCAATGAGACTGCCACCAGATGGAATGGATGCTGGCAGGGGGATAGCTTAAAAGCTGACATTTTTATCAAGTTTTTTCAAGTTCATGAAACACTTGACTTACGTTGATTTATTGGATTCTCACAAGGGACCAGTGAAGTTAGGTGCTATTACCACCCCCATTATAACATGAGGAAAGTGAGGCTGAGAAAGTAACTTGCCCAGCATTGCTGAGCCGTTAAGTGTCTGAGGCAGGATTTGAACTTGTATCATTCAGACTCCAACTCCAGTGTGCTCTCCATTGTACCAGGATTTCTCTCTCCATCACTGGAACATAGTAGGCGCTTAATAAAGATTTATTGGTTGATTAATTATTCCAGGCTTTTTTTTAAAAAAATCACATTACTCATCCCACTGGCCTACTTTCCTACCTCCATGCTTTTGCATAGCTTATGCCCCACACCTGGTATGCCCTCCCTTCTCACCTCTTCTTCTTATAGTCAGTCTCTCTCTCTCTCTCTCCCTTCAGCACCCAGGCTAAGATCATGCACCAGCTTTTACAGGAGGGCTTTCCTGATTTCTTCTGTTTGTTCATGCTTTCTCTCACCTCCAATTTTCCTATATATACCCATTTGTTTACGTGATGTACTCCCACCCCACTCCCACCCAGAATGTAAGCTGCCTGAGTACATGGGGCTGTTTTCAAGCCCCTCTTTCATATCCCCAGTACCTAGAACAGTGCCTGGAATATATATGTGGATGCTTGTTGAGTTGAATCATATGCTAATAGAATGTAGGTTCTGTTGGGATTTGAACCCAAGCCCTCTTATTCTAGACCTGAGGCTCTCTCCCCTAAATTTTACTACCTGAAACTTAGTTGTTATGGTTGAGTTATTTCTGTCGTGTCTGACTCTCTGTGACCCCTTTTGGGGTTTCTTGGTAGAGATCCTGGAGTGCTTTGCCATTTCCTTCTCCAGCTCATTTTACAGATGAGGAAACCAGAGCCAAACAGGGTGAAGTGACTTGCCCAGGATCACACAGCCAAGTGTCTGACATTGGACTTGAACTCAGAAAGATGAATCTTCCTGAACACAGTAGGAGCCTTCACTGACATTTTGAGTCCTCAGCAGAGGCATAATGGTTTGGGTTGGAGCAGTAAATTGGACAGAGGTCTGTCTTTCCTGGACCAGTAGATGTCAGCCAGCTGAGACATCCCAAGCCTCCTGGGGCCTGGTCCAGGAGGCTTGCAGGTTCTGGGGTTCTGCAGGTCCATGTGTCCCCTGGCTGAGGGAGGGCAGATGGGGGCTGAGTCATGGGACCTTTCTTCGGACAAGCACTGGATTCTCTTCTTGCCGGAGTCAAAGGCCCCACAAAGGCCTGGACTGGGACAAAGGGGGTGTTAGTGGGGAGGGCTCGGCCAATTCTCAGATCTCCTGCCAGAAGGAGACTTGCTATTGGCTTTCTGCTCAGTCTCAGGTAGCCATGAGGTTTTGGTTCGGGCTGAGGCGGCATCTACAAGCGTCTTTTCCTTCAGAGGGATTAGGGAGGTGGGAGAAGGGGGCATTTCTCAGACGTTCTGATCCACCTGAGGCACCCCGGGGGAGGTCTGCTGTGAGACCAGGGGGCAGGAGGTCTTCCAGTTTAGACTTTCAGAAAACAGAAGGTAAATTGGTCAGGGCAGAGGGAAGGCAGGCTTATCTTCTTCCAAGGGATTTTCCATCAAAACCTCTTTGAACAAACACTATCCCAAGGCCTGGAGGGGCCTTGGAGGGTTCTGAAGCTGGCTTCTGTAGAAAGTGGCTTTGCCTTCAAAGCTTTATGCTGGCAATCCCCAGGTGTGGGGCAGACCTCTGTCTGTCCCATCTCCCATGGGCTCAGAGACATAGTTAATGGCAAGCAGATGGGGAGGAGAGGGAGGGGTCACATGCACCCATCCGGAGTGGGTCCAATAAGCAATGAGTGTGGGAACATGGTGGTGCCCTTAAACCTTAGAGCACAGGAGAAATGGATGAAAATCAAGGCTGCCTTATTATGTCAAGCAAAGTGCCAAGGGGGCAGCTAGGCCCGAAGTCAGGAAGACCTGAGTTCAAATCCAGCCTCAGACACTTAATAGCTGTGTGACCCCAGGCAAGTCACTTCACCCTGTGTGCCTCTGTTTCTCCATGAGCTGGAGAAGGAAATGGCAAACCACTCCGGTATTTCTGCCAAGAAAAAACCCGAACAGAGTCACAGAGTCAGACGCCTGAGCAACAACATGAAAATGGCATGGTTACAAAAATAAGCCATCTGGTCTGGGCTGCTATTGTGATAGGGGCTGATGACACATTCCCGGGGAAGGGAGAAGTGGGGCCAGGGAGGGGTCGCTCTCAGGAGTCACAGGGGCAGGGAGGCTGAGTCAGTCATGGCTGATTGATTGACACGGCCTTTCCAAGAATAGAGTTGATTATTGGATTATCCTCATTCTTATTCAAATGAGACCGATTCTATCCGGTCCAACCCAGACCAGACTAGAAAGTCCCTTCCCAGCAGGGGTTTGAAGCCTCCCTTGTGACGTGGAGCCGTTGGGCAGCCTGGGAAAGCCCATGGACCCTTCCTCAGAAGAACCTTCTAAATTCATAAAATAAAATCAAGTATTACAAAGGAAACTGAAAACACTGAAATAAAGTCATAAATTTCCCTCCATCCAAGTTTATGAGCCCTTGGAAGTCCACAGACCTGGCATTAAGGACCCCTGCCTCTGCAATGTCCCTGACAAACCAGCATCTGGCCTCTGCTCGGAGCCCTCCACCTCCCCCACCCCCGCCCAGGCCACACCACATTGGCTCTTATTGCACAGAAGCTTCTCTTGGCATCCAGACTCAATTTCCCCTCTAGCTCCTCCTCTGGGGCCAAGCAAACAAGGCCAACCCCCTTCCCAATGGTGACCTTTCTTGTAATGGAATGGGATTACCCCCCAGGGTGGTCCTGTGCCACCATAAAGGCAGCCAGATCTAGAGGAAAGAGCCACGACTGGGGAGTTGGGAGTCCAGCTTCTTGTTCTGGCTCTCTTACTGACCGTGTTTCTGGAGAGAAGCTGTGTTTGTATTAGGGAATAGGGGACTGAATTTGGAGTTAGAAAAACCCAGGTTCAAATCCCACTTCAGCTACTACTGCATCTGAGGAAGATGCGTAACCCCCTGTCTCAATCTCCCCATCTGTAAAATGGATGTGATTTCTATCCTCCCTATCTCACGAGGGTGTGTGTGTTAAATGAGTAAGTGGATTTGGACACCCGGACAAGCAGAAAGAACTGTGCAAATATGAGACACTCCTCTGCCTTGCTGGAAAGGAAACTGAGGCACTATGACCAGGGAGGTAAGCTTGCTGCCTGCCTCTGACCCAGTCACATTCTACTCAGTTCTGCACCTCATTTCAGGAAGCTCCTGGATAAACTGGGGAGTGTTCAGAAAGCCTGGTGGAAGGGCCTTTGGGTCATGCCACACGAAGATCAGTTGAAAGAACCTTGGAGGAAGCATCACTGATGTGTTCAAGTCTTTGAAGGGCTGCCACGTGGAGGAGGGATTCATCTTGGTCTGTTCAGCTGAAGAGGGTGGGACTAGAAGCCCTGGGAAGTCACAGGGAGGCAGATTTAACCTAGATCTTAGAGAAACAAGTCAGACCTGTCTGAAAGGGGAATGGACTGCCTAGGAGGTGGTGAGCTCCCCATCCCTGGAGGTATCCACGTATAGGCAGGATGGCTTTGTTGGGGATATATAGAGGGGATTCTTGTTCTAAGATGGGTTGGAATAGATGCTCTAAGGTCCCTTCCAGTTCTGATTTTAGGCAGTGGCCTGTCCAAGGCCATTTCAAAGATGCCTTACTGTAGACACAACACTAAGGCCCTGCCATGCATGAGCTGGCTGGGCTTTCCTAACAATCAAGGCCATCAGTAGGAAGCAGTCTGCTGAACAGCATTTAAGGCCTTCATTACAAGATGTCTCAGGTAGGAAGAGGAGCATGTCAGGGCAGCAGCAATGATGGGCCTCAGGGCCTGGCCTGTGCTGGGGCTTCAATCCCCAGGCAGCCCTGACTGCTCCCCCACCCTGACCTGGCCCTCACCAGCTCTGGAGCCCATGGCGACGGGGATCACCAGAAGCTGGCCTGACCAGATAAGGCACAATGAGTTATGGGCCCAGCCTCGCTAGAGAGCTGGATGCCAAGAGCTGACCCAAGGCATTAGGAAAGAATGCCAGCTACTTCTTTTACTCCATTTCAGCTTCTGAAAAGCAAAGTGAGGCAAGCCACACTTCCCAGCCTTCAGTTCTTTGGCTCTTCATTGGCGTGGCTCCTAGTATGAGCCTGTCTCCGGCTGTCTCTGCCTCCTGTCTCCCTCTCTCTCCTCTCCTCTCTGCATCAGAGAGGGCCGAGGCTCTCTCCACAGCCCCACAGCCCCACAGCAGAGGGCTAACACCACCATCTCCCACAGGCCCCTGTTATGGCTGCTGAAATGTCCTGCAGAACTCCTGTGTCTACGAGATGGGGCCAGAGCCCTTGGGTTGTCATCCTGGCTCGGTTTCACCCCCGTTACATTTGCATTTGTACACATTTGTTTCAGTCAACACTCAAAAGAAATTAATTCCAGCTCTTCACTGGAAGGTCAAATACTAAAGCTGAAACTTAAATCCTTTGGCCAGATAACAAATTTCCCACGGCCGTTTCGAGGACCAATGAGGCAATGCAGGTGGTGCGCATTGCAAACCTTAAAATACCGTATACTTATTTCTTGTTAGCTATGACACACTTTTGATTGAACTGCTTTCTCTTGCTGCCTCAGTTTCCCTACCTACAATATGGGGGAGCAAGCCCCATTCCATTCTGACACCCTTTGACACCCCAGTCCTAGCAGAGAATTCTAGTCACTTATTTGCTGTTTGTGTGGGTGTATTTTTTCACGGTTGGCTCGTCTTAGGCAGTGCAGCTTAGCTTTAGAATATGACTCTGCAGGAGATACCACACTTGTATATAACATGGCCCATGATCAGACAACCAGAAGGGCAAAAGGTTGCAATATTGGGAAATCTCAGCTGTCTCCCCCTCTCATTCACGATATTCCTGGGTTGGACTAGAGCGTCCCCAAAGGCCCCTGCTGACTTGGAAATGTCCCGATTCCTAAGTGAACCTGCGCTGGGACCTGACTTTGCCAGGTGCAGCGAGCTCAGTCCTCGGGGAGACTGAATGTCTCCTCCTCCCTCCCCGTGGGGCTGTCCTCTCCTGACCCATCCCAACCCATCTGGCGTCCGGGGGCTTTGGGGGCAAGGATGGGGCTGAAAGAAGGGAGAAGACAGCAGTCCAGGCTCCTGGGGACTG
The DNA here is from genome assembly GCA_028627135.1 of Pseudochirops cupreus. NCBI lineage: Eukaryota > Metazoa > Chordata > Mammalia > Diprotodontia > Pseudocheiridae > Pseudochirops > Pseudochirops cupreus. The sequence goes on from CM053580.1 coordinate 581,900,045, forward strand.
GGAAGGGGTCAGAGGAAGAGAAGGGAGGGAGAGAGTGGAATGACAAGGTCTTATTCCCCAACATCTGTTCATCCACCAAATGTTTATTAAGCCCTTAAGCTCGTGCAGGGCGGGCCCTGTTGGGTGCTCTGGGGAACTACAAAGTTAGGTAAGATGTAGAGACTTAGTCCCTGCCCTCCTGGAGCTTACAGTCTATCAAGTATAAGAAACCACCAGAGTTAGCTAGAGTACAGAGTATTCTTTAAGTGCATTAGAGAGTTATCAAAGTGCTCCGTGAGGGGAGGGTGAAGGTGGAATCAAGACAGGCTTCCTGGAGGAGGTGCCGTGGGAAGTGGGCTTTGAAGGGTGGGTCTGAAGTCATAGGCAAAGAGGGAGAGGGAAGACATTTCCAGCATCAGGAAGAGTTGTGAGCAAAGGCACAAGTGTTTAGGAGGCAGAGTGGCTAGTCAGTCGGGCAGGAAAGTGAGGTGCCCCCCAGGAAAGAGGGCAGAGACAGCAAAGGGAATGGAAGAGAGGCCAGCTCAGCTCCTTCCTTCCTCCTCCCAGACAAAGACTGACCGCTGTGACCACCTCTCACCTCACCATCTGCACCGACCATCCGGCACTCAGCCACCACAGCCGTGGGACATCCCTCGTGGGGCCAGTGGTCTTGTCATGTGTGTGTGTGTGTGTGTGTGTGTGTGTGTGTGTGTGTGTGTGTGTGTGTAACGATGCACCCTTGAGTGTATGTGTGTGTCAGCCCCATGAAGCCAGATCCCCAGCCCCCACCCCACCCGCTGGGGCATCACGTGATGCATGTGGACATGCTGGCCTTCCCCAGCTCAACTGTAAACTCAGGGCATGAGCCACGGGTTGGGTACATCCCGCGACATGTCCCCCCATGGTGCCTAGCACAGTGGTACAAGAATAAGGGCTTGTTTGTTGAATGAATGCAGGTGGGGGAAGGACAAGAGATGGGGAGGTTTCTGCCAAGAAGTCGGGGAGGGGAATGGAAGCCATGACATTGCTGATGGACCCCCCTCCCCAGGTGCTGGGTGGCCACTGAGAACCCCCGGGATCATGTGACTCCTTTGCCAAGGAGCCTCGGTTGGGAAGACGCGGTTCACGGTTCCATGCCAAGATGCTGGAGAGAAATGGTGGCCCTGCCTGGACAAAGCTGCGCTGTCTATGAAGAAAGACTGCTCCGAGGTCATCTGCAAAGGGCCTGGGACCAGGGTGAGGGTGGGGGAGCCAGCTGGCACCTTCATCAGCATCCTAAGTGGTGCAGAGAGAACGCAGGCCTCGCACAGAGAAATTGCTATTGATTTTCACTTGTGTGGGCTGACCTCACGAAGCTCATTTGTCAAGCGCCTGTCTGCCTCTGCAGTTAATGTGCTCATCCCCAACGTGGGAGAGTAAATCGTCTTCGTCCAGGGGCTGATCCGTCAGCTGGGCCGGCCCCAGGCAGGGGGTTCCCGGCAGAGCAGCACTAATGGAGTTCACTCAGTGGCCAGAGCTGGAGTCAGCTCCCAGAAAGCCCTTGGCCTCTCGGGGCCCTTGCTACAAGTGCTGATTGTATTATTTACCACCAGCTGAGGCCAGGGCAGGGGCAGGCAGGAATCAGCAGTAACTTGTGCCCTGGGCCCTGCCCTCAGCTCATGTAGACAGGCTGGCTGGTGGAGGGGTCGCCCAGCCAAACCTCTCTGCTGCTGACCCCCTAAATCGTTCTGGAGTTTCTACACTCTCTGATTCCCTCCCATCTTATTTCCAAGGGGTGTGGAATGCCAAGAGCCCTGGTCTGAGAATCAAGAGGCTGGGGTTCTCCTCTAGCCCTGAGATTAACCCAATGGCAAGTCCCTTCCCTCGGGGCCGGTCTCCTCCTCCGTAAACTGGAAACATCACCAGGATGACCGTGAGCATCAAAGACGACAGACAGGAAAGACGTGAGAAAACTCTCACCTGCGGCACATACGGGAGGGATGGGCATGAGTGTTTCCTGGTGACAGCCACCGCTGTTGCCGCGGGGCCCAGGAGCTGAAGCATGGGATGGAAGCGGGCCACTGGCCCTTCATGGACAATGCCAGTGGCTTCAGAGAGTTTACTTGGGGTCTTATGTACAGAATTCTTGCCACGCCCTGCTGGAGGAGGAAGGCCTGCTGGGGGTCGAGGGCGGTCCCGGCGACCACTCACGACATGTGCTCTAGTTCAGCAGGCCTGGAGTGGGGTCACTGGAGGATAAGGCACTCGGTGGTCAGAGGAAAGGATCCTGGAGTTGGCCGCCGGCCCCTGCTCACCGACGGCCCAAAAGCCCTTCTCTGGGGCCTGCACAGCGCACACGTCCTGGAGGGGAAGACAACAGCTCTCTGGCCTCGGGACAAATGACAGTTGGTGGGGAGGCCTGGAGGAGCAGGCAAAATCACAAATGGCCTTGGGTCCAATGCTTTGGCTAGAGGGGAGGGGGCCGGTCTGGCAGTGGGCCTCACTGGCTGCCCCTCCGAGGGGGTGAGGGAGAGGGAGAATGAGGAGGGATACTTTCAGGATGGGATCATGCCCTTGGTCCTCTTCCTGTCCGCCATGAGCCGCCGGTTGTGATTGGCCCTTGTCCCCTTGTGGGCTTCCTTCCTCCGGCGCTCCTGGGTAGTCTCCCGGCTCTGCCCGTGTCCCCGTGGGTTGCCAGTGACTGCCGAAGAGTTATCGTGCCTGTACCTGAGCAAGAAAAGCACCATCAGCCATCTGTGCTGCCCCCCAGGGTTGTGGATTTGGGGGCACATGTTGGGGGAGAGGGGTGCTGCTCAGGCCTCTTTATGGGACAGCTGAAAGGTGAGGGTGACCTCAAGGGCTTCAGCTCAGCCCAATTTTTCTGATTTACAAAAGGGAAGAAGCTGAGCTTTCAGAACCAAGAAAGGACAAAGGAGATGAGTGCAAGGCACTCTGGGAGAAAAGGGTGCCATGCAGCTAGGACACAGGCCAGGAAAGACCAGGGTAAGAATCGGCCCGAGGACCATAGCACACCTTCAGGGCCAGCTCCGAGAGGACCTAGGGCCCCCTGTGAATGTGCCAGGCAGAGGTGGCTGGGTCTGGGATTCAGGAGCTGCTGGAGTGGCCGGCCCCTCCCAAGCAGTGGGGCCCGCCCACCCCTCCCCCCAACCTTGCTCACCCTCTCCGGGCCAGGTGGGCCATCCGCTGGGCTTCCGCTCGCTCCCTCAGCACGGCTGGGTCCAGCACAAAATGGTCCAGCTATGGAGGGAAAAGGAGACACAGTTTCAAGCTAGGATTTCTTCCCTGCATGAGGCCATTAGTGACAAATCCTCCAGGATGCCCAGGACGATAGCAGATGAGGATGGAGCATCCGTGGGGACATCAATATGAATCAGAGGTTAAGTGACTCACCCAGGGTCACACAACTAGTAAGAGCTTAAGGCAGGATTGGAATTCGGGTCTCCCTGACCTATTGGCCCCAAGCAGATGGTCCTTGAGCAGGGCATGAGAAGCCTGGCGTTTATGCAGAAGAATGGGCTTCTCAGAAGAGATTAGCCATGCTCCTGACCTCACTGCGAGCCAGGCAGTGACACAGTCAGTTTAACAATCCTGGGAGAGATTCCCCTCCTTCCCCTCCCCATCCATAAAGGACTTTCCCATCCTTCAAGGCCCCACTCAAAAGCCACCACCCCCATGAAGCCTTCACCAACAACACCCCAAGGTAAAAATGCTGAGTCCCTCCTCCACCTTCTTCTAGGACTCTGCCCAAACCTCTCCCAGGTGCTGATCTCTCTTCCTCAAGCCCAGGATTCAGGGCTGTGAGGGCCCCCCACAGCCTATCTAGTCCAAGCGGCTATGACTGGGCCCCTCACCCCCCTGCGCCAGCCCCTCCCAGAGGGCAGCCTCCGGCCCTTTCTAGCTCTGGCACAGTGCACAGGCTCTGTACAGAGGATGCTCATGAATGTGGCTTCTATTATCTATGTTGGATGACATTTATCTAGAGATTTCCAGTGGGCCTGGCACCTGGCATTAATCCTCTTGCTCACTTCCATGTGAACCATGTGGCCTCCCTGCAGGGCAGGTGCTCTGGTACAAAGGAGAAGACTGAGGTAAACTGACTTAAATGGGATAGATGCCAGTAGGTGTCTGGGGTGGGATTTGATCTCAGGTCTTCCCATCCAAATGAGATCAGATTTGTAAAAGTGCTCAGCATGGTGCCTGATGCACAGTAGGCCCTCTATAAACACTTCTTCTCGTCCCACTTTCACCTCAGTGTCTACAGGCTAGGTGGAGTTCAATCAGCCCAGGGCAGCTTGGCTAGAGGAAGGTCTGAGCTCTGTCTTGGGGCAGCACCTTGGACAGCTCCCTCGCTGACCCCTCCCCCCCTCCCCCCCCAAAGTCCCTTCACTTTTAGACTCACAACCACAGGAGGGGCCAAGGTCAGGTGTGGACATACCACTGCCCCTGCTGTGGGGTCATCAGAGGAGCCTGCACATCAGAGGTCAGTTAGGGATGGCCCCTGGGGTGGCAGAGAGGGGAGCCCGAGGTGGCTCCAGCTGTCCCACAGACCCTGGGCCCAGCTGAGCTCCTCTCGTCCTCCCCCTACCCCTCCCACATGGGTCCAGTGAGATACACCAAAGGGGCTTGCAGCTCCCAGCCCACCTAACACCCTGAGGGCCAGCCCACAGAATGGCAGTCTGAAGGGCCCACAGAGGCTCAAAGAGGGAGGACAAGGTACCTTAGGGCCTTCTTCTTCAGCCTCTTCCTCTTCCTCATCGTCATCATCAGGTCCCTCATGAGGCACTTTGGTCCTCAGCACCTGGGGGGTGGTAAATGGCCTGAGGGATTTGAGACAGAGAAAGAGACAAGATCAGTAAATCTTCCTCCTATAGAACCCCAAGATCCTTCCCTCTAAACCACAGCTTGGGGGACTGCTGCCCCTGGATAGGGGGTCTTTCCTTTCCCCACAGCTTCGAGCACCCTTTCCTCAATCTGTCTGTCCATCCATGGTGATTCCCTCTCTGGTCCTCTCGCTGCCCCCCAGGAGACCGCCAGCCCCAAGGCAGGGAAGGTAGGGCACACAGCAGATGCTTAATAAATGGAACCAAACATTGTCTCCTCCAACCAGAAGCAAGCTCCTTGTGGCACCTGGTGCACAGTAGATGCTTAAATGCTCATGAATGAATGAATGTTAAATAGGCCTGGAGAAGGGAAGGGAAGGGAATAAATATAGGGAACTCAGGGAGGGGATGTGGGTGGCTTTTCTGATAGGACAGGCTGGTGCCCCCCTCCCTCCTGAAGCATCCACCCGTGAGGCAGACCCCGCCCTGCTTCACCTTCTAAAGTGGGAGGGCACATAGCGGGCAATGGAGAGAAGCCCCACCACAGACAGCATCTCACATTCTTAAATGTGTCTCTTGTAAACAACCTAGCTTCAGTTTTATGGGTGAATTCATGCCACTCACATTCAAAGTTATAACGACTATCTATGGGTGAATTTCTCACCTCTGCCTTTTGTTAGAATGTAAGCCTGTGAGGGCACGGTGTGGGCTTTAGTATCTCTTTGCCCTAGCCTGATGCTGGGCCCAGAGGAGCAGAACACACCCTATTCATGGGGTCAGCATCCTCCTTTCCTTTGACCCCGGGGACAAATCCCCTCTGAAGCCCTGGATTCAGAGTCAGGAATCCTGAAGAGACCTTGGGCAGGGTTCCCCAGGTCTAGAGCCCTGCCCCCACCCAGGCTCCAGGCTTTTTGTCCAAGGCACTCCAGAAAGGTGAGGAAGCAAAGTGCCACCCACCTCCGTGTGATGAGCTCATCATCTGAGTCCGCATCATTGGCGCCCACTTGGTTTCCGTCGTATGTGTCATCATACTCGTCCTCATAGTCATCCCTGCCAAGTTGGGCCTCTGCACCCCCTTCCTGGATGGTGACCTCATCCACCACCACACTGTACTGGCTGTAACGCTCCCGCTGCTCCTGGATCATGCGCTTGTCATTCAGCAGGCTCCGCGTGTTCTCCCCCTTCCTGTGGAGGGAGCAAGGGGAGAGCCGGGGGAGCCTGGTCAGGTCCAGCTGTAGGTCCATGGCTGCCCCTCCACACTGGGAGGGCAGGGTGGAGACTCTCACTGAGGAGGCCTACTCTTGGACTCAGGTCCTAATCCCCCCTTCTGGGACCAGCCTGGGCTGGCACAGCTTGGCGCTACATGGCGGCAAGGGCACCAGGACCCAGGTGCCAGTCACCTCCTCCATGGGGCCTGGCTTGCCCACCCAGTGGGTGGTGTGCCCTGTCTCTCTGTTTCTATGTCTATCTCTCTCTGACTCTGAATCCCTTCCTCGGAGGGCACATGATGACCCTCTGCAGGAGGTAAGCCCCTGAAAGGCAGGGGCTACTTTATCTCAGCCTCTGAGTCACCAGTGCCTGGGCACCCTGGCCGGGTGACCCTGAGGAGGTCACTAAGGCTCTTGGTGGTCTGAACAATTCTAAGTGTATCAGTTGCAGAGATAGGGCTGACCTGCCTTGGTGGATGGAGTTTCCTCACCTGGGAGGGCCCCAGTCTGGCTCCTCTCTGTCCCGACAGGGCTCCTGGTGTGGGAACAAGGAAAAGGCAGCGCCAGGACTGAGGGAGCGAACAGGGCTAACGAGCTCAGCCAGCACTTGCCTCGTGCTCTGCTCCGTCTCAGGGATGCTCTCAACAACCTCTGAAAGGTGCTGTTAGGATCCCCACTCTTACAAATGAGGAAGCTGAGGCTGACAGGTCAGCTGACTTGCACACAGCAAGCATCTGATGCAAGTTTCAAACTCAGACCTTCCTGACTCCACCACTCTAGAGTCAGAAAGTCAATCTCAGGGTCTAAAAGCCTTGGGTTCAAGGTCTGTCAAGGACACATCCTGGCCATGTGACCCGGTGAGTCCCTCAGCAATCAAAGCCCCAGGTGGTAAGACTGCACAGTCGGCGCTGCCCGCAATCACAGAGGGAGTTTTCCTCAATGGGATTTCCTTATACCAACAAATCCCAGGCCCAGGGAAGAAAAAGGGAGCTCCGCATAGTCAGACGTGCAATCCGGGAGCTGGGAGTGTGAGCGCTACCGCTGACACCCCAAGGTGTGACCCGAGGCACTCAGCCTCAGTTTAGGGCCCCATCTGTAAAATGGGCACAATATGGGTAGCACCTTGCTCCCTAGGGGGGGGGCTGTGAGGATCCCACAAGACACCACGTGTTCAGTATTTTTATATCTTTAAAGTAGGACATTTTACATAAAAATATGTAACATAAAGACATTTCTACAACATAAATGGTGTCAATGTTACTGTAAGTTATGATAAGCTGGAGAGGGTCCCCAGGGGCATGGCCAGGACCACCCATCACATCACCCGACAATGGCAGCTTGTGCTGTGGTCTGTCTCTCTCCCTCTCCCATTCCTTCTGTCTCTTCCTCTCTCCCTCTGTCTTTTTCCTCTCTGTCTCCTTTTCTTTCCCATTCCCTGTCTCTCCCTCTCCATCTCTTTCCCTGTCTCTCTCCTCTTACTGTCTCTCCCTCTCTCATTTACTCTCTGTCTCTTCCTCTCTCTCCCTCTCCACCTCTCTCCCTCTCTCTTTTCCCTCTGTCTCTCTCCCACTCTCTTTTCTCTGCACTCCCCTCCCCCCCCAAGTGTTTTACCAATATTAGTTTCATTTGTTCCTGAACAGCCCTTGGGAGGGAGGGGCTGTGATTATCCCCACTTTACAGTGGAGAAAGTTGAGGCTCAGAGGGGTTGAGTGGCTTGCCCAGGCTCACACCAAGGAGCTGAAATGAGATCTGAACCCAGACCTTCTGGAGTCTGAGGCTGGCACTCTTTCCTCTAGGCCACACAGCCTCCTACCACCCACAGATCAGCTAAAGGCCCAATCAGAAGAACTGGGGAGGGAAGTGGGGAGCCCTGATCACTGCTTTGAGGCTAGAGAGGGCCATCTGTCCTGGGCAGAGAGAGGGGGAGGTACAAGCAGCAGATTCTGACTGTGCCAAGGTGGCTGGGGCAGCCTGGGAGCAGAGGGCCCCTCCCCTGGAGGCCCTTGGTCAGGGATGCTACAGTCTGGTCGGACCTGGTGCCCAGGAGACCTCGCCAGCTTCCCTGGGGCCAGGACGCCTGGCAATGCCCATAGTGGCTTGCCTTCCCCCAGAGCCATGCACTGGGAGGGTGCCCAAGTGCAGCAGGCACACCATGACCTCATAAACAGAGCACTGTGCCAGCCACGCACAGGGAGGCCTCCCCTCTGAGCCCCAAGCTACAAGGACAATCTCGATAACATCTGGGTCCTTGAGCAACCACACAGGAGAAGACATTTCTTAATTATTTTCTCCTCTAATCCAACCCATCATAAGATCCAAGGTCTAGGGCCAGAAGGACCACAGAGGCCCCCTAGTCTAATCTGTCCCTTTACAGATGAGGAAACTGAGGACAGAGATTTGGTCACATAGGGAGTCAACAGCAGAGGGGAAATCGGAACCCAGGTCCTCAGACTCCAGAGGCAGAGCTCAGTCTGCTGGACCACACACAGAGTTGGGAACAACTTTGGTAAATATTAATTTGGGGCCTCAGCTGAGGGAAGAGAGGCCCAGTGCTTAGTGCCTTGCACACAGTAGGCAATTAATAAATGCTTATAGACTGTCATTGAGAAAGAAGAGATTTGCCCAAGGTGACGCACGTCATCAGCGGCACTGCCTCCTTCCCAACCCTATCCCTGCCCCAAGCACACCACGAGGCCTTCCTGGCACATGTGCTCCTCTGGGATTTTCTGGGAACCCTCCTCTGGCAATGAACCAGGGGCGGCTGCCTCGTGATGGTCTCACGCCTCCCTGCTGGGTGGTTCTTTACCTCTGGGCCTGCCTTGTCAGGGGAAGCCCCAGCAGGGATCAGTGGGGCAGGCAGGGGATGAGGGTAGGACCGGATGACCTCTGTGGTCCCTTGTGACCCCATGCTTCTTCCTGGCTCACATTTCATCTGTGTGTTTGGGTTCCTCAACTAGACTGGGAGCTCGTGGAGGGCAGGGGCTGCCGGTTCTCCCTCTGTGTGCCCAGCACAGCGTCTTGTCAAGCTGACAAGCGTTTGTTCATTAACCATGTTTGTTCGTTGCTATGTGCTGGGCACTGTGCTTAGCGCAGAGTTGGGGCTCAAAAAATAGCCACTGGGTATTAGATGGACTGGTGGGATTGGTGGGTGTCACTACCACGGCCCGAGAATGGGATCAGCTTGGGGGCACAGGGGAGGTCAGGGCCCACTCTGAAGACAGTCCATTTGGGCAAATCTGGCAGCTCGTGGGTTCACTCTGGCAGATGGAAGAAAAGGCCTGTTGAGGGACTGGACGGGCCGCAGGTCAAGGCCAGACCACCCTGCTACATTGGATCCAGGGCAAACTTTGGCCCTCAGGGGAGGAGCTAGCCTAAGCTGCCGGGCCTAGTTGGCCACGGTGAGCCTGTGCGAGGGGAGCTCGGCCAGGCATGGTCACACCTTTGGTGGGCATGCACCCCTCCCCCACAGCACCTCTGCACCCTGCTTCTTCCTCCTCCTGGCACAGCTGCCAACCCAGGATAAAGATCTCGGGCTTGGTATTTGGGAGTGTTGCAATGGGGGTGACTAAGCAGTTTTTAATCACTGCTTCCTGCCTGGCCGGCAGGACAGCTTTGCCAGGGCTGGGGCAGAGGTGCCTGAGAAGAGATCTGGGCCTTGGGCAGAGCCCTCAGCTATCCTTCAAGGGGCACAACCAGATCTCGGGGAGGGCCTGGATCCCAGGGAGGCCTGGATCCCAGGGGAGGGTCAGGGCAACTGAACTAGCCTGAAGTCAGGTCTCTCCCTGGCCTTATAACAATGGCCACTTACAATCCATGGCTCAGTCAATAAACACTTGTTATGTGCCTACTGTGTGCCAGTCAGTGCAGCACAACAAGGAGCAGAGAGCATCTCATGAGGCCGTCTGACAGACGGACAGACAGGTGGCAGGCCGAGGGGCCTGGACACATGGTGAGCTCCTTGTCCTTGGAGGTCATCTCCAAACAGAGGCTGGCTGGCCACCCGCTGGGGACGCTGGGCCTCCAAGGCCAAGCCAGGCCAACACCCTCATGTTACAGACAAGGAAACAGGTCCGGGAGAGCAAAAGGCTTCCGAAAGGTCACGTGGCAGGACTAATGAGGCAGGGGCTCCAGGCTATTTGCAAGGGGAGCCAGGGCCGCCTCCCAGGACTCGGGGGTCAGGCTCATTACATGACATTAGGCTCAGATAGGCGCTGGCCACACACTCGGTGGCTGGAGGCTTCTGCTCTCTCAGTCACGGCAACACTCACCTCCTGCCTTTCTGCACACGCGACAGATCCACGGTGTCTCGACTGAATACATCAAACTCATCATTCTGGAAGACATTATGGCGAGAACTGACCAGTGGGGTTGGGCCTGGCTGCATCTGCCTGAGGGAGAGAGATGGGACACAGAGCCTCAGGAGGGGCCCCATTTCCTGCCCCAAGGCCTGGCAAGCCCTGGGTCCTGGGCCCAGGCCATGCTGAAGCAGGACATGACAGAGCCCGGGCCGACAGGGGCAGGAGGCAGATGTGAGGCAGATTCCAGGGGGAAAGAAGGGAGAGCACAGGAGGGCGATAGGGCTCTCTGCTCATAAGCTGTCAAAAGAGAAATCTTCCCCAGCCTCCATCCCCTGCATGATGGGGACCTGCTGGCTTCCTGGCTGTCTGGGCCAGAAAACACCTCAAACAGAGGCCCTGGGTCAGGCTGGCTTGGCCAGGGTCAGGCCCATCACTGTAAACTTGGCCACCAGATGGGGGATTTTCTGGCCACATCAATTCCTGAAAACCACTTACTAAGGCAGCAAAGGGCAGGCAACCCTCACGGAGGGAGGGGATCAAATGAGTCATCAAATCCCAAGGATTAGCGATGAGGGGCCACACAGGCCCTGGCGGGTCATAAGCCTTCATTCTACTTGAAGAGGCTGCTCGGTCTAGTAAAGGGCTCGTTCTGGGGCACACAGCAAGCTGGGCAAAGTCAAACCGCAGACCCTATGTTTGCTAAAAGGTTCTCCTTCCATAACCACACCTTCTGGCTTAGATCATTTAATGAGAGACGTGTGTGTGTGTGTGTGTGTGTGTGTGTGTGTGTGTGTGTGTGTCTGTGTGTCTGTGTGTGTGAAGACATGGGGGAAGATGGAGACAGAAAGACGGTACTTGGGTTTAATCAGCTATCCGAGCCTGGGCTGGGAGGATCACACAGTCACAGCTAGTGGGAACTGGAGGAAGTCCTCCAGGCCAATGCTTCCATTTTACAGATGAGGAAACAGAGGCCCGTAGGTGGAAGGCAGTTTGCTCAAGGTTACAAAGGGAGTAAGTGGCAGAATCTGAGCCCAGGATCCGACCCTGCCCTGCTGTCTCTGGTTTGGGGCTTGTGTGTCTTGTATCTAAGACAAGGTACACTTCCACCTCCTTACTGACTGGCCAGCTCAAGGGAGGCAGAAGGTGAACTGAACTCAACAATGAGGCGGGTGAGCCTCGGGGTGGTGAGCCCCGCTGGTTGCGGGGCCAGAGGCAGCCATGAGCTGGTCTGTACTCACCCTGCAAGGCAGGTATAGCCCGCATCACCACCCTTCCCATTTTAGAGATGGAGGAGCTGAGGCCCCAGTCTTCCCTGAGTCCAAGCCGAGAGTCTGGCAGAATCATTTTCCTCTGACACTATTTCTATCTTTGGCTCTTTTCCCTCAGGGTCCCTGTGCATCAGGGTAAGTCCTACCTGTTGTTCTATCTGGGCATCAGCTTCCTCAGTGCTGGGGAAAGCTGTGAGCCCAGTAAGCCCGGGCTCCACTGTGGGGCTCTGCCGTCTTGGACTGTGTGAGCTTGGCCAAGCTAGCCCCCTTCTCTGGGCCCCCACTCTATGCCCCTAATGGGAGCTGGATTGGCTCAAATGTCCTTGATCTCTTTTGTGCCTTGGACCCTCTTGCTGTTAGCTGAGACCATGGGACTCCTATACAGACCCCTGGGGAGCCCCCTGCTGTCAGCTGAGACCTCGGGACTCCAAGGGAGCCCTCCTGCTGTTGGCTGAGTCCCTGGGACCCGTAGGGACTCCTCTGCAGTTGGCTGAGGCCTAGGGACCTCTAAGGACCATTCCCCCCCTTGCGCCCCCGCTGTTAGTTAAGACCTCAGGACCCCTAGGAAGCCCCCTCCACAGTCAGCTGAGACCTTGGGACCTCTAGGGACCTCTTCTCAGAATCCTGACCTTCAAAGCCCTCCATAAAACATGTAGGATGACAGGAAACCGATTCTATAAAAACACAGGTCTCAACATCTTCAAAGAGCTGGCTCCAGGCACTGTGGGGGGTGGGGGAAGAAGGCCCAGCCCAGACGGTCTCCCAGGAGAGCACTGGGAGCCACCTGGGCAGGGGGTCTGATGGCTGCTCCCCCCAGCCCAGCCTCCTCCAACACACACCTGTTGAGGGTGCGATCCAGCGAGCTCAGGGCCGGCGCCAGCCTCTCCTCCAGGATGTTGTTGATCACCTGCTCAGCGCTGTAGTCATAGTGCTCCAGACAGGCCAGGATGAAGCCCTCCCCCAGGTCTGGCAGCAGGTCCTTCACCTGGGAGATCAGGGAGTTGAGCTGGACTCCGGAGACGCGGCGGGGGGGCGCAGCGGCTGCTGCCCCGGCGCACTGTGGGGTAACCAGAGGGTGAGTCGCCAGCTGGGGCAATGAAAAAGACCCTAGATGCATCGGGAAGAGCTGGCTACAGACCCTGTCCTGCCCAGGGGAATCTGTGTGGCCCTGGGCCAAGTCTATCTACGCTCCTGGCCTCAATTTCCTTGACTGAAAAATGAGGAATTGTGGTTGCTGGCCTCACAGATTGGAATCTCCAATCCTGACTCTCTGACTTGGTGGCAGCTACAAGAGGCCACAAGATCAGGGCCTCCGGGCTAAGCCCAACCCAGGGGGTGGCGTGGGGGGCCTTGTGGCTGACTGCCTCCACCCTCCCTCTGTCCCTAGCCTGGGCCTCTGAGCCCAGCACCCGATCTCTCCCCCACAGGGGCTGCCATCACCTCCCTTCTCTGGGCCTCAATTTCCCCCTCTGTAAGAAGGAGGGTTAGCCTCGATCAGACTTAGATTGGTAACCCAAGGATCCTGTATGACCTCAGAGTCCTCACTGCCCTCTATGGCCTCTCTGTGCCCTCATCCTACCATCTCACCATTTGCCATGGCCCCTACAGAAGGGGGCGCCCTAAAGATCCTGCAAAGGGAGAGGAGCAGAGGCCCCAGGATGGCCCTTCCCAGCCTGCGCCCACCTCGTCCTCCTCCTCATCCATCTTCGGTCGTGCTGGGGCTGCCCTGGGCCCTGGCTCAGGAGCCTCGCAGGCTGGTGAGTCCTTGGCAGGGGACGCTTTCTTCTTGTCCACCCCTTCCCAGGCGCTCTCCACGGCCTGCAGGATGTAGGCGGTGCGGGTCTCATCCCTGAGGGCACCTGTTAAGGGCATCAGGCTCACCATTCCCTCCAACTTCTGCAGCCTCGGTGCCCGAGGCCTCAGGCACACTGTCCTCCCCAAGCAGCTGAGTGGCTCAGCAGATAGAGCAGGGGACAGGGAGGCAGGAAGACCTGAGTTCAAATTCTGTCTCAGACACTTACTACCTGTGGGACCTGAAAATCACTTAACCTGTTTGCCTCATTTCCCTCATCTGCAAAGTTGGAATAAGATCCCCTACCTCATAAGGAATCAAATAAGATCACACAGGTTGAGGACTCTGCAGTCTTGAAAGTGCTATATAAATGCTGCCTACTTTTTTTCATGGGGCAGAGTCGAGTGACTTGCCCAAGGTCACACAGCTAGTGTCAGGTGTCTGGATTTGAACTCAGCCTATCCTGACTCCAGGGCTGCTGCTCTATCTACTGCACTACCCAGATGCCCTGATGTTCCCTATTGTTATCCTTCAGTTGCCGGGGGGGGGGGTAGAGGGTGGGTTGGTTAATAACAGTCCAAGGAAATGGACAGAACCCTGGACCATCTGGTCAGTGTTCAGTGGTCCCCCAGGGGCCTCGCAGGAGGAACAGCTGTGAGGCGACCAGCAGAAAGCCAGCAGCAGTGGGGAGCCAAGACAAACCCCCCACCACAGCTGGGTCGGGGGGCATCTGCTCCTTCCCTTCCATCCTGCTGCCAGGGAAGGGCCGTGCTGCGGATGGAGGCCGGAGCCTTTCTTCTCCATCCAAATGACTCACAGGACTTTGGACAAAGAGCTGGCTGTCAGATGGGGAGTCTCCCTGGCTAGAGGCCTGTGGGCCTGTGCCACCTGCTCTAACCCACAGGGCAGGTGCCCTCGGGTGCCCAGCGCCCCCATTGGTGGGCCCAGCCCTCTGCAAGGACCTGCTCCCCAAGGATGACCTCCCAGAGGCTGGTAAAGGATACAAGGCCGAAGACGCCTGCTGCAGCAAACTCACGTCGTCTGCCACGGGGAAGAGCTCGTCATAATCTCGGAGAAACCTGCCAAGCCCAAGTCAAGGTAATCAGGGAGGCGGGAATCTGCCAGCCTGGGGAACTCCTAGAGACGGCACCCTCCTAACACCACTGGAGGACCACCTCCCAATCAGGGAGGTGTCATCCCAGAAACCAGCCCCCTACCCGGCCCATCACTAACGACAACAAAGAATAGCACGGCTATCATGCTTTCAAGTGTGCGAAGCACTCTGTAACTATCTTGTTTGATGCACCAACAGCCCCAGGAGAGAGGCGCCATTTTCTCCACTTTACTGAAGAGGAGACTGAGGCAGAGGGAAGCGACTTTCTTCCAGGCTCGCCTAGCTAGGAAGGGTCTGAGGCTAGACTGGCACTCAGGCCTTGAGGGCTCCAGGCCCAGCACTTCCTTCCTCCATTGGCCGCCTACACCTGGTGGGAGGCCAGGGCCTGGGCTTGGCCCATCGCACTCACCTCTTCTCCTGCAGCACTGAGCTGAAGAGCTGAAGAAAGTCCTCAATAAAGGCCTGGATGTTGTCGCAGCTACACAGGGAGAGGAAGATGCAGCTGAGGCCGGCCTGCTGTAGCCACACGGGGCCCTGGCCTGCCGCCTCCCACTCTCACCGCCCGGGGTTCACCCACTGAAACAAGGACCTGATCATGGACAGGCCAGAGAAAGATGCCACCGGCCTGGGCTCCTGGTCACTGCCCTGGGGGAAGATGGGAAAGGGATGGAGATGACCAAAGCAGCGGCAGAAACACCACCAAGGGCCCTGAGGTCTGGGCTCCCTGGCGAGTCAGCCTTGGCTGCTCCCGGCCTCAGGCCGCTGGCCATGTGCAGGATAGACTCCTCATGCTCACCCCCCTCTTCTTTTCAGGTAAACCCCACCCCGGCCCAGCTCTCTCCTTCCACCATCCCAAGCTTGGGCCACCTCTTAACCTCAGTGGCTGGGAAGCTTCTCTGGGGCCACATCTCAGTGTTTGCTGAGCACCCAGCATGGATGGAGAAGGTGGTACCTGCTTTCTAAGATGGGGAGGAGGCAGATCTGGTTAATGAGGATATGGAAAACTTCCACCAACTTCTTTCGGGAATGGGAAAGCCTCTGCCACAGGTCAGCTAGCAGCCTGAGGAAAGGAACGAGGAGGATACACAAATGTGGGCAGACTGAGGAACAGACAGGATTGTCCCCACTAGACAGCTCTCCCAAATGCTGTCCTTGCCCCAGGGTAAGAGTCGTGCCCACTGGACAGGAGCAAGAACCAGAGGCCCAGGGAAGGAAAGGGACTTTGTGAGGGGTGTTCAGACCCAGCCCAGGGGGATACCTGCAGAGGAAGGAGGCCAGAGCCTGACCCCAAGCCTGAGACGTGTCCAGACGCTCTGAGACATGCTGTGGACAGAGCAGGGCATTTGGGGGAGGCCTGGCCATGACTTACTGGCTCTGAGACCTTGGACGAATCACTTCTCCTTTATGAATGACCCATAGTCATTCACAACAGGGGATGAAGGGAGGGAGATGGGATGGGAAGGAAGGGGGAGAGTGGGAAGAGAAAAAAGGGGAGAGAAGGGGAGCACGAGGAAGCTGAGCAAAGGGAGGTGCCTCCCGCGGAGAGATGATCCACCCCTAGGCGACTTTGGGAGTCAGGCCTGGCTTCTAGGCCCACTCAAAGTCAGGGCAGCCCATGCCCTCCCACTGGGCCGCCACTGCCTTCTTTGTCTCAGACATGTAGGCTTTGGCCAACGAGTTCTGGGCTCTATGGGAACCTACTGGGATTTGGAAGCAGAGAGAGGACCCGAGTTTAAATCCCAGTAGGGGATGACTCTCACAGCCCTCACTTGGCTTCCATGAGCTCCTTCTGGTTCCAGATCCAGTCTTGTGGCCTATCAAAGTGGCCATGCCCTCACTGCACACAGGGAAGAGGAGAGCCTGGTCATCCTACCAGCATCACGGCCATCCTTACTTGCTAGACTCCCGCCTCCTCTTCTTGATTGCAGACTCCAGCTCAGGGATCGATGCCTCATAAAAGGAAGCCAGTCTGTAGGGGGCACAAGCGGGGCCAGGGTGGCCATCTGGTTACCCAGCCAGCGACCCACACATAACCCAAGCCTCTGGCTGGAGCCCCAAGGCAGAGAGGAGGCTGAAGTTACCATCCGTCCCTCCCCCAGAGACAAGATGGATGGCTTATCAATCAATCGATCAATTAGCCAACCAATCACCTCCACTTCTCTCCCCGGCCCCTCTTTCCTCCAACCCCCTCCTTTGTAGCTTGGTCAGAGTCACATGGCTGACAACTCTGCCCCTGGTGCAGATGGCGTGGGGGTTTTTACCCCAATGCTTCCATGATGGAAACTCAGGTGGAGGATGTTTGTGATTTGAGAGGAACAGATCATTCCTCTCCTGCTCAAGAAGCTACAAGGGCTCCCTCCTATCCTGTATCTCTAGGCTGAACTCTTCTGCCCAGAGTTGCTCACGAACTGCCCCCTTCAGTGAGATCAATGCCCCAGCCCAGCCCAGTGGGGGTACCTCTTACGTCCCTCCCAGCTCTAAATCCAGGCCCCTATGAGTGTGAGGGCCCAAACAGGGCCAGGGCATTGTCTGCCCTATGACCCAGGACTGGCTCGGATGGAGCCCACGGCCCACGGGAGGACCCTTCCTCTCTGCTATGAGGAAGGCTCAGTCTCATAAGGGAGAGAGCATGCAAAATGGGAGTCTAAAGAAGACACAAGCACCCTGTTTCTTCCACAGAGGCCCCAGAAGAGGGCAGTGACGGCCCCAACCATGGCACCCCGGGGTGGCCTCAAGCCATGACGGAAGGTCATAAGGCTCCAGCGTGGGCAGAGTAAGGTGGAGGGTCCTCTTCTTAAAGTGCCCTTGGGCCCTGAAGTCATACCTGGAACAGAAGTCGTGCTTTTGGAAGGTCTGGCAAGCCAATGGGAAGATGTCCAGAAAGGCCCAGAGGGTGGTCGCAGTATCGCACAAGTAGAGGACTACATCTCTCAGTTCCTGGAAGCAAAAGAGAACTCAGCGTTAGCCCCCAAGGATTAGAACCATGCTGAGTTCTACCAAGAAATCTATGGCAGCGAGGAGAGGCTAGGGGTGAGAGAGAGAGCAATGAGACGAGGGAGCGTGGGGCCCAGGTGCAAGTGAGGACCTTGGGCAAGTCACTGTTTGAATTTTCTGTGAGTCAGGGTGGTGGAAGGAAGGCCAGACTCACGGTCAAGAGGAGGGGATTCCAGCACCCTGGCTGATAGAATCACCAACCCTCAGAGCAGCACTGACCACATGCCAGGTGCCACACCAGCCGTTAAGGACACAGCTTCCATTCTAACTGGGCGGCCTGGCCTGGGGCTAGACAGAGCCCTGCGCAGTCACTACATCTCTCTGAGCCTTAGTGCCCTCATCTGTAAGATGGGACAATATTAGCCCCGGGGAGGTCACCAGAAACAGCAGATGGAGGGGCAGCCTTCGCATTCGGACAGCCGGGAGTCAAGTCTGACTTCTGACGTCGACTGTATGATTGCAGGCAGGGGTCCCAGGCTTTGTAAAATGAAAAGCTGCACAAGGCAAGAGCTCCCCAGCTGCAGGCTCCCTACCAACGAATCCATCAACATTCATTAAGCACCTAGTGTATGCCAGACATTGTGCTAAGCACTGAGGGTACAAAGACAGGAAGAAGCAGGGCCCTGCCTTCAAGGGGCTCGCCATCCAGCGGGGAGACAACATGCCAATGAGTCCACACAGGATGAAGAGGAA
>CM053580.1:581918310-581936314 GCA_028627135.1 Pseudochirops cupreus
CCAAGCAGGGATGGCAACAGGCCGAGGGTGGGAGATGAGAGTCTGCACCAGGGTGGGGGCAGGGGCATTACACAGGTGAAATCAGCAGGCCCTGGCGCCATGTTGGATGTGGGGGTGAGAGACGACGGAGTCCAGGGTGAGCCCGGGGGACTGGGAGGAGGGGGTCATTCTCTATAGTAACAGGGAAGGCAGAACTGGGGAAGGTTTCAGTGGGAAATCATAGGTCTCGGTTCCAGAGCCTGGATACAGTGGGTGCTTAATAAATGCTTCATTGATTTCTTTCCGGGCTTAGTTCACCCATCCCCTTCCTTCCTGAGGCCTCTCCTGACCCCATCAATCACTGTGGAGCTCTCTGATATCTCTTGAATTCTTACCCATCTCCCCCAGTAAAATGTATGCTTCTCTAGGGCAGGGAATGGGTTCTTTATCTCTGTATCCCCAGTGCCTAGTATACAGCTGGCACTTATTAAATGCATGCTGACTGAATAATTTTTATATACTATAGTAGCAGGTGGGCAAATATGAGTTATTCTATGAGCTGCATGACTTCTCTACTGTAGTCCAGAGTCTCATCAGTAGCGTAGGGACAGCAAAAGCTGTGAGACCTTGGATAAGTCCTTTCTCCTCTACAGACCTATATTTCCTCATCTGTAAAAGGATGGGTTGGATGAGAGACCTCAAGGGGCCTCTGCCAAGAGCTGTAGAACACGGAGGTCCCCAAGGGATCTGGGGGATCTGGGATGCCCCTGCCTGGGGCCCAGGGTGAACCTCGTCAGATGGCTTCTGGAAACTGCCTGATGTGCACCAGGCCATGACCCATGATAAAGGAGTGCTGGTGTGGGAGAAGCCACTTAAGGGACGTCAATGGAGAAAGGCCCACATGAACAGGAAGCAAAGCCAGCAGGCATGGAGGGGGCTGCCTGTGGGCACTCCTGACAAAGATGCTTACAGAGGCCCCACCTTCCCCCGACTTTCCACTCAAGTACGAGTTTTGGGAGGACACGGCCAAGCCGTACAGGACAAGAGGTGCAGGTGGGCTGCAATCTGCCCTGCTGGAGGGAACACCCAGGTCCATGAGCGGACAGATCCCTGCCTTGCCACCCCAGTGGTAAGCGCGTGGGAAAGCCTTGGACAATGGGTGAATCTATCTGCAAAATCGAGTTATCAATCTCGTGAGAAAGGCAGGACAGGTATGGTCATCCTCTCTTTATAGATGAGAAGGGGAGAGAGAGAGAGACAGGGGAGATGGGGGGGAAAGAAGTGAGAGGGAGAGACAGAAACAGAGTCAGGGAGACAGAGAGAGAGAGAAAAATACAGGGCAGTGGAAAAGGAGAGACTGAGGTGGGGAGGGGGATTGAGAGGGGAAGTGAGAGAGAGAGGGGGAGGGAGTAGGGAGAGGGGAAAAAGGGATGGAGGGAGAGAGGAAGAGAAAGGGGAGAAGAGAGACAGAGACAGAGGAAGGTGGAGAAGGCAGAGAGAGAGCACAATCTTCCAGATTCTAACAGAAGCAGAACGGACGAGCTCTAAACGCTGGGTAGGCCAGGACTGGCCAGAGCCGCAAGGAAGGGCAGGGTCCCTGGGCCAGAAGGGTACAGGTGAGCTCACCTGGAGAGGCATGGCGCTGGGGGTCATCCTGACTTTTTCTTCCAGTCTCTGGGGCTCAGTGGAGGCCCCTTCACTCTGCAGGCCACACTGCTGGAGGATATTGCTGAAAACCTGAGGAAGAAGAGGCCATCGAGTGCGCTCCCTCCATCAGACTGCTTGCGAGAGCCAAGGGCTTGGGAAGAGCAGCACAGGCCTACATGACCTCAGAGGCCACTTAGTCCATCTCCCCATTTTACAGAGTAGAAAACTGGGACCCAGAGAGTGAAGTGACCAGTCCATTGTCAACCAGAGCTAGGATCTGAGCCCCAGTCTTCTGACCCCAGGGCCTCCTCCATGGGATGCCAGTAGAGGGGCAGCATGGGAGGGCTGGCAGCCAGAGTCACCCTGGGGCCTCAGGGAGAAGCCAATCCCGTCTGGCCATCCACACGGGCTGCCCCAGTCAAACACTGGCATGTCCTGGGGAGGGTGACTGCCCGGCAAATGCCTGGGAACCGGCCTGTGCCTGCGCTTGCAGGAATGAGGCTGTCGGCCAAGGTGGGCAACCCCTCAGCGCCCTCCTCTCTGCCCGCGCCAGCAGGAGACAGAACCAGTACCTGAAGGATCGTGGGTACAGTTTCATCCAGATCGTTGTAGTAACTTGACTGCTGAATAAAGATGTTTTCTAAAAAAAAGGGAGGGAGAAGGCCGTCAGTGTTTCTCAGGGCCTTGATGGGGCCCCCCAGTTTCCACTGGCTCAGCTGGTCTGTGATTCCTAGCAGCTGGCACATTGTAGGTGCTTCATAAGGGTTGGCTGGCTGGGTTGTTTGGGCCTCCAAGGCCTAGAGCCCAGGTCCCTGGATGAGGGGCCCCTGAGACTGTGCTCAGCTGGGCCCCTCCACTGCAGGGTACAGAAGGGACCATCAGGGTGGCCCAGGGAGGGAGCCATGTGGCACCGTGCCCTGCACTCCAGGCCTGGCTGGGACAAGTAGATACAAGCTTTGCTCAAGAGACTTGGAGGCTGCCCCCATGCCCTCCTGCCAAACCCTCACTCCCCAGAGGGAGAGAGCGCTCTCTCAGTCCTCCCTGCTTCAGGTTTAGAATCGGACCCTGAGGCCAAGCCTGGCAAGAGAGGGCCTGGGGAGCGAGTGAGTGCAGGAGACAGCCAGCAGAGCTGAAAAACCTTTGGGAATGCTTCACGGAGCCCACTGTCCCCCTTTCCAAAGGCTGGTAATGGGCAGATGTGGGCACTGGGAGAGGGAGTGGAGCCCAGAATGCATAATCTGGGGGGCCCACGAGTGAGCAAGGCAAGGAAAATCCCAGCAGCCTCCGGGATACAAAGAGCCCCACAGCTGAGCCCTTGGGGCATGCAGAGAGGCCAGGTAGCTTTACCCAGGCCCAGGCCCAGGGATTGAGTCTGGGTAGCTGTGGCACTGCCCCTGCAATCGGCTGCAGGGATGCTTGGGATGAAGGAGGGAATAGGACAGGCTGGGCTGGATAAGGAAGCCACAGCCAGAGGACCTGGTGACTGTGCAGTCAGGCCTGCTCAGACACCTCCATCTGCCACCCCCCACAAGGGCAGCTCCGGAGCCCTCAGACATGCCACCTGCAGTGCTTGGCACACGTGAGCACTCAATGAATGCTTGTGACTGACTCAGCGGACAGGCAGGGGTGGCGCTCGAGAGCTCTCCTGGCTCTGCCAGACCAGCTCCCTCACCTCAGGGAAATCCCTGGACTTCTGAGCCTCAGTCTCTTCATCTGTGCAATGGGGAAGTCACCTCCCAGGGCCAATGGAAAGGCACAGTATGACCACAAAGAGACTGACCTGACAGGTTAATGCAGGACTAACAAGTGGGCTTCAGACTCAGCCAGATCTGGGCTCCCACCTGCCTCAGACACAGACTGGCTGGGTGACCCTAGCCAAGTCACTTCTCCATGGGGCAGACAAAACCGATGGCCCCGGAGGAAATCACAAGCCCCAGAGAACACTGGGGTTAGGAGAGGCAACGGCACGCAGAGCGTGGTCTCCCCTGGGGGCCTCAGCCTGTCCTCCCCACATGGCCCTGGGGCCTGCCCTCCCATACTCTGGGTAACTCAGCATCAGGGGATGGGCTTTCCTCCCATCCCAGGGGGATCACGGGTCCTGGCATAGCCTATCCCATTATCAATCTATTGCCAGCAGCGGGCCTTTCCTGCCTGTTTCTAACAAAGAACAGACAACAGCCCGCCTGACTGCTGACCTCCACACATCCCTCTCCCATCTTGTTCTGCCAAGTGCTCTGCAGACACTTCCTCGAGGATCATCACACAATGCTGAGAGGCAGATGCTGCTGTTATCCCCACTCAGATCTGGGGAAACGGAGGCCCACAGAGCTGTGGGGACATGCCTGGGGTCACCCAGCTAGCCTGTGTCAGAGGGGGGATTGGAACCCAGCTCCTTTCAGGTCCAAGACCAGGACTATGGCCGCTCCTCCATGACGCTGTCGCTCTGTCCACCGCACCCTGGCTTCTGGTTCCCTGGGCCCTGCCTCATTTTCTGAACATCTGGGCTGAGTGGTGGGATGCTCCAATATCAGCTACACTAATAACCAGGTTGTGTTGTTGTTTTTAATTTGGAAGAGCCTCCTAGACGCTCACAGCCTGAACCATCCCCAGCACCTTCCCCCCAAGCAGCTAAATAAAGGAACCTTGAATTCAGAGCCAAGCCTTAGGGTCTCCTGAGCTACTGTGTAAATTTTCCTCTGGAAGACTGCAAAGCTCCCACTGCCCTTTGGTCTCTCTTACAAGGTGGGGCAGAGCTTGGGCCAAGCTCCATCAGCCACAGCCATGACCTCCCACCCCGGGGCAATGACTGCCTGCAGCTGCCGTCCACAAAGTGCCTGAAGACACTCTGGGCCAAAGGGCACCAACTCCCTCACGCGCTTGTGCTGGTTCCCATTTCCCAGGCCTGAGCTGCCCCTGGCTTCTAGGCCTTCCCCCTTTCCTCCGCTGGCCTCCTGCATGAATCTTGTTACTGAAGCTCTTCCTTCCCTAGGTATTACTCCCATCATGCTTTCACAAGAGGAGAAATTGCGGGACCTCCCCTCCCCCAGAGAAGAATTCACAGTCTCACAGTCCTTGGATCTCACTGATGTCTACACTTAGCAGGAGGCCCAGGGGGCATCTAGGCTGGTCCCTGAGCTGTTTCCTCACTGGAAGTTCCCAATGCCAGTGAAATTACAGGTCCTGGAAGGACCCTGAAGTCAGTGGCCCACAGTCACTCAGCCAGGATATGAGACAGGGGCCTTGGAAGTAGCTCCTTCTGACTGTCCATTCTCCACACTGCCCCCAAAGCACCACACGCCAGTCAGGGCTTCCCTGTACCTAAGGGGAAAGGGGTGCAACTAGACCCATGATCTCACTGGCACAGGGCATTCCCACAGGAGGAAATTCAGGGCAACCACTGCCCAACAACTGGGAGTCTAGTGTGGCGTAGACCTTGCTGATGGTCACAGGGCCAGTACACGTCAGCAGTGAGACCTGAACCCGGGCCTTGCTGGCTTTGAGGCCGGCTCTCTACGCACTCCTGCCTCTGCCTCAGTGGTCTGCAGACCCTGAATCACAAGGACATCCTCCGGTCCCTGGCAGCTCGTCGCCTGCCCCGACTCGCTTTACTAACCAATCATCTTCTGGAGAAGGGGCCCATTGCCTTTTCCGAAGAGCACACACAAGTCCAGCATCTTTGGGATGTCGAAGAGGAAGTTATTATAGAGGATGTCCCCAAAAGCGCATGGGGAGATGAAGTGGTCCTATAGGGGAAGGAAAAGGGCTGAATTAGCAGAAGAAAGCCCAGAATGGATGTCTGCAGCCAAGAGACCTCAGGGAAGAAAGCTAGCCTGGTGAAAGCCAAGGAGAGCCTAGAACCCACCCAGATTTGTTCCTGCCCAACAAAGACTGGGGAGAGACACAGGGTTGCCTGAGATGGCCTGAGCCTTGGTGCCCAGGGCACCCCAGGGTCACTCAGCTGACAGCCCCGCAGGGAAGAGGGGCCAACACACTCACTTTGGATTCTTTGTGTGTGGACATACGGAGGAAGGTTAGGAAGACGCTGCGATGGAGGCGCTGCTGCATCTTGATGACCTCTGAGGGGGGCGCGGCCGGCTCATCAAACTTGCGGGGGGCATAGCGCAGGTAGGAGTCTAGGCACTTCTGCAGGGTCTCATCGAAGATCACCTGCTCAGGGACCAAGATAAAGGGGGTAGGTGGAACACATGCCACCACACCTGAGGCCAGGGGCTGGGGCAGGCAGAGTATCCAGAAACCCTTGTGCCATTGTCCCAGGATGCTGTGAGCCTCAGGAGGTGCCCGGGTCAGGCCTGGGCTCCAACAGAACAGCTCCGAGGAGGAACAGAGCAGAGAGGGCGCTGGGCTTGGGGGCAAAGGACAGACCTGGGCAGGCATGGACAACCCTCCCAAGGGGCAGAAGAGGGGCACTGGTGGAGGGAGTTCCTGCTGGTCCCAAATGGGGAGAATACCCATCTCCTGCTATGAGGATTAACTGAGATAATATACACGAAGAACTTCACATATGTCAGCTGTTATTATGAAGACCACACATTTTGAATGGAAATACCCTCAAGGGTTATCTACCCAATCCAATGCCCTCATTTTAAAAATGGCTCTGAAAAGCCAGGTGTCTTGTCCAAGGTTACTCAAGTAGTAAGCAGCAGAGCCAGATTTGAATCTGGATCCTTGGATGCAAGCCCAGCCCTCCCCAGAGGACACAATGCTGCCTCCTAGGAGGATTTACTTAGAAAACCCTAGAGAATCAACCATGAGATTAACTGAGACAATTAGAATCTTCAATAAAAGCATCAAGACACAGAATAAAATGGAAAGCATTCACAGTCCTAATTAGTTTTATCATTATGACTTGTGAGACACAATCATCCCCACTGTAATCTGGTGCTTCATGTTCAGCACAACATGTGGAATAAAAACACCACCTGTAAAAATCTCACACCTCCTACATTCTCCAACAAATCCAGGACCTGTCCCAGAAGAGGGTGGAAAGGGGAAGAAGCGCCTACTATGTGCTAGGGCCAGGCGCTGTGCTAGGTGCTTTACAAATATCTCATTTGATCCTCATAACAACCCTGGGGACCCCCATTTTACATATGAGGAACCTGAGGCAAACAGGTAAAGTGACTAGCCCAGGGTCACAGAGTCAGCAAGTGTCTGAGGCTGGATTTGAACTCAGGTCTCCATGACTCCAGGGCTGGCCCTCTCCCTGCTGTGGTGCCCCAGAGCCTTGGCCCACATGATAGGCTGTTACCTGGCACCAGAACTTCTTGTGAGGAAGGGCCAGCAGCCAGTCAAGGTCATCGGCGATGAAGGTGGCCCGTTCCAGGTACTCCTCTACCCGTGCAGCAGCGCTGTCTGCAGGCGGAGGCTTGTACAGCACAAAGCAACGGTCGGCCTTCTGGTTTGGGTGCTAGGGGGTTGAGGAACCACAACGGACCATGGAGGAGGTTAGTCAGGGAGGATGATCATAGGCCCGGGATCCCTTTGCCTGGCTTAGTCACTCAGTCTGGCCTCAACTCAGCCAGGAAGGATCAAGCTGAGGGGACCCGACCACGGGCCCACTTCTCTCTGCTTCCCAAGAAGCAGGAGCCTGCCTTCTTTAGGGGACAGCATGAGGTCACAGAGGCAAAGATGGTGGGTAAGGCTGGGGAGCAGTTGCCAAGGCAAGGCTTCACCCAGCTGGGCCTCTTTCAGTTCTAAGCCTCCATCCATGCCCACCCCACATCCTCTGCCATAAGCCTCCATCCATGCCCGCCTCACGTCCTCTGCCCTAAGCTTCCATCCGTGCCCGCCTCACGTCCTCTGCCCTATGCCTCCATCTGTGCCCACCTCACGTCCTCTGCCCTAAGCCTCCATCCATGCCCACCTCACATCCACTGCCCCAAGCCTCCATCTGTGCCCGCCCCACATTCTCTGCCCTAAGCCTGCATCCGTGCCCACCTCATGTCCATGCCCACCCCACATCCTCTGCCCTGAGCCTGCATCCATGCCCACCTCATGTCCATGCCCACCTCATGTCCTCTGCCCTAAGCCTCTATCTATGTCCGCCCCTGATCAATGAGCCTCTGGGCTCTGCCAGAAGCCCCATGCCACCTCCAGAGGGAGCCAGGGATGACCCCTCTTTGGGGAAGCCTAGACCAGCTATTTTGCAACCTCCTCCCTGCCCTGCCCCCAACCCCCATTGCTCTGAGCTCTCCCTTCAGGCCAAGAAGCTCAGGTCAAATCCTTCTTTCCCAGGCCAGCTCCCATGCTTCCCCTGAGTCTTATACAATTTAAGCACCCCCAGTTTCTAGAACCAGGCTCTCCCTCTGGTCCACGCAGCTTTGCCAGATGGAAGGTGGCATGGTGTTGTGGGCTGACAGTCAGAGGGCCTGAGTTTGGATCCCTCTCAACCTGTTTCCTCCTCTGGGATTCCCTGCTGGGCCATGAGCCCCCTCCCTCTTCCTTTGCTTTGGCTCCTCCTGCTCACTCTCACTTCCCCCCAGGCTCTGATTGCTCTGCCACTGTATCCTACCATCTAGAGTTTCTATCCCCAGATTTATAAGCAAAGGGGTAAGTTCAGAAGGGCTCTACCTCAGGCACCAGTGGCAAGCACAGACATGGGCCCAATGGCTCTATTCAGAACAAGGCTCTGCTTTCCCAGGGACCAGATGGGACAAGCTGCCCTGGGAGCAAAGGCCAAAGGGGGGAGTCACCCAGGAGCAGGAGGGATGCCACTAAAGCGCTTAGGGGCCCGGGCTCTGTGTGCTTCTATGGGAAAAGAATCTAGACTGAGGGGAGCTGGGGAGGCCAGCAGACCTGGAAAGTGGGGGTGATGATGGCCATAAGAAAACTCCCATCCACTCTCTGAAGAACAGCCTGGGCAGGGCAGGTCCCATCCCACACATCTGAGCTCTGCTGCTAATGCTGGCACTGGGCCCTCAAGCAGACCTTCACAGGATCCTGGGTCTAAAGCTATGATGGCCCCCAGGGGTCAGCTAAGCCAACCCCCTCATTTTACAGATAAAGAAACTGAGGCCTAGGCAGAAGAAGTCATCTGCCCAAGGCACACAGAGGCCCCTTCCTATTCTCTTAATTAGATTGCCCACTCCTTGAAGGCAGGGACTCTGCTCTCCCCTCCCCCCCCCCCACATCTGGGGCTCTGGGAGCTCTCAGTAAAGACACACTACCCAGGTCCTCCCCATCTCCTGCAGGGTGAGGGGTGAACCTGAGAAGGGGCAGAAGCAGCTCAGACCCAGGATATGAGAATGCACAGCCCCAGCACAGCATCCTGGGGAGTTGAGGCAACAGGGTGCTCTGAGAGCAGGAAGGAGGGTCCATATCAGGAAGAGATGATGAATAAGCCTAGGATGCCTCAGATGAACTGAGGTTCTGTGCATGTGACAGTCTATCCCCCACCTCCAGGCTTTTGCACAAGCTGTACCCCATGCCTGGCGAGCTCTCCCTCCTCATGTCCATCTCTGTGAATTCCTAGCTCCCTTCTAGAGACCTCCTAGAAAAGGTCTCACTTGTTTCTTCTGGTTACTTTGTATCCATTTCCTATCTCTTTCTCAGCAATCGTTACCTTTCCCAGGAGAATGTAAGCTCCGGAGTCCCTAACTCCCAGCAGGATGCCTGGTGCACAGCCGGCATGTAACCAAATGCTGGCTGAATTGTGCTCCCCTGATGCAGACTGAAATGAGCCGAACTAGCCAACGAGCCGTGAGACACACAAAGGTCATTGGAAGGAAGCCACCACCGCCGAGGGCCAAGGAGGCAGAGAGGCGGAGGGCCACGAGGGCGGTAAGGTGCACATACCACAGGAGCTTTTTCTTTGTTACAAGGGAAGGCTCACCTCCAGGGGCAGGGCCCATAGCCAGAAATGCCCACGATGTAAAAGCCGTCACAGGATGATCCGAGGAAGCCAGAGAGAGGGCACAGAATGGGAATCAAGCCCTGGTTGCCAGTCCTTTGCCAGACTGCCTATGAGCAGGGATCGGATGAGCGGCCCTCAGGAAGCTGGGCCCATGCCCGCCCTGTCAGGCAGCCCCGTGGGTCTAAGATCCCAGCATAGCTCATTTGTCAGTATGTTCACAGCCCCCCTATCCTTCAGGTGGTGGCTGGGATAGCCCCTAGCCCAGTGAGATCAAAGTCTCACAGTCAGCATTCCCATACACATGAGATGCCCAGGGCTGAAAACCACTCACCAACTGGGGCGTTCCCAGGCCCAGTTCCCTCTGGCACTTTGGACAGAAGCCACTGGAATAGGTCTAGGACTAAACACAACTGAAATGCAGGCCCCCTCAATTTTCTAGCCAAACTGGCCCCTTGGCTGGTGTCTGTACATCACACTGTCTCCAGCCTCCAGGCTTTTGCACTGGCTGCTGCCTCCTATCTTTGGGATGTCCCCACAGTCAGAATCACAGGACAGGAGAGCTGGAAGGGGCTGCAGCAGCATCTTGTCCAACCCGTACCCAAAAGGCATCCCCATTCGGGCATCCCTGCCAAATGGTCAGGCCCCTCTGAGGAGGGGGAGCCTGTCAGCCCTGCAGGATGGCCCTCCCTCTGAACAAGCCTCTGGGACTTCTACCCATGGCTCCTGATTCTGCCCTTCACATCTCCTCCAGGCTAAACCTGCCCCTGCCTCCTCAGACAATACAGGTCTCCCTTTCCTCCTCCAACACCAGGACTTTAATCAACCAGCCAGTCCTTATGACACCATCCTGCATGCCACGCCTTTCCTGGTACCTGAGGCTGTCTCTCTGCCCCCACAGCACACATCTACATAGATGAGTTCCAGGTGATGTCTGCCTTTCCTGGACATCTTGGACATCTCAAGATAAACGTCCTGGAGACACCTCAAATTCAGCATGTCTAAACTGAGCTAGTTCTCATTCCCCCCCAACACATCCTCTGACTTCTCCTTCCCCTTCCCTCCATCCTTCCAGAAGCCCACGTGCTCGGCCTCACTCTCCCTTCTCCTACTACCTGATCCATCACCTCAGCTCATCAGTTCTATCCCTAACATCTCTCACGTCAAGCCCCTTCTGTCCATGCAGAGCCCACAGGCTGGCCCTCATCACCCCTGCCCTGGACAACAGCCTCCTCATCGGTCTCCCTGACTCCAAAGTGAGCACAGGTTGGACCAGGTCCTCTAAGATGCTCTAATCGCTCTATATTGCCCAAGGATCAAGTACTCACCCCTCTATCTGGCCTTATTATACATTTCACACACTCCTCCGCCCAGCCAAACTGGTCTTGGACCCACATTCTATCTCCCATCTCTATACCTTTGTATAGGCTGTGCCTCATGCCTGGGATGCCCTCCCTCCTTATCTCAACTCTCCAGCTTTTTTCAGGGCTCAGCTCAATTGCCACCTCCTACATGAGGTCCCCCCTGTTCCCTACCCCACGAATGGCTTCCTCTTCCCCAATTACATTATATTTACTGTGTCCCATTAGAGTGCAAGTTCCTTAAAGGCAGAAACTGTTTCACTTTTGTCTGTATTCTCAGGACTTAATTGATAATTTTTAATGATTATATATGTCCAGAATCTACTTCCCAGGAAAAATATAAACTTCTTAAAGAAAAGACCATCTCATTTTGTCTTTATATTCCCACATGGCATTTGGAAGATGTACACCAGGTTGGGTCCAGCTAACACCTGACCAGCACCCCTCCCCCAATATGGATAAATGCTGGTCATGATGCCCTAAGTTACCCGGCTCACCAGAGCTGGCACTGTTCTCAGCTTGCCTGTCTTAGGATCCTTTTCTGTGATCTGTAGTTCATCCAAGGGCAATGCAGGCATTTTGCTGGGGTCCCCTCCTCCTGAAGGCAAACAAGAAAGAGTGAGAGAGGTCAGCAGGGCATTAGACCATCTCCTGGCTTACAAGGCACCCTCCTCCTTCTCCCAAGACCCCTCATATAAGAGGTTTGAGAGATGAGAAAAGCAAGTCCCTTGGAGGGTAACTTGCCCAATGTCCTGCGGGCAAAGGCAGACCTAAATAAGACAAGCCACAGTGAGTGTACAGCTAACAACTTTGTCATTAAATGTTTCAATGATGTCATCCTTTGAAAGGTGGAGAACCCCAATAGAAGAAATCTAATTCTGACTGGTGTCAATAAGGAGGCATTGGTTGTCAGGGTGTAAATGGAGGAAACCTTGCAGGGAAGCAACCTTTCCATTGTAAAACCTGAGAGAGAGGAGAGAAAGCTCAGTATGAGTCTCAAATGTACCCTAGACTTCAGGTCAGGAATCTCAAGAGATCAGAGAAAGGCTGGGCTTGGCCTCGAATTCTATACAGCCCCCTCTAACGATGAAATTCTGCAGATGCACAGAGGAAACAACAAGGAGGAGGTGATGAAGAGGGTAATGTAGATGTGCAAGGGACTTAGCCCCCAACTTGAACTTTAAAGACATGCAGAGCAGACGTGAGCAATGTCATGGCATGGGAGCCAAGTGACCAAGGCACGGCATGACCTCATACAAAGGCAACAAAGAGGTTGTTGGGGGCTCTTCAAGGCTATACTGAAGAAAAAGATGAGAGGAAGGACAAAGCAAGGGCCTTAGGCCATTCTTATGGCAAGAGGAGGGGCAGATAAGAGTATTTCCCAATAGATTCAGAACTAGCTGAAAGGCCAGACCCAACGAGCAGTCATTCCCGGCTCAATATCAACTTGGGCAATCTTCAGTAGACTGCCCCAGGGATCTGTGCTGGGCCTTCTACTGTTTCCTCTTCTTATCAATGACTCGGGTAAAGGCAGAGAGGCACATATACTTTTGAACTCTGTATAAAGGGATAAGTGGATGACAGTCATGATCCAAAAATGTTCAACGGGCTAGAACACTGGGCTGAATTTTAAAAGACTAATGAACATGAACCATCTTACACTTGGGTGCAAAAGCCCTATTTTATAGGTTTAAAAATGGTGGTTAAGCTACCTGCCCATGTGTCTGACAAAGATCTGGGGGTCTTAGTGAAGTAGAAGCTCAGTATAAGTAAATAATGTGATGGGGCAGGAAAGAAAGCTGTCATGGCATCTTGGGCCACACTGAGAGGCATAGATGGCAGCCCATGAAGGTGATCAATAGTCTCATTACGCATTGGTCAAACCTTAACTCGTTCTGAAGATCACTGGCAAGCCGGAGGGCGTCCAGGAGACCAGGACAATGAAAGATCCTCACACTATGCCATATGAGAACTGACCGGAGAAGACTCAAGGGGACTCAAGAAGACTGAAAGGCTGTCACAGCGAAGAGGAATACAACTTGTTCTGTCTGGCCCCAAAGGACCAAACTAGAGCCTGTGGGCGGCAGCTGCAGAGAGGCCATTTTGGCTGGATGTCAAGAAAAACTCTCTGACAGTGTGAGTGACAGAACAGGTGGCCTGGGGAGAACATCCACTTGCTGGGAATACAATAGAAGGGATTCCTGTCCCAGTGAGAAATAATGCAGGAACAAAGGGAACTGGAAGGCCTCTGAGGGTGCAGGTTCAAATTCCAGCTCTGTGACTCAGCCCCTTCACGACCATGTCTAAGCTACTCTTTAATAGCTTCTCTGGGCCTGATTTTATAAAATGAGTGTGGCTGGACTCTGGCTCTAAATCTCTGATCCTATGTGTCTCGTAATTCTGGGCCTTTGATCTTGGATGGAGGATTGACAGAAAGATACAGACCCAAAGGGTACACACAGAGGAGCAACAGACATGGATGAGCCGCCATCTACATGGTAGGAGAGTCCAGCACTGAGGTTACAGGCCCACTGAAGCCCTGCAGCGCTCGGAGATGGACCTGAATAAAAAGAATTTCACTCATCTACAAAATGACAGTGTTGGACTAGATGGGTTCCTGAGTCACTGCCACCTGCCCTAATCATTAATGTTAGGCCTCATTTACATTTCTGAGCATTCTAGAAGGGGTGAGGAGTGGGTTGTATTTCAGGAAATGATTACGATATTAAAAAAAAAAAGACTAAGGTGACTTGTGGAGGGGGAAGGAAGAGGGGGAAGGGAGCTGTTACAAAGCCAGAGGATTAGAAAGGGGCCTTAGCAGCCTAGTCCAATCTCTACCAGAAAAAGAATCCCAGCTATGTCACTCCCAAGAAGTGACCTCCAGACACTGAAGACATCCAAGGAGGGAGGGCGCATGACCTCCCCCAGGCAGCTGAGCCACACCAGGGGACAGCTCCCGTGGGCAGGAAGGGTTTCCTGACACCCAACTCCAAGTGGACTCTGCAATGGCCACCCACCCATCGCTCCTACTTCTGGCCTCTGGGGCCAAAGGAAGCAAGTCTACTCCAAGGATCCCAGGACTGGCACTGGAAAAGACCTCAAAGGCCAGAGTTTAGACCAGGCATTCTTCATGTGGGCTCCACGAACTTGTCTTAAAAAACATTCTCTGTCTGTATTTCCATATGATCCATTTCCTTTGTAACTGTGGATTTTATTTTACATATGTAAGAACATTCTTCTGCACAGGCTTCACCAGACTCCCAAAGGGGCCATGATACAAAAATGGGGAAGAATCTCTGTTCTAGCTGTCATACTTTTTTCCCCTCTTCCCCATCAAATGACTATGGATCAGGGGTCTAGAGGTGAAGGACCTCAGAGGCTTCTAGTCCAATACCCCTATTTTACAGAGGATCAGCAGCACGTGCAGGCCAATATAAGCCAAGATGGAGAGCCTGATCATCTGACTCCAAAGGCAGTGGTTTTCCCATTTACACGACAGGTACAAGTAGCCAGCTCCAAGGTCCCTCGAACCTTCTTTCTCCAGGCTCAATGCTTCCAGTCCTTCCAGCTGCTTCTCAAAGGACATGAATTGAAGGATCCTGGCTGCCTTCCTCTGGACCCTCTCCAGTCTGTCAATACCTTCCTAAATCAGGGTGCCCAGAACCAAACCCAAATGTTCTTATATGGTCTGAGCAGGGTCACTGGGGAAGAACAAAAGGGACTGGCCTGACGTAACTCTGAAAACAGTAGCCAATGGGAAGAAGGCCCTCTATGAGCCTTCAACAGGAATGAGAATTATTGGTGTTCATAAGTCAATGGGGCAAAGGCACCGTGAGTTACTGGTGTTCATAAGCCAAGAGAACAGGGAGAGGTTGACAGGAGAACTGTCAGATGGATAGGCTTCACCTTGATATCCTAGCCTTTAGTTTTCTACTTTATAAACTGAGGGCATTGCTGCCCACACAAAGCAACCCTTTGTACTTTGAAAAGCTTTTATGAAGACAGTAATCATGAACATCAGGACACTGGGACTGTGGCCAGTTGCCTCAAGGTCTTAAAGCCAGCTACTCAACAAGCACTAGAAGCTGGGAGGTCATTCTAGGAGGGCTCTGTAGGAAACACGAGCCAAGCAGCAGGGTCCCCATTGCTTTTGGTACACACGAGAAATAAAGTACTTACTAAGCCCTACAGAAGACAACAGAGAAGAGCCTACAGCAGCATGGCGTCGTGAGAGAGCACTATGTTTGGAATCAAGTAAACCTGAGTTCCAATCCTGTCTTAGGCATCTGCTAGCTGTGTGACTCTGGGTGAGTCACAGAACTTTTCTGTGCCTCAGTTTCCACATTTGTAAAGGGAGAAGGCTGAACCCCATGACCTCTGAGATCCCTGCCAGCTCTTTCTCTATGATCCTATGGCCCAAGGGGGCAGCCCTAGTGATAACTGCAGAGTAATTAATAGGTGTGGCAGCTTCCCTGTTCCAGACCCTGAGGCAGGAATCCATTGCTGGGGAAATCCCTCTAAATCCCAGATGCTGCTCTCCCAACGCAGTCCGCTCCCATCACCAACAACACTGCCAGTCTCCCCATAATCCACTCCCAGCTCTGGGCTCCAGGCAGAACAGTGTGATGAGAAAGAGGACTCAATCTGAAGTCAAGACCCCACTTCAAAGTCTGGCTCTGTTGACTTAGCCAGTCAATTCACCTCTTTAGACTTTTCTCCTCATCTCTATGGTGGGGATAATGCCTCCAAGGGTCATACTGATGAAATGGAACGACCCGTGTACCCTTCAGCAGTTATGAGAGTAGGCCCCTCATTGGATAGTCTTCCCCCATAGCGGTTCTCTCATTATTTCTCCTTCCTCCTCTCTGAGCCTGTGTCCTCATCTGTAAAGTTACCTTGGCCTAGACAGCCCCTGAGGTTCTCCCATGGCCTAGCTCCAAAGCCTAGCACACAGCACAATGCCTAGCACACAGTAAATGTCAAATAACTACTGTCAACTGGTTGATTCAGAAGGCAAGAGGCAGCAGAGTGTAGCAGAGAGAGGGCCGGCCTGGGACATAGGAAGACTCCTACTTGTGACTCATGTGAGCTCTGGGGGTGAATCACCTAACCTTTGTGCCCTAGGCAACTCAATGACAAGAGGCAAAACAGGTGGCCACCTGCACCAGTGGAGAGAAATCCCACACTGGGAATTCTCCAGGCTACTGAAATCAAAGGCAGGTCTGGACTAAACAAAACAAAAACCACAAGTTTACAAGTCACAGAGCTAATGTGGTGGTTACAAAAACAAAATCCACAAATCACTTACAACCTGCTGGAAAGGATCCCGACATGTACAGAGAGGAGTCTAGAGAATAGGTCATCTGAGGAGGGTGGGGAAGAGAAGATTTCATGAAAGTGAAAGGAGAAAGGAACCTTGAAGATCAAGATTTGAAGAACAGGTGGGCCCCCTTCTCTGCTGAGACATGGCCCTTGCCCTGGTGCAAGCCCTCATCACCTCACACCTAGACTGGGGAGTCTGCTGCCTCTGCCCACTCCAGCCCATCGTCCACTTAGCCACCAAAGTGATTCTCCTAAAGTGCAGGTCGGACCTCTGCACACTGTTGCTCCAGAAATTCTGTGGCTCCCAATTCCATCCAGGAGCAAAGACAAAGATCCTGTCTGGCATTTCAAACTCTTCAAAGCCTGGCCCCTTCTTCTCTTTCTATTCTTCTTACATCTTACACCCTCCTACCCCACCCACAGTCTCTTCAGTCCAGGGACACCGGCCTCCCAGCTGTTCCTCAAACAAAATACTTGTCTGAGTATTTTCTCTGTCTGTCCCTCATGCCTGGAAGGCGCTGTCTCCTCATCTCCACCTCCTGCCTTGCTTCAAGTTCCAATTGAAATTCTACCCCGTAAGAAGCTTTTCCCAACTGCCCTTAATTCTAGGGCCTCTGATACATCTTGTCTGTCCAGAGTTATCTGCATGTTGTCTCCCCCATTAGACTGGGGGGGAGTTCCTTGGGAGCAGAGTAACCCCAGCACTTAGTACAGAGCCCTGCACTTATGGGATACTTAATGCTGACTGAGATCTGAGATGAGGAAGAAGTGCATTCCAGGCATGGGGGGCGGTCCTGCAAAGCAGGAGATGGCAAAGGCTTCTGTAAAGAGCTGGTGGTACTATTTGACACAAGGGAAATGCTGCTTCATAAAAACTACTCTCGTTTTTATAGCACCTTAAATGAGACAAAAGCACTTTCCTCAGGACATCTCTGTGATTTAGGTCAAGTCCAAAGAATGTTATTGTCATTATTTGTGGCCCAGAGGAGTGAAGAGGGTCATGCCCAAAGGCCCACATCTAGTAAGTGGTACAAGAGGGGTCTGAACCCCAGAAGCTCTGACTCCAATTTCTATTGTATTAGGAGGTAATAAGTATTGACTTGGGGAATGGGGGAGTCTGGGAAGAATGATCTCTAAGGGCCCTTGTCACTCTGAGAGTTACTGGGTACAGGGTTAACGTCACCGTTGGAGAAAGTGAAGAGACACTCATAGAACCTCCTCCTCTCTCTGCGTTTTGACACTCACCCCCAGAATGAAGTTCTCTAGTCTGCGCCTACTCATCTCCCTTACACTCACTCCAGTCCCTCTCCAGTCTTTCCCCATCCATTCGATTCTCTCCACCTTCCCTTTCTCCAGTCTGTTCTATCCGCCTCCTATCTCCCCCCAACTCCATCTCATCTCCCCCTGGTCTCCCCTCCCCCTGCACTCTCTTCCATTCCACCCCCCCCCGCCTCCCATTCCATTTCATTTCCCCTTTCCCGATCAACTCTGTCCCCCTTTCTTCTGTACCCACTCTCCCCCTACTCCATCCTATCCCCGCTCCATCCTGTCTCTCCCCCACTGCGTTCTATTCTCTCTCTTCTGTCCCCCTTTATCTCCCCCATTCCGTTCCACTTCCCCTTTCCCTATCAATTCCGTTCCCCTTTCCTCTGCACCGATTTAGTCTATTTCCTCCTCTCCCCCCTCCCCTCTCCCCCACGCCGTCCTATCTCCCTCCCCTTTCCCCCCACTCCGTCCTATCTCCCTCCCCTTTCCCCCCACTCCGTCCTCTCCCCCCTCCCCTCTCCCCCACTCCATCCTATGCCCCCTCCTCCACTCCGTCCTC
>CM053580.1:581936814-581960421 GCA_028627135.1 Pseudochirops cupreus
CTCTCCCCCCTCCCCTCTCCCCCACTCCGTTCTATCCTGCCCTCCCCTCTCCCCCCACTCCACACCCTTCTATCCCCTCTCCCTGGACCCCATCCCTCCATCTGTCTCTTCACTCTATTCCTTCCCCCGGCCGGGGTTCTCCTTTCTCTCCTCCCCTTCCTTTTACCCACCCCCTGTAGAGGCCGAGATTGCCTCTCGCTACCGCTCACGCTCCCGGCGCCGGTTGCCGGTCTTCGGTGTGACAGCTTAGGGCAGTGCCGCCATTTCCGGGGTCACGGAACTACTGCGCAGGTGCAGAAAGGAAGCGTTCCGGAAGGCCCGCCCCCTTCGGGGACTGCTTCCTTCCTTTACCTGCTTCTCCGGGCCATGAAGCCCCGCCCCCGCCACGAGCCTGACCGTTTGGACCACGCCCTCTGCCTCCCAACCCCTAGCGCCCAGCCTCAGGACGGAAATTGAACCTGCGCGACCCCAGCGTGGGGGGAGGGGCGTGCACTTGGCATTTAAGAGTTTTGTCTTGCCCACAGTTGTCTGGAAGAGGAGGGAAAGGTTTTGTGTCTCGTCCAGACCCCAGTGATTGCAGTTATTCCCATTTTACGGTAGAAGCAACTGAGGCTTCAGCAGGGGAAGGGACTGGCCCGAGGTCAGTTAATTAAAAATCCACAATAATGATAATTAATCACAACGAACGATTACGCAGCGCTTTATGTAGGAGGAGGGGACGCAAGGGTGAGCCCCGCGGACCCTGGGCTCAGATCCGGGCTCAGATCCTGGCCCAGACCTTTCCCAGAATCCCCGAGTGGGGCGGGGGCCCAGAGGCAATCCAGTCCAACGCGGACCTGAGTGCAAATACCGAAGATGACCACGTGGCTGCTCAGTGGACACGTGGTCATCCCAGTTGGCCTGAAGACCTGCAGGGATGGGGAGCTCACCGCCTTTCAAGACGTCCCTAGTCAACCGCACCAGCCCGCGCCTGGACTGTGGAAGCACCCTCCCACTTCAGTTAAGTGCGCTTACCGAGCACCTGGGCGGCTTAACTCCAGTGCCTGCACTCTGTTAATCATTTCCCGCTTATCCTGTGAATAGCGCACTCTGTATTCTTATGTTTGCATGTTGTTTCGCCCATTAGGTTGAGGGCAGGGACAGCCTTTGTATCCCTAGCTTCATTTTGTATCTCAAAGGCTGATCAGAGCACCTGGCATGCAGCAGGTGCCTAATAAATGCTGACTCATTGATTGCCAGGCCCTGGCAGTCTTCAAGCCTTGGGTAATTAATGTTCATAAAGGATGGTTCTAATTTCACAAAATCTCCAAACTGAAAAAGACCACGCAGGTTCAGGTATAAGGGACCCCAAATCAGGCTCCAGCATCTCCAGTGGGAGGCCATCCACCCTTGGCTGGAAGAGCCCACTTCCCACTTGTATAGCTCTGATTGTAGAGAAGTTCTTTTGCAATTTTCAGCTATTACTTCTAGTTCTGCCCTCTGACATCAAGCAGAAGTAATCCAATCCCTTTTCCAAGAGACAACTCTTTCAGTGTTTGAGGACCTTTATTGTGTCCCCCCTTCTCCAGGTCAGACACCCTTCAACTGCTTCTTCCACAGCATGGTCTCAGCTCCCTTCACCATTCTCCTCTGTTTGAGACAAATTCTTCAGTGTATCAACTTCCTCTGTAATACCCAGACCTGAGCCGGATAGCCTAGGTGGGGTCTGAGGAAGGTAGAATACAGAATACTGGCACCCTCTTAATTTCAGACATTCTACTTCTTATAGAGTTAGGGAACAGGACTGTGACTTTGTTGTTAGAGAGGCCTCCCAGAGGAAGAAATTCTCTCTTCCAAAGCAATTGACCTCTCTGCTGTTGATAGTCTCAGAGAGTTTCCTAGAAGACTTAAGTAACTTGCCTGGGTCACACAGTCAGTATGAGTCAGAGGCAGGACTTGAACAGGCTTTGAGGCCAGCTGTATGCCAAGCTGTTTCTTTTAATGTAGTATAATATTATATTAGCTTTCTTGGCTGCTATATCACACAGTTAATTCATATAGATCTTACTTAAAATCCCCAGCTCTTGTACTGGTGAAATTGATTTTTTGAGCCCAAGTCTCAGACTTTACATTGACCCTTACTCTACTTCAGCTTATTCAAGTCTGCCCAAGTGTTCTATACTGTCAACATCTTTTTGAATCCTAGTTCTTTCAGGCAGGTGTATTAGCTATCCTATGTAGCATAATGAATAGAGCCCCAGACTTGGGATCAGAAAGACCCAGGTTCAAATCCTGCTTACTATCTGTGTGACCTTGGGAAGTCAATTAACCTGTCTGGGCCTCAGTCTCCTCATCTATAAAATAAAAGAATTGGAATTGATGGTCTCTATGATCCTACTCAACTTTATGGCTATCCACAGTGGACAAGCATGCCATCTCTGTCTTTATCCAAGTCATTGATAAAACTGTTAAATTGCATAGGGCCAAGCTCCCTAATGCGTTGGAGATCTCCTTCCAAGTTGATATTGAATTACTAGTGGCTATCCCTTTGGGTCCACCCTTTCAATCAGCTTCAAATCCACTTAGTTACTCTATCCTCTCTCCCACCTTCCTCTACCTCTTCCATAAGAGTAGCATGACAGTCATACTTCTTATACTTCCCTAAAAGTACTTATAGTCTTATATTTCCTTAAAAATCTCTGGTGGTTATATCCCCAGCTTTCTCCTGGTCTACCAATCTAGTAACACTACCAAAAAAGCTTTCAGGTTACTTTGGTCTGATCTGTTCTTGAGGAGACCATGTTGATTCTTCCTTTTTCAGATGTTCGTTAACTTTTTAACAATCCATCTGTTTTACATTTGACTTCCCTTCTCTCTCATTATCTTCCTTGGTTATTGACTTTCTATTAGCTCTTTGGGCTCAGTCCATTCCAGTCCAAAGATTATTCTTCTTGGCAGAGACGACAGAAGAATTAAGAGTTGGGCAGCTCTGCCTTCTCCGGATCAGTTAACACTGCTCTGCCCATCCCTCTGATGTCAATATAACCTACTTTTTTTTAAACACCTTGCTATCCTTAGCTTTTCTCCAGATCCAGATGTATGTTCCTAGGATCTGGGCCCTGGGTGCCCACGTTGGTCTCTTTGGGTAACTCCCACTTTTACCTCCTCAGAGGAAAATACTCTCTTGAGAACTTCCCATCTATCAAGAGCTAAGACAAGATATTGGTGGAAAAAGGAGGCTTAAATTAACCCAACACATCCCTGTAACACCAGTCTTGTGTTAGGGAAGAGTTTATGGAGCAGACCTGGGACAGCTTGAGTGAACTTTACTCTTAGGTGGATTGGCCTGGAAGCCAGCCATGGGCCCTCTGGGCAAGGAGAATATAAAGTCTTCCCTAAAGCTCTGAGCTCAAACTCTTGAGACCCCTAGGGAGTTTCTTTGCTCATAACCTCCTTGCTGGCGGCTTTTAACTGCTGGACTACAGTCACATCTATTAAAGCCTTCTGTCCCAATTACGCTTAACTCTAATGTCTTCCCTCTGCTGATTATCTCCAATTTATCCTGTAAACCTCATTTGTACTGAATTGTTTGTGTGCTGTTTCCCTCCTTAGTCTGTAAGCTCCTTGGGGCAGATACAGTCTTTTCCATTTGTTTCTCCAGAGCTTAGCACAGTGTTTTGTATATAGTAAGTGCTTAATAAATGCTTCATTCATTCATTCATCTTCGTCTGAATGATTAGCTGCCTTGAGGACTGCTTTTACCTGGGGGGTTGTCAGTATGGATTTGAATAAAGACTAATAGCACCTTCAGGTTCTGAGTGGCATCATGACATCCTGGCTGGGTTGACTTCCTATTGAGTTTTGGTCCTTGGTGTCCCACCTATCTTCTCTCTGAGCCACTGAAATGTACTCTTCCCCAATCTAGAATGCATGTAAAACTATGCTGGGCTTCACTTTCTTTCTCTATCACAAACTCTAAGATGGAGTGGTCCCTTGTGCACCCATGTTCTCAATGACATCATTTCCCTCCTAGCAACAAGTTCTGGGCAGAGTCAGATCCAGAAGAGGATTGCCCCTTTTGGGTCTCTTCTTCATTTACATTTCCATCAACCTAAATTTGCCAGAAGTTTGCAACAACTGAGGAATAAGACTGACCAACTGGCCAGACTGTGACCTCAAGGCCCTGCGAGAAAGCAAAGGAAAGAGGGTTGTGTAAGAACCAGGTCAGGTGAAAAGATGTAAAATTTGATTAAACGTCTTCTGGTTTAATGAAAGCCAAGAGGACCAATATCCTTCACCCCATGCACGCTCCATGGTTTCCTCGGAATGTGACTATCTCAGAGCGTGCATTCCTTATCTGGGCTGAATTCTATTAAGCTGATGGGGTATCTGGTCTTAAAATAGAATAGGCAGGTGAAAGGAGCCTTCGGCAGGAGCAACAGGGCAGTCCAGTGGAAAGAGCCTGGGATTTAAAGTCCAAGCTCAGACCATTGGCCTTGGCCAAGTGGCTGAACTTCTCTGGGCCTCAGTTTGCTCATCTGCAAAATGAAGGTTCGATAAGAGGCCACATGACCCAGTGGACAACGTCCTGGACTGAGAGTCTGAGAGAGCTGGGTTTAAATGCCATATCAGATATTTGCTGGCTCTGTAAGCCTGGACAAGTAACTGCACCCCAGTTTCTTCATCTGTAGAATGGGGCTAACCACAGCACACCTCTCACAGAGTTTTTGTAAGGATGAAATGAGTCGATGTATGGGAGCTTTATGTGAACATCAAACAGCTATACCTCCAAGGCCCCCTCTGGCTCTGTGACCCCATGGAGACATTCAAATCCTACCTTTGTCCTCACTACTTTTGTCACCTTGGACAAGTAACTTAATGCCCCTGAGTCTCAGTTTCCTCCTCTGTAAAGTGATGTTGGTTTTGAAGGTCCCTAGAAGGTTCTAGAGCTTGTGATGCCAAGTAAGGCTCGAACCTTATTTATACTATTATTTTTACATGTCTACACACACACACACAATCTAGATCATTCCAGATCCAGATTCAAAGGCACAAAAGAGTTGTAGTTGAGGTGTTAAAAAAGAGAACAAGGAGAGAGAAGCAGGGAGGCAGAGAAACCAGCCGCCATCTTTCTGGGGGCATCTGCTGCTCTTCATGGTCTCAGTCCCATTCTTCCCCACCCCCCTTGTGGATTGTAAACTCCTTGAGGGCAACGCCCACCTTTTTATTAATCGTATTCTCACAGTAGGTGCTCAATAAATGGTAATTGGATTGGATTGGATTGGGATGGAATGACCAGTGGAACACATTTGGCTTAGTAGGGATTGTACTTAGATTGACCTGCTTCTCTCTAGGGCAGTGGTTCTCAGCCTGTGGGTCGTGACCCCTTTGGGGGTCAAATGACCCTTTCACAGGGGTCACCTAAGACATTGGAAAACACATATATCCGATGGTCTTAGGAACAGAGACACCACTTCTCTGTCTCCAGGCAGGTCCACCACATGCAGATACACCTACATACCAGTATTAAAGGGGTGTGGCATTAGGAAGGTTGAGAACTATTGCTCTAGGGCAATCTTCTCATCTTATAGTTCCCCACATGGAGCCTGCAAAGAACAGGGGGGAGAGGACCCTGGAATTATTGCAAAAGGCCCATTTCATTCAATGAATGAGTCAGCATAAGAAACACACTGGACTGCAACAAATTTGTGTTCTTACACCTTCCAGTGATGTAGCTCATAAACCCACTGGTGCTTTCTTATCCCCAGTGACTTGTTTGGTTCCTTCCATGAATTCCCTTTAAGTGGTCCTTCCAGTATACTAAAGACCTTCCTCTTGGCTTGTTAATTGAATGCGATGGGTATCAGAGTGGCAGATGGGCAAACCACCCTTTTTCCTAGGCTCTCACTACATGACTGGCCCACTTCCTTTTTCCATCATACGGCTCCTGGAAGATACCTTTTATCAGGTGTGTAACAAGCAACTTTTTCAGCTGGGCAAGTGTTGGTGGGTTCAGGAGGGAAAAATTCCAGATGATGCAAGTGTGCCATGGGCAGCTAGGTGGTGTGGAGGATAAAGCGCCTACACTGGAGTCAGCGAGACTCATCTTCCTGAGTTCAAATCCAGCCTCAGACACTTACTAGCTGTGTGACCCTGGGCAAGTCACTTCACTTTGCTTCAGTTTCTTTATCTATAAAATGAACCGGAAAAAAAAATGGCAAACCACTCCAGTATCTCTGCCAAGAGAACCCCAAATGGGGTCGTGAAGAGTTGGACACTCCTGAACAACAGCAAGAACAAAGCTGATGTCATATTTGAGATAATGTTTTACTTAGCACAGTGTCCAACACATGTGCTTAATAAATGCTCACTCACTCCCTTCTAGCTGGGATCATTCAGAAGAATAGAGGATCATAGATCTACAGAGGGAAGGAAACTCTGAGGCCATGTGTCATGAAGATCTTCCCTGCCCCTTAATAGACTTAGGGGGGAATTCAAAGACTTCCCCTGCTTTGAAAGTAAACTCTGCCCCCCTAATAGGCTGAATGTAATCACATGGAGCCTATAATGGAGGGAATTTGTTAAAAGGGTGCAGCAGAGCCCACAAGAAGCTTCCCTGCTGTGAAGATAAACTCTATCCCCTAACAGGATGAATGTACTCACATGCAGCCTGTGGTGGGAGGAGTTTACTGAAGGGAAGCAGAGCCCACAGGAAGCTGGTAGTCAGAGCCGGAGAGATGGTGGGAGAGAGAGGTGCTCAGGTAAGGAGAGAGAAAGGTTTGTGAGTAAATATTGATCTTGTACGGGTTTGTGGGAAGGCTGAAGGAGGCTGTGGCTCTCAGCATTATTATGGCTTCTTAATATCTTTGGTACTATGATGGAATCAGCTTACTGATTTAGGGATTCAGTTTTCTGGTGTCTAAATAAATGCTTCAGTTCTGTCCTCTATATGGAGAGTTTGGTGTATTTTGCGATAGAACATCATGTGATATTTATGATCATGGTCTTTATCGTGATGATGGGCTCTATATATATTGCATTGGTGCTACAACATTTTACAAAAGAAAACAACCAACAATCATAGGATCTGTGGCCAGAATGAACCTTAGAAGCACTCTAGTCCAATCATCTCATTTTACAGACAATAAAACTGAGACCTAAGGAGGTGAAATTACTTGCAACAGAGGCAGGATTAGAACCCAGCTCCATTGACTGACTTTAGAGCCAGTTCTCTTCATTCCATCACACTCATGACTTCAACTCTCTTTTTGGAGGCAGTTGGGGTTAAGTGATTTGCCCAGGGTCACAGAACTAGCAAGTGTCTGAGGTCGGATTTGAATTCAGGTCCTCCTGACTGCAGGGCTGGTGCTCCATCTACTGTACCACCCAGATGCCCGTATGATTTCAGCTTTTTGAATCTCAGTTTCCTCTTCTAGTAGGGTGGATAATAATATATTTACCTGCCTCATAGGGCTATGATGTGAGCACATCATAAACTGTAAAACTCCATAGAAATGTAAAGTATGATTATTGATGGAAACTTCATCTTCCTGCCTCCTTCCCCACCCAGTTCTGGCCAGGACACAGCTTAGACACTCTCCCCTTTCTCTGGTTCTCTTTCGTGACTCATCCCTTGGAGTTTCAAGGGAGGCAGCCATCATTCCCAAAGTCCTATCATTAGTTGTAACAAAATGCCTTAAATATAAATTAGAGAGGCATCATCCCCACCAAGGGAATGACACGAAGGGAAGTGTTCCTCTCCCAACCCATCATTTGACAGATGAGAAGGTAAGTGACAGACCCCAAATCATACAGGAAGCAGGAGCGGGACTGGGGTTCACCTCCACATCTAGCCAGCTGAAAAGTATTTCTA
Source organism: Pseudochirops cupreus (assembly GCA_028627135.1). Classification (NCBI taxonomy): domain Eukaryota; kingdom Metazoa; phylum Chordata; class Mammalia; order Diprotodontia; family Pseudocheiridae; genus Pseudochirops; species Pseudochirops cupreus. Next base: position 581,944,667 of record CM053580.1, read on the forward strand.
TTACCCTCCAACCAGCGGTTTTTCTGACTGATCACCATCCAGTGGGGATAACAGAATGAAAGAATGAAAAAAAAAACATTTATTAAGCACTTACTGTATACCAAGTCATGTGCTAAGTGCTGAGAATACAAACAGGAAAGTCAGACAGTCTCTTCTCTCAAGAAACTCACATTGTAATGAGAGAAGTGATACATATGGATGATTTCAGCAACAATTCAAAGAGAAAGCCCTAGTGACTCTTTGATGATGATGGTGGTGGTGGTTGTAATGATGGTGGTAGTGGTGGTGATGATGGTGGTAGTGGTGGTGATGATGGTGGTGGTGGTGGTAATGATGGTGGTGGTGGTAGTGATGATGGTGATGATGGTGGTAGTGGTGGTGATGATGGTGGTGGTAGAGGTGATGATGGTGGTGGTGGTGATGGTGATGGTGGAGGTGATGGTGGTAGTGGTGGTGATGATGGTGATGATGGTGATGGTGGTGGTGATGATGGTGATGGTGGTGGTAATGACATAGCACCTTAAAGTTTGGAAAGTGCTCCATGTTCATCATATGGGAGGCTTACAAACTATGTGGGAAGGAAGTACTATAATTATTGCCATTTTACAAATAAGAAGAATGAGGCTCTTGAGAAGTAAGAAGACTAGGCCAAGGTCAAACAGGTAAGAAGCATCCAAGAAAGAATTTAAAACTAGGTCTTCCTGACTCCAGGAATATGCTGTCTTTCAGAATGAGGTCTCTTTGCAAGGAAGAATGCTTGACTCCCAAAGACCTACAAGCCACTTCCAAGCAATGAGTTTTCCTTCTTGGTTCACTTAGAAGAGTGAGGACAATCCCATAGTTTGCCTGAGGTCACAAGACGAGTTAGTTGCAGAACAATTAGTCAATCAACAAACACTTATTGAACTCTTGCTGGGTACCAGTCGTAGCACTTGGCTCTCTGGATACAAAGATATAAGTTACACCTCCTAGACTAGAGAAGGTGAACCTCTCAGGGCAGACTGAGTTAACCCAGAGTGAAAGGAGAAAGAGGTGACTTCACTGGGTACCCTGGGAATCTTTCTGTGAATTCTTTGATCTGTGAACATGCCCCCTGGATATACCTCCTACACCCACCACGTCCTTCAGTCACTTACTAGTAGGTGATTACATTTACCACGGGAGGCCTCCTCTCAGCTGCTTCACTCATCACCATCACATTTGTATCTCCGTAATGACATCTCCTTACACGTGTATCAGTCGATAATATGTGAAGGCTATCTCTCTCTGGTTTTGCCTTTACAACACCATTTGTATTTGGCCCCTTCTCTGTACTCACAGAACTGCCCTCTTAGTTCAGCCCCACTTCTTCCATATGCCTCGGTCCCTGGGGAGAAGGGTGTCATACTGCAGGTGGCTGCTACAAAGCCATCACCCTGCCAAGTTCACATCTAAATGTGCATGGCCAGATGGAGAAGATGCCAGTATCTCAGTGAAGAGCCACTGCTGAGCTGAGTCTAGCTGGTTGAAGGTCCATCTACATGCAGACTGTCATGTATTCCAGTTCCTGGATCTCAATTTGTCAGAGCTTACAAGGTCACAGTCTTGTTTGATCCATCTCCAATTTCTTCTCCTGAGTCTGGAAAGATCAGATGCACCAGGAACAGAAGTAAAAGTAGGACCACATTGCCTTAGATCCACCAGCGGGGGGTGAGGGGTGGGAAGGAGGCTGCTGGTACCTACCTGGAAGCGTACAGTGATTAGTGCCTTCTCACTCCAACACAGCCAGGGAAGACAAGCTGAGTTACCCCATGGAGGTCTTTTGGATGCACACCCAGATTTGGCTCAGCAGCCAATGGCAGGCCGTAATCAGATCAGAAATAGTCATAGAATACCTGGGCATTCATCAGAGTCCGCTTGGAGGCTTGAATCAGACAAGCACTTTGTGAATGCTCTTAAGGGCTGAGCTCTCAATGGTCAGTCCCACATTAGGCTGCCCTTCACATATTTGAAGATAGCAGTCATGAGTCTTCTCTTCTCCAAATTAAATGTTCCCGTTTCCTTAAGGTGATCCTTAGATGGGATAAACTTGAGGTCCTTCATTATCCTGACTATTCTCATCTGGCTATTTTCCCAGTAATCAACCAATCCATAAACATTTATTAAGTGCCAGCTATGTTCCAGGCACTGCACTAAACTCTGGGGATACAAAATGGGGCAAAACAGTTCCTGCCCTCAAGGAGCTTACAGTCTAGTAAAGGAGACAACACAAACAAGGAGTATATACAGAATAAACAGTTAATAATTAAAAGGGAAGACACTAGAATTAACAGAGACTGGGGAAGGTTTCCTGTGGAAGACAGGATTTTAGTTGGAACTTAAAGGAAGCCATGGAGGTTGATACAGTGGAGGAGGGAGAGCATTCCAGACATGGGAGATGGCCAGAGAGAATGTCCCTTTGAGATTCTCTCAAAGATGGAGGGTCTTGCTCTTGGAACAGCCATGAGGCCAGTCTTTATCAATGTCCCTCCTAAAATGTGACCTCCAGAAGTGAACATAAACATGATCTGACCCAGGTGGAGGGCAGGACTGCCATCTTCTTCACCTGGATGGTACAGTTTGGTTGGTTGTGTTTAAACATAGTCTAACACTTCTCTGAAACAAAATCATAGAGGGAATTTCGGCTGCACTAGCCCAGGAAGGCATGATTCAACTAATTGGGGGGTTCAAATTATAGCTTTGCCCACAGATATAAGGAAAGAATCCTTGATGGGATGAAGTTATATCCCTTCTATAACCCATCTTCCACATATCTGTCAGAGATACTCCTAAATAAAGCACAGTTCTGATGGGTTACTTCCCTGCTCATTAAACTTCAGTTGCTCCCAATTCTAAGATCGAGTATAAATGTTTCCATTTGGTATGTAAAATCCTTCACAATCTGGTACCAATTTGCCTTCCCAGCCTTGCCACACGTAACTCCACTTCATACACTTTCCCAAATAAAATTGGCCAACTTTATGCTCTTTTGCATGGACATTCTATCTCTAATCTCTGTGCCTTTGCCCAGACAGATTCTTATTCTCATAGAATCCCCAGCTTCCTTCAAAGCTCTGATCAAACACTGTCTCCTAAATGAGGCCTTTCTGATCCCCCAGCTGCTGGTGTCACCCTCCTGAATGACGTTGTATTTATTTTGTTCATTTCTTATACTGCATATACTTATATGTGCCAATGCTGCTTTCTTTGCCCGTTAAGGACAAGGACCATTCATTCGTGTTTCTGTATATCTCCAGGGCCTGGCATATAGTAGGTGTTTAATAAATATATGTTGATTGACTGATTGATTGAGAAGCCAAGCACCTTTTAGCCTGTTATATAAAAGGAGTGGGAAGAGTTCATCCTTCTGCTTCTCTTCATTGCATTCTGTACCTGCTCCATGTATAGAACAGCCTCTCTTTCTGGGGCTCAGCACAGGAAGCAAAAGACCATATTGAACCTGAGAAGCATGGAACTGAGGAACCCAGTACCCTGTTGATTAAAAACCAACTGGAAGGTAAAATGTCTTCTTTTCAAGGATGACTATCCCTTCAATGAGTATCTCTTCAATGTGACAAGGCCCCTGTCCTCAAGAAGCTTACCATCTAGCAGAGAAGACAAATGGTCTAGAATTGGAGTCTCAAGACTCAGGTTCTGATCCTGCCTCTGACTCTTACTAGCTATGAGACCACAGGAATCCATTACCCCTCTTGGAGCCTCAACCTCTTCATCTGCAAGATGTCAGGAATAATTGCACTACCTGCCTCCCAGGGTTATGGTAGAGAACATAGTTTGTTGATCTTAAAGGACTCTAGAAATAGGAAACGTTGTTTGAGTTAGTAGCAATATCAGCAACAGTTGAGAAGGAGCAAGTGGTAGACTTGAAGGAGTTCAGATCCTGCTTCAGATGCTTACTAGCTGTGTGGTCCCAGGTAAGTTATTTAATCTCTCTGGGTGTCATTCTCTCTATCTGTATAATGGGGATGACAATGGCACTTACCTCACAGAACGGTTGTGGGACTAAATAAGATAGTATCCATCAGGCCCTTTGCAGACCTTGAAAAGCTATAGTAATGTCAATGAGTATTTATTTTGTTCCTACTAGGTTCAGAAAGATTCATCTTGCTGAGTTCAAAACTGGCCTCAGATACTTGTTAGCTGTGTGACCTTGGGCAAGTCACTTGACCCTGTTGGTCTCAGTTTCCTCATCAGTCATATGTTCTAGAGAAGGGAATGGAAAACCCTTCTAAGATTTTGGTCAAGAAACTCCCAAATGGGGTCATGGAGAGTCAGACATGACTGAAGGGACTGAAAACTCCAAGGCAATATGCTGATTTTCCACCTGTCATCCCCTTGCTCTTGCTCTATAGCTGCCTGCCTCCTTTCCCCATCAAAGGTATCCTTGATGACATGTCTTTTAGTCACTTCTCACACATAAGTCACTGTTAACCATGGGCAGCAGGCCCCACTGTTATCTGACAAATCTCTGGGGTAGAAGCTGAGGCTCCAAAAAGAAAATATAAAAGAATGTCTGCCCTCATGGGGCTTACACACTACTGGGAGGAAGGAATAGGTAACTAGATTATTGGAGAGTCTTTGAGGGAGAGGAAAGAATACTGCCTGATCCACCAGGAACACAAAACAGGGAGAGAGGGAGGATCGATCAATTCTGCCTGACCTCAGAGAGCATGCATTCTAATGTGGCTGGAAGGGAGTGAGGGGGATCCCAAGAGTTTCCAAGGCAGGGCCTCTTAAACTTTTCCTGCTCACAACCCCTTTAGCACTTTTTAAATTGTGGGTCTCCACCCACACACTGTAGGGAGGGAGGGGAACTGAGCCTTGAAGGAAGTCAGGATTCTAAGCATCCCCTGCAAGGAATTGCGCAAACCATTGGCATCTCTGGGTAAGAAAGTATGGAAAGATCAAAGCCTGCCCTGGGCCCAGTCTACAAACACAACACCTCTGAAACCTGATTGTTCATGTGATGCTTTGCGTCACCAAAAAAAATCTACAAGCAGCCGCCAGAAAACCTGTCTTTATCAGAGGCAAGAAAACAGACTCAAGGCTGCTTGAATATTTAGGGGTTTGGGATTTGGGGGTTTTCCACCTTTTTTTGTATTCCCCAGTGCTTAAGCCAATGCCAGCACATAGTAGGAATGCTTGTTGACTGACTGACTTCAATTCCTCAGTTGGGATTGTCTTATTATGGAAGGGGGAGAGGGTGACAATATGGGCAATACAGGGGGTTTGTGGCCCCTTGGAAGGTCTGATGAAGCCTCTGGATCCCTTCTCAAAATAATATTTTTAAGTGAATAAAATAAAATACATTCATTATAAAGGAAACCAGTTATACTGAAATAGTTTTTAAAAAATGCAAGTTCACAAGCCCCAAATTCAGAACCCCTGATAGCATCATAGATTGAGAGTCAGAAGGGACCCCAGATTGAGAACCACTGAGCCCCAACTCCCTCATTTTATAGATAAGGAAATCAAAGCATAGAAAAGGAAGTGACTTGTCTAGGGTCATGCAATTAGTAAATGCCTGAGGTGGGATTTGAACCCAGATCAAGTCCAGTGCTCTATCTCCTACACTACACTGCCTATCAAGGTCTTGTGAGATAACAGAGGTGCCATCCTGGTATCTTGGATGCTTCTAGGAATTATATACTTGTAGATAATGAAGTATATTTTTCTTCCTCTGCTAAGGTCAGGCGGGAGGCATTTCAGCTGGAATCAGCCCACCTGGTTCAATTGGTTTTATAAGCCTATCACCAGGTTGTCTGGGGGTGGGGACTGGTGACCATCTTTTTTTTTTTTTGGAGGGCAATTGGGGTTAAGTGACTTGCCCAAAGTCACATGGCTAGTAAGTGTGTCAAGTGTCTGAGGTCAGATTTGAACTCAGGTCCTCCTGACTCCAGGGCCGGTGCTCTATTCACTGTGCCACCTAGCCACCCTTGTACCATCTTTTTTTATACTGTCTAATCATCTACCCAAACTTAGAGGGGCTGAGAGCCACAAGAGTAGAGGGAGTTCACCCCCAGATCCAGACCTGTGATGTCGTCAGCCTAGGAAATTCCTGGAGAGGAAACACTAACCTTCTCTGGAACTTTGCGTCCCATAATCTGATAAATCTCTGCCTCCAAGGCAGCTACCCCATGCTGCCTCTCGTTGAAGTCTTCATGATGTCACCATACAAGACAGTGGCCCTCTGAACATAATTAAGATTTTTCTGCCGGAGCCCTTCCTCTGTCCTCAACCTACCTTTTCACTCTTTCCCATTTTGCATACACCTAGTGTTCCAGGCCAGGTGAAGGTCTCCTCTCCTGTAAACTCATCCACACCCTATTCCGTCTCTGCCCCTTCTTGTCTTCTTTCCAGAATGCCCCTCTTCACCATCTCTGCAGGTCCAACTCTTCCCCATCCTTCAAGGCAGGGCCACCCACTGCCCCCATTTTGGTTCACCGTTTTCTCCAGCCCAAGACTTCTGCCTCGAAACCAGTGGTTCTCAACCTTCCTAATGCCGTGACCCTTTAATACAGTTCCTCATGTTGTGGTGACCCCCAACCATAAAATTATTTTTGTTGCTCCTTCATAACTGTAATTTTGCTACTGTTATGAGTTGTAATGTAAATATCTGATATGCAGGATGTATTTTCATTGTTACAAACTGAACATGACCCACAGGCTGAGAACCACTGCTCTAAACATTTCTGGGAAACCTGTTTTATGCTATTATCACCAAGGCTCACAGCTCCAAAACTGTAAGAGACTCTAGAAGTCATCTGGTCCAAAGCCCTCATCTTTCAGATAAGGAAACTGAGGCTAAGAAAGAAGGGGAAAGTGGGATTTGAACCCACCTTTGAGACTTTCTGTCTGCAAGGCCAGTGATCTCACCAATGTACACTGCCTGATGTCAGCCAGTCAATTTGTCGTGTATTTGCTTGTCTCATAGAGGGAAACATGGAAGAGAGAATAGAGAGTTATCTGGAGTTAAGAACACTTGTGTTCAATTCCTACCTTTGACACTTAGTAACTATGTGACCCTGGCTAAGTCACTTAATTTCCTGAGCAGGATGAGGACTCATAGACTAATCAGGGGTGGGGAGCCTGTGGCTTCAAGGCCACATGGCCTTCTAGGTCTTTGGGTGCTGCCTTTTGACTGAGTTCAACTGGAAGTTTGGATTCAGTCAAAGGGTTGCACTTGAGGGCCACATGTGGTTCCCCATCCCTGTATTAGACAGGTTTTGAGCCCATTCCACAGATCCCAGACTCCTCCAATATCCCATTTGCACATCTGATTTCTCTGACTGGATTGGAAGCTCTTTGAAGGCAGTCCCTTCACATTCCTCTTACTATCTCCTTTCCTTGCCCAGCTGGTTGGGGATTCAATCCACGGTAAACTGAAGGAATTAACCTGGCCACCTGGTCCACGAGGCTTTGCCCTACATCTTCCAAGTCAGCGACTTCCATCAAAGCTTTTGCTGACTCCAGATGGAATTCCAGAATGAGCACTTTGGTGAAAGTTTGAACTACACCCCTGGGTGCCCTAATAAAGTCCCATCTGCATACGGTTATGCCTACCCTGTGTTTTTCAGTGAGTAAACACAGTCCGGTAGAGATAATGACAGGCAACTAGGAACTGGGCCTGGCTTGGGGAAGGAGGGAAGATGTAATTGGAAGGCACCTAGCTTGCCCTGTATAATGAGTAGGCCCATTCTAATTTGGAAGTAATAAGTGTTCTACCTCCCAAGTATCTTATGTATATGAGCTTAGGTCTGGGGCAGTAGCATTGAAGTGGGAAGCCTTTTCAAATTCCAAATCCCTTACCCCAAGGAGGTCAAGGGCATAAAAAAAAACTTCATAACTACTAAGCTCTCCCACCCCAATTTATTGCAGCCAAATGCTGTAAATGAAATGGGTGTCACTGATCTCTTGGGTCTGCCTGAGAAAAGACGGTCAAAGGATGATTGTACTAGGAGGCTCTGACAGGTAGGGAGCTCAGATGCCCCTAAGTGCCTTATTAGGTCCTGAAGAAGTTGTTCAGGTGAGGATTTCAGTTAGATTTTAGGAAAGCAGCTGACACTTTCTCATGCTATTTATTCATATGGAAAAGAGGGAGAGGTGTGGGCTAGGTGATAGTATAGTCAGTCAATTTTGGAGCTGGTTGGATGGTTGACCTCAAAAAAATGTCATTCCAGGCCTCAGTGGTACTAGGGAGGGCTTCTACTTGGAGTTGGGGCGTTCTGGGTAGACATAGTGATGGAAAAAAGAAACAAAGAGGTAAAGAAAAGTGCATTCATGAAACATCAAAAAATATCCGGGAGGGAGCAGAAAGGAAGCTCAGGAGGGAATATGAATCAGCAGAGAAGCTTTGTTACTATAGTGTTAAATTTAATATACTTTAAAAAACCCATGCTGTGTATAACAGTTTATGGGTTCATACCAAATCCTTCTTCCGATTCTTTTATGTTGAAATGTTCCTGTTTGTCAATGTTTGTTAAGTTCACAATAAAAAAGAAAATTTAAAGTCATTTATGGTTCAATGTCAATATGGCAGAAGTTTTCCAGTGCCCTAAGGATCTGTGCTTGGCCCATTGCTATATGATGTTTTCCATCAATGACATTAGATTGGGAGCTCCTTATGGTAAGTAGGGACTGTCTTTTAGTTTTCCTTGTATCACCAGTTCTTAAGCAAAGGACCCAGCACATATTGGGCTCTTAATTAATGCTTATTGACTAATTTGTAGAAAAAACACAGATGATATGCTCATCAGATTTGTAAATGACACAAAGCTGAGAGGGTTATCCAATACAGACTCTCAATGACAGAACAAGGACACAAACTCATCTTGATAGGTTAGAACATTGGGTTGAATCTAATGAGATGAAATGCACTAGGCATAAATGTAAAGTCACATTCTTGGGCTCAAAACATCAATTTCACAAGTACAATTTGAGTCACTTAAAGCCACATGAACAGCGGCATAGTTTCCAGGAAAAGGGAAGCAATAGATTAGGGGAGAGGGGCAGGAGATGAATTAGTGGGTAGTTATAAAGATACCAAAAAAAAGAGAGAAAAAAGAACCTTAATAAAACATGAAAATGTATAAAAAAAAACCAAGAGTTACAAAGGGGACATAGGACAATTTTCATTATTGTTACTATTATTACAGCTCTAGATCTGGAAGGGTCCTCTATTCCAACTCCTTCCTTTTACAGATGAGAGAAGGGGAAGGGAAGAATCTAACATTTGTAGGTGCCAGGCACTGTGCTATGCTCTTCACAATCATCTCATTTGATCCTCACAACAACCCTGGGAAGTAGATGTTATTATTATCTTCATTTTACAGTTGAGGAAACTGAGGCAAGCAGAGGGTAAGTGACTTGGACAGGTTCACACAACTTAGTATCTCAGGCCAGATTTCAACTCAGGTCTTGCTGACTCCAAGCCGAGGGCTCTATCCACTGAACTGCCTCGCATGTTAAATTTAACACACACTTAAAAATAAACTACATGCCTAAAGCTCAAAGATTCATATAGGATTTTCTTAGGGTTCTCTGAATATTGAAATCTGCATCCTTGTCAACGATTACAAAGATTAAGTCCTTAATTAGAGGTTTTTTTTTAAGGTGCTTAGAGCTCATCTGGAGACATTGATTGATGACCTAGAGAGTATCAGAACACAGCTGGCTTCTCATGGATGTGAAGCGTGGGCCAGCAGAGGGCTTAGCTTAGTTCTGCTTGGCACCTCAGAGCAGTGGCAGGAGCAGCTCAGAGAAGCCAGGAAAGCTTGGGGGTAGGAGGGCAAAGCCTCCCCTACCACGAAGCTGTCCCAAAGTAGAATGGGCTGCCATGAGACAGGGCGGGCTCTGTTTCCATGGTGGGCTCTAAGCAGAGGGCAGATAGCTGCCGGCTGGGTGCGTTATAGGGCCAGCTGTTTGGAGTGATGGGGGAAGCTTGCTATCTAGAGTCCCGAGCTTTCATGAATTCTTCATCTTCACAGAATCACAGAATTTAGACGAGGAAGGTGCCTCCCAGCTGTGACATGCAAGCTTCTCTATTTAAGATCTGTCCCAGCTGTGACATTCTATTGGCCCCACTCTGGGAGATGGAGAGGCAGCTTCAGACCACAGACCACAGCAGCAGCAGGGTTGGGGGTAGAGGGAGGCTGAAAAAGGGTGGCAGTGGTTTTTTCATAATACTTAGTGTGGGCAGAAGCAAAAGATGGGAGCAATTTACTCTGGGCTGGGACATGAATGAAAGAAGCATTTATTAAGCTCTCGCTGTGTACAAACACTGTGCTGAGCTCTATGGATACAAACAAAGTCAGAGCTCACATTCTCATGGGGTCACAACACATTTGAGAGGGTCAGAGGAAAAGTCCCGTGGTCCTTAGCAGAGGGTGAGCCACTTCCTTGATGTCATCTCCACTGATAGAATCTGATCAGTTTCTGATGTTGGGCAGTCTGACAGCACTAAGGACAGTGTACCTGGTCTTCAGCAGCTGCAGAGGGGGTCCAGGCTGCATCTCCCCAGAGCGCTTTCCCAGCCCAGCTGCTGGAGGGCACTGGGCTGGAAGCCTGGCTGTTCCCAAGGGCTCTGGGTCCTGGGCTGTCTCCATCAGGTCTGAGGGGAGGTAGTTTGGCTCTCCTGGCACATGCTGCTGCCTCCTGGCTTTCCCTGAGGCTCTCCCTTGCTGCTGGCTTGCCTGTGTGCTAGGAGTGATGGGTTGGTTGGCAGGTGGTGGAGACGGTTGGTGCCTTCTCCCCAGGAGTTACTTTCCCAGATGCTGCCCATGAAGATTGGCCTGGAAGCTTGGCTGGGGGGGGGGGAGGGAGTCCTGTCACCCCTAGGGCTCCTCTGGTAGTTGAAATCAGGGTGGGGGTGTAGAGGCAATGAAGCTTCACACCATTTCCAACAGGTTATTTTTATCGCTGAGAATCTGATATCTTTATGCATGAAGCCAAGGAGAAAGGCCTGGAATACTAGCAGCTAGCATTTAAATAGGGCTTTAAGGTTTGCAAAGTGCTTTACAGATATGAGCTCATTGGATCTGCCTGTCCTAGGAAATGCTAATATTTTCTTTATTTTACAGCTGAGGAAACTGAGGCAGCTACATGACTTGCCCAGGGTGACAAGGCTAAGAAGTGTCTGAGGTGGGATTTGAACTCGGATCTTCTAGACTCCAGGCCCAGTGGTCTATTGGCTGCATAACCTATATCCTCAGCCAAAATACCTCAAAGGATCTTAGAGCTATAAGGGAACCCAGTTCAAAACCTTTCTTTTATTTTCCAGAGACTGTGTGAGCCAGTAGAAGGAATGAAGGGTTTGGAGTCATGGGGATGGGATTCAAATCTTACCTCAGTCTCTGTGTGACAAGTCACATCACCACTGTGAACCTCCGTCTCCTCTTCTGTGAAAGGACTTGGACTGTATGACTTCTGAGGTTCCTTCTAGCTGCAGACCTTCCATCCTATAATCCTGTGTGAGCCTGGACAATCACCTCCAGGGATGGGGAATCTGCGACTTCCCTTCTAGGTCCCTGAGTTTGGCCTTTTGCCCAAGGTCAAGTTTGACAGAACAAATCCTTTTATGAAGGGAATTTATCCTATGAAGTTTGGATTCAGTCAAAGGGTTGCACTTGAGGACCTAGAGGGCCACATGTGGCCTCGAGGCTATAGGTTCCCCACCCCGAAACTTTTTTTGCCTCAGTTTCCACATCTGTAAAATGAGGGGATTGGATTAGCTAAAATCTCTGTTATTTTTAAAATCTGTTTTTTTAACTATATTTTACAATTTTCACTTTACTATACAATTTTTAAAAAAACATTTTGTTTACTATACTTTATTTTAACATGCATTTTTTAAGATTCTGAATTCCACTGAATTCCCCCAACCACTGAGAAGACAAGAAATGGATCCCCATTATACATGTGAAGTCATGCAAAACATACTTTCATATTAGCTATGTTGCAACAACAACAGAAAAGCAAGAAAAATAGAGTGAAAAAAAGTCTGTTTCCATCTGCCTTCAGGGCTCATCAGCTTTTTCTCGGGAATGGAGAACGTTTTCCAGCAGGAGTCCTTCAGGGCTGTCTTGGATCGTTGCTTTCCTGAGAATCGCTAAGCCACTCACAGCTGATTATCTTCCAACATGGCCACGTTCCCTGGTTCTGCTCAGTTCACTTGCTCCCTTTCAGCTCAGACACTGTGGGGATGGGGAAACTGAGGCAGGCAGAGGGTGGGACTTGCCCAAGTAGGATCCGGAGCTGGCATTTGAGCCAGGTCCCCTCCCTCCTTCCCTTTTAATCCTTGCTTTCCCTGGGTCACAGAGATCCTGGAGCTGCCCAGGCCGGGGGGAAGTTCTTACTGCTTTCTGCTTGGACGCCAGCACAGTCTGTCTTAGAAACCAGCCTTCTCTCTCCTGCTGCTCTTTTGTCTCCCCCTTCCCCCCCCCCCCCAGGATTAATTATTCATGGAGGCAGATGAATTATTAATTTCTAATTTCCCACAGTAGAAATGGCGTCAGGGCCTGCTGAGGAGCCCAGTGGAGTCGGCGCTGGCTGTGTGGGTCTGCCCACCAGGCACCCCTGCTGGGGGCTGCTCCCAGGGAGCTCTTTGGGGAGTCTGGCTGGCCTCAGCCTCTGGCTCCAGGCCTGGGACTCTGCTTGGTCTGTCTCCCTTGGCCTCGGCCTGGTTTTGTTTCCTGGTTCCTCAGGGTGGGGGATGGGGAGGTTGGCTCATTAGTGCCAAACCCAAGCAAAATGGGAAGAAATAGGAGTGCAGACTGGACTGGGGGCCGAGGAGGCCTGAGATCTGGCCCAGCTTTGCTGCTTACTAGCTGGGCGCATCCCTGACTGGAGCCTCATTTTTCTCATCTGTCAAATGGGCAGCCAAGTCAACCATCTGTTGTGGGGGGGGGGCATAGGAGCTCAGATCTGGAGCTTCAAGGGTCCCCCAGTGCCGAGTGCAATCTCCTCAAGGCACAAAAGGGAAACTGAGGCACGTGCAGATTCACCCAAAGTCACATGGCCAGAGTGAGGTGGACGCAGCCTTCCTGACGATGAGGGCGCAGATACCCAAAGACAAAACGAGAAACGTCCCCTGCCCGCTAACAGATTCTATTTTTCTGGGCTGGGACAAAGTCAGAGACAAGAAAAACTCCTGGTATTTCCACCCAGCAGCCCCATGGAATGCTAATATTGCTAATATCGTCCTTATTTTGGTGATGAGAGACCTGAGGTTCAGAGAAGTAAGGTGTAAGCATTTATTAGGCACCTACTATATACCGGGCACTGTGCTAAGTACTGGAAATACAGAGGAAGGCAGAGGACAGTGCCTGCCCTCAAGTGGCTTCTGGTCTAATGGGGGAGATAATATGCAAATACCTATGAACCAACAAGATCCCAACAGGAGAAATTGGAGGGAAGGCCCTAGCAGTGAGAGAGACCTGGAAAGGCTTCCTGAAGGAGGAGAGAGGGCAAGATTTGAACCCAGAACTTGTGACTCCCACTTCATTCCACCATCATCATCTCTGCAGATCCCCCCAGCATGGATGAGGTCAGCAGTACGGGTAGGGTTGTCTCCATTTTACAGGTGAGGTCACTGAGGCCCTGAGGAGGGAAGAGGTAAGATTCTGGATCTGTGGAGCCTCTGTGTCCTAGCCTAGCCCTGAGCCAGGCCTTTCCCATCCCAGGAGTGCAGAGACCTAAGATCTCCTCCAGGTCTGGATCTGATGACCACCTGCCATTAGTAACCAGTCATGCGTGGCTGCTAGACTCATAAGTGCAAGGCAGCTGGTGGCTCAGTGGTCAGAGAGCTGGGAGGACCTGAGTTCAAATCCAGCCTCAGATAATTCCTAGCTGTGTGACACTGGGCATGTGGCTGAACTTCTGCTTGCCTCAGTTTCCTCATCTGTAAAGTAGGGATAATAGTAGTGCTTAGATCCTGGGGTTGTGAGGATCAAATGAGATAATGTGTGTAGAATGCTTAACACAGGGCTATAATAAATGCTTGTTCCTTCCCTTCCCTCCATTATCTCCTTATTACCACATCGCTTGGAAGCATCTCATTCATACCCTTGTTATTATCCCACTTTATAGGTGAGAAAACTGGGGCCAGGGGAGCTCAAGTGGATTTGGAATCAAAGGACCTGGGCAGAATCCCAGCCCTTGTGATCCTGGGCCTCTCAGTCTCCTCATCTATAAAATGGGAGGGTTGGGCTAGAAGACAGCCACAGCTCCTTGCATCTACGATCCTGTAGAGTGGAAAGCTCATGTGTCAGGCAACCCAGATTCCCACCTCTGAACCAGGGGTCTTCTCTCTGGACAGAAGATGGTGTTGTTATGGGAGCTTAGGGCTCCCAGTATCTGTGGCCCCTGGGCCCGCCAGTCTGCCATATGGTGCCCCCAGAAGGATGCCATGGAAGCTCTAGGGGCCAACATCAGCACTGAGGCTTTGGATCCAGACACTCTAGGGCTGGTATCCATCCCCAGCCTCCAAGTGGCTCTAAGTGCCCGCCCAAGTTGGCCACCACCCAGGCCTAAAGGGGCCACTCCGTTCTTTTGGACATGCTCCAGGAATGGCAGCCCCAGGAAGCCTCTTGTTACCCCCTCCAGGCTGGCCACAATGCACAAAGCCAGCCTCTGTTCCTGGGCAGAAGGGACAGAGCCGAGGTTTCCTCGGTGGGACTCCAGATCCCCACTGACCGTCACTGATGCTGCTTCTGGTGAATGCCTCATTTACTCAGCTCTGGATGGGAAACAGATAGACCAACTGTGCATTTTCCCCTGGCCTGCTCTGGGCATACCAACAAGGCTGGCTGCCCCCCGGGATCAGCACTGCTCCCCTTCTGTCTGCCAAGCCAGAACAAGGGGCCGGCGGGCTGGACACCACGACTGGCGACTCCAGTTTGGACGAGGCTTTGTCAGTGTGAGCAGGGAGCAGGCGGTGGACAGAGGGGGTTGAGGAGTATGTGTCCTTGTGTTTGTGTGAGTGTGTGTACACTTGTGTATGTGTGTGTATGTTTGTGTGGATATGAGCGTGTATTTTGTGTGCATATATGTGTGTTTGTGTGCACGTGTATGCATGTCTGTGTGTATGTGTATCTGTATGTCTGTGTTTTGTGTGTATATATGTGCATGTGTGCATGCATGTGTACGTGTGTGTGTGCGTGTGTTCTCATAGGCCACAGCCAGGCAGTCACAGCCTGGAGGAAGGGAAGGCCTTGAGCCTCTGGAGGCAGCAGCCCTCCCATTGTCCTTGTTCTGTGTTTGTCAGTATCTTGCTGTGTGACCCCAGGCCGACAGCCTCTTATATCTGGGCCTCAGTTTCCCCATGGATAACATGAACAGTGATGGGGTCTAGAGTCTGAGCTGAGTCTGACCTCTGCCTTTTCATTTAAGGACACTGAGGACCAGAGAGAAGTGACTCCCTAAGGTCATACCTGAGTACTTCTAGGAGGGTGAATTCAAATCTGGCGTCCAAAGGCAGTGTTCTAGGCTTTTTTACTACATTGTAATGAAGAGCCCCAATCTGACAATCTCTACCTTTGACATTCTGTGTTCTCTGTTCTCAGGCCCCTCCCAGCCCTGCCATCCCCTGTTCTCAGGCCCCTCCCAGCCCTGCCATCCCCTGTTCTCAGGCCCCTCCCAGCCCTGCCATCCCCTGTTCTCAGGCCCCTCCCAGCCCTGCCATCCCCTGTTCTCAGGCCCCTCCCAGCCCTGCCATCCCCTGT
>CM053580.1:581960921-581990541 GCA_028627135.1 Pseudochirops cupreus
TATACTTATCATATTAGTAGAATATGATATTTTATATATACTCTATATGATAGAATATATCATAACATGATACACAAATTATATTTTTCCTCCTCCTCAGATTAGCTCCAGGCCCTAGAAAGAAGCAATCATCTGAAGAAGAGCTTTTACAGAAGGGCTTTTACAGTTAACAGAACACTCTATAAACATTCTCTCATTTGATTCTGCTATCAGGGAGATGCTGTTATTATCCCCATTCGACAGATGAGAAAATTGAGATCCAGAAAGTTTAGGCTTACATTGTCACTAAATGTCTGAGGTGGGATTCAAATCCAAGTCTTCTGGAATTGAACCCAATGGTCTGTCTGCTGCATCATTCTGCTTCTCTTCCTGATGTCTGGATGGTGCACTAAAGTCTGCTAAGTGTTTTAAATTCATTTTCCCATCTGATCTTCCCAAAAACCATGGGAGGGAGGAGCTATATAGGAAACCCAGGTTCGGAGTGGTTACTTCAGCCACTTGTCTTAGGTCACACAGTTAGTGCAGGTCAGAGATGAGATCTGAATCCAGGCCTTCTACCTGCTGTGACCCCAGGCTCCCTTTCACTTTTCTGTGGCTTAGACTATATAAGAGGCTCTTGCAATTCAGCTGGACTATGCCCAGTACCTATTGTGTTTCCATCCCTGTTGTGGATGGGACAAGTAGTTTGAAACAAAAAGAGCAAAATCAGGGCTTTTGGAATCATTTTAAGAAACTAAGGAATCTTCTTCACCCAAAGAAGAAGGTGGTTGTTTTCTGCAAAGTACAGTGGAAAGCACTGGATTGGAGCACCTGGGTTCAGCTGTCTCTCTGCTACTTAATACCCATTTCTTTGGACTTAAGCTTCCTGAAGGTCCTTTGAAGTTCCTTTCACGTCTAGACCCGGGAGACTGTGACTTTGGGCAGAGAATCTACCCCTGTGGGCCTCAGTTTCCTCATCTGTAAAAAGAAGAGTGACACCTTAGCAGCTCTAAATTTGTGGCCCTGTATGGTTTCTATGAAAGGGTAGGTCTAGATGACTCCTAAATTCCTCTCTTTTTTCTTAGTCTATCAGCTCATTATCTTCACTTATTTGAAAGATGTCATGGGGGATGAGAGAGTTGATGAGTTCTGGGGGGTTCTCAGCAGGAGAATCATGTGGGAAGCTGGGGGGGGGTGCACCTAGATTTCAGCTTGATCGACAGAAGAATTTGGGATTACAGGATTTAGAGGTGGAAGGGATATTATGGGTCCTCTAGTCTAACCTCCTCAACAGATGAAGAAAAAAAGGCCTCTTAAGGGGAAATGAAAGCAGCTAGGTGGTGCAGTGGTTAGAGCCAGGCCTGGTATCAGCAAGATCCAAGTTTGAATCTGCCCTCAGACACTTGCTTACTAGTTGTATGACCCTGGGCAAGTTGCTTCACCCTGTCTGCCTCAGTTTCCTCATCTGTAAAATGAGCTGAAGAAGGAACTGGTAAACCCCTCCAGGATCTCTGCCAAGAAAACCCTAAATGGGGTCAAGAAGAGTCGGACCTGACTGAACAACAACAAAAAGAGGAGAAATGACTTGGCTAAGGCCACTGAGATAGTTTTCCCTTATGTGGACAGTAAATCCACTTCTTTTTGACCCTTCTACTCATTGTTCTTGCTTCCTTCCTCTTTAATCAAGCAGAACAAAGTTAATTCTCCTTCCACATGACCTTAAATATTCGAGGACAACAAATATGACTATGATAGCTAGCATTTAGATAGCCCTTTACATATGTGAACTCAGAGGTGCTGTTATCATCCCCATTTTACAGAGGAAGAAACTGAGGCACGGAGAATTAAGTCACTTGATCAGAATCACATTGATGGTCAGTGTCTGAGGCAGGATTTGAATTCAGGACCTCAAAGGCCATCTAGTCCAAATCCTTTAGTTTATAGTTAAGGAAAAAGGAAGCTCTGAGAGGTTGGCAAAAGTCACATTGATAGTAAGTATTAGAACCTGCATTTGGATTTGGGCACGATGTTACTTCTATCTCCTCATCCTCTCTCCCTGTCTCTGTCTCTGTTTCTGTCTCTGTCTCTGCGTCTCTCTCCTCTCTCTCTCTCTCTCTCTCTGTCTCTCTCTCTCTCTGTCTCTGTCTCTGTCTCTCTCTCTCTTTCTGTTTCTGTCTCTGTCTCTGCGTCTCTCTCCTCTCTCTCTCTCTCTCTCTCTGTCTCTGTCTCTGTCTCTCTCTCTCTGTCTCTGTCTCTGTTTCTCTCTCTGCATCTCTCTCCTCTCTCTCTCTCTCCCCTGCTCTGTCTCTCTCTGTTTCCCTCTTTTATAAATTGTACTTTATTTTTTCCAATTACATGTAAAGATAATTTTCAGTATTTCATTTAAAAACATTTTTGAGTTTCAAATGTTCTCCCGTCCTCTCCTGCCCTCTCCCTATAACAGTAAGCAATCTGATACAGGTTGTATATGCGCAACCATGTAAAACATATTTCCATATTAGTTTTTTTCTTGGAAAAGATACTGGAGTGATTTGCTATTTCCTTCTCTAGCTCACAGATGGGAATGATGAGGTACAGGCTCTGGGAGCCCCCTTGAAGTCTGATTAAATCTTCCCACTTGATGAGGCATTTTCAGAGGCCAAAAGTTTTTCGTTGTGGCTGGGCCCAAACCTCTGTTACTAGCCTAGCTCTCCTTTGTCCATCTACTTGCTACCCTTGAGCCTATCAAAATATCAATCCACCCTTGCATGGACCTCATTAACTCCTCCTGAAGACCCTCTCCAAACTCTTCCTCTAGACTACTCCTAGATTCCTCTTTACATAAGACCCTATCTTCTCTCCATATGGTGTGAAAGTGCCATAGAATGCCCTAGCACAGACTTGCTGTGTCAGAGTGCCATAGAATGGCTTAACACAGACTTACTCTGTGTCAGATTTGCTCTGGCCCAGTTGCCCAATGCAAGCATCACAGATACCTAGGCTCCTTAAGAGTCTACCCAATATGGCAAACTTCTAATGAACTTTTAATGAACTTTCAGTAAACTTTACTTTTCTTTGGCTGAGAGAAAATGAGTCGAATTCATTCGGCAGGACCCAGCATGTTGGTATTTTGGGGTCTTGAGCAACCCTAACTCTCTTTATGGCTAACCTCTTCAGGAAAACTGAGGCAATCAGGATTAAGTGACTTGTCTAGGGTCACACAACTAGTTAAGTGTCTGAGGTCACATTTGAACTCAGGAAGGCTAGTCTTCCTGATTCAAGGTCCAGCACTGTATCTGATGAGGTACAGGCTCTGGGAGCTCCTTGAGCTCTCCTTGATTCTTCCCAAGAAGGCATTTGCCTGAGGCCATAGGCCTTTCATTGTGGCTTTGCCCAAGTCTTTAGCTAGCCCTCTTGTCCAGCAATTTCCCACCTCTGATCCTCCTGTTCCAGCCTTGAACTGGCCTGGCCCACCATTGTCAGTCAGCTCCAGGTAGCCACTAGCAACTTCCCACCCTTAATCACTCATTACTGGAGTCTGACCTCATCTGACTCCTCCTGAAGACCCTCCCCAAACTCCTCCTCTAGACTACTCCTAGATTCCTCTGTACATAAGACCCCATCTTCCCTCCGTATGGTGTGAGAGTGCCATAGAATGACCTAGCACAGACTTACTCTGTGTCAGACGATTCTGGCCTGCTTGCTCAATGCAAGCGTCACAGATACCTAGGCTCCTTAAAAATCTACCCAATATGGTGAACTTTCAGTAAACTTTACTTTTCTTTGGCTGAGAGAAGATGAATCAAATTCATTTGGCAGGACCTAGTGTGTTGGTATTTTGGGGTCTTGAGCAACCCTAACCCTCTTTATGGGTAACCACATCATATCCACTGTATCACCTCGCTGCCCCTCTGAATGCTGTGGATAAGTTCACTTACCTCGATAGTGTACTTTCCAGGGAAGTCCACATTGATAATAAGGTTGATGCGCACATTGCCAGAGCTAGCTCAGTGTTTGGGAGGCTCCAAAGGAAAGTGTGGGAGAGAAGAGGCATTAGACTGACCACCAGACTGAAGGTCTACAGAGCCGCGGTGCTGACCTTGCTGTTGTGTGCCTGTGAGACCTGGACAGTCTACCAGCACCAAGCCAGGAACTGAATCTCTTCCATGTGAATGGTCTTGCATATTAGCACTGTTGTGTATCTACCCATTCTCTAAATGTTCACCATGTGTAAGTTGGTTTTCTTTTCTGTGAAAAGCTAGCATGGTATGTTGGGCAGCCTTTGAGTCAGGAAGACAGGGTTCAAGGTGTCCCACTGATAAATACTAGACTTGTGACCATGGGGAAAATTCCTTTTGATTACAAATTATCTGCTTAAGACTACAAATAATGTATAGAGAGAGTTTCCATCCCAGGGCTTTCCTTAATGACATTCTATTTCAGGTGCTACCCTTTCCCCCTTCTGGCCCAAGTTTTATCTTCCTAATTAGACTGGAAGGTCCTTTAGGGGAAGAACCATAGAAACAGGGGTGGAAGGCACTACTGCAGTATTCAGTGGTCAACCCCCTTACTGAAGCATCAGTCCTTTCTGATCCCCCAACAAGGGGTTATAATAACACTCATAACAGCTCGCATTCACATAGTGCTTTCATGTTTCCAGAGCACTTTACAAATGTTGTATCATTTCATCCTCCCAGCAACCCTGGGAAGATGGTGCATTATTACCCCCATTTTACAGGTGAGTAAACTGAGGCAGATAATGTTGAAATAATTTGCTGTAATGCCAAGCAAAGGCAACTTCCAAGGTTTGGAATACCAGAATAGTAACTCTATTTTATTCAGTGACAGATTAAGGCAAAACATTTACAGAAAATCAAAATATAGCATGACTCAATAATTTAGTAAGTCCTCAATTCAATTGCAAAGTACCAAGGTCCAAGTAGCCCACCCCCGGGTGGTACATTCATTTAGTCAGTCACCCAAAGTCTCTTTTCTCAAATGGAGATTAGTTTCCAATCATAAACAAAGTACATTCATTTGGTCAGTCACAGAGCACCAAAAAATCAAAAGTTTCCTACCCCTGGATCACAGCTGAATTATAATACCATCCATTAATGCCAAGCATTTTCTCAAAAGGGGCAGAAGAGCACAAAAGGCCATCTACCCTAAAGTTACAACAAGGTTAAGATATCATCACAGCATTGAAAATCCAAGGAGAGGTCCTTCCTACATCTTGGCAGGAGGCAAGTTCTCAGCAATCTCTGTTCCTGGGGAGACACAGCTTGACAAAACCGTAATATACATTGCCAGTGTCCTCATTAATTCACTCTATGCCTGCAGAACAGTCCCAGAACCCCTGAAAACATCAGCAAGACCCTCTTCCAGGATTTCTGTAAACATACAACAAAAAATCCTCCTTCAGGGCTTCTGAACCAATAGCAAGGTTCTAGAACCTCTGCAACAGCAGCACGGTCATTCACCAGCAGATGAATCTGGCAAAACAACATCAAAACAGACAGACAAAATACTGGCATCGTAGCCATGCCTCCTCAGTTCTCAGCAGCTCTGGGTGGCAGTTCTCAAAAGTCCTGGGCATCTCCAACTGGCCTCCAGCAGTCTCTCTCTCAGCACCTCTGGCCCCTGGCAATTCTCCTCTCTCTCTGACTCCATGTTACTGCTCCCCAAAAGTCCTTCTGGTCTCCTCTGCTTGGGCCTTTTCTCTGCTTGGGCTTCTCTCTAAATCCAGGGTACCAGCTCCTCCCAGTTCAGTCCTCTCTCTTCACGTCAACAAGTCCATTCCACACATGGAATTCACAGCTCTGGGTTTCAATATTCAATCCGAAAACCAAGCCAATACAGGGGGATCTTTAAATTCCATTACCATTACATTTGCTGAGCTAGTACTGAACCTTGACTGCAAGTCCAGTGCTCTCTTCTCAAGTCTCTACTTGGAAACATCCCATTACCCTAAATACCCAGAGAGGCAGCCTTTTCCATAGCTGGACAGCTCCATTTGTTAGGTGGTTGCACAGTGTAGACTGGAAAAAGAATCCTGGAATTAGATTGTGGAGAATCTCAGCTCTGCTCCTGTGTGACCTTAGATTCTTGTAAGCTGTCTGGGCCCTGAAAGATGGTAAGATGGTCCTTATGCCGTTCAGCCTTGAGTAAATCACCTCTCCCATCTGGGGTTCAGTTTACGCCTCTGTAAGACGGGGCATCTTTTCTGGTTCTAAAATTGTCGGGTTTTAGATCTACCAGTTCTAGTCATAGCGATGGGGGTGGGGGTAGGAGAGAAATAAGGAGGGCTTCAAGGAGGAGGTGACATTCATATTTTCACTACTCTGCATTTTCTTGCTTCCTCTGGCTTTCTCCCTTCAACTTGGATTTGTTCTGCTCTCCTTGATTTTCTGAAGCCCTGGCCTGTTTTCTCGGTGACTCTTGGATGGGCTCTTAAGGGGAGTCTGTCAGTCTGTAAGCATTTATGTCTACTATGTGCGAGGCATAGTGCTAAGGTTGGGGTTGCAACCTTAGATCCTGGATTTGAACTCTGGCACCATGTTGCCTCTATCTCCCCATTCTTTCTCTGGATCTCTTTTTATAAGTAGTATTTTATTTTTTCAATTACATGTAAAGACAATTTTAACATTCATTTAAAAATTTTTTTGAATTGGAATTTTCTCCCTCTTTCCCCTCCCCCTTTCCTATAACGGCAAACAATTTGTGATAGGTTACAAACGGGCAATCACTTAGAACATATTTCCAAGAGGAATGCAAAAGGAAGACAGTCCCTGCCCTCAAGGAGCTTACAATCTAGTGGGAGTCAGACAACACAAAAGGAAGCTGAAAAGTGGGGGAGGAAAGGGCTGGGCCTTGGTGTGCCCGGTGGGCCTAGCCCCTCTCCCCATCTGAGTGCTCCCCCGGAATTTGCTTCTCAGTACCCTGGAGAGGACCCAGAAAGAGAGTAAGGCTTACTGAGCTCGTAGGCTCCGCCCTCTAGGAGGCGTGCCCTGCCCATCCCTCCTCCCCCCTCTGCTAGGGATGCTGGGTTAGTTCTAAGGCCCGCCCCTGGAGATAAAAGTTCATCCCCTTCCCTCTCTTGGAGGCTGCCTGGTATTCTCTAGGCCCTCCTGGGGGCGTGACATAGACTTCTAGCCCCTCCTCCCAGAGAGCTGGGCTCCTCCCTCTCAGCCTGGGACTCCTTCGGGTCTTAGGATCCGCCCTGCCCCATTCAGGTCTGCAGAATGAGGGGGTGGGTCTTCAGGGTACCCCTTGTAGGGGTGTGGCTTAATCTCCATAGACCACACCTCTTCCCTGCAGGGATGCTCTCAGCGTTCTCCAGAACTACTTGGGGGCGTGGTCTCTTAGACTCTTCGGGGGCGGGGCTTGAGAGGCTTAGGTCCCGCCCCTTCAGCCTCCAGTTCTTTGGGTCTGGTCCTGGATTGGATTGATGGCATGGCGGGGAGGCGTGTCGGTCCCTTTCCTCTATTGATCATTTCCAATTTATCCTGCCAGAGATTATAGATTCTGTTCCCCATTACACTGTGAACTCTTTGAGAAGAAAAATCAATCAGTAAACATTTATTGAGCACCTACTACGTGCTGGGCACTGTGTTAAGCTCTGGAGATACAAAAGAGACAAAAGACAAGCCTTGACCTCTAGGAGCTTGCAAAGGAATGGGGCGGGGAAGGGATAGGACCAACATGTGCCATATATGCGAACAAGTTATATACGGGGGAAATAGAAAATCACTACCAGAGGGAAGGCATTAGAACTGGGGGCTTGGGGACGGCTTCCTGGGAGAGACAGGGTTGCTTTTTAACTTTTTTTGGCATCCCCAGCGCTCAGCACAGTGCGTGGCACAGAGCAGGAGCTTAATGAATAAAGGCTTACAGAGTGATGACTGGAGGCGGGGCCCTCTGAAAAGCCCGTCATCCACTTTCTTGACCCCAGTGGGGGCGTGGCTTTGACGCTGAAGCCCCGCCTCCTTTGCCTGTCTGTGATGGGGAGTTCTTTTTGGTATCGGTCCCCTTGGCAGGATCTTTTAGTATTTGCCAGGCCCCTGAGGGGGCGTGACCCAAGAGCTGAAACCAAGCCCTTCCCGGTCTATTCTAGGTCTTTCGGGGTTCTCCAGGCCCTCCCCCAGAAGAGTGGCGGGGGCGTATTCTGTGAAGGAATGAGTCCGCCCACACGCCCATGGAGGAGAGGACTGTCCTTTCTTAGATTCTTTGGCCTCTCTCTGAGCCAGGTCCTGCCGGGGGCGTGGCCTCGGAGCTCTTTTTTTTTTTGGCTCTTATGCTAGTGCGGGGGGGGGGGGTGCGTGCCCTAGGAGCTCAAGCCCATTTTTGTGGGTGAGGGGCTAGCCCTGGAGGTGGGCGTGGCCTGCTTTCTGAAGGTCCAGTCTTTCGGGTTCTCTCTGACAGGAGCTGAAGGGGTAACGTGCCCTGAGAGCTCCCGGCCCTCGGTGACACGATCCCGGGGAGGGCGTGTCCAGAGAGCTCCGGCCCCGCCCCCTCCCAGGGGTTTCTTAAAGTTTCGGCGTCCCTCGGGCTCTCCCGGAGGCAGGCCGAAGGGGTGTGTCCGTCGCGCCCAGGCCCCGCCCCTTCGGGGGGTGCGCGTGCGCTCTCTCCCTCTCTCCGCGCGGTGGGAGGTGGAGGGGGCGTGTCCGCGGTGCCCGTGGCCCCGCCTCAGGCCGCTCTGCGTCCCAGCTCTCCTCCGCTCGGCTGTGATCGCGCTGGCGCCGGCGCGCGCCCCCGCCCGGCGTCTCGTGGGCGCGCTCTGTGTGGCCGCCGCCGCCATGTTGTTGTGGTGGTGAGGCGGAGCGGCGGCGGCGGCGGAGCAGCCGGAGCCGGAGCGGGTCCCGGAGCCGGAGCCGGAGCCTCAGTCGCAGCCGAGGTCGCCGCCGCAGCCGCAGCCGAGACACGCACGCGCCGCCGCGCCCCTCCCCGCGGCCCGGCGGCCCAAGCGTCGCGTCTAGGGCGGAGGAGGAGGAGAGAGGGGGAGGAGAAGAGGGAGGTCAGGGGGAGGGGGCCCTGGCCGGGGGCGGAGGAGCCGAGGCCGCGGCCCTGCGGGGGCTCCGCCATGTCCTGCTGCCCCTGCCCCCGCCCCCGCCGCCACTGCCACCGCCGCCGTCGTCCCAGCGTCTGCTGCCGCCTCCGGGGCTTGGTGAGTGAGGGCCGGGCCGGGCTGGGCGGGGAAACTGAGGCCTGCGGGTGGCGGGGGGCGGTCGCGTCTTCCCATCGCAGCGGGGGGGCCCCGGCTTGCTGCTCCCCGCCAGGGGGTCCGGCCTGGACCGAGAGGGGAGGGGCGGGGCCGCCTGTGGGCTGTCTCCGCTGGCAGGGGGAGGGACCCTCGGAGCTCCTAGTCGCAGACCGGGCCCCCGGCCCAGAGAAGGGTCTGGTGCCCCCGGGAAGGGGGGCCGGCAGGGCCCTCCAGGGTTACGACCCAGACGGCCGAGCCTCTTTATTTTACCGAGGAGGGAGGAGATGGAGGCCTGGAGAAGGGGCTCGGCCCCTGGGGGGTGGGGCTCGAGGGGCAGGGCGAGGGGCGGCCTCCCTCCGGCCCCGGCGGCCCGGACTTGCGGGATGGCCGTGGGGGCTGGGCCAGGGACCCCGCACTTTACAGAGCAGGAAACTGAGGCCCGGAGTTTCCCACCCCCGGGCCAGGCAGCGACAGTGTCAGGCTGGGGCTGTTCAGCATGCCGGGAAAGGAGCCGCTTGGGCTGTTTTTCTGATTGATTTTACGTTAAATAGAATGTTATTATAATTGTTGGTGAAATTGAATAATACGTGCTGGTGGAATTGAGCAGGTTCCCACAGGTGGTGGCAGGGCCAGGATTGGAACCCGGGTCTTCTGGTTCTGAGCCCTGTGCAGCCCCGCCCCGTACTTCCGTGGGTGTGGGCCCTGGGGAGGGCCTCCCCCCGGTGCCCTTTGGTGTTGGTGGAGGGTCCTGAGAGATCCCGGCTGCTTGTTGTTACCCCGCCCTAGATACCTCATAGACTCGTAGAATGTTAGGAGGGGAAGGGATCTTGGAGGTCATAGGTGTGGGAGCCCCTGCTTGTGCTGATGGGGAAGCCAGGCCTAGACTCCTGGGTCAGTAGGGATTCATTAAGAGGTTCATGAGAGCTTTATTAATCGCTTCAGAGTGGCAGAGGCATGATTCAAACACTGACCATCCCTGAGCTTTCTCGTTACACTTCCTTGAGGGTGTTGTCCCTAGGAATCCTTCACTCTCTTAAACCTTTTCCTGGGATGGTGGAGGGCACTGAGAATTCCTCTGCTGCTCGCCTCCCCACCGGTGTTAGAGCTGGGAGAGAGGGCCCCCAGATCATGAGTACAGTCTCATCAGTATATACCTTCTTAGGTCTCCAGTTCAGCAGACATTTAGGTGCCTCCTGTGTGTATATAAGGGACACAGAAATGACAGATGGCCTCAGAGTGGGGACGGACCTGGGAGGCCATTGATTCCAACAGGCTCCTTTGACAGGGGGGGCAATGAAAGCCTAGAGAGGGCAGGCAGGTTGCTGGCTAAGAGCATGCTGCAGATGAGGTGCAGAGCCAGGGGCCTCTCCCTGCCTGCTCCAGCCTCCTCAGCAGTCCCTGTCAGTGTTGGGGAATCTGTCTGCCTCTCTGCCTTGAGAGTGAAGGTTGCCTGGGAAAAACACCCATCTTTTGGTGGAAGGAGGGAGAGGAGAGATGAGACTGTATATATTGCCTTAAATTCATCAAATAGGTGCCTTAATAAATCTCTGTTCACTTGAAATTGTCTCAGAATGGAAGTGTTGAATTTGAATCCTAGCCCTGTCAGTAAGTAGCTGTTAAATATTGGACTGGTCCATTCTTCTCTCTGAGCCTCTGTAAAACAGGGGGTTGTACCATATGGTCTCTCAAGCCCTTTCTAGCTCTTAATAGTCTGTTACTGTGAAGGGAGGAGGCCTCTGAAATATGGGCTTGTTTTGGGGAAGTATATGAATGGGAAAGGAAAGGATGAATAACTTTTGGTCCTCCTCACTTACTTCCCTGGCTATCTGGTTAAGCAGCGGTTCTCAACCTGTGGGTTATGTTCAATTTAAATACATCCTGCATATCAGATATTTACATTACGATTCATAACAGTAGCAAAATCACAGTTATGAAGTAGCAACGAAAATAATTTTATGGTTGGGGGTCAGCACAACATGAAGAACTGTATTAAAGGGTCGTGGCATTAGGAAAGTTGAGAACCACTAGGTTATAGGATGATGTGTCAAACCCTGGTACCCTCCTGATTTTGCTGGGAGAGGGTGTGGTGCTTAGTGGGAATCTTGGTAGAAGCTTGTAGGTGGCTCCCAGCATTTGGGGAGGAGGAGTGGCTGCTTTTGTGGCCTTCCTGCAATGGGACATTTTCTTGACCTGGTAGTAGGTGGGTGGGAAAGTTATTTTAGAGAGAATGAAAATGGTGAAAAATCCCATGATCAGTAACTCCAGGAACCCTGCAGCACGTCATGCAAGCAGCTCAGCAAAGGAATACAATGTATTTGTAAAGATAGAAATTGGGGCATTTTATGTATCACATCTTGGGAAAGAAACTACGAGGATAATGCTCTTCTGAACTTGGAGCTCTGGAAACTTTCCTGAACAGCATAGGGTTTTCCCACTGCCTTCTTGGTACACTGTTTATATTCTCTTTAATAAGTTCTCCAGGGGGATGAGTTTTACTGTTTTCGAGGCTGACTTCTAAAAATGAGAGCCAGTGTTTCAGATAGGGACACTCTGGTATCTTGGTCATTTACCAAGTTAGCCTCATTCACAAGGCCTTATTCAAAAAGAAGTATTTAGAGCAGTGGTTCTCACCCTGTGGGTTATGTTCAATGTGTAATAATGAAAATACGTCCTGCATATCAGATAGATTCATAACAGTAGCAAAATTGCAGTTATGAAGTAGCCACGAAAATAATTCTGTGGTTGGGGGTCATCACAACATGAGGGACTGCATTAAAGGGTCACGGCATTAGGAAGGTTGAGAGCCACTGATTAGAGCATTCCCTTCTCGTTCAGATTCAACATAGTTGTTCCATATGCATTTTGATATTCTAGGGTCCCTGGGGATAGAATTGAATAGATGGCTTCTTTATTGAGTGCCCTTCCCATTGCAAGTTACTGGAGGTATGATATATGATTCTGTGTCATTTGGGCAGGAGGCGAAATTTCATTTGTGTTTTGTATCAGAAATTGGGAGGAATGTTGGTGGTTGGTATCCAGAAAACCATCGTCCTAAGATTTCTGTACATGTTGGTGTAATAGCACATGTTTCTTGTTTCCCCCTTTTTGGAATAAACTTGGTGAGATAAGTGAATTTTCGACTTTCCAAGCAGATCCATTGGAGGGTAATTCTTTATTACAAAGGATTCTTCCTTTGGTGAAAGATTCCCTTTGCAGAGCATAGTAGAGTTTACTGATTATTTTGTATTTGACCAACCATGGTGGAGATGGGGTAGTATGGGATAGGGGATAGAGGAAGTGGCAAATCATTATAGAAATTTAAAGCTGATGTATTAGGAGCCACAGCCTTTTTGAAAGTCAGTTATAAATTAAGATGAATTATCTCTTAAATCAGTGCCCATGGGAAAATGGTTTGATCCACATAAATTCAAGTTTCAGATTTTTTCCGAGAATACATTGACTTCTTAAAGTTGAAGTTCTCTGTATTCAGGGTTATCTTGACTTGGGATGCCCCATGTGTTTATGAAGGCTCACAGATTGCAGAAGGGGGAGATAGTGATTGCCCTACATGCAGAAGTGCCTCTGGAGAGAATCCTGAAGGGAAGGCAAGTAGCATTTTTTTTTTAAAGCAAACCCTGCCCTGAGGGCTCTTAGTTTCCACTAGAAAGCCAGCCAGTGTTTGGGGGGAGGTGAGGATGGGGAGGTGCATGAGGAGAGGCCATGTCACTTAGGATAATAGGAGTTATCATCATCTGTAACATGGGACTTGGCTAGCTCATCTCTGAGGTCTCTGCCAGTGCGAAAATTCCATGATTCTGAAGTTTGTTGTTTCATTTATCTTAGGTTCTGGAGATAGAAATTTGAATCCATATTTATTCATTCTCTAATACTGCTGCTGCAGCTTGGCTCTTTATTTGCCTGTGGATTTTTGGTCAACATTGTCCCAGATTGCTCTGGAAATGGACAATACATTGCGTGTACGATGTAGAAACAACCTGCCTTCACTGTTGTAATTCACTCAGTGTTGAAATAAATGGAGTTTCACAAAGGGAACTTGATAGTGGGTGCTCACCAAACTCAGTGGGTCAGAGGATTTGCACAATAAATGTCGTCAGTTGTTTACTGAAAACAACTGAATTCTCTAACCTTACATAGATGAAGGTGTGCCTTTGCTAACCTGTTCTGTCTTCTGGTCTTGGGTCCTCAGTTGTCTGAGAAGCTACCTAGATGATTCATTAATAAAGGTAGAAAAATGCAATGAATTTTATGCCATGTATGTGTGTGTGTGTGTGTGTGTGTGTGTGTGTGTGTGTGTGTATTTTTAAAAATTTTCTCTTTTGCCTCTAGGAAAATAATAAGCCAATACTGTATAGTAAGTGCTAATGACTAGTAATAAAGGACACATTCCTTTACTAACACTTGATAACAACTGTTTTTAGGGAACGTGATTTGGAGGGTGTTTCTCAAGTCTCTGTGTCAAAACAAAATCTATCACTAATCAAGTTAAAAGGTCAAAAAAGGGGGAAAATAATCCATTTCTTTGAAACTTTTGAAGATTATTTAATGGTAATGTGATCTGGTAGGCTCAGTGCAAAGATAGTGGCATTGTGAAGCAGAGCAGGATGCCCAGTGTAAAAATCCACTTGTATTGTCTGTGTCTCCAGGATCACAGTCACTTTATGGGGTTAGGGCTGGAAAGAACCTTGGCTCTCCTCCAGCCCAGCTCTCCCATTTTACAGAGAAGGGTCTTGGAAATGACTTGGCTTGTTCAAGGTCACGTGGGTAGTAAATGAGAGAGCTAGACTTTGAACCCAGGTGTTCTGACCCTGCTGCTCCCAGGGGGTTCTACCTGGAGGGGTCCTGCCTCACTCTGGGTACCTGTTACTTAGGAACCTATTCACTGTTAGGAGTAGTGGCACTGTTGCAAAGCCTGAGTTCTGGGTGTCCACTGTACCTCCGACAAGGTCCTCTAGTCAGTGTAACCAAACTGTGGGGTTACTTGTGCTTTCTGGCACTGTTGGATCTGGGACTGGGAGGGGTGTTAATTAATAGCAAGTATGATGTACATCATTTTGACAAATACTTGGACTTGTCAATCAGAGATGAACGTCTGAAAGGAGGAACAAGCAACTTTATTATTTATTTGATATGTTAAAAAGAAAAGAGCAAGAAGATCTCTGAGGGAGTTCCATGTAAGTTACCTTGATAAGTGCAGGCCCCTAGGAACTTACTGTAAACTTTTGGGACTTAATGATTTTTAGTTGGGCTAATGAAATGTTTTTGAAGCCTATAACCCTGATCTGATGCTCCCTCTGTGTTGTATTGCATTATGATTTATTTTATAAAACATTTCTCAATTACATTTTAATCTTGTATTTAAGAGATCTCTCAACATTTATTTCCATAAAAAGAATGAACACTTGAGAGAACCATATCTGGTATACAACCTTTATATATAAGATATGACATCTCCTTTGAAATTTGTCTGTCAGAGCACTCATAACACAAAACTTCTCTATGTATTAGTGGTTTAGCAGAAATTCTACAAGTACAACACAGGGGTGAGAGCAGTAAGGGTCTCCAGTGACATGGATCTGAGAGTTCAGTTAATGAGGCAGCCAGCTCATGTAGTAGACAGTAGACAGGTTTAGAGTTTGGAGGACCTGACATGTCCCAGACATTGGGCCAAGTCACTTAAACTCTCTGAGTTACTGTTTCCTTATGGAAAATGAATATAATAATAGCACTTACATCATGAGGTGTTTATGAGGATCAGATGAGATTAAGTAGATGTTTATTAAGGCCTGTGCTAGGCACTGTATTAAGTTTTGGACATATACAAAAAGTTCCTGCCAACAAGGAGAGCACATTCTACTGGAGGAGACAGTATATAAATGGCTAGGCTCGTACAAGATATACACAGAATAGGTAAAAGGTGTCCTTTGACAGTGCCCCCACTGGTGCAGGCCCCCGTCTCTTTATACCTGGACTATTACAGTAGCTGCTAGTGGGCTTGCCTGCCTCCAGCCTCTCCCCACTCCACTCTACCCTACATTCAGCCACTAAAATGATTTTTCTTATAGTAAAGGTTTCATTATGTAATGCCACCCCTGTCCTCTGGACTCTAATGGCTCCCAATTACCTCCAGGCGCAAACACAGAATGCTCTGTTTGACATTTGACGTTCAAAGCCCTTCTGAACCCCCCCCCCCCTTTCCAGTATTCTTACACCTTAGTCCCCAACACATGCTCTTTGAGCCGGGGACACTGGGCTCCTGACTGTTCCATGAACGAGACGCTCCGTCTCTTGGCTCCTTCACGGATTTTTCTGACTGGCCTTCATGCCTGGAACACTTCCTCCTCTGTTCTGACTGGCGACTTCTCTGACTTCCTTTAAGTCTTAACTAAAATCCCACCTTCCACTAGAAGCCTCCCCCAAACCCTCTTAATTTTAGTGCCTTTCCTGTGCTCATTACCTTCTGTTTATCCTGTGTACTACTTGCTTTGTATACATTTGTTTACGTGTTGTTTACCCCTTTGGATTGTAAGCCCCTTGGAGGTAGGGACTTGAGCCTCTTCTTGTATCCCCAGTGCTGAGCACACGCAATGCCTGGGGCCTAGTAGCTGCCTGGTATTTATTGAATTGATTGCAGCCTAAAGGGATGGGCTAAGAAAGGCAGCCTGCGGAAGGTGGGACTTGAGCTGAGATTTGAAGAAACCCAGAGGTGAAGGGACTGAGCACTGCAGGCCTGAGAGCTCCAGCTCCACAGTTCAGAGGCGAGAGCTGAGGGGAAGGCTGTGAAAGGCAGAAAGGGACCAGGTTGGAAGGACTTTCTGTGCCAAAAGGGGGATTTTAAATTTGTTCCTGCAGGTAATTGGGAGCTCCTTGAGCTCACAGGCGTGGTGATAGAAGTGAAATGGTCAGACTTATGGTTCATTTTAAAAAATTATCAAGCACTTAGCTTTTTGTTTCTCCCGTCTTTTCCCTTCTCTCACCCTGAGGGAAGGTGCGGCTGGGGCAGTGTCAGAGGTGATGATTCTGTATCCTATCTTGGTAGATGGATGGGGGATAGATTGGAGTGTGGAGAGGCTTGAGTTAAGGATATCAGTTAGAAGGCTAATTGTACCAAATTGTTGGGGGCTATGAACTTGGTCTAACCATTCTGAAGAGCATTTTGGAGCTGTACTAAACTGTACATACTCTTGGACCCAGTGATACTGCTACTAGATCTGTATACCAGTGAGATCAGAGGAAGAGGAAAAGGACCTATCTGCACAAAAATATTTATAGGAGCTTCTTGAAGAGGACCATGACATCAGGAAGGTGATGTCATGACTTGCAAATTAATTGGATTTAAGTGAGGGAGGCCTGTGCAAAGTTACTTTCTCCTCTGGAGCCATCTGGGTCCAGTGGCCAGATCTAGATCAAGATGATTGGAGATAGCTGCCAGTGGTTGTCCAGAACTGGAAATGAAGGGCCTGTTCCTCATCTGGGGAATGGCTGCCTAAATTAGGCTGTATGAATGCAATGGAATGCTTTCAGGCTGTAAGAAATGGTCAAGGGGATGATTTCGGAGAAATCTGGGAAGATGTGTATGAACTGATGTAGAGTGAAGTGAGCAGAACCAGGACAGCAGTTTATTTAATAACCATAATAATGTAAAAACAACTTGGAAAGACTTAGGAACTCTGATCAATTTAACAATTGGTCACAATTCCCAAGGACTCGTGAAACCTGCATCCTTCTTGCCTCTTGATAGAGAGGTGATTGACTCAGGGTGCAGGTTAAGACATAGATTTGTTAGACATGGCTAATGTGGGAATTTGTTTTGCTTACTTAAATATTTGTTACCTGGGTTTGTTTTTTCATTCTTTGGGGGAGGGAAGTGGGATGGACAAATGAAAAAAAAAAAGACTGAGAAGCAATAAAGGCCTGAACTGGGGCTGTGTGAGTAGAGAATAGATGTGTATGAGAGAGATTCTAAAGGTAAAAATGACAATATTTGGCAGTGGATATTTGGGGTGAAAATGAATAGGTAAGGATGAGAACAAGTGGCCAGCCTACGTGCCTGGAAGGATGGTATTGCCCTTGATAGTAATAGGGAAGTTAAGAAGACAAGATGATTTTGGGGAAAGATAATAAGTTCTGTTTTGGATATGTTGAGTTTGAGATGCTGACAGGATTTCAAGTTCAAGATGTCTTAGAGTCAATTGATGTTTGAGTATAGCTCAGGAGAGAGCCTAGGCCTGGATCGTTCTGGGGATCACCTGCTTTGAGATGGTAACTGAACCCAGTGGAGCTGATAGAGGGATAACAGTAGAGAGCCCAGGTCAGAGCCTTTGTGATTGTGCTTGTGATTGGTGTATGTGATCTGGATGAAGAGCAAAGAGGTGAATGAAGAGTGATCAGACAAATAGGAGGAGAACCTGGAGTGAGAAATGACACAAAAGCCCAAAGGGGAGAAAAGTATCCAGAAGAGGGTGATCAACAGTGTTAAATGCAGAAGAGCAGTTAAGAAGGATGAATGATTGAGAAAAGGCCATTGGCTTTGGCAGTTGAGAGATGGATGGTTGGTCACTGTGGAGGAGGCAGCTCCATTTGAATGAAAAAGTGAAGTTGCTGAGGGTTTAGAAGCAGTTAGAAGAGGGGAAGGGGACCATTGTAGCATCGACAGGGTCGCTTTCTTAAGGAGTTTGGTAGGTAGAAGAAGATGGTGAGTGGGAGTGGAAGGATCAGAGGAGGGTTTGGTTTAGTTTTTTAAGGATAAAGGAAGCCAGAGCATGTTTGTTGGCAGCAGGGAAGGAGCCCCTAGATAGTGAGAAAATGCAGAGAGCAGAGAGTAGAGATGATAGTGGAGAAGTTAGGAGGGGGTGAGAGCAAGAGGAACATGCCTGGGTGTGAAGAAGCCCTGAGGTCAAGTCCTGCTTCAGATACCTGTGTGTTTGTGTGTGATCCCAGGCAAGTCACTTCTCTCAACTTCCTTATCTAAAATAGCATCTGCTTCCCCAGGCTCTTGTGGGCATCACATGAGATCACATACCGTAAGGCTCTATATCAGTGCTGGCTATTAATTATTATTAGTAATTATTAAAGAGACAGGCCAGCTATTCATTAGAGAATAGATGAAGGAAGAGGCAGTGGGAGGAAAGATCTCTGAATATGATGAGGAGAAGGGGGAGCTCTTAGTGTATGGTCTCATTTTTTTGGATGAAATCTGAGGCAAGGTCCAGAGAGCCGGGGCAGGGACTGCTGGGAGGTCCAAGGAGAGACAATATTTAGAGTCACTACTGTGGAGAAAGAGTGGGCTAGTAAGTCAATTAGGAAGAAATGGTTTTTCTGGCTGCTCTGAGGTCTCAATTGGTATTGGATCATAACAGATTTGGAGTAAGTCCAGTCAACATGGTTTCTTGATTCTTCCAGCTCCGTTCAGCAGCAAGTGAGTGGGAATAAAGGAGGCAGATGGTTGGCCCAGTTCAGAGTTGAGGTTTGGAAAGGAATTTGAGAGTAGAAGGTAGTGGAGAGTGGAATTGACTAACTAAGGGATGGGAATAGGGAAGGAAGGAGAATGTAGCCAATGCAGAAGTGATGGCCTGGGGTGTCAGGAGGAAGAAGCCGGATGCTGAGGCAGAGGGCAAGCTGGAACGATAAAGGATTAGGAGTAAACGCATTTTGGAATTCAGGAACCAGGAAATAGAACAGTTCTGGGTGGATGAGATCCAGGGCATGTGCCCATCTGTGTCTCTGCGGAATTGAGGTGATGTACAGGATGACCAGGTCATGGGAACCTAAGAGATGCAGCCCTTTGTTAACCTTAAGGAGCAGTATGTTTCCTGGTATCATCATCATCCTCAATTCAGTGATGCAGTTTAGATCCCAAAGGGTAAGTAGACATTCACTTGGCTCAATTGGAATATTTCCATTTTGGTGACCTGGGAAAACAGAAAGAGATTTGAAATGAGCTAATAAAGCTGGAAGCACTCGGCAGGAACATTGCGTTTGTAGGCCCAGAGCCTCTGTTGCATGGACAAATTAATTCCCTTCTGTGGGCCTCAGCTTCTTCATCTGCAAAGTGAGGAGGTTGGCAGATGGATGATACATGAGACCTTTCTGACTTTAGATTGCATGTGGCTTGTGAAGACAGAAGGGCTAAGTACAGGCAGGGAAGGCTCCTTCTTGTTTCTTGGCTCTCTGTCAGGTGTCTTGAAAAGCAAAAGGAACACTTTGTTTTGGCGTTAGTCTTCTGTGATCTGGTATACAGATAATAATTATAGCTCACTTTTGTATCAAAAGCTTTCAAACTTAAACTTTCCAAACTCTCCCATCAATGAGCAAGCATTTATTAAGCTTCTACCACATGCACACGTTGGGCTGTGTGCTGGGGGCACAGAGACAAAAATAAAGCAGCCCCTGTCTTCAGAGAGCTCACATTCTAGTGTATGAGTATAATGACCCTCATTTTGCAGTTGAGGGAACCTGGGGCTTAGCATAGCTTGTGTGGGCTCACATAATGGTAGAGCAGGATGAGGATGGGCAGGCAGCTAGCTGGCCTTTATTTATTATGTGCCAGACATGGTGCTAAGCCTTGGGGACCCTGCCCTCCTGGAGCTCCCAGTCTAATGGGGCAGCATTCGAATAAAGGACAGCCTGGCCATCCACGGGATCAGTTACTCAGTGGGAAGGCATTGAGTAATAAGATTGAGATGGTAGAAGGTGGGCCTTTGGTTAAAATTGAAGGAGGCAGCGATGAGGAGGGGGAGGGTTCCAGGCGTTTGGGGAGAGCCAGTGCAGCTGCTCAGTCAGGAGACAGGTGTATGTGAGAGGGCCAGCCAGGAGGCCGGAGGCCCTGGATGGCAAAGTGATTTGGGGGGGTGGTGTGTAAGGTACAAGAAGCCTGAGAACATGGGAATGGGGCCAGGATATCAAGGACTTTACAAGCCAAACAGAAGATTTTCTGTTTGATCCTGGAGAGAATAGCCAGTGACTGAAATTTTTTTAATAGAGGGATGACATCCTCAGACAGTGCATTAGGAAGCTGACTTTAATCTGAATGGAGGATGGGCTAGCATGGGGAGACAGTTGAGGCCATCTGTTGGAATAGTCTAGGTATGCCTGTGTCAGGGTGGGGGCAGTGTCTAGGCAGAGAAGGGTCTATATTCAAGAGATTTCATGAAGGTAGAAACAATAGGACCAGCAGTTGGTTGGCCTGTGAGTGTGTGAGTGTAAGAGACAGTGAGGAGCAGAGGATGCTGCCTGGCTTTGCTCCTGAGTGGCTGGGAGGCTGGATGACAGTTAGGATCCCTCAACATAGTAGGGAAGTTAGGAGGGAAGGTCTGGTAGGGAAGATGTGTGGACGTGCTGAGTTTGGCGATGTCTGTATGAAGTCCACTGGGTCGTTGGAGATACAAAGCTGGAGGTGGGAAAAGAAGTTAGGGCTGGCCGAGGAGATGAGAGTCAGCTCCATTTGGAGGTGAGATCACCTAGTGACAGCAGAGAGGCAGAAGAGAAGGGGAGGGGAACAGGCATTTAGTAAACACCTACTGTGCACCAGGCACTGTGCTAAGCAACTTTTAAAACTTTTGGATTGGAAAGAATTTTTTTAGCATTCATTTTTAAATTTGGAAAATTCTCTCCCTCCCCCCAGCTCTTCCCCCATCCATTGAGAAGATAAGGAATATGATGCCCGTTAGACATGTGAAGTTGTACCAGGCATATTTCCACATTAGCCATATAGCTAAAGCCCCCCAAGAAGGCCGTGAACAGCAGTCTGCTTCGTTCTCCACTCAGGCATCAGTTCTCTTTCTGGAGCTCGATGGTGTTTTTTGTCACAAGCCTGTCGTGTTTGTATGCAGTAGATCATTGGACTGAGTGAAGCACTTTAAAAATATGATGTCTTATTTGATCTTCCCAATGGCCCTGGGAAGGAAATGCTATTTATTACCCCGATTTTACAGTTGAGGACACTGAGGTGGCAGACAAAGGAGCTATGCCTGTGTCACCCAGCTAGTGAGTATCTGAGGCTGGATTTGAATTGAGATCTTCCTGATTCTAGGACCTAGAGTCTAGGTTCAGCTTTTGATCTCCTGTGCCACCCCAGTGTCCAGGACAGAACCTGGGGGGGACCTTCAGGTGTGATGCGAAGATCCAGCAGACAGAAAAGTAGTAGATAGGTAGGAGGAGAATCAGGAGAGAGTTAGCTGGGTAGCATAGTGGGTAGTGCTGGTCACAGGAAAACTTGAGTTTGAGTCCGGCCTGCACCCTACCTGTATAACTCTGAGCAAGGTAGTTAACCTCTCTTAGACCTAGTTTCCTTATCTGTAAAGAGGTAATAGTAATAGCACCTGTTTCACAAGCTTGTTGTGAGGGCCTAGTAAGAGAGTATGTAAAGTGTTCTGTAAAGTGCTTTGTAAACCTTCAAGCTTTTTATAAATGCCAGTTCTGCCTTTTGGAAGGGTAGCTTTTGGGATGAATTTTGGAGGCAGGTTGGAAAGAGGGTGGAAACATGTAGATAGACTTCCCTACATACAAAGTGTTGATTGTAAAGTAAGGCCTGAAGGCTGACCTATGTGTTTTTTGTGTGTGATAGCCCAGTGGCTAGGGACGAAAGCCGGCAGCCTCACAGGAATCACTCTCTGCAGTGGGCAGCTGGGAGTTTTTAGAGCTTTGCCCTCCTTCCTGTGCTTGGGTCTCCGTTGACCTTCGAAGGGGCATTTAAAGATAGGTGCTCAGTGGAGAGTGGGAGCACAGACTGAAGGGTGGGATTGTCCTTTGGGGTCCGGGAGATGGAAGATCCTTTCTTCTGCAGATAGTTCTGTTCAGTGGGATGAGGATGGTCCTGTTGCTTTAGTGCATTGATTGTTGGGGAAGAGCCTCATCTTTGTGAAGTTTTGCCTCTAAAGCCATAGCCGTTTGAATGGGTAGACCAAGCTTGAGAAGGACGTCCTGTCCTAAGAAACTGGTCTGAGGAATGGGCCAGCCTGGTTTTTCTTGGCCTTTACGGGGAGGTGGGGTGGGGTGGGTTTTTGGCAGAAAGTTTTCAATGTTTACAGTGTATCCCGATTCTAATGAAGGGATAAATAATTATTGCTTACTGCTCTTCTTTTACCAGAGAGTACCCCAATGAGCCTGCCACTTAATGCTATTGAGAAAAGCCTCCAAGGGAATTTTTAAAATGCCTTCCCAGGAAGAAATTTGCCATATTAAACCTCAGCTCCAAGGTGTTTTTTTCCCCAAGTTTGAGTTAAAATTAATTTCGTTCTTTTCCTCCCTCGTTTTTTTTTTGTTGTGAAAGCAAGAAAAGGTGTTTTATTTCACTTGAACAATGAGCATGATATTTGTTGGTCCACGAGCCTGACCCTTCCTGTTAGATAGTGGAGCTTCAATCTTATTTTTCTTTGTGTCTTTCTCAGCATGTAATTCTGTTATTGTGTGTCATAGGCCCTGTAATACTCAAAAGATGTGTAATTGCCCTCCACAGTTGTGGGTTGCAGCCTGCTATAGCTCCTGGGACCTGCTCTTTCCCCTTGCCCCTAAATTAATAATCTTACAGCCAAATGGGGAAGGGCTTCTTTGGGCTTGCCTTGTCAGGCTCTTGTTGCTTCTGTCCTGCTTTGTATAGGAGCTTGTGTTCTGTTGCTGTAGCCTTGGAGAGGCTAGCATTGACCCTCCACCAGCGCAATATAGCATATGTAGCCTGAGTTTTATGATTATATATTATGTTTTATAATTATAATTATTTGAATGCCTCTACCATCATCTTCCTCAGCATCAGTGGATGTGTGCTTTCATGGTGTACAGAAGGCTTTTCTTACCACAGACTTATTAGAAGGTTGGTAGTATCACTGTTGACCACATTTTACAATAAAGAAACAGTCTCAGAATTGAGGTTCTGCCAGGAAGTGACAGACTCCCAGAGCTCTTCCCTCTGTTGTACCACACCTCCTTTCTACAATGAGATTTAATCAGCACTCATTTATTAGTTGTCTGCCAACACAACACCATGGTGTTGGGCCTGGAGATACAAGGCCAAACTCTTGCATTCTTTTGGGGGAGTCAGCTTGTGCATCTCTAAGTAGATGTGAAGGATGTGTGAGGTGATTGCAGAGTGAGTTTTGAAGGAGGCTAGGGATCATGTGCAGTGGAGGTGAGGAAGGAGTGCATCCCAAGCACGGCAGACAACCCATGGGAGGGAGTAGAAACGAGACGCTGAATGTTGCGTTCCAGTTTGTGCAGAGGTACCGCGTATATATCCTCATATGTCGTCCGCTATTTTGTGTGATTTGTTGCGCATGAACATTCACATGAGAGATTTGAAAAGGGATTTAAGCAACTTGAATATTCTTAAAAACTCCGTGTATAAATGACTATTTAGCATATGTATTCTGGATATGAGAATCTATACTTTGTATTTTGTAGCTTAACGGATATTTTGTTTGTAATTGTCCCCAGTTCAGAGTGGCGATAGCATTTATATGGTGCTTTAAGGTTACTTTACAACTTTACAACTGTGATCTTATTTGCTCTTCACAACAATCCT
Source organism: Pseudochirops cupreus (assembly GCA_028627135.1). NCBI lineage: Eukaryota > Metazoa > Chordata > Mammalia > Diprotodontia > Pseudocheiridae > Pseudochirops > Pseudochirops cupreus. The sequence goes on from CM053580.1 coordinate 581,984,612, forward strand.
GTGAGTTAGGTGCTAGTATTAACCCCATTCTACAGATGAGGAAACTGGGCCCGAGAGGCTTTAAATGATTTGCCCAGTGTCACACAGCTAGTAAATAGGGTGAGGCTGGATTTGAACTCATAGCTTACTGACTCCTGGTCAAGCACTGTATTTATTGGTAAATTAGGCCTCCATTTTTCCTGAACTTTACCTTTTTATCTGATATATACAAAATGTCATTATCTTGTAGGAGAGAGAACCTCCTTAGAGCAGTCTTTTTCATCCACTGTCCAAGGTTCAGAAATCAGTTGTCCGAAATGAGGAGAAAGGCGAGCTGTGCGCTGATGTGGCTGCCATTTTCTTTTCTGTATAGAGGGCCGGCTAGCTGTACAGGAGGGAGCATCCTAGATCAGTTGAGATCTGCACTTCCTGGAGAGATTACCTTTGTTCATGAGAATACAAACCCACCAACTCAGTCAGTTGTCCACAAACATTTATTAAGGGCTTATGCTGTGCATATGGGCACTGAGGACACTCAGACCATAGTGGAGACTCCCAGGAATAGGGACAAAACAAAGAAAACAAAGGCGAGGCCACTATGAAGTCATTTCCAGCTAAACCGGAGATTGGATCTGATCCTCCCTGTTGGGGACTCGAGGAGCTGGCAGGGTGTGGGTGTGGGAGTGACTTTGTCAGACCTGCGCCTTAGGAAGATCACCCTGACCACCTTAATGGAGTGGAGAGAGGTGGTCCTTGAGGCAGGCTGTTGCAGTAGGCCAGGGAGGAGGTGATCAGACTCTTCACCAGAAAGTCTTCCTTGAAGAAAGTGAGTGATTCTTGTAGAGAGACTTGAACTTGAGGAAACGATTTCAATTGGCCAGACAAGAAACAGTGAGGTGATTGAGTAGAGGGGAAAGAATACATGAGAGATGTTGTGGAGGTAGAAATAATAAGACTTAGCAACTGTTTGGCCACAGGGGGTGAGGGAAAGTGAAGAGTAGAGAATGAAATTGGGTGAGTGGAAGGAAAGTGAGGCCTTTGATAGGAGTTGGATAGTTAGAAAGTAAGGAAGATTTGGGGGAATGCTAAGTTCTGTTTTGGACATATTGGGTTTGAGTTGTCTATAGGACATCTAGTTGGGAATGTTCAATAGGCTGCTGGTGATGTGGGACTGGAGCTGGAGCTCAGGAGATAGAGCTGGGGTATGGAGATGTGAGAGTCATCTCCATAGAGGTGATAATTGAACCCATGGGAGCTCTGAACCCCTTATGAGAGAATATGGGAAGAAAAGAGAAGAGGGCCTAGGACCTAGCCTTGGGGGATGGACACTCATAGTGGGCTTGACATGGATGAAGATCCAGCAGAGGAGCTAGGAAGAGAACGAGCCGAGAAGAGAGGTTGACAACTGTGGCAGATGCTGTAGAGGGGTCAAGAAAGGATGAAGATTGAGATTTGGCAATGAAGAAATCATTAGGAGCTTTGGAGAGAGTCTTTTCAGTGCCTTGGGGAGGTTGGAAGCCAGAGCAGTTAGAAGGAAATGAGAAGAGAGGAAGTGGAGGCACTGAGTGTACATCACCTCTTCAGAAGAGCTTAGCTGAACAAGGGAGGGGAGATAAAGGCTCGTAGCTGGTTGAGATGGCAGGGTCTAGAGGGTTTTTAAAGAAGGACAAAATGAGGGAGATTAGAGAAGGAGGAATGATGAAGGGATGACAGTCTGCTAGAGAACATGGGAGGGGATGGCCAGAGGCCATTGGCATCTGTAATTTTGGAATAGCATTTTGACAGCTGCTCAATTATGTATTATGGAGGGCCTGGAGATTTGGAGGTTTTGCATTTTAGTAATTGGTGGCATTAGTCTGGCAAAAAGTGTTGAGTGCCTCAACTAGTGCAGTGGCCTTGTGAATGGAGAGAAAGGGAGGGATGTGAGACAGGTTGTATAGGTAAAATAGATGAGACTCGGCACCTCATTGGCTATGGAGAATGACAGTGAAGGGTAGAAGGCGACTGAGTGACAGAGGTAAGCAGTTAGAGGTGGGGCTGGAGCAGGGAGGTTCTGAACTCTGTTTGGGCCTTGGGGAACTTGAGGTGCCTCCAGAGGTGCCTCCAGGACTCCCTGTTATGAATGTCTGGTGGACAGTTAGTGATGTGAGACTGGCCCTCAGGAGACAATTTAGGATTAGTTCTATAGATCTTCGAAGAGATGGTCATGGAGCTAATAAGATGAGGCTTAATGAAATGCTCCAGAAGAATGATGGAGGAGAACTGAGCTGTGCACACACCCTGGTACTTGCTGATGCCCCTCATCAGCTCGGGATATTCCTTGGTGTTCAGACAAGGGCTGAGGAGTTGCCAAGGATAGTAACCAGCACCTGTTCTTTGAGAGGAAGGCTTCATTCTTCTCAAGTTACTCTTTTCACCAAGGGCTGAGGTTGCTTTTTGGTCTTTATATGGCAATCTGATGCCTCCTCTGTAGGATCCAAGGTAGTAGTGCCAAGACAGAAGAGTTTAGCCCTGCATGTGCACAACTTCTCAGGTCTATGGGATAGGGCCAGGGCCTGGGATTTTATTGGTATAGGGAGCCTCTAGTAAGGAACTCTGCTGGTGTGGATAGCTTTTCTCTACAACTTGAAGCATCTCCTGTTGCTGCTAAAACATGATGGGGTGAAAAGCTTTCGACTGGTCTGTCAGGGGGACCGAAGGCTTTACTCTGCCACACTGCCCAGGGTGCAGTGCCAGGAGCAGCCTCAGTGTTACAGATTGAGGAAAGGGATGTGGTCACCCACTGCTGCAGAGCTAGTGGTCCCCCTGTGAATCCTGGAATTTTTCCATCACTCCTCCATGTTTCACCCCTCTTGGTAGCTCCCTTTTGCCTCTTGGATAAAATATAAGTTCCTTGGTCTGGCGTGTAAGGGCCTCCTTTTTAAAATTAAAATTTTTTTTTATTTTTTAAATTAAATTGGTTTATTTGCTTTTAGTTTACAACATTCAGCTCCACGGTCCCTTGAGTTTCAGATTTTCTCCCCCTCCCCCACCTTCCCCGCATGCACTCAGATACAGGATCAACAAACGTCTTCCCATTGATCATTAGTCAGGTTGTGAAGAAGGATTGTAAGTGATGGAATGATCAGTGGGAGAGAGGAAACAGAACAACACAGGAAAAAGAAACAGAGCAGGTAGTTTGCTTCAGTGTGTGCTCCTTCCCTGGTTGTGGACGTCTCCCTCACTCATGTGTCTTCTGGAGCTGTCCTGTACATGTAGGGGCCTCCTTAACTCTTGGGCTGGCCTTCCTCCCCATTGCTGTCCTCAGATACTGCACACAACTGTTGCTTGTGTTCCTAGTGGTTCCCTGACTTCACATGCACCTCTGGGCATTGGCAGGATGTCTCTGTGCCTGGAATGCGTTCTTCTCTTTTCTTCCTTCAAAACTTGGCTGAGCCTCACCTTCTTTCTGACGTCTGTACTCAGCCTCACAGCTGAAATGGCCCGAAATGGAGGAGTCCCTTTCTTAGGTGTTCGGACAACATCACTGACCTTATTGACCATCACATTTGTATTCCACTGGCATGCCCTGTCCCCTCAATAGAATTTATACTGGAGTGCAGGGCCTCTGTAGTTTATTTTCATGTCTTGAGGCCTAGCACAGTGTCTTCCACTTAGTAAACATTTATAAGCATTTTAGACCTTGATTTGGATGTTTTATATATTTCATTTATGTATCAGGTGGAATTCATGGCAAACTGGGCGTGTGGTTTGGAATTGCTGATGTTAGTAAAAAGTCCTTCGGCATAAATCACTCTGCCCATTTTGGTTATTTTAGGAGTGAGTATATAATATACAATTTCCTTGTTTTTAAGTGGTTGTAATTGGAGCTTCATTTTTTGCTAATAGTTTGCACCCTATTGGTACAGAAGGCTGCAAATATTTATGGGAGAACGATTGGCAGGACACTAGAAAAAGGGTCTGAAGATAGTGTGCTATCTTTAGAAGCTTGCAAGTGCTTGGCCCTGCTTCCTGCTTCCATTAATGGAGGCAGAAATTGAAGACAGTAATAGGAGGTGTTTGGATGTGTCTTCTTCGAGAAGGCCGGTCCTGGTCCCCCTGCCCTCTTAGCCAATTGTGCCTGCCTCTCGGAAGTGGATTCCTGGCTCTTTTAAAAGTGTATGTTTTCTGCTTTCCCTTTGCCTCCTCCATTAGGTGAGCTCTGATAACTGTGTTTTTGCCTTTTTATGTTTCCCCCTACTTAATGCAGTGCCTGGCACATGATCGGGGCTTCATAAATGCTTGGGAACCTACTGACTGACTGGAGGCAGTGCAGATGGGTTAGAGTGCATTGCCGCATTAGATGCTAGATGTTCAATTTCAGGGCCAAGAACTCACTTTCTTAGGGAATGTTTCCCATCCCTGGCTGATGCTGTGGCTTTAGCCATGTGGCCATGTACTTTTAAAAATAATGCTTGGTTTTATTTTTCTTTTTGGACAGACCAGGGTTTCTTCTTTATAAGCTTTAGTGTTTTATGTCAGTCTTCATTAGTATTCCCTTTGAAGGGAACTTCTGTGGCCCAAGATGAGAAATCATTGCTGTCTAACGTGGTGAATTCTCAGATATTGATACCCTATGGTGGGAAAGCCCTGGACTCCCAGGCCATCTCACAGTCAGGGTTTGGAGTGTCTGCTGGCTGGTTATCTCCTCAGCCCCTTCCTTCATTTCCTCCTCCAAGCTTTGCTTTCATTTGCTCCCTGTGCTTGGGTGCTTCCCTTCCACAAATCATCTGTTGATGACTCCACCTACTCGTTCAGGCGAGGCTCAAATGGCTGCTTTTTCAATGAAGCTTTTTTTCCCTGCATGCCTGAATTGTATAATTTCTGTTTTATCTGACTTCTCTAATTTAATTCATTAAAAAAGCATATTAAATGCCCGCTGTGGGTTAGGTGCCAGTGATGCTTTGATACTTATTTGATGGCTCTCTGATCTTATCGATATGAGTATTCCCTCTCCTGGCTCAAATTGAAGCTCAGCCCTCACTTTCACATCCTGTGGGCCTGTGGTCAGTGTTCCTCCTAACTCACCCGCAGGGGGTTCTCTCTCTCTCTCTCTCTCTCTCTCTCTCTCTCTCTCTCTCTCTCTCTCTCTCTCTCGATGTTTAGAGGATAGCAGTGAAGCCCTGCTGTGGATCATCTGTTGCTTGTAGCTGGCCCCCTTCTTTTCTGCTTACACAGTTCTCAGTGACAGCCTTTATTCTATGTGTCTTGCACAGTTCTTCCCAGGTGATGTGCTGCTGTATGCCTTTTTTGTGCCTTTCCTTTTCCCTTTGGGTCACTCTCACCTTGAATCCTTTGGAGATCTTGGCATATTCTGTGACTCAGCCACATAGCATCACCAGTCGGTAGAATGTTGTTATTAAGAAGTTGGGCCTTTGTTTTAGAGAGAAGCTTGAGGTCATTAAAAGCACTTGAGGGCAGTCCAGCCTCCTCTCTCCTTTTTCTGTTCTGGGCCTAGCTCATTGTCTATTGTCTGTCCAAGAGAGATAGACTGATGGATTAGTTCTAGGGATTGTTCATTCAACTGCACAGCATAGTCTAGACAACGAGAATTCTTCATTGCGCTTTTTTTTCTGGTTTGAGAATGAGACCAAATGATTTGGAGTGATATATAGCTCCTGTCTCCCAGATCTTTCAGAGCCCTGGGGATGGTGGCATTCTACACAACGTCACCCACAAATGGGAGCATCTTGACCATCTATAGCAGAGGTTCTTACCCTAGGGGCTTTGAACTTTTTTTTTAATTTTGGTAACTATATTTTAGTATAATCAGTTTCCTTTGGAGTTTTATGTATTTCATTTTATACATTTTTTTATTTTTAAAATTTTTTAAAATTTTCATTGACTTGTTTATTTACTTTTAGTTTACAAGATTAAGTTCCACAGTCCCTTGAGTTTCAAATTTTCTCCCC